>CM060683.1:91975358-93175358 GCA_030686995.1 Artemisia argyi | reverse complement strand
ACGGACCAATGTATCTCGGGTTCAACTTCCCGCGTTTTCCAAATCGTATCACGCCCTTCCAAGGCGAGACTTTCAACATGACTTTGTCTCCAACCTGAAATTCCAATGGTTTGCGTCGAACATCTGCGTAGCTTTTCTGTCGACTTCTAGCAGTTTCGAGTCTCTCTCGAATCTGAATTATCTTTTCTGTTGTTTCTTGCACCATCTCCGGGCCAGTACATTATACATCACCGACTTCGGCCCAACAAACTAGAGATCGACACTTACGCCCATAAAGTGCCTCGAATGGTGCAGCCTTTATGCTTGAATGGTAGCTGTTGTTATAGGAAAACTCGATCAATGGCAAATGGTTAGCCCAACCATTTCCAAAGTCAATCACACATGCCCTAAGCATGTCCTCAAGTGTCTGAATAGTTCTCTCGCTCTGACCATCGGTCTGAGGATGGTAAGCAGTGCTCATGTCTAACTTGGATCCAAAAGAATCTTGTAATGACCGCCAAAAGTTTAAAGTAAAACGACTATCCCTGTCGGAAATGATAGAAACTGGTGCACCGTGTCTTGAGACTATTTCCTTGACATAAAGTCTAGCAAGTTGTTCCATGGAATAAGTCTCTCTAATGGGTATGAAGTGTGCTGATTTGGTAAGACGATCAACAATTACCCAAATAGCATCGTAACCTCCTGACGTCTTGGGAAGTTTAGTGACAAAGTCCATAGTAATACGTTCCTACTTCCATTATGGAATCTCTGGTTGTTGAAGTAGTCCTGACGGTTTCTGGTACTCGGCTTTCACTTTAGCACAAGTAAGGCATTTGCTGACGTACGTAGCTATTTCTGCTTTCATGTTCGGCCACCAATAAAGCTTTTTGAGATCCTGATACATCTTATCAGAACCGGGATGAATAGAGTACTTCGAATTATGTGATTCATGCATAATCAATTCTCGTACTCCACCATAGAGTGGTATCCAACTTCGGTCCTTGAAGCATAACACTCCATCTGATCTCTTTACAAAGCCATTTTCGCTTTCTGGCATACCATAAAGTTTCTCATGTGGTCGATTTTCTTCTTTGAGAGCCTCAATCTGAGCTTCTAGAATTTTTGATGGTAATGGCGAAATGATTGTCATTCCCAATGACCTAACTCTCAAAGGTTTGAGTCGTTCTTTTCGGCTAAGTGCATCTGCTACAACATTTGCTTTTCCTGGGTGATATCGGATTTCACAATCGTAATCACTCAACAATTCTAGCCAACGACGTTGTCTCATATTGAGTTCCTTTTGATCAAGTATATGCTGTAAGCTCTTGTGGTCGGTAAAAATTACGCACTTGGTACCATAAAGGTAGTGTCTCCAAATCTTGAGTGCAAATACTACAGCACCCAATTCCAAGTCGTGTGTGGTGTAATTCTTCTCGTGTGTATTAAGCTGTCTAGATGCATAAGCTATCACCTTCTCGTTTTGCATTAGCACAGCTCCAAGTCCTTGATGCGAAGCATCGCAATACACCACAAAGTTCTCAATACCTTCTGGTAGTGACAAAATCGGTGCGCTACAAAGCTTTTGTTTCAATAACAGAAATGCGGGCTCTTGTTTCTCTCCCCACTCGTACTTTTGATTCTTTTGTGTCAGCTTCGTCAACGACTTCGCTATCTTAGAAAACCCTTCAATAAACCTCCTGTAATATCCTGCAAGTCCTAGGAATTGACGAATTTCCGTAGGAGACTTGGGCGTAGCCCAATCCTTAACTGCCTCGATCTTTGCTGGGTCGACTTGTAATCCTTGGCTATCAATGACATGGCCTAGAAATTGAACTCTTCGTATCCAAAAATCACACTTTGAAAATTTGGCATACAATTGCTCCTTCTTGAGTAGTTCCAGGATTGTTCTGAGATGTTCTTCGTGATCTTCCTTACTCTTGGAATAAATCAAGATATCGTCAATGAATACGATCACAAACTTATCAAGATACGGTTTGCACACCCTATTCATGAGATCCATAAATACCGCAGGTGCGTTGGTTAATCCGAACGGCATTACTTGAAACTCATAATGACCATAGCGTGTTCTAAATGCCGTCTTCGGGATATCCTCTTCCCGAACTCTAAGTTGATAATAACCGGATCTTAAATCAATCTTGGAATAAAAACAGGAACTTTGTAACTGGTCGAACAAGTCGTCGATTCTGGGGAGTGGATAACGGTTCTTCACCGTTAACTTGTTCAACTCACGATAGTCGATGCACATTCTGAAAGTTCCATCCTTCTTCTTCACAAACAAAACCGGTGCTCCCCAAGGCGAGGAACTCGGTCTAATGAATCCTTTTTCCAAAAGTTCTTGTAATTGATTTGACAATTCTTGCAT
Source organism: Artemisia argyi (assembly GCA_030686995.1). NCBI lineage: Eukaryota > Viridiplantae > Streptophyta > Magnoliopsida > Asterales > Asteraceae > Artemisia > Artemisia argyi. Next base: position 93,172,996 of record CM060683.1, on the reverse strand, counting down.
CTCTGAAGGTGCAAGTCGATACGGTGCTCGTGCAATTGGTGCAGCTCCTGGCACTAATTCAATTTGAAACTCAACTTGGCGTGTAGGCGGAAGTCCTGGCAATTCTTCCGGAAAAACTTCTTGAAATTCCTTAACAATTGGCACATCATCAAGTCGTTTCTCATCCGACTTCTTCTCCGTGATGTGAGCCAAGAATGCATAACAAACCTTCTTTATGTATTTCTCGGTTTTAATGCATGATATAATACTGAGTCTAGTTCCACTTCGCTCTCCACGTACAATTAAAGTTTCACCGTTATAAGGAAGGTGAACAACTTTCTCATCGCAAATAATTCTCGCTCGATGTCGGGATAACCAATCCATACCGATAACAACGTCGAAACTTCCAAGTTCTATTGGCATAAGGTCTATATTGAATGGATGGTTTAGGAAATTTATAGTGCAACCACGGACAATGGTGTTGGTGTTAACTAAAGACCCATCGGCTAGTTCGACGATATAGGAAATGTCTAATGGGGTTGGTTCTATGTTAAGTAAAGGTGCAAATGTAATAGAAACGAAACTTCTATCCGCTCCTGAATCAAATAAAATGGATGCATAACGATTATTAACGAGGAACGTACCCGCAACAACATTCGGGTCTTCTTTGACATCTTCTCCTCCCATAACATAAGCTCTTCCTCGAGCCATTCCATTTTGGTTTCCAGTTCCTTGATTCTTCTTCTTTGGGCAATCACTCTTAAAGTCTCCAATCTCTCCGCAGCCATAACATGTTACTGGTGGTTTCTGATTGTCACCCACGATTGGAAGTCTACAATCTTTGGTGTGGTGACCAAGCTTCTTGCAGTTGCCACACAAATCTGGACAACGACCTGGGTTATGGTGCTTCTGACACCTATCACACTTAGGTAGGTTACCAGTGTAACCTTTCCTATCATTTGGTCCTGCAGCATAAACCTTTGCTACATCCTGCCTCTTTGGTGGCGGCTGAACAGCATTCCCACCTTGGTTGTAGTCAAACCTCCTCTTGTTGTTGTTATTGCTTGGGTTGTTGTTTCGGTTATTGGGGTAGTTGCGGTTTTGGTTGTTGTCATAGTTGTTGTTGTAGTTGGTGTTGTTTGAACGGTTATTGTTGTTAACAGCAGACTTTCCTTTTACCACTTGAACCATGTGTTTCTGAGTTATACGAATAGCCTCTTCCATTGATTGTGGATCAAAAGAAATCACATCCCCTCGAACACTTTCAGGTAATCCACCAACAAAGTTTTCCATCTTTTTCTCATCGTCAGAAATCATAGTTGGGCATAATGCAGCCAACTCCTGAAATCTCCTGAAGTAGGTCTCGATGTCATCACCTTTAGTCACAAGCCCATAGAACTCTGCTTCCAATTTCTGTATCTCAGTACGAGGGCAAAACTTCTTAGACATCAGCTTCTTGAATTCCTCCCAATTGAGCTTGTAAGCATTCTCCATACCAATAGGCTGAGCATGCGAATTCCACCATGACATGGCTTCATCCAAGAGCATACCTGTAGCAAATTTTACCTTGCTGACGTCTGGGCAACCGCACATGAGAAATACATTCTCAGTCTTTTCAAACCAGCGGATCAAAGCAACTGCTCCCTCAGTGCCCTTAAACTTGATAGGATCACTAATCTTGAAATCTTTCCAAGTGCATTCACGCCTAATAGCGGGTGGTTCAACTGCCCCTGTATTAGAAGCAGTCTCAGCAGCCCTAGCAGCAACCTCAGCTCTCTCAATCTCCAGAGCTTCTGCTATACTATCCCTGACCAACTTGCGGATAGCGGCCTGAGTCATAGCTGGTGTTTCTGGTGTAGCTTTGCCTTTCTTTGGCGCCATACTTCTAATAAATCACAATGGAAAATAACTATGAGAAAATCATAATAGAAATAGTCATCGTACCAAAGGTATACACCCACAACATGTATAAATATATAACCACAACGAGTAATAACACAACCAGGACATGTACGAGTACAACCACAACGTGTATAAACACAATCCACAACCTGTATAAATACAACCACGACACGTATAAATACAATAACCATAAAGAGCAACCACGAAACATCATAAATATAATCACAACACATGAATATAATACATGAAAATTTCGGCCTACATGGACCGATATAATATATAGCACAACATTTCCAACATAGTAGAGTCGCACTTGATATATTTTTTTGTACAACAACCAAAAGACTACAAGTTCTTGAACTATGTCCCACACATCGGGACTAGGAAAATAGTAAAAGCTAATACAATACAAGTCTATGCCTAGGCTCCTCCAGGTGCTCTAGATGGTTCAGGCTCTCCCCTAAGGCGGCGAATCTCACGATCCATCGCAACAACAATCTCCTCTAGATGCTGAACTCGTAACTGAAAAGAAGCATCTCTGCGCTCCAAAATGGCCAACCTCTCCTGAATCACTGCCAACTGGTGTGTCTGCTCCCACTGAGTCTCCTGTGTCGTCTGGGCTCTATCTCGAATCTCAGGTAGCTCATCCCTAAGTAGATCAATCTGCTCCTGCTGAGCCCCTAACTGAACATCTGAAGTAAAAGTCGTAGCCCCCCTAGCAGCAGCCGCTCTCGAGCTCTCACCTATGTGGTATACTGGTGGTGGTGGAAGGTCAGCAGTCTCGGTAGTAGGTAAATCTGGGGTATCAAATCTTGCACGCTTCCTGAGCGGCAATAGTGAAGTAGATATAGAAGTAGTAGTGGGTATGGCTGGTGGTGGTGTAGGTACAGTAGGAATAGCAAGGATCCTAAAAGTAGATGTAGCAGGGCGAACACTCTTCCTAGCAACTCGAATGATCTTACTACTGGGAAACATAAGTCTTGGTTCTGAAGGAATAGTAGTAGCAGGAGACGATATGTCAGTAGGTACATGGGTAGCATCAAGTGGTGCAGTAGGAGGGACATGAGGAGTAGGAGCCGTCTCTTCCTCCTCAAAAGGCTCGGTATCCTCACCTGATGCCAAAAGTGGCAATGCAGGTACTGGAGGAATGATGGGTGAAACAACAGTGGAAGACAAAGAACCCTCAACCTCAGAGTCTGAGACAGAGTAAAGTATGACAGTGTTCGGGTCTGAAGACATGTCTCTGTGATAATCAAGGTGAAATGAAGATAAATAACTCGTATAATGGAATCACCTAAAACAATGAATATGCACTTATGATGTAATGATGAGATGCTATGATGATGTGGTTATAGTCTAGGGTCCATGATGCATCCTAGTTCGCTATAACCTTAGCTCTGATGCCAATCTGTCACACCACCAAAATACCTGTATGGCAGCGGAATGGAATACCTGGGGGTGACTGTCATAGCATCACAAACAAGGATATATTGAACGACCTAAAGTGTCGTTTTGAAAATACATCGTTTGATTCATTCAAAATATTCAGAGTTATAAAACATAGGTCCCAAAAGTCTTAGAAAGGTTTAAGGAAATAATTTAGTACAATCAAACGATAGTTCATAAGTGCATGAAATCCAAAATGAGACGCGTCATCCTAGGTCCTCACTAAAATGACTCCATGCATGCCATGAAGTTTATGCTCTTAGTTACCTGAAAATACATTGCGAAAACGGTCAACATAACGTTGGTGAATAATCATAGGTTTATAATTGAAATCTGGTGTACATATGCCATAAGTAAAATCAAGAAATAGGATGTCCGGAAAAATATACATTGGCTCTTAAGCTCATGACCCCGAAGCTAGACGATACTTGGCCCCAATGAGTGTTTACCAGACACTCTAATAATAAAGACATGAAATGCATCTGTAATTATGTTGGAGCAACCCAAACACAGATGGAGGAGTCACCCTCAATAGATCCATTCACTCACTCTCGCTTGGAACTTAATTAACGGTCCATGAAATAATAAAGGGGACTTGTCCTGATGTGGTAAATAAGACAACTTAAGCAATGTATGAAATTTTATACTTAGGCATGTACACAAAAATAAGTAATGCAATGTATTCTCCCCCATGGGATTTGAAATCAAAATATTGAATTAAAACGGGGATATGAAACTCACCTCGAAATAATGGTACTCGTGAGATGAAAGGAAATGAACAATCGAGGAAATGACAATCTGCCGCAACCTAATATGAATAATCGTGATCTAATTTAGATCATGCCGTGATGTAATGAATGCACATGCACATGATACCTATACCACTCGTGACTTGGAAATACTAGTTATTGTCAAATAAAATACTTTTCATACTTAGGAAAAATAAGTCTAAATAGAGTTATAAAAACTTGTCGTAATATATCGTATATAAAATGTTAGCGTTATATTCCTCGTCTTGAAGACCTTAAAATAATGTCTAGTAGTCGCGTAATAAACCTTGAGTCGTACGTACTTCATTAGTTAAAAATAAACTCCTTGAATAAGAAATCTAGAAAATATATTATTTAGTACGTAGTTATACTATTTTCTAGTAGTGACTATATATATATATAGTTTTGACGATGTTAAAACGGGTATAACTTGGTTGTTTTAAGCTCATTTTCCTCGTTCTTTATATCCACGGATTCGTTTTAGTATGTTTTAATATATTTTTGATAACTCGGCTTCACTAGGTTACGTCTAACGCCTCTATTTGTCCGTCAAAAACTATCAAACAGCATGCAGTTTTTCAGAAAATAGTTTTCTTCGTCAAATTTACAAAAATCATATCTCCTTCGTTATAAGCTCGTTTTAATCCGTTCTTTCGCCAAAAGTTTCGTTTTTGAAAGTATTTTCTAAATCTTTGGTCAAAAATTAACCACCATCTACTGATTTTCCCACGTTTTAAAAATAGCAACAGTAGGTAAATATATTGTTTCAAAAACCATTTCTAGGGTTCTAATCTAGTTCCAACTTCAACCAAACCACTTTCAATCACCACAAAACTAGTCCAATCCTACCATACACCTTCTTAGGGTGTCATGAGTTCCTAAACATCACAAACCAAGTGGATCTAACATGGGTTTAACTATAATCACTTTCTAGGGCTTAAAAGTTAAAAGTTTGTAAAATAAAGTGGTATAACTAGCATATGCATGTAATATAGTATAGAAAACCATATGATCATAATAAATACTTGAAGAAATGATAAAAATAATTTTTGTAAACTTACTTGAAAGATGGTGTGATTAGATGATGAAAAACCTTAGTATTCTTAAGTTTGTATTTCAAAACCTTACAAGAATAACCTAAATGAACTAATGTAATACTTGATCTTGGAAAACTTTTTGGTCTTGCCTTGTCCTTGTTGTTTGCCGTGAACCAAAGAGAGAAAAAGAGAGAAGATAAAACTTTGATGGACTTGAGATGAATGAAGTGAAATATAATAGCTTAGGTTTTATTTTTCCTTTTAGACAAAGAGTACAAGTAATTAATGGGTTAGTAGGAAATAAGTCAATGTGTAAGGATTTAGTATGGAGGGGGGGGGGGGGGGGGGGGGGGGCAATATGGGTGAAAGGAAGAAAACAAGGAAAGTGTAAGAGATTTGGTGGTGTTATGGATATATTATTAGTTTTAGGTAATACCGGGTACCGAGTTAACTAAAAATAAATTTTAACGGAGTTAACCGGGACGTAATAAAGTCGTAAAAATTGTAAAATTATGTTGGGTATAAATATTGAGTGTTTGGTTAATCGTCGTTTAATTTTTATGAAAACCGTCGTAATTAAATAAGACGTACGATACGAAATAAATAAATTTCCAAAATACCGGGTAAATTAATATTATAATTTTTATATTATAAAAATGAATATAAAAATATATTGGGATCATAGTCGGGAGTGTCGGACGTGTTAGTCACATTATTGATCGTTTGTTAACGTTTATATAGAAATAATTATACATAAAAGTTAATTATACCAATAGTATTAATTTAATTATCCTACGAGTGGAATAGTATGCAAGTGCCATAATGATGATATGCAGACTATTTCTAGTCCGTATGAAATGTCCCAATGATAATGCATGAATTCGCTCCTGAACCAATACGGTTACGCGAATTTTGAATACCCGTAAACTAAGTTTACGATGAAATGAGTAATGCACATGAATAGTGGTTTATCTCGGGAATGAATAGTGTCATGTGAATAGTGAAATTTTTGAATGTATCTCGGAATATCAAATTGACCTCAAAAATGATGAATAGTGATCGATGAATAGTAATTGGTGAATAGTAATATGTTGAGGTTTGGAAAAATGACCTGAAATCGTGGGGTGTGATAAGCGTTTAGGTAATTTCATCAGTATTATAGTAAAGTCAAAATTAATACACCTCCACATGGTTTGCATATAGGCACACACACTAGAAACATATTTTCTAAATAACTAGTTCATATATTTAACCTTTGTTTTCATAATAGGTAACAAGATGTACCACATGTTTGATTACGATCATGAGCTAACTGATGAATACATTCCCATACCATCACACGAACTAAACACTCCTTCTTCCCACATCAAAAGCTTTCGTAGCCTTGAGTCAAGGCTCTCTCATGAGGGTCGTATTGTTGAGTCATCATTCCTTGATCATGATTACATCACCTCCATGTTTCGAATTATTGAATTCGACTGCCTATTTTACATCAATGAGTGAATCTGTCCTCGCTTCATTCTTGAGTTCTATCGACAAGTTAAACTCATATATAATAAGAATTAAACATTGTCTCTTTAATTCTTAATTCAAAACCAAACGATTACTCTCACTCTAGATCAACTTGCTCAAAATCTCGGTCTTCCTAATCATGGGCAATGTTCCTATACTGAGGGTATGTCTCTTAAATCACTCACAAGTCATCGAGAAGAGTAGGGTCCTTATCACACCTTCATTCCCACACCAAATGAGATCATTGAACACATTCGTCTCCCACAAAACGTTGATGCTACTCTTCTCGATAATGGTCATGTAGAATTCCATGAGTCTCACTTCTATGACTTAGACCCACTCAAGATTTGTGTTAATGAAGTTCATCCACATCTCCGAAGATGGGTAGAAGTGCTTAGTGAAAAAGTCTTCTGTCTTCCACACAACCGTGAGTATCTTCCGGCGTGTTGTGCTCACATGTTGTATTGTCTCGTCACCGAGCAACCATACATTCTTGCTTACTTTGTAGCAAAAAGGATTGTTAATGTCAAGGCTGCCTAGATAAGGCGATTCCCTATGGCATCTTGTTGAGTCGTTTGTACCATTATGTCATGAACACATTTCCTCTACTCCAAAATGGTCAATACTTACATGTCGAACCCGTCATGGATCCTTTGACCCAAAACACATACATCTCCCTTTACTGGAAATGCTCATCACCTCACATCCGTCATGATGAAAATTCCATCACCTATCATGAAGTGTCGTCAAGCGATGATGAGTAAGTGCATGCTATGTGGGGATTCTAGTCAATCAAGATGAAAATCAAAGGAATCAGCTACAAGTTAAAGAAGTTAGAATTAAGACATTAGTTGAGTACCTTTATTACTACTAGTAAACTAACTTTTATCTAACGCTAACTTTGAATGATATTGGCTTCTACAAAGTTTTGGGTGTGCCCTATCATTTTACCACCCAAACTTATCCTTTGAATGATATAGTTATCTTGAGTAGTTATTGTCATGTACTTGCATGCATTCTTCATGATGAATTCCTTTCATCATGATTATTATAAATCACATTTCCTAGATGATTACATGCATGCTAAATAATGGCCTAAATGTAGATTGTCACATGTTTATGTTAGTTTCTAGCTATGAACATGGTTATGAAAACCATGTGATTATTCTTGAGTAGATTGAGGAAATGGGATTATTCGCAAATAGTTCCCCTAGAATTACCTATTTAGGTAGCCTAAAACCTACAGAATTGGAAAATTCCCCACGAGCAGGTTACGACACCATTAAATAGGTCATGGCACCACTAAATTTAGTGGTACCGTATGGTATTTAGTGGTACCGTACCTCAGACTAACGAGTTTTTCCTACTTACTATAGACATCTACTGCTGTACCCCCAAAAATTTGCAAGTAATTGCAAACCTACTTGCACCTTAAGATTGCTTTAGGCTTTCCTAGGACATTCCCATCAACTTTAACTTGAACCACACCTCCTTTGCCCACATATATATCAAGAACCAAAATTGCAAACATATATTGCAATTCACCATCATACTCTATATTGTTTTTTCTCACCATGGCTTCCACTCAAACTCCACAAACTCCCAACTCAAAGAGATCTAGGATCATCAACAATCCACAACATAATAATGATGAAGAAATCATCACCCTCTTCCCGAATCAATCCTCATTCCCACACTTGGACAACAATCTACCAAATTCATCATCACCATACTCATCACATATATAATCATCATCACCATGCTCATTATGATTCATGGGACAATCTTTTCAACCTCATCAGATTGATATACATAGTGCTAGCTATCTATGTTATCTTCTTTTGGTAATTCCCTCCTCAAACCAATAGCCTAAGCAACTAAGCTTTTAAGTTTAGTCATCATCAATAAAAACCTTAGGAACCCTTTTTAGCATCAAGAAGCAAATCCTAGGACCTCAATGTCACTTGAGAATGTCACATGTTTCTTGTTATTATATACTAGTCTAGCTATTGTAATCATACTTCATGTATGACCTTATATTAATGAATGCATGGGCTCGTTTTATCTTTTGCTTGTGGTTGGATTATTTCTTTTCTCTTGTTACTTGTGGTCTGGTTATTTTCCTTTGTACTTTTGGTTGGATATTTGTCTTGAATGCTACATGTTAGATATTGTATTTGTGTCATCTAACTTTGTTTTGTAGCATCAACCATTGCTCGATTCCTTGTTATGCTCCAAATGAGGGGGAGTATACATCAAGGGGGAGCCTTCGTAGTCTTTTTGCTTCGACAAAAAGGGGGAGAAGTGGGATATAAACTCACACTAAAAACTTGTCGAAACTAGTTTTTCACATAAAATGAGTTTATATTTTGTCATCATCAAAAAGGGGGAGATTATTGATGCAAATAATGTATAAAAATGTTATTCTCATCTTTCGATATCTCTATGTTTTGATGATAACAAAATGTGAAAACATCTCACGTCAAAATTAACGTAAACAAGTTTTTAGTCGAAATGTCCGATTTCTACGTCAATCACTTTAGGTATGAACAAACAAATTTACAACTTGACAAATGATCAAAGAAGTGAATTTGTGTTTTAAACTTCACATTTTTAGCTTGACAAAACTTTCTTTTCAAAAATACATTTTACAAATTATTTTTGAATTATAAAGAAATATTTTATTTAGGAGAATCAATTCAAAAACATTCCCAACAGCTAGTTTTTACCCAATCCAGCTCCAAACTCCCCCAAATAAAATTTCACCACTAAAGACAAAAAATGGAGCGTGTTTGTCTGGCACGGTACTACTAAATTTAGTGGTACCGTGTGACATTTAGTGTTGTCGTCCCTTCATAATGACCAGATTTTCAGATTCTATAAATACCACTTCAATTCCTAGATTTTGGCCATCCTTTCACGCACATAACTTTCTGGTTTCCATACTCCTTTTCTCTTTACACTTCTTAGATCATTATTTAGTTTTCTTTTGTTTAAAGACTGATTCTTTCATCTAACCAAGAATCATCTACATACCTCTTCTAGTCAAGAGAAGAACACAAAGTATCAAGAAGATACAAGGTGTTGGTGTCATAGAGTAGTGCACTTGCATTACTAGTTGTCTACTTGATTGTATCTTGATATACATCAAGTGTATTAGTGTTTCCTAGTTATTGTGTTGATCATTGTGATCTTGTTGAGATCTTGGTGATCTCTTGAGTGTTGAGTGATAGAGTATTGATCAAGTGGATAAAGGGTAGATTGTGAGGATTGTGTGGATCTTGTGAAGATCGTGTAGATTGTGTGAGGATCTTGTTGATCGTGTTAATTGTGTGAGGATCGTGTAGATTGTGTGAGGATCTTGTTGATCGTGTGATAAGATAGGATCGTGTGGATCGTGGTAGATTGGTACTAGCTAAGATTAGTACTCGACATGTAGCTTAGTGTCGGAAAATAACGTAAGCGACGTTGTACGGTTTTCTCCGCCGGAAGGGAGTGTTGTTGATATAGTGCTTACAACTCTCGAGTGTGGTACTCGAGGAGTGGAGTAGGGCGAAGAAGAGCTTCGTGACCGAACCACTATAAATCTCGTTGTCTTGGTTTGATCTTTCCATCTCTTCTGTTTACTTACTTATTTCTTATTAGTATTAGTATAGTGTTGTGTTCATATTGGTGTTGATTGACTTTACATACAATTGAATCTACGTTTTTCGAAGATAAATTTTTATAACTAAAGAAAACAAGTCGGTAAACTATTCAACCCCCTTCTAGTTTCCCACAAGGTATATTGCACTAAGCTCATGAACTACACGTTAACAGTCCGGGTCATGGGGTCTGCAGACCAAACCATGAGGGGACGGGTAGGATAACTTGCCAAAGTTAATCCTTCAGAGGGTTCAAATATAATACTTATTGGTACCCTCCAATGAGAGGTAGTACCAACGGGAGTTTTCAAACACTAATAGATCTATCAATTATATCCGCGTTCACTTGTGTAAAATATCACAATCGATTAGATTCATGAATTTTGTTGTGTAGGGGTGGCAGATAGTTTACTCGTGCAACAACCAAAGAAAAAGACTTGCATTCGATTTGAAGCACGTATCCCCCTAACAGGGTTGTAAAGCATTTAAAAGTGAGGCTATGAAAACTCACCTGCGTCTAAGGTAAGTAGGGTAGGGTTTAGACAACTCACTCACGTATCCTGGGGTAGTGTAGGTGGGTGTGTGTATTTCAAGTCTTAGTCTAGGTTTTTAAGTAATCACTCTTAAGATTTTTAGATATAACGTAACACCGTTCGGGCCATCATAATTCAGAAGTATATGACTCCTCACATGAAGCTCCCTACTATTGTATTATGTTATCAACATAATACCGTTCAGGCCATCATAATTCAGAAGTTAATACTCCTCACATGAAGCTCCCTATTATTGAGTTATGTTGTTATTAAGTTTTTGTTATAGCATAACACCATTCGGGCCATTATAATTCAGAAGTATATGCAATAATCGTTTGAGGAGCCAGGGCACTTTCATTCGTATACCCAGCAAAACTCGTCAAAACGAAATATCCACATGATACTCCTCACATGAATCTCCCTAGTATTGTGTTATGTTTCTAACTCAAAATAGGTTTTTATACTTTATTATGAAAATAGTCCGTTTATTGCCTTCAAGTTTACATATTTACACTTTCTACCCTAAACTTATAAACTTCTAACATTTAGGCATATAACTTTCTATCTTTTACACAACTAGTCCCTATACTTATATATTTTAAAGAAATGGCAGAAATGGTCCTTAAACTACACTAACTTTCAATAATTTCCCTTTATACCCTCAATTTAACAATATTTGCAAATCTAGTCCTTATATGTTTATAACTTATTTTACTTGTTATCCTAAGGTTTTAAAACTTTTCCAAAAGGGTCCTTGTATTTATAACTTTTAAGAATTGTCAAAAACAGTCCCTAAACTTTATATGTTCAGAAATTTAGAGTATATACCCCTATGCATGAAAACTTTTGCAAAACTAGTCCTTTTTCCATGCAAATTGTATTCTAATGAGATAATTAAGTTTCTTAGCTTATGATTAACTTATATTTACTTAATTAAGTCACCTAAATCAGTTTATAGCATATAATATAGCAATTTAGCACATAAACACATAAGTTTCTAAAATTAGGGTTTCTAAATAAAAACTTCTAAAAGGAAAGGGTCAAGGATATTCTAATGATTCTAAGGCATGTCCTAGGTGTTATATATTAGTTCTAAGGTTACTAGGATCAAAGACAAGGCTTACCTAGGTCGTGGGAACCTTAACATGACCAACTAGGGTTTCTCAACTCAAAAACTAAACTCGACAAGGCTAGGGCTCTTGTACTCGATTCATATGGGTCTTAGGGACTTAGAACTACAGAAGTGTGTGTGGTAAAGAAGAGAGAAAGGTGTGAAGAGAAATGGAGGGGAGGGGGGTATTTATAGGTCGCATAGGAGTAGCGAGCAAGAAAGAGAAATATGTGACACTTCTTCAACATGATTTCTAAAACATTGCATGCACTTATCTTGGTTGGCCATGGGTTGTCTAATCAAGATAAAGGTTTATAATAATACATTAGTATTTAAGAAAAATAAAATATATTTTTGATCCTTGCATATATTTCAACACACACTAATTGTTTCAAACAAGTATTCATAAAACTATTTTTATATAAGTTGTGTATTGTATAAAAATGATTAGGATAGTTATTTTTATACTTATGTAATGTCAAAAACCATGCATATTATACGTAATAAAAAATAGTTTTCACACACAAAATAAATGACAATCTTGAATCATTAAGTTAACATGTCATTATTAGTAACCTCACACATACAACAAGTATTATATTTGATGGAGCACATTCCATAAATATTTACTTACTTTCTTTATTAAAAAGAGTTGTTGTGAGGGTCAAGACAGATTTTGAGCTTATATCGATTCATTATTTAAAATATGATTGATATTATTATCGAATCTAATTGACAAGTTTTTGAGTGTGGACATGAAATTGGAGTCATTATTTGTTTAGCTTCAAGATATAACAAAGATATCATCTTGAACCTACATACTCAATTACACTCGATTGGTATGAAAATAATGACGTCCTTCTCAAGACGAAAAGAATATACATCGGATCATAACTTACACTTGTGTTGATGATATCCTATTTTTGAGTCTTCTTGTCCAAAGGTTGTGTTCCAAAAATTAAACTAATATGTTTAAAAGGTGCTTAAAATACACAACGAAGTAGGATTGACGACTTGGATATTTCATCCGAAATATTCAAGCAATTTACATTGCAACGCAATTAGTAAATGTGTTATTTCCAAAAACCTAAACACGAGCAAACAAACAACATATGTAGACTTTGCTCATGAACGAGTCAAGACTCAAAATCACATGTCAAGTAAAAATGCCACACATAATATATCAATAATCTTCAAGATTTTAACATGCATATCAAAAGGATAATTTATATCCTATGCATTCCACTCCCTTTGTAACATGAATGGTTATGTTACACGAGAATACATTATAGTGTGTTTGAAACATATAGCATATTAGATTTTGAAAGTAACCGAATACAATGTGTGTCATTGCATAAACAATTAAAACTCATGCATCAAACTTTACACTAAAATACTTGGTTTCAAAAGAGTAACAACTTTGTTCTTTTTAAATAATCATGTTTAGTGTAAAATAAAATATGTCTTATCTCAATGACACATCATAACACAATTTCTAGATCTATTAGGGTAAGTAACCTTAATTAGACTCTCTTTCTCAAGATTTACTATAGAGTATTCTTGAAGCCAAAAACATGTTAAAATGAGAACTTAACAAACAAAAATGTTATCATGTAATGCACCGTCTAAACCAAACAACCTATAAATCTCAAACACATGATTTAAATACCGCACCTGCCTTTGTTAGGATGTTGTGTAAGACATGTCGTTTTCATTAACCGACTTTTTAAATATTGATAGTTGAGTCATATTAGGATACGTTCTAGTGGAATTGGCCAATGTCATCTTTGGAAAACCTCGATGGGAAAGTATAGGAATTCCAATCTTTCTGATATGAGAATGGCTACTGGAGAACCTATTCCAATAGAAATTCAATTTAACCTAACGGTTGAATTGCTTCCAGGAGAGAAGTTGGGTTTGCGGTAAACCCGTAAAAATGGTCGTGTTTAGCCTTAATTGAGCAACGCTAGTAATAGCCTCATATCCATTCTCTAAATTGAAAATGTTCCATTCCTACATTTGACAAAAGATGTTTTACATTGATGATCTTTGTCTCCCGTTAGAAGTACACTTTTAACAAGTAGTAATTGGGATTCTTCTTGACAAACCTAGATTACTTGCATATGTGTGTTTAATATTTGTAAACAACAACTTGTTCTTGTGCTATATGATTATATATCTTCATGGCTTCTTAAAATGCTCAATGCCTACCTACTTAATTATTGAATGCATGTTCATTAGAAAGATCTTGCTTTGAATTAGCTTTTCTAATGTCATATTCTTGATATAAGTCCATGATACATGCTCTCATGTGCTAATGTCAACATGTTTTACTTAATGCTTATCTTCATAGTAATCATGTTTTGTATGCATCTCTTTACATGGCTTACATGTTATTTATGCACCTAAACTTGTGGGACTAGGTATGCTTTTCATGATACCTCCAGGATGTCATATAGTCTTACATGCTAATATCCTTGATTATTATGTTATGCATGTTTAAATGTCTTACATGCTTAAATCATTGATTCTTATGTAACTAGGCTTATTCCTCCTCACACTAGATCGAATCTTCCTTTAGGGTGTCTAGTGTCACAATCCCGCCTTATTACCTAAACCATTCCTTAATCATTTGATTACTCCTATCCTTTAAATCTGGGAAAAACAAAAAACTGGAGAGACTGTGCACCTTACTGACGGCGGTCCCTTATTGCATTGGCGGTCCCTTATCTTTAAAGGACCATCAAATGATTTAAAGGACCGCCCCCAGTAAAAGGTGTCACGAAGTGGTTCATTGTTTTTCCTCTTCTTCAATACTTTGAACCATCCTACATCATGCCTTGTAAAAAACTCACAAAGAAGCATCTTCCTCATCCTTTGCTTATTTGCTTCACAACCCCAAAATGAGTCTCCACCACCAAAAGTGTCACAACCAACTCCTACCTAAGAAATTCCTTCCTTGAACATTGCTCTTTCGCTCTCACCAATCTTCACCAATAACTCCACCTAGTCATCTTCACAAGAAGATTCAACCATGTAACCATCCCATACACTCTACTAAATGTGTCATCACAGCTACAACTTAATCCATGAAGATCAAACCATATTTCATGATACATAAACCTATGTTCATCCTTGTGTCGCTCTTTGATTAAAAAAGAAACGGTCATATCCATACACTCATAAACATATTTGTCTATGCCATCAATAGTCAAGTGAATTTCATTATGAAATGCATCTTTTCCACTTTCTAGCAAGTGAAGAACACAAAGAAGATATCCAAGCTTCAAGTGTTGTCGAGTCATCACCACCTCATTTCACATATCCACCTTCGGTCGTCAACATACAAAACACCTTAAAATTCCATGATTCCCAATCATCCATTAATGATTACTCAAATTCACAAAATGTCTCCTAACCTCAATCCTCAAGAACACTCATTGTCACCAACATATCCACCTCCAATGACAAATCCAATACAATTGGTACAACCCATGTGAATTCCTTCAAAAACTCCTTCGTAAGAGTCCATAGTATCATCCCTCTTCCTTTGTCACATTTACATCTTTTTGATAAAGTACCAAACAAAACTTGGGGGAGCTTTCATTATCTTCATTAGTACAAACGTTCCTTTCATTATCTCCCCACACACATCTACTCTCATCCTCTTCAACATAAGCCTAAATTAAACCACTACCTTCAATTATGAAGTCTCCTATCTTCCATCTCATCTTCTCACCATCCTTGCCAAACTTTAGCTCAAAACATACTCTCTTTATTTCGGTCCATCCTTTCCCACCTCTCCATTATTAGAGAGTCATCTTCATCCATATCTAGGAGCATATCGTCCTCATCCCATATCACCTAGACACTAGACACTTATCTTGGAAGAAGTTAGAGAATGGTGTGTTAATCAACAATTATATATGTTTAGTTTCAATCCCTATCATGCCATGCTTTGAATAATCATATTTAAGTAATACATGTATTAATCTCTGATAATGTCTTCATATATATATATATATATATATATATATATATATATATCATCATTATATATATATATATATATATATATATATATATATATATATATATATATATATCATCATTATTATATATATATATATATATATATATATATATATATATATATATATATATCATCATTATTATATATGTGCACTTGTCTACTAAATTTTTTTTGTAGCGTTACTTCATCGCTCATTTCTTTGGTAGCCAAAACTAGTTTTGAGCATACACCAAGGGGGAGCATTTGCAAGTGTTAAACTAGGGATGCAATGAGCTAGGGGGAGCTCGAAAGTAGTTGGGTACATGGTTCGGAGTTGGTTAACCATGGAGGTAGGAGCAAGGCTTCACTAGGATGATGCACGCTCAATTCTTTAAATCATGGTATCGAGATAGTCTAATACATACAGGGACCATATTTCATTTTATATGCTCAAGATTGTCCTCTCAAGTTATCTTCTCAAGTTCATACCGATTTTCTTTCTACTTCAACATTGGCGACACCTTTTTGCTTCGATAAAAGGGGGAGAGAGGGAGTGTAAACTAGTAACTTCTACACTTTACTATGAGTTACGGTTTACATATTTGTCATCATCAAAAAGGGAGAGATTGTTAGTGCAAACATTACGACGTTTAATCTATACAGTATCTTCATGTTTTAATGATGACAAACACGTAACTTGTAATACATAACGTAAAGTGCACAAGTTACTCGTTCACACATCAACGTCTCTCGACATCACTTCAGGTATGAACAAACACTTTACCAACTTTGTTAAGTGATCAAAGAAAAACCTTTTGTCCTTAATCCCTACATTTTATAAATGTCACAAAACATTTTTACAAAAATAAACTAGACAAATTATTTTCGTATTTATAAAGAAATATTTTAATAAGAAAAATAAATTGGAAATTTGAATTTCAAACAATCCAAACGGCCTCATTTCCCACCCAAATCAGAAAACATTTCACCAGATAACATTTCACCACAAAAGTACAAAAACTATCGAGAAAGTCCCTTAAATATGTGGCGGTTCCTTATTAATAAGGGACCTTCCAAGGTTTAAGGGACCCTCCCACACTCCTCGAGCTGCCTATAAATACTGACCCATTTTCAACAGAAAAACTGATCCTCTTTGCACAAAACTTTTTTTTTCTTTGTTTCCTCTTCTTTGATCACTATAACTCTTTGGTATATGTTTATAAGTGATCTCATCATCCACTACATCTTGTGCAAGAGAAGAACACTCGAAGTCGTCAAGAATCAAAGTGTTATTGAGTCCACACACAAACGTTATTGAGTCCTCTACCTTATGGGCAAGAGAAGAACTCTCGACGTAGATGAAGATTCGAGATGTTATAGGTGTCCACACACAAACGTAACAAGTGTTATGGTTATAGGTCTTGTAAATATTGTAAATACTTTCGACTTGTGTGTGAGTCGAGGATGGAGTTATGTGTGTGAACTTGGAAGAAGATGAAGATCTAAGAAGTCTTGTAACTAGATTAGTTCATGTATTTGTTGTGAGGAGAGTGATGTCCTAGTGTGTAGGTTAGGACTTAGTTGAGTCATTGTGTGAAGGCTTAGATCAGGTGATGATCCAAGTGTGTCTTTTTATGAAGGCTTGGATTGGTTGAAGATCCAAGTGTGTCTTAGTGTGAAGGCTTGAATCGGGTGAAGGTTCAAGTGAACGGGAGTGCTCGTTCGTGTGAAGACTTGGATCATGTGTCGATCTAAGTGGGAAAAGAGTGCTTGTTCGTGTGGCCACGTGGGCTTTTTTGTAGATTGGTTCTAGCTAGGATTAGAACTTGACATTCCACTTAATGTCGTTAAACTTGGTGTAAGCTTGTGTACGGTTTGTTCCGCCATATTGGAGTGTGTTTATTAGTGAAGTAACTCTCGAGTGTGGTACTCGGGGAGTGGAGTAGGACGAAGAGGTGCTTCGTGCCGAACCACTATAAATCATCATGTACGGTTTGCATTTTCTCTTCCTATCTCTTTACTTTCTATACTTGCATTGCATTTAGGTTTGTGTGGCTTGTTGTGTGTATGCTTGTGATATGAACTAGTTAACTTAGAAACACAAAACACAAGAAAACTTAATCATACGAAATAATCTCCCCACTGGCGGCGGTCCTTTATATAGGGACGATCCTCAAACATTTTAGGGACCGTCGGTGTATATTAAGGACCCTCCACAGTATGATCAGTAGTAACTTAGCTAAAATGTTTAAACCTCGTGTTATGTTTATGTGATTGCTTGCATACTTGTTATTAAGTGACATATATGCTTGTTATGAGTGACATAACTACTATTCATATTTAATCACACTTGATCGGGAATTTGATACGAAACATTTTAAGTTTTAAAAAGGAACGTATTCACCCCCCCTACATTTCTACAATTGGTATCAGAGCAGTGTCCCTCTAGTTTTCAAAACAAATGGTTTTTAAAATAGAGTACGGTCCACGTATCAAATTTCTCATTAAGAGAAATTAAATATGAAAAGTGTTTATGTTGCTAAACTTGTGTTAGAATAATTTGTTGCTTAATTCGTACTAGTATAAGCCTCCTAGGACTTAATCTTAGTCACTAAACAGTAAACACTCATAGGACCCTAATCTAGGCACTAAACCCTAAGCTAAACCCTAATCTCTTACTAAACAAAACTAGGTCTAAACTAAAACTAAACTAGTATAAAACTAAACATAAGCACCTCAAGCTCCTCAACCAAGCACCCTAGCACATTAAGCACCTCAAGCGTATACCCTAGCACCTCCTAATTAGTACACAAGGAGGTGGATCACCTCCTTGTCACCACCTTGAGTCGCGGCAACACCAACACCACAAACCACCCCTAGCAGCCCCCTACCTACTACTAGCTCCTATTAGTCACCCTACTAGCCTCCATGAATCACCCCTAGCTGACCTTAGTCACCTCCCCCCTTCTCGCCACCTTGCACCCTCTTTTCTTGCTCGCTACACAAACGCACCCTATAAATAGGTTGAACCCCCTCCAATTTCAAATCACACATCTCCTCTCTTCTCTAGCTTATAATTTCTATAGTACTAGACCCATAGAAGCCTTAGAAGTCGAGTAATATAGCTTAGAACCCTTGTCGAAGTCAAAACCTAGTCGAGAAACCCTAAAACTCGCGTTAGTATCTCCCACGACCAAGTAAGCTTAATTTTAGATTCTAGTAGCCTTATTACTGACCTAGGATAGTTATGATATGCCTTAGAACCCCTAGGAACATAAGCTAGAGCCTGGATCATTTTCTTTTACAATTTTCCATTTTGAAACCCTAATTTATGTCGAATTGATGTTTAAATGTTATAATGCCTTATCTTGTGCTATATGTTAGTTTATGTAACTTATTTAAGCATATATTAGCTAACCATAAGCTAGGAAACTCTTTTGTTTCATAAAAATATAGTTTGCATGGAAAAAGGACTAGTTTTGTAATAGGTTTCATGCATAAGGGTATATATGGTAACTTTCCAAAAATATTAAGTCTAGGGACTATTTTTGACATTTCTTAGAAGCATTAAGTACAAGGACCCTTTTTGCAAAGTTCTAAAACCTTAGGGTAAAAAGTAAAATAAGTTATAAACTTATAAGGACTAGTTTTGCAAAACTATTAACTTAAGGGTATAAAAGGTAAATATTGAAAGTTAATATAGTTTAAGGACCATTTCTGTCATTTCTCTAAAATATATAAGTATAGGAACTAAATATGTGAAAACTAGAAAGTTAAATGTTTAATATATATATTTGAAAGTTTAGGGTAGAAATTGTAAATATGTAAACTTAAAGGGTATAAACGGACTACTTTCATATAAATTATAAAAACCTATTTTTACTTAAAAACATAACACAATACTAGGGAGCTTCATATGAGGCGTTTCATTTGGGTATTTGTTTTGACGAGTTTGTTGGGTTTACGAATTAAAGTGCCCTAGCTCCTCAAACGTTTTCTACATGACCTCTGAATTATAATGGCCCGAACGGTGTTATGTTATACCTAAATTCTAATAACAACATAACTCAATAGTAGGGAGCTTCGTGTGAGGAGTTATATACTTCTGAATTATGATGGCTCGAACAGTATTACGTTGGCAGCATAATACAATAATAGGGAGCTTTATGTGAGGAGTTATACTTCTGAATTACGATGGCCCGAACGGTGTTATGTTATAACTAAATCTAGAAACCCTAAGTGTAATTACTTGAGAAACCTAGAAACAATAACTAGGATTTGACATACACACACCTACACTACCCACAGGATACGTGAGTAAGTTGTCTAAACCTCTATCCCACTTGCCTTAGACCCAAGTGAGTTTTCATAGCCTCACTTTTAAATGCTTTACAAACCCTGTGAGGGGGATACATGCTTTAAACTGAATACAAGTATTTTTCTTTGGTTATTGTACGAGTGTTACTTTCTGCCACCATTACATAACTAAAATTCATGAACCATAATCACTTGTGGGAGTGTTACACAAGTGAACGCGAGTATAGTTGATAGATCTATTGGAGTTTGACAACTCCCGTTGGTTTGCCCCAGCCAGGTACCAATAATTACTATACTTGAAATCTCTAAAGGTTTAACTTTGGCAAGTTAACCTTATCTATGTTCCATCATGTAAGGGTCTGCAGTGCCCCATGATCTGAACTGTTAACGTGCGGTTTCATGATCTTCGTGCAATAATTCTCTTTCTTAACTTTTTCCACAACTAGGGTTTAAGTTGAACCCTGTGGTACTTGTATTCACTCTATATCTACTTAAACCTATGACTCTCACTCAACCCTAGTGTTGACCTTTAAGCATGTTATCTTAAGCCCTATAGGAACCCTGGCACGGTGTGGCACTGGACATGAGGACGTCCAGACTAGTTATCATTCACCTACTTTTGCTTTAAAAACGTATCTTAGGGACCTCTCTTTTGGTAAAAGTATATTTTTTACTATAAAACTCTGATAAAATAAATGAATGATAACTTATTTTTTCAAAAACGTCTCTTTTCGAGTCATTTTCTATATCATGTCTTTGTTTCCATGTGGGAATACCCCATATCTAATTCCACTGTGATCAATGTCAAAAAATGGGGGTGTTACACTCTATGAAAAAGAAAATAAAATCGCACTTGATAGGAATCTAGTGAGTAGACCTAAATGAAATAGAAATCAAACCTAAGCAATAACTATTCCCTGGCAGCGGCGCCAAAAACTTGATGCAAGGATTGCGGCCTCACAAAAGGTTTTACTTCTCAAGGGATCTTGAGAATCTTTTCAATCCTCTAGGCAATGTACATGGTCGTTGTATTGTAGTATAGGTATGTCAGGGGGATTGATCGTTCTCTAGGGGAATAGTGTCGTTAGGTTGAAGTGTATGTCAATTTAAGCCTAAAGGTGAGGGATGATTCTTTTTGTCTTTTTATATTTTATGTAAGCAATTAAAATCTTAGTTTTTAAGGAGTGGGCGGAATTAGTTGCTAGTCAACTAACCCAAAAACTACTTTTAATAAACAAACATTAAAATGACAGAAAATAAATGTGGTAAACTACTATAATAAGACAAATGTGTTTACTTAGATATAATTACTCCCTAGTTATCTTTTATTGATTCGTTGAATGTCATAGTGCAATTTTTTAGTTGAAGCGTTGTATTCCTTAATACCAGTTGTGGGGGTGTGCGACCTTCCCCAACTCTATGAATATCAGTTTCTCATATGATTGCATATTAAGCGCCCTATCATAGAATCACTAACATCTATTCATGTATTAAATACAACGAGAAAAATCATAGTGCATATACGATTATGTTTTTTAAGACGTTCAAGCTTGTTACACAATGGAGGTCAGCCAGTTTTACTATTCACTTTCCGAAATTTAATTATTATTTCATATTCTCGTGTGATAAATCACTTCTATGGCAAAATAAAAGTTTGACACTCATCAGATCATTTTCGCGAAAGTTATTAAGGAAATACATGTTTAGGTTAAAACGTCATTCAAAAATCCTACGCACAATGAAACTCAACCGCGTCAATTTTCCCCGCATCAGAAAAATGTTTAGTACTCTCATGATTAATTAGAGAATTGATCGTGACTAAGAAAAATGTTACCAAATAGACCCTGAACCGTGAGAAACAGAAATTTAGGTTTTCAAGCACTTTTACTTAGCCGTAACCTTAGCCTATACATGCACCGCGTTTCTAAGATGATTTGAGTTTTCAAATGTTTTCTTTGGAAAAGTCAACATATTTTCCCTCCTCCTTTGACCAAAAACCATCCTTTGATTTTGTAAGTCATTCTTTGATTTTTAGGCTTCCGGTTTTAGGTCTAAAAGACATTAATTACCAACCGACACTAGACTGAGCCCAGCCTAGACATTATAAGTCATTTTAGTTCATTTTTATTCTATTAGAAAGGTAACACTTTACTTTTCTCAATTTTACACAATATTCGTACATTTTACGTATTACGCGTTTTAGACCCGTGTTTCCAGTTTTAGCAGGGTTTGAGCAACCCAATAGAACCTACCACTCATTTTATATTTTATTACGGAGTATTTTGATAAGTTTAGTCATTCCTATAAGTTTAGTACTTTTAGGATACCCGGTTTTACGTTTTGACGCTTAACAGTTTACGGTTAGCAATTTACGGAGTCAAAACTCATCCAATACTTAGGATATTATCATCCAAGGCACACCTCACCCTTCCTATCCTTCCAAACCACCATTAAGGGGGGGGGGGGGGAGTCACCCTTTAGGTGTCTTGATCTTATGCTTAGTGATTTAGGATGATTACATGTGTTTTTCTTGCAAAAATATCCTAAAATCCTAACCTCCTCAAGACCCTTTATAAGCCCCCTCTCTTTGTACGCCACACATAACACACACAACACCTCAAACTTATCTAATTTCCTCCTAGTTTCATGCAAGAATCAAGAGCAACTTCAAAGATAGAAACCCTAGTTTGGTTTTTAGGTAATCAAAACACTTCCAAACCTCATATACTTTGGTGATTCTCTTAAGTTTAGATCCACTCAAGTCACCTCAACTTTCATCATTTATCATTCAAGAATACAAGGGTAGAAGGGTTAGATCAATGGTTGGAAAGGTTTTGGAAGATTAAGTAGTGGTTCTTAGTTTTGATCTTGGTTCTAGTTAGTTTCTTCACAAGTTGTAAGCAAACCCTAACATACTCCTTGCTTAATTATCATTTTCATGCTCTTTGTGTTCCTTTCAAGCTATATATGGTCTTTGTATTGAGTTCATGATGTATAAAAATGAGTAAAACAAGTATTGGTATACATATATTAACCTATGTTATTTAAACAAGCAAACTAGTGATTTTTATGGTAAACTCTGGTCAAAACAGTATATATATGATATTAGACAATTACATATTGTAGTAGAGGACTTAACAAGGAAACCATAGCAATTTGAACCGCCTAAAACAAGTATACGAGTCAAAAGTTATGGCTATTTGAAGTTACCAAAACTTTGCGGCAAATCTGCCAAATGTTTCTGTGACAGAACACTAAACACGCAAAAAGAGGCCCCTCTGGTCCGTTTCATCAAAACGTTAAACCACAAAAGTTGTCCGGAATGATGTTTTCTTCAGAAACTCAGGTGCACGAGTCCAGAAAACCCATAATGAATGATATTTTCTTTAAATTCTTAACAGCCTTTTTATATACACAAGTTACTATATTATTGGTTATGGCTAAGTATAACCAAGGGATCTAATGACCTTAAAGCCAAGACCACAGCCATGGCTAAGGCCAAGGCAGAGTCTCAAGACCATGGTAGCCATAACCAAAGCCACGGCAAGGCCACGGCTAAGACCTCAAGGCTTTCTAGACCGAAATCATTATAAGTATTATACATATTTTTACATATTGAACACTACAATAGTAGGGAGCTTCATGTGAGGAGTTCATATGGGTAAACCGTCGAGATGAGTTGTGGATTTATGAATTAAAGTGTCCTGGCTCCTCGAACGTTTACTACATGACTTCTAAAATATGTCGGCCCGAACGGTAGTAAGAGATATACGAACTATACACGTATCATAAACCACTTATATTCAAAGACTTACATCATATACTAAGTACTACATCATGAACTATATGCAAGACATATTTAGGCAATTCTTCGTATTCTTAGACATTACTCCAACCTAAGACACGACGTTCTATTATAGGTTACTCTTAGAGTCTGTTGCGATTCGACTATCATACTCATTACATAAACTTAAGGTGAGTCATAGCCCCTACTCTTTTCATACTTGTTTTAACTCTTTGGGGGGGATACATGCTCAACTACTTGCTTACTTGTACAAATACTCAAAACAATTATACTTGATTGCGTTATACTTGATTTCATTATACTTGATTGCATACATACATGAATGTGTTATACTTGATTGCGCTATACTTGATTTCATTATACTTTATTGCATACATACATGAATGTGTTATACTTAATTGCGTTATTCTATTTAGTGGCTAGTAGTTAATCTTTGGGAAGTGGCTCCCAGTTGTCTTTGGGAAGTGGCTCCCAGTTATCTTTGGGAAGTGGCTCCCAGTTGTCTTTGGGAAGTGGCTCCCAGTTGTCTTTGGGAATTGGCTCCCAAGTGAGGTCTTCGGAGATGAAGTAGAGACTCACTACTAATTGCTTAATTGTTGTGATGAACTTATACATGTCTTACTCATATTATATTGTAGCAGTGGGTTGTGAACACACAGGTTGCAAGTGTTATGGGCGGGACTTGCAACTGAGTGGATTCTCAATGCCTTTGTTGTGTGAACATTCTTTAAGGCTTTTCAACTGTTTTAAGACAAACTCTATGAACTCACCAACCATTGTGTTGACACTTAGCATGTTTATCTCAGGTTAGTAAGGCGATAGCTTATGCGTGGAACATAGAGTCAAGCTGCATATTCAGAAGACTTACGCTTTTGTCATTTACCATTCAAAACATTTGTATACATTTATGTATCATACTTTGGAATCTCATGTTTGTAACTTTGAATTCTTTAATCGAATGGTAACTTTTCAAAACGTCTCATTTAGATGTCGTTTTCTATATCTTGTGCTTTGTATTATGAAGTAGCACCCCAATGACACAGTCTTCCGCTACGGTATTTTGGGGGTGTTACAGTTTTCTTAACCTAATGTGAAGAAATCAAGTAAACAATAGACAACTTATCAATAATCAATAACTATGTTTCATTAGATCTATGCAAACACTAATTAACTTAAGCTAACATGTTAAAACGAATAAAAGATAAACAAATAATCAAACAACACATAGACATATTGAATGATTAAAAGAAAACTTACCTTCAATTGAACATGGAAGAAAAAAGGTTATGAAAACCCTAAAAATCCTGTGAAAATTGTACTAGGTTTTTGTCTCCAAAGTTGCACACTAATGAATGAAAAATCGAAAAGTATATATAGATTCACAAGGCTGACGGTGTCAGGTTATAAATCCTGACACCGTCAGACTGCCGCGATTAGGGTTTCTTCTTGTTCAAGTCGACCTTCTAACATCGTCACTCTCTAAATCTTTTGGGCCGTCTCTCATTAAGTTAACACTAGATGGCCTACATGTAATTACACCTGACATTGTAAGGTGTAAAACCTTCGAAAGTTCACTGGAGTGTCGTGTATAAATTTTCCAATCTCCATTATCTTGAACTGACGGCGTCACCTATTAAGGCGTGACGCTGTCAGGTGCAATTCCTGACAGGTTTTCCACAACTTTCCTGTTTTCTTCACTTTTGAGCCCAAAAAACGTCCAAAATGCTCCAAATTCCAGAAATCATCCCAAGTATCTAAAATGAGAAAAGAAATGATTTGAGGAAATATTTATAACAACCCACAAAAACTCATCACTATCATTTCCACTACAAATACCTATGTCAGGTATTTCACAGGTAAATTTTTGCTTTTTATGTGCATTCATTACCTGCATGACTCTCTAGACTTGCTCACGTATCTACACAAGCCAAATATCTCTACCCACAAATCCTATAAACCTCGGGTATGTCAAGCATAAGATCACAACAACTCCACAATAAGTAATCTACCAACCTAACACACTAGACATATCACAATATCCTAATAAACCCTAATCTAACCCTAGTTAAGCCCTAATCAGGCCTATGTGTTTACAAAACCCTAATTGCTTATCGAAACTAATTTGAAAGTGTTTAAGGCTTATTTATGAGTTTCCTTAGGAACAATAGGATATATTATCACCCTTAGACCCTAGTACAACCCATTAGAGCTTAGGTATAAGTCTCTTAAGCACAAAACCATAACTAGGTCATAACTTCCAAGAATTAGGTCTAAACTATCCCAAAACTTCACCATAAGCTGCCACCACTTAGTATAAGCCTCCTAAGACTTAATATTAGTCACTAAATACTCATAGGACCCTAATCTAGGAACTAAACCCTAAGCTAGACCCTAATCCCTCACTAAGCAAGATTCGGACTAAACTAAACCTAACCTAGTTAAAACCTAAACATAAGCACCTCAAGCACCTAGCCTAGCCCCTTAGTCACCCTAAGCACACACCCTATCACATCCCTAGCAAGCACACAAGTAGGTGCATCATCTACTTGTCACCTACTTGGTGTTTCAGCTTCATCTCCACCACATGAACCCTAGAACCACCTATAGCCCCTCCATGTCACCCTTATAGCTCCAATTAGTCATTAGATAGCTGTTAAGAGTCACCTCCCCCCTTGTGCAACCTAGCCTCGTATACCTTGGCATCCAAGGTTAACGAGGGTTATAAATAACCCTACGCCCCCATACACTTCAAACCATCCCATTCTCTTCTTTCACCTCAAACTTTCTATAGTTAGTAGTAGTACTACGTCCCATGTAGCCTTAGAAGTCAAGTGATATAAGGCTTGAAGCCTTGTAGAACTAGTTTTGCCCTAGAAAACCCTAAAACCCACTTTAAGCCCTAGATGGTCAAGTAAGCTTTTAATTTTGCTTCTAATTGTTATATTACAGTACTAGGATAGTATTAGGATGCCTTAGAACCCTTGCCTAAGCCTTGATCATTTTCTTTTTAAGTATTTTCTTTTTAAAACTCTAAAATAAGTCAAATTCATGTTTTTATACTATAAGCCCTTATTATAAGCTACAAGCTAGTTTAGGTAACTTAGTTAAGCTAATATTAGTTAACCATAAGCTAGGAAACCTATTTGTCTAATAAAAATATGATTTGCATGGAATTAGGACTAGTTTTGCAAAGTTTTCCATGCATAGGGGTATATATGGTAACTTTCTGAAAATATTAAGTCTATGGACTATTTTTGAAATTTCTTAGAAGTTATAAGTATTAGGACCCTTTTTGCAAAGTTATATAACCTTAGGATAAAAAGATAAATAATTATAAACACATAAGGACTAGTTTTGCAAAAGTTATAAAGTAAAGGGTATAAATGGTAAATTTTGAAAAATTATAAATCCAAGGGTCATTTCTGCCATTTTCCTAAAAATATAGAAGTATAGGGACTAATTTTGCTAAGTTTATATAGTTAATAATATAAGTTTATAAGTCTAGGGTAGATTTTGTAAATTTATAAACTATAAGGGTATAAAGTGAAAGTATTTTTATATAAGAACCTACTTTAAAGTTAGAAGCATAACACAATACTAGGGAGCTTCATGTGAGGAGTATCATGTGGATATTTCATTTTGACGAGTTTGCTGGGTTTACGAATTAAAGTGCCCTGGCTCCTCAAACGATTATTGCATGACTTCTGAATTATGATGGCCCGAACGGTGTTATGTTATAACTAAACTTAATAACAACATAGCTCAATAGTAGGGAGCTTCATGTGAGGAGTATTAACTTCTGAATTATGATGGCCTGAATGGTATTATGTTGATAACATAATACAATAGTAAGGAGCTTCATGTGAGGAGTCATATACTTGTGGATTGTGATGGCCCGAACGGTGTTATGATTACTTAAGAAACTTAAACAAGATAACTAAAGCTTGACATACAACCACACCCACAATACCACCAGGATACGTGAGTAGGCAGTCTAGTCTCCTAGTCACTTTTCACATCAATTAGATTTCCCTAAGCCCAGGTGAGTTTTCATAGCCTCACTCTTTTAAATGCTTTACAAACCCTGTGAGGGGGTTACATGCTTACTTGCTTTAAATCGAATACAAGTCTTTTTCTTTGGTTGTTCCACAAGTAAACTATCTGCCACCCCTACACAACAAAATTCGTGAATCTAATCGCTTGTGATATTTTACACAAGTGAACGCGAATATAATTGATAGATCTATTGGAGTTTGACAACTCCCATTGGTACTACCTCTCACTGGACGGTACCAATAAGTATTATATTTGAACACTATGAGGGATTAACTTTGGCAAGTTATCCTTCTCGTCCCCTCATGGTTTGGTCTACAGACCCCATGACCCTGACTGTTAACGTGTGGTTCATGAGCTTAGTGCAACATACCAACTCTTGATAATCTTACATGCATTACAATTATCACACACACTACATTTTCCTTGAAGGGTGTAACAACTGAACCCTGAGGAACTTGTATTCATTAACACTTAAACCTATGATTCTCACTCAACACCTAGTGTTGACTTTTTAAGCATGTATCCTAGTACCGGAGCTATGTGGAAATTATGGCATGGAGTGGCACGAGACTTGAAAGACTTTCTATATGGTTATCATTCAAGCTTCATAACACACTTAGATTTTGGGGACCTCCTATTATAAAACTCTGATAATTTTAATTAATGATAACTCATTTTTATAAAATGTCTCTTTTCGAGTCATTTTCTATTACTGTATATGTGATCCATGAGGTAATACCCCCAGACCCAAATTCCGCTGCGATCTATAAAAATGGGGGTGTTACAGATTGGCATCAGAGCTTTAGTTGTAGAGAATAAGGTCAAAACCTAAACTACAACTACTTTTCCCAATACCCGAGAAAGTCCTTCTTGCTACTACACTCCCCAATGCCTTTTTCCCAGAGCCATAAGTACATTAGATTTGCATAGTAGGTATTCCTTAACTTATATCTTAGCTTATATTATTTTATCAGGTTATTAGATAGTTATGCCTGCTTCCCACTACTCTACCTTTACCCCATCCGAGTTGCATATGGAGAATATTCTTCCCTCTCCAAATGATTCGGATCTTAGTTTTAATAATCTTTTTCCCAATTCCTCGAAAAGCCCTAGGAATAGTATAGATACACCGCCACCCTTAGGTTTTACACCTTTTGCAGATGACCCACACTCAAAACGTATAAGAAAATTATATGGTAAGGCATCACCTATTACTCCCCCCAAACACTATTTTACACCCACCATTTCCCTCCACAAGATTTGAACCACATCGGTTCTTTCTTCCCAGAGAACCATATATACCTAGGAAACCTATCCCTACCTATATCCCTAGATATGAACCTAGACAACCCTATAACTTAGCACCCACACCTTACTTAGTAAACCCTCCCACTTCATCTTGGAAATTTGAAGTCGGAGAAAATTCCACTAGGACAACTTTAGAAAATCAGGAAAATCAGGTAGAGGATATTTTAAATAACTTAGATGAAATTTTCCTTGACCTTATTGAGAAGATAGAAGAAGGTCATGATAATAACCTATGCACCCGACCTGATTATAGTAGTTTAAGAAACACCCTACAACAATCCCGTTTTAAAATAGCTAAAGTACATAAAAATCAAATGAGACACCACCATAAGATAGCTTTTGCCCATTTTAGGATTTGTACCTTAGAAAAGATGATTGATGATGATGAGGAATGTCATCAATCAAATCTAGGAAACATCCAAAACCCAAACCCTTAGATTTAAGAAAACCTTGAAAGAAATCCCTTAGTAGTATGCCTTTATAGCTTTAGGAGTGTTACCCTAGAATAATACCCTAATACTCATAGGATATGTAAGTTAGGAAGTCAATAACATAAGTTATGCCTTAGATACCTCTTACTCTCACTTCCTAGTGCCCCTTAATTTAGGATAACCTAGCTAACCTAGGATTAGATATGCCTCTTCTTGATTACTCTAGGTCATCCCAAACCTTATAGGAACCCTTAGGAATTTAGATATATCCCGTAAAATATAACAAGTTGGTTACTTGTTATAACATACCTTAAACCCTTACCCCATTATAACCTCTAGGAACTTAGGATGAACCATCCCGATGCCTTAGATTTATAGATTCTCAAAACTTTTAAACCTTAACTCGTTTGGGTTTCGATTTCAAACCCAAGACCTTACAGAGAATCGTCTCGTAAGGGTACTTATTCTTGAACTTTAGGCATTTTAGGGAAGCCTAAAGTGTCATTCTATAGAGTCCGTTCCCTATTCCCATTTTCCATCCTTTGGTAATCTGCCTAAAAATCCATATCCTTTTATATCTGACAACAATACATTTGGCATAAATAGCAACACTTGTTAAAAACAAGTTATTTATGACGTTATGTAGTTGTAACTTCCACTCCCATTATTTTATGACATTATATGTCATGAATAACAACTTCCCTCGAACTTCATCTCTTTTCCACCTCCTAAAAACCAAATCCCTTAAAACACTCTTATCATTTCATATGATACTGATGATGAGAATTCTTATTCTACATCATATAGATCTGAATTCTTTCCAAATTCAGTATCCCTAGCCCTCACTACTTCCTTAGCTTTACTTATTCCCAATCTTCCCTCTTTACACCTCTAACTTACTATGATTCCTGAAATAGTTATTCCCTCTTAGAAAACCTGTAATACACACTCTAGGATTCCCATACCTGAGGTTAGAAATAATTCTAAGATGCCCTTAGGTAAACATAAGAATAGACATAGGATACTTTAAATAGGCTATCTCTAAGAAATTATCGAGGAAATAGAAAAAAATATTAGAAATCTTTGAGGTTTTTATTAGCTAGAAACTAAACTAGAGAAAAACCTATGCCCGATAGGTAAGAAAGATATTACAATAGGATGAATTTAGTCTAAGTTAGGAATTTTACTTAATATCGAGGACATTAGAATTAGTCATAGATTAGAAATAAGAAGTCTTTAGATACAACTTAGGAAACTTAGGAATAATAAAGGATTAGATTAGTAAACTACCTTAAGCCTTTAGCACCTAGTCTAGTTACAGGGTAGAAAGACGAGTTAAGATTTCACTATATAAGTCATTTTAAGGTTATAGTTTTCCTAGACCTAGTCTCATAAGTTACCCATTCCGTATTAAGATTTTCCACATACCTTTGAGGATTTAGAAATTCCTAAGAATAATATACCATTAGGATAACCCAAACTTAGAATTCGAGGTTACTAGTTAGAACTAGGAATAAGACATCTGAGGATTTTAGTCTACCCATACTTAGTTTCTTAGGATTTGACGTTTTATAGGTTACACATTAGGAATTCTACTTAGAGGATACTATGGATATTACTCTACCCGGTTTCAAGTACCTAGGACATAGGATAGACAACTTAGGTCAAAAGACTAAACGTGAAACTCTACCTAAGTATATATAGTGATACTCCTAGTAAACCCCTAGATAAGGAATCACCTAGCCCATCTCCTATTATAGGATCTTCTTTAGCAGTTAAGACCAATACATCACCTTTAGAACCTTAGGTTTAGTTATGAAAACTAGAAGAACCTTAGGGGGAAAACAAACTTTGAAGGAATCTAGTAAATCTTAATTCCATTAGGAATACCATCTTTTCAGGTATCCTATACTCTCACTCTTCCATTTAAATCTATTCTCTCGCTTCTTCTCATTCTACCGTTTAAATCTCACTCTCCCGCCTTTTTCCACTCCCCTATTTTAAATCTCATTCTCCCGCCTTTTTCCCGCTCTCCTCTTTAAATCTTACTCTCCCTCCTTCCTCACTGTACCGTTTAATCCTATACTCCTATCCTTTTCTCACTCCACCTTTTCCTTCTCATCCATCCTTTCATTATCTCCCACGCTTTCATACTTTCCAATTTCATCCCTTTCCTTCCCTTTTTCCTCTTCACTCTTTCCTATAAAATCCATCTTTCCACTTCCTCACATCCTTTCATTCCTCCGTCATTTTTCACTCTATTTTTCCTCACTCTAAACTCTCTCCCTACCTCATCCTACAATGTTCTAAGAGTTATAACTTGTATTTCTCGTCATATCACAAGATTCTATTAGTTAGAACTTGTAAGAATATATATGTCGAACTTTAATCCTCATTATGTTCAACTATGATATTAAATCTCGCTTTGCAAGAGTTGCAAGAATGAGATCTTCGACGTCCGTTACTCTAGTCATAACATGGGATGATACCAGGTGACTACTTGCTAATCAGGGAGACCATAGAACTTGTCTCCACCGTGACTAGAACTTGTCTCCACCGTGACTAGAACTTGTCTCCACCATGGCTAGAACTTGTCTCTAAAACATTCCCATATCACACTTCCTTAAGTGTGGTAAACTCTCTCCATTTTCCGCCGATACCACTTAAGGATGATTTATGATGTCTATCCTATTAAAATGAACTAGGACGCTCCTTCATTTTAATGAGAATGTTATAAATCAAACGGATCATGAATTTATAAGCTCTTGCTTACAAGAATTGGGACGCCTCTACTTGTGAGTAATGAGATTAAGAATAACGGAATTGATGATGATGTTTACTATGAGAGGAGGCGAACATACTATTCGGTTTGCATGAATCTAGGCCCTGAGTACACACGTGATGAGAATTGGGTTAGATGTTTTGAATTAGCACAAAAGTGGGAAAGGAAAATGTAATTGCCCATGACCTTGAGTCTAGCTACAGGACTCGTAAATAAAGAAAAGCGCTTCTTGGGAGGCAACCCATGTTTTGTGTGATTTTTATTTGTTTGATTGTTATTTTCTTCTGTATGCATGCTTTATTTTTATTGTTGGTAGATCATGTTTCAAACTAAATTGTGAAAATACTTTATTTTGTTGTTTAACTTCGTCTTAACTTCATACAAAGGTATTTTGCAAAAGCTAAGTGTAAGGGGAAACCCCAAATTTGTTTCTAAGAACGAAAATGATCATGATTTGCCACAATATTATATGAACATGTATATTAGTATTTGTTAGAGTCAAATGCTTGTATCGAGTCATAATGATGTTTTGCAGGATTTTCCAGGAAGTAGGACATAAGTTTTTCCATAAATTTTCAAGAAACATAACGTAAAGATTTCTGCATGTCACTTCTAACGGCATCAGGAGTTAACTCCTGACGGCGTCACGTGTAAAATTCTAGAAATTTTGCGAGTTTTGTTTTTCTAACGGAGTCTTAAAGTTTTTGTTAATTCTTTAGTTTTATAAACTCCAGGGAATCTGCAAACATTCATTCCACAAGCATTATATCTTAAATTGCTTTCTAGGATTTGTTAGTATATATAGATTGCCGCTGATTTTATGCGAGGTTGCCTTGTTTGTTTTCTCAGGTTTAACAGGTTATATATGACAAGAAGATGATTTATTTTTCATGAAGGGAAGCTTTGAATGTTCATTTTCTTGGAGGAAGATCTAACCTTGTTGCCACACTATCCACACCGAACAAATCAGGGGAGTATTTGTTTTCATTCTTTTACCTATTCTACTTTTACATTCTTTAATTGAACATTGGGGACAATGTTCATCCTAAGTGTAAGGGGAGGGTAAATGATGATACCTTATAGGATACAATTGCACTTGAGTTTGTTTGTTTGATGGTAGGTGTGTAATAAAACTAAGAGAAATACTTGTTAGTGTAATTTTAGCGCCAAATTTAATTTTTTTTTACAACATTTAGGAGTGAAACTTTAGCCTTAGCAAGCGTCTCATGGATAGGAGTTGTATAACTAGCACGAAACCGTACCAATCAGAAAAATTTTCCACCCAAATATATGAGGTTCGCCTTTAGATTTGATAGGAAAAGCATTTATTATTAGTGTTTATGAGTGTACCGGTAGTGTTTAGATTCTAGAACTTGCGTTAGTGATGCATCCCGAGACCGCTAGTGAGACTACATTCGTGTTGTAGGATTTACTACATGATAAGAGGCATTAGGATCACCCTTGTGTTAAACCCGTATCATAATTACTTGACCATTTAAGTCATATTACTTGACTAGTAAAGTCAATTAATTTTTCCCACACCTTAGCGTTGTACTCATTTTTAGTACACGAAACCCCTAGTACACCCCTCCGAGCCTATCTTTTCGTTTCTAACTTTAAGCATCTTACTTAAAGGAAGAATTTGTTACAACCCACCCAAATGTGCAACCAAATCGCCTTAGCCTTCCGTGTATGCACTCATCATTAGTGCATTATTGTTACATGTTTAAACACTTAGTTAATTATCTAATTGATTACATGGTTGCTAAGTCGAGTCATATCTTGTACATATTGTTTTGGGACGATTGGGACTCATGGGTAAAGTACTTGTGTCTTGGAGTAATGGGGAAGAACATCAAATTATTACCCCCATATGTGCGTTAATCTTAAAAGTACTCCAAGTGTTTGATTATCTTGATTCGAGTCATTAGATTAGTTTATTGTAAAGTATGTAAAAATTCAACTGTAAGGGGAATGCATATTCCCTATGATGTATTATTTTGCATGGTAGGGTAAAAGTGTATGCAAAAAAATAATAATAATAAAACAAAAATAAAAAAAATCGAAAAATCAAGAAAAAGAAAAAAAAATAGAAAAAGAAAAGAGAAAAACATACGGACTACCATCCCGTTTCATTCTATGTTTATTTTAAATTTTTGTTATTTTTGATTTATTAGCTTAAGTCGAGTCTAGTCTTGGCTTAGCAAATCCATATTGTACATGTAATTAACCAAGATGATTAACTCGCCACCAGTAAATATTGCCTTTATCCAACAAAACCGTGTATTTCATATCCCTACACCTAACGTTATAACCCTTTGAAAGACCTCTTTGATAGTTTAATCTAGGTGCTTACGCCAAGTGGTGGAGGTTTGATCCTTTCCCAAGACTATGGTAATCTAGTTTGCTATCACAGGTAGTGAGAGATGTTTTCCATTTCCATATTGTGATATATTCTTTATTACACCCGAGAGATGTGAGTATCTAAACACTATTTGTGAGGTGCTAGTGTATGACCTCCGTGCATGTCTTTGGTCTTTAGTGGAACGATTATTTGTTGTAATTACTTTTATATTAGTGTTAAATGACCCCTAACTTGTATTTTGATTAGAATAAAAGCGCTTTTGCTTGAGGACAAGCAAATCTCAAGTGTAAGGGTATTTGATGAGGCGAAAAGTGAACCACTTTTAAAGGGTCATTTAAGCCCGAATTCAAATTTATTTGATCAATTATTGCCCTAAATCGTTCCTTTTGTCATTTTAGGTACTTTTGGTGAGAAATCTGGAAAAGGAGGCATTTTGGACGTTTTTGGAGCATAAAAGTGAAGAAAACGGTAAAGTCTCAATTTTCCTTGCTGGGAACAGTACCTGACGGCGTCAAGGCTCTCCACATGACGACGTCAAGAGTTACAAAAGAGGTGGATATGGCCAATACACGTGACGGCCCAGAACTATTTTTATGCTTAGGACCTGACGGCGTCACCAAGGCCGTCAGGGTCCAACTACACATGACGGCCCAGAGTTAAATTACACATGACGGCGCCAAAATCAGATATAGGCAATATGATTTCTATTATGGCGGCGAGTTGACGGCGTCACAACTTAATACATGACGCCGTCACCCTGTAAAATCTATATATAGTTTTCCAAATTTCATTCATTAGTGTGTAACTTTGAGGGGATAAACCCTAGGCTGAATTTTACAGCTTTTTCAAGGGATCCAACCCCTTGAATCTTTCATGTTTAATTAAAGATAAGTACTCTTTCAAATCATTCAATATGTTTATGTGTTGTTTGATTATATCTTGCGCTTGTCTTCAATTTAACATGCTAGGCTAGATTTCTTTTGTGTTTGCTTAGATGTAGTGAAACCTAGATGTTGATTATGGGTTGATTGTTTGTTTATAGTTGTTACGGATGATTGTATTTGATGTTAGGCTTAAGAAAACTGGAAGACTCCCATTGGTAACTTGCTTGAACGTCTTAAGAAACATGATCGGAGGTTTACTACGATTTTTAGTTGTAATTAATGCGTAGGATAATTCTAATGATCCCATGATAGGAGCTTCTAACGGCTCGACATGGAGTGAAGTAGGATCCTATAGAGTTAGGGAATATTGTACACGGCCCTACGACTAGTATTAAGGAATATGACCCGTCATCCATGCAATTGTAACAAGCTATCAACCTGTAAAAGATATCTAGGGAGTAATGAAACCTAAGTAAACACAACTGTAGGATTCTCATAATCATAAACATGTATGGTTACTTGTGTTTTGGTTCGAATTAAAGGAGAAGAAGATAAGAAGAGTGTTTAGAGAGAGAAGTAGAGAGTGGGAGTTCTAGAGAGAGAAAGTGAGAGAAAATAATAAGTATGATTAGAAGCTCCACCCTCTCCCTTGGTGGGAGAGGGCTTATATAGTTACATAATAAACGCCCTCTACCGGGTTGTGGATCGGGTATACAGTGGGTAAAGACCCGTCCGTCCTCCACGGTGTTACTTAAACTAATATACTACTAACTAAATAATAAACTAACTACGAGCTATCTTAATGCTACTACAACATTTAGGTGACCGAGTCTTTTATAGGAATTTTTGTATTCCTAACAATCTCCCCCTAAGCGAGGTCACCTTTGGAAATTAAGCTCTTTGTTCTTCAAGCATTCTTAAGACTTTGTAGCTCGTAGGTTATGATTCTTCACTTTGACTCACTTTGTACATCAAGCAATGAACTTGTTATTTGAGTTCCTTTGAGTTGTGTGATCTTTGAGCTTCTTTGAGATCATCAGCCACAGTAAATCTCCAAGCTCATCCTTAGACGTATTGCCTTCTTGTGATGTAGTGACATTAGGACCGTCATGCTCACACCCTTCTATATAAGGAGACTTTTCATCATAGTTGCGGAAACGTTGTTGGTAGTCTCTTTAACTTTCATGATCATCATTGATAGCGAGTAGGATGTGTGAGCATGAGGTATGGATTGACACGTTCAGCTGGAATTAGGCACCATCAATGCCATCTTTATATGTGTCCCTGAGATAAAACAGTTAGCAATAAAGATAGAGAACGAATATGGCTTTGTCATTCGTTCTACGAGGACAGACTACCCTCCGGTTTTGTGAAAATCGACCTGTGATCAGGTAGAGTCTCTGTTAAAGAAGACTTTCCTTGACAGGAATTTCTAGCTTGTAGTAATGAATCATCCAAAGAATCCACTTCATAATCTTCATAATAAGCATGTTCTCATACCGGAACGTCTCAAAGCAGACAACACGATAAAGTGAATCGGTGAATTGATATTCACAGATTGATGAGAAATTGATTTATAGAAATCACTCGCGTGTCATATAATAAACAATTTTTGAGAGACGACGAGAGTTTAATACTTCAAATCACATTTCCATCAAAAATACTTTTGTTTGAACGATTATACATAATCAATGTGCTCGAAAGATGGTTGGTGAGCACATTGAAAGGTTTTTGCAAAAGTATCCGTCAATCCATTTCCTGGAACAAGTTTGATTCAATGTTGAATTGCACCATTGTTGCTTTCCAATTGTCACTTGATCATTGATCCAAGATGGATCTTACATGTCACCTACCAAGAGCTTGAGAGAAGTTCGCTCTAGAAGGATTTCCATCTTCATAGTGAATATTTTCATACCACTCGGATGTTCTGGCAATACCACAAGGATAATGCGTAGGACTCTAAATATATTATCTTACTTTCCACATTGTGTGAAACAGTAAGCATATTTGGAAGTGTGTCCTATTGAGATTTATGGATGATCTCATGGCTCTAGACTCAATATTGCGTTTTGATCCGCTCCTGTAGACTGGGGAGGCGTCTCCTGTTTTAGGTATCAACATAGCTCGCAATGAGCGGTCGATACGTTGCACAGGGTTCCCCCGTGAGAATGAAACAAGCTATTTTAAGAGAACTTGAGTGGTTGGGAAGTTTAGTGCAGTGCGTCACTGGGTCCATGACGTCTTGTCTTAAATACCAGTGTTACCTTAGTAACCACTAGTAGCATATGAAGTTGAACCCGGTTTCTGCCCTAAGGTTGAATATATGGAGGGCTATTTCTTTTCACCCTTTCTCATTTCATTTCTTTTTCATTCTTCAACCCATTCAGTGCTTACCGAGACTTCAACACTAGAACCTTGTTGGGTTTGTTCCAGTCCTAGCTCTATCTCAGTCCGCACTCTTCCCTTTCTCACTTTACTCCTTTTTCCAACCATTCCTAAGGACTTCTAATCTATCTATGGATTGTCCCTGGGAAGATGCTTCCGGTTCTGGTGGATCATGGGAACTAATACCTAACCTTAACCATCCTTATAACTCCGTGCATAAAGATAAATGGTCGGTCTTTGGTATTACTTCCACAAACGCCTTTTGCTCCCCCTTAATATGTGCATCGGTATTCGAAAGAGTTTAGCACATATTTGGGAGCCTATTATTGAGTCCAAAAGATCACATTTGATTATCAGATTTCATATTTAAATCACATTCTCTCCCCCGATCAAAATTTTCAAATCTTTCGAGATTTTGGATCTCAATTGATTTAAATAAGTTAGAAAACATTTGGGAGAGAAATGCGGTCAGTTTTAATATTTTCTGATAAAAGGAACCATTTTCTTGCTCCCCCTCAATTTGTGAGGGAGGTTGTTATATGTCAGATTTGATGAGTTTACAAAAGATTTGAAGTTTTAACGAAAACTCTTTGAAAAATTCTCATACTGACACATAATGAGAGGATCACTTGATTTGATCACACACTATGAGGTGTTGGACCTTTGTAATGTGTATATGTGATACTTTGAGTGAATATGATTAAGTATGCGGAATCTACTTAACCACACTTAGAATGTTTATTGGAAATGGAACTGTGATGCTTGTTTTTATTTAACAAAGAACAATGAAAGTATTTCACCAAACGATTCAATATTATTCAAAATAATACGAGTGATCTTCACTTATCACTAGGGTTACAAAGACCTTGAATCTTGTGTTTTTGTTCTATTGCATTTCTCTATGTATATCTCTACACACATATATATCTCTGTATTAACTCATATCTAAGATCTTCCTTTTATAGTCCAAGGAAAAAGATCTTTTACAATCTATATGACTCATATAATTACTAGCTTATGACTTATCTTCATATTGGCTAGTTGAAGAATTATCTTGTCAGTCATTAAGATACAACATGTATCTAGGAATACAACTCACTTGGAGTGTTCAATTTGATGACTACAACAAAGATATTTTGTTGTATATGTATCAGTAGAATAAGTCGTACTTATCTACACAGCTGTTTGAATGAGTCATAGCGTCAGCAGAAACATCTTCAGAAGAAACATTCTTCAGCAAAAACACTCTTGTGTTTATCAGCAGGAACGTACTTTGAGCTTTATGAGCAGGAACATACTTGATGTATTTCCTTGAGCCTTTATGTTGATTCTTCTGATTATTTAATTCCCAACAATCCTCCCCTAAACATGTGAATTACATTCAAACATGTTTTTCTGAATTAAATGAGGACTTTGTGAAGATCTTTCAAACACTTCATTGTCAGACTGATGATTTGAACTTTCTTCTCTTTTGAGTGATTGAATGTCTTTCTCTGTAACTCATCTGCTTTCTGTTCTTTGCTCCATTCTTGGACTCAAAGATGGTGCAATTTTTAACTTGAAGAATTATAAGAGGCAATGATGTTGTGTATCTTGAATGCTTGTTCCAAGAAGTAGAAATCATCTTTCAGCATGTCTTTGGAAGTGATGAATAAACATAGTGAATTGAAATTGAAACCTTTCATCTTTTGATCTAGATAAAACTTTCTCCTATCAGCTCTGTTCTTGTTCTTTATCAGTAGAAACCATGTCATCATCTTGTATGCTCTTATGTTTTCCTTCTTTTTATTTGGCTAATCTTCCTTTAAAGGGCTTTTGTAACCTCCCCTGAGATTTATTTCTCTCCTGAGCAATTTCCTCCCCTGTTTGGAAGATCTCTCACAATCATATCATATCACAATCATCTCATTTAGCAATTTCCATGTTTTCAGACAATTTGTACATGAAGCCATCAATTCCTTAAGAGTTTAAATGTTGCCCTCATCACTTCTAGGTGTGTAACCTCCTATGAGTGGTGAATCACTGAGCATTGACTCATAATCCATCATTAGATGATTTTCTTAGCCTCTTTGAAAATCCTTTTTAAGAAATATGTGACTTAGCAGTATGAACATGATTTTATGATTAAAAATCATACTGCTTCTAACCATTTTGAAGGGATTAAGTGTGGTAACTAACACTTAATCAAAATTTCGGTTTAAAGCAACCTCTGGTTGTATGAGAACCAATGTTTTCAGTTATAAATAACTGCCTGTGTACAGATAAACCTATTCAAAAGGCTTTCTTTACAGGGTTTCCAGCTCGTGGCATTTGTTACCTCTAACACAAGTGTTAGATTCACTTTTGCTCGCTGTTCTTTCTATCAGATATCCGTAGATTAGTCACATTATACTTGAGAGTATAAAATGATAGAAAGTGAGTTGTATTAGTGATTAACTGATCAACTAAATCATCAATTCAATGTGAAACATCATAATCAGATTCCAAGAAAGAAGTTTTAAGGAGTTTTGAAATCCCAAACTCTTTCAATCATGAACCTATTATATCAGCAGCAATGATCAGCATTCAGCAGCAATGATCAGAAATTTGTTGCATACAGATTTCACTTGAAATAGCCTTTGAGCTCAAACATTCATACCTGAAATTGTTAGTCTAAAACCAAAAGAACAAAGTACAAAGTACTTGTCTTGAATTAGAATTATGCATAGGACTAACTGTATGAATAACTTTAAATTGGTAATAGTAGTTTTAGATGACAAAGTTAGATGCATTAACAAAATCTATATACAAGAACACATTATATTGAAAAATTCAAAGATTAAGCATTCCAATACTTGCTACCAAGTACTGAAATCTACCAACATCAAAAGCTTTTGTAAGAAGATCTGCAAAGTTTTGTTCTGAAGCAATTTTTATTACCTGAATTAACCTCTTTTCATTGCAATCTCTAATAAAATGATGTCTAATTTCAATGTGTTTTGTTTTTGAATGTTGCACTGGATTTTTAATAATGCAAATTGTACTACTATTATCAATATGAATAATGGTATGTAAGAAATTGTACCCATAGTCAAGAAGTTGGTTTTGAAGCCATAGGACTTGACCACAACAATTTGCAGCAACTACATATTCAGCTTCAGTTGTTGAAGTAGCCACCATTGTCTGCTTCTTACACTGCCATGAGCTAAGTCTACACCCAAGGAATTGACATCCTCCAGTTGTTGACTTTCTGTCCAAGCTAGCACCAGCATAATCACTATCTGAATATGCTACTAAGTCAAAAGATGACTCCTTAGAATACCATAGACCCAACCTAGGTTGACCCTTGAGATATCTAAAAATTCTCTTGACTGCTGTTAAATGAGAAACCTTAGGAGTTACTTGATATCTTGCACAAGCACAGAAAGAGAACATGATATCAGGTCTTGATGATGTGAGATACATCAATGAACCTAGCATAGATATGTATGTGTGTACATCCACATTAATTCCTTCTACATCTTTAAGAAGTGGCTTCTCAGGGTCCATTGGTGTGCGGACACAGCTCACAGATTATGGCTTTACTTTTGACAGAATACCCATGTATTGTGACTCAAAAAGTGCCATAGCCATCTCGTTCAATCCCGTACATCATTCTAAGATGAAGCATATCAAAGTCCGCTACCATTTCATGAAAGAACACGTGGAAGAGGGTACTGTTGAATTATTTTTCGTTAAGACAGATTACCAACTCGCCGATCTATTCACTAAAGCCCTTCCTAAAGAAAGGTTTAACTATTTAGTTCGACGAATTGGCATGCGAAGCCTAACTCCTGAGGAGCTAGAACGTCTTGTCGTATCTTCTTGAAAAATATTTTCAAAATCGCTTCGCTGTAAATATTTTTGAAAAAACAAACTACAAAAATATAAAATTTTCAAAAAATACAAAAAAAATATAAAATCAAAAAATCCAAAAATATTCTTCTAACGACATGTCTCTTGTATAATCGATATTCTGTACGTTTCTAGAAATGTCATTCAACAATGATACAGATATGTACAGATGCTTGAGCGAGAGTTCTTTTTAATGTTTTCTAAAAACATGTCGTTTCTCAAACTCTTCCCGCATGTGCAAATTTCTTAAATTTCCATGAGCGCATGTGAAGGGGGAGTCCTTCAAAAGTTGCAAAACTCTCAAAGTTGTAACAAAAAGAAGTTTAATAATTATAAACACTTTGAGAGATTTTCACAAATGGTTTAATGGCAATTATAGGATAGTCATGGTGTTATAAGGTGACTAAGGTTAGGAAAAACCGTCCTATGATCCGCCAGAGCCGGAGGGATCAACCCAAGGACAATTCCAATAGTTAGAATTAGAAGTCCTTAGGTATGATTGAAAAAAGGAGAAAATGAGAAAGGAGAAAGAAGGGGTTGAAGAATTAAAAAGAAAAGTTATGAAAAAGGGTGAAAAGAAATAGCCCTCCATATGTTCAACCTTAGGGCAGACACCGGGTACAATTCGTATGCTACTGGTTGTTACTAAGGTGACACCGGTATTGAAGACAAAGACGTCATGGACCCAGTGATGCACTGCACTAAACCTTCTTAACCACTCAAGTTCTCTTAAAAGGGCTTGCTTCATTCTCACGGGGAACCGGTGTAATCTAGCTGGAGACCCCTCCCTACTCTCCGCATAGGAAACCTAAGTTTGCACTTATCGAGTCTATAACCATGAGATTCCTCAAAGATCTCTTAGGAACACTTAGTATTTCTACAACTGGTGTTCTACATCAATGGACATCAGCTGTAAATTATAGAGTCCTATGCAGGTCTTAGCTATCTGCCAGACGCTTAGTGTTCGCGGTGGTTTCAAATGGTCTACAGTCGTGGAGTGATCCCCAGCGACTCACTCATTCGTTAATCTACTCAGTAGGTTTCGTAAGCTCTCTCGAGAGTATCCAAAATGGGAACGGCCATGGTAAGGATTAGAAGGAGTCTTCACACTATGCTGTTGACGATCTCTAATTCCTTATCTGTAAGTACCGGTTGATTATTGCTAACTGTTTACCTACAGGTACATATCACCTCCATGGCGAAAGATTCCACATGCTCATACATGCATCACAAAGTCAAAGGAAAGTTCTCACAAAGATTAAAGGATAGCAACAGTCAAAGAATGATTCTACGCAAAAAAGAAGAATCTACAAAGTCTAATGACAAAGATCTATGTGAAAGAACAGGAACAACAAATGCATGTATCACAAAGACTTAAGACGTATGAGCATGTTGGAATGGTAGACAACCACCACAGACGCAGAAGTGACGAAAGGCAGACAAAGATTGATGAAAAGTCAGTCATCAAAGATCACAAAGCATGAAGGAACAAAAACTAAAGACTATTCTACAACGACACACAAAGTTCAAGACGTAGAACACGGAAGACCTAATCACGTGGAGCATCATTCGAATGACCACCCCTTAGGGGGAGATTTTTAGCATTAAAGAATATATAGAAAAGTGATGGTCATTCTCATGTTAGGAACTTTGTCAAAGTGTCGTTAAGTAAGTAATAGTTGAAGTTAGTTGGGCTTTGGACTTGGTAATCTAATATGTTAAGAGTCATATTAATAAGCCTTTTATAACTCATGTAAACCAAGTCCAAGCCCAAGTCCATTAGAAAGCCCATGAGGCCTTT
Source organism: Artemisia argyi (assembly GCA_030686995.1). NCBI lineage: Eukaryota > Viridiplantae > Streptophyta > Magnoliopsida > Asterales > Asteraceae > Artemisia > Artemisia argyi. The sequence goes on along the minus strand of CM060683.1, from coordinate 93,129,043 downwards.
CTCTCTTGTACTATAAAAGACACCACACACCTCATTTGTGTGGTGTCCTTGTGTGTGTATGTGTGTGTTTCTCTAATAATATTCTCTCATATTTCCATCTATCTTTCTCACATATACGATCCATATAAGTCACCAAGTCACTATCTTTCCTTCTTCTTTACTTCTATATTTGTGATAAAGTTGTGAAATCTAAGGTCCTACACGACTTTTGTTGGTGTCGAATCCAGGGTATCAATTCCCGAGACAACTTGTGCTGGTGTCGAATCCAGGGTATCAATTTCCGAGATGACTTTATTTTGGTTTGTTGTTTTAAATTTGCTTTCTTAGTATCCAGTTCGAGCTTTTGCGATTTCGCTGCTCGAACTGCGGGGTAGTATTAGAGAATAAGTTGGCCCAAACCCGACTTGTGGGTTGGGTCTATTAGGGTTTCTCCTTTGTACTCTATTTATAGTGGTTGATAATAAAGTTATACCCATGGGATTTGAACAAGGGTCCTCGAGAGTAGACTGATAATGCTGCGGGAGGACCAGGAAGATCTCATTGTGTCTAACAAACCTTACACTAGATATTACAAAGATTTAGCAAATGACAAATCATTGGTGTCATATTGGTGTTGGTGTTGTACGACAGGAAAAGAAAGAGAAAAAGGAATTGGTGAGATTTTCTTTAGTGTGAAATGAAGTATTATTTTGGTGTAGTTCTATTAATAGATACATGCAAGGCTAGATCAACATGTGTGATGAGTCTCGTATTATACATATTTATACTCCCGATATTATGTAAATTATATAGTAAATAACCTTATTATTAGGACTTTTGGTACTTAATATATGAATGAATGTGCAGGATAAAGGATTGAAGGAAAGACGCATGAATTACATGAAACAAATGACTAAAGATAATTATTCATAGTTGGACTGAAGCACACCGATCATATGTAGAAAGCGCACCGCTTACGGGTACCTTTGGTCAACTATGCAACTACGAATCACACGTTAAAGTACGCCGGTTATATGTTATAAGAACGCCGATTACGCGAAGAGAAGCCCGCTGGTCTTACACCAGTTGTGCGGTGTACTTCTCATGGCAGTTATGTTTCTACATTAATGAGCTACATCAATGATGAGACCGATCACTTGCCTAACATAACTCGCCAGGGACATGCTAGGGTTTCATTTCAACTATAAATAGGAGCCTAATTCGTTGTTTTATACACAACTCAATCAAGAAACATCTCTTGATCATAAGAAGAAGTTTAGTAGTGGTTTTGCACCAAAAACCACTAGCTAAGGAGTTGGAGTTAGTAGCCATACTTGGAGAACAATACTGGAACGAGAGCATACATGGAAACCTCAGTATAAACTTGTTCTAATGATGATAATACTTGTTTGTTTCATTTACTTTAGAGTAAATTACATGGTTGGTCCCTGTGGTTTGTCCAAAATAACAACTTTCGTCCATATCTTTTAAAAGTTGCATGGCTAGTCCCTAAGTATGTAAACAAATAACACCACCGATCCCTTGGTTTAACTGGAGTTAAGTAGGTTAGTTATAATTTACACGTTAGCCCCCTTTGGTTAAATATCGTTGCATCGTTTATCCTTTTACTTATACCCTTTTATATCTTTCACTTCTACCCTAAACCTAAAAATAAACATCACACACTCTTCTCTTTTCTCTCTAGCCTCCACCACCTGCAACCTCACGCTACCACCACACCGCTACTCCCACTATCTCACCGCCACCACCAAACTAACCACCATCATCTCCTCTTTCATCTATTATACCACACGCGCCACCAAAAGTCCTCCACCGCCGTATTTATTGCTCACCGCCGCCTATACCATCACCACCATCACTTTTATTCACATACACATCTAGATCTATTGAAGAAAGGTAGGAACACGTGCTTTGACACGCGAGTTAACTCGGTCATGAGTCAAACTCGTGACTATTCTTGTTATTTCGGGTTTAAACTAAATGGGTTTGAAGGTTTTGATTTAATAAAAATGAGTAAAGATTAAAATGGTATCGAAAATGTGTTGTGTATGTCGAGTGAATTTGAACCGTGAACTAAAGCTCACGGTATTGGTGATGTTTGTGTTCTTGTTGTCATGTTTATTGTACTCTTTGTTTGATTTGTTTTTTGTTCGGATTCGGATTTATTAGTTTGATCGAATGGTTGGAGCAGTAGGTTTAGGATTAGAAATTTGGAGTTGGTTTTGGATTTTTGGTGAAGTGTTGTAGTTGTTGATGTTGAATGTTGTTGATTTGTTTGTGTTTGTGGGCTGCCGTTGAACCAATCCGAGACCACTAGGGTCTCGACCGAGATTGTTGATTCTTGTTGTTGTTGATTATAGTTGTTGTTGTTGTTGTTTATTGTTGTTGTTTGGTTGCCGAGAAGGAAGAGAGCCGAGACCACTAGGGTCTCGGCCAAGAATAGTTGATGTGGATTTGATTGTGGTGGAAATGGTTTAAGGTTGAAGTCGTTATGGTTGATTGTGGTGGAAAATGGGCAAAAACTTAAAAAAAAAAGGACAAAAACGGGCGAAAACGTAAATTATAACGGCCGTTAAGTAAATTATAACAGCCGTTAAGTAAAAGGATAAACGATGCAATGATATTTAACCAAAGGGGGCTAACGTGTAAATTATAACTAACCAACTTAACTCCAGTTAAACCAAGGGATCGGTGGTGTTATTTGTTTACATACTTAGGGACTAGCCATGCAACTTTTAAAAGATAGGGACGAAAGTTGTTATTTTGGACAAACCACAGAGACCAACCATGTAATTTACTCTTTACTTTATTATGAACATGGAGTAGTACTTTTATATTTGTTAGAGGCACTTCTGCCATGATTTGAACATAGAATTTGTATCATGAATATTGAATCTATTATATATGCATTTGATATGTTATTGTTTGGTCTCTTATCATTTGTCTTGATTGATCATCACGATTGTTTTAAGGTCGAAAGATACAATTATGTTGGTTCTATTATGAATCGTCTGTCTATAACGAGTCATTGCTATGCTTGTGAGAATTGGATAGTAAAACAAATGTTAAACTTTACTATAACATGTTTAAGGACTAGTCTCATGTCTAACGACTTGACTAGAGGAAATGCATACTTGATACTTCATACTTGGACCATACTTTATGCACTTTTTCTATCTAGGATCAAAGGCCGAAAGGAGATTCTTTTACATCAGGTAGATATACTAGTTAACATGATCACCAATCATGCTTTACTTCTATGCTTTATCCATGTACCTTCTATGATACTTGTGCTTGTTTATCCCACGTGCTCAGCCTTTAACAAATATACTTTTAATATAATTTGGCAAAACATTTCAAATATCTTAAATCCAACAAAAATGGTTTTAGTGATAAGTGACAATCATTGGAATCTAATTTTGTTACTCTTAGCTAACAATAGAAACTATTACCTCTCTTGGGACGACCTGGTCTTGCCTCAAACCTTTACTATAAATGGGGGTTATACTTTTACCCATGTGTTTTATGTATTAAGGAGTCGGTGAAACTAGTCTTATAAAATTAAAGCTTTCGAAACACATCAATGTTTTTGGTGCCATTGCCGGGGAGGCTAATTTTGTTTATATTTTTAGTTTTATTAAGAAAAACTCACTTGATACTAAGATTTCTTACAAAATTTTGGAAAAATTTCGTTTCTGAGACAAAAAGAACTCCGGTTTTACAGATAACAACCACCGAACTTTTGATATAGTTGAAACAATAGTTGGATCTGATTTCAAAAAAAAAAAAACAAAAAAAAAAAAAAAAAAAAAAAAAAAAAAAGAAACCCAAAAACAAACTTGTAAAATGATTTTTCCAGGTTTTGAGAACATAGGACTGATGTTTCTTTTGTTTTTACTATCTAAATTACTGCATAAGTATAAACTACATATTAAAATGAAAAACACAAAAATATTTTGCTTTTGCTTTTTAATTGTTTGCTTGCAAATGTTATATTGGATTGATCCTATGAATGAGATGATAATTGAAATTTGTTTTCAACTTATATATGAGTTTACGAATGACTATATCTTTTATGATCATTTGTTAAAACTCATAAACATGTCGGTTTTATTTCTAAGACCGCCGTACTTCTGGAGAATTTCAAGCAAAACGGCTAGAAAGTCATGTAACCGCCGTACGTTTCTTAAAGTGCGACGTACTTTTCTGCAAAAATCTTTACAGAAGACTTGTTTCTCTTTTGTGATCATAAAACAGATGCATATCTTGACATATATGATTTATATGAGATTATTGGAGTATGATTATGTGTTTATAACTTATTTGACTAACCTATTAATGTTTCATTTGATGTTTGTGCACATTTTACCTATGTTAGCCATGGATCACAACAATAGGCTAGGAAAGTGGTTATAATATCTGAGAAAACAATGTTTCAGAATCAGACACAATTGACAGTGGTTTGAAAAATGAGTAGAGGGTACACACCTTTGAAAAAATGGAGACCCCAGATTGTTGTCTAAAATTCCTTACACCTTGCTTTGTGGAGGAATTATATGCCTATGATGTTGTTGCAGACCTAGACAATAGTAAAAATTTTCTACATAAAGAATTATTCAAAAGGTTGGGAGTACAATGTAAAAAAAGAGAAGATGGCAGTGTGGTTGTTACTAAGAAACTCTTAGTGAGTTTGAAAGAAGAATTGTTTCTGGTAGAATTCTATGTCAATCCAAATGAAAACGAATGGGAACCTAATGTAATTCTTGGGATACCTTTCCTAAGATTGGCTAGAAGTATTGTGGACTTTGCTACTAGCTTACTGACCATTTGGCCTGATGCAACAATGTGTAACACCCCAGAAATCGGGTCCAGCGGAAGCTTACATGTCACTGGGGTGCAACTCAATTGGTATCATAACATATGGTACAAAGAATGGTTTCATTTCATTTATTTAGAATGAAAGTTGTTATCAAAGCATTTATTTTACATATTATAAAAGAAGTGTGGAAATAGGCCCATAATTTAGTTAAAACGGTCCCAATTAGTTATCAGAGTCTTCTATGACCATGCCATGCCAAAAGCCACCAAAGGTAAGATAACGCCTTAAGAACCTGAAAATACATGCTAAAACGTCAGCATAAGGCTGGTGAGTTCATAGATTTTAGTAAACAAGTAATTTCCGTAAACAATTATTTCCAGTAAACAAGTATTTTCAGTAAACAAGTATTTTCGGCAAACAAGTATTTTGCGGAAGGCAAGACAATATAACAAATACAATGTCACAGCCAAAAATAAGGTTAACAGTGCCTAAGCTCATGACCCCGAAGCTCGACGTAATCGTATGCAATCAAGCATAAAATGCCCCAAGTAAGTGTTTGCCAGACACTCGGAAGTAATCCGAATGATATGCGTCCGTTTGACAGGTTGGCGCGACCAACTCGGACGGGGTGTCAACCCAAATAGATCTATCCACAGCATTCGCGCTCACACGCATGTAATTAACGGTTCATGATAAAGGGGACTTCAGTGGCAGTAATAGGTAACTCAGGCAAAGTAACAGTTTTGTATTTATGTCCGCAAAAGCAAGAACTTGTATCCATAAGAAAGTAATCAAGGATGGATTAAGTAATTCATAAGGTATTCAAGTAATCAATCAAGTATTTCAGCCATCCAGTAATGTTTGAGAAAAAGAATCGCGTTCAAGTAAAACAAGCATTGAATTTAAATAGTAATGAGCATGTATCTTCCCCCAAAACAGTTGTAAAACAAGTAAAAGTGGGGGTTATGAACTCACCTTAACAATAGCAATCCAAATAGAGTAATGAAAATGGAAGAATAGGTCCAACAATCACTAGTCGCGACCTAATTATGCATATGTCTTAGTTACCGAAATCAAGTCAAGCATGCAAGTCATACACTATATTATCACTTGTACATGTCGTCGTAGTATTTGTCGTCAAAAATGTAGGTAATCAAGGTGATCTCGTGTTTAAGACATCCACCATTTTAGAAAACGTAACTTGTAAATCTCACGACCAAATATTAGTCGTCTCGAAAATATATATTTTGAAAAACTCTAACGCACCTAATAAGTATACACAATGTTCTACCATTTTTATATACATCATTTTAGCCAAAATGCACCTTAAAGTGTCCAAAATTTATGTTAAACATTTCCATCAGCTTTCAATAATAAATAAAAACTGTCAAATATATATTTAGTTTCGTCCAACTTCCTTAGGCCATAACTTTCGCGTCGTAGTTCCGTTTTTCAAGTTTTATATATCCCCGCGAAGGTATTCAAGTGTACTCTAGTATTTTCAAGGTCTCGGTTATTTTAGAAATCATTAAACCTCAGTTTTCCTAGGTAGAAAATCGAGACAGACTTATTATTTTCAGAAAGTTATAGTTTTCGTCGTAAATATTGAAAATAGCATATCTTTTTCGTTATAAGTCCGTTTTAACCCGTTCAAGCGGCCACGTTCTCGTTATTAAATCTATTTTCTATATTTCAAGTCCAATATGGCCAACCAAGTACTGATTTTCCACAGGGGTCGAAAAGGGACAGATTCATCATAATAATGTCAAGTTATTTTCCTAGTATTTTCTTGGCTACAATATTTTACCAACAACTCCAATTCTTGTCCTAGGTCATCCCTCAACTAGAAAAATAGTGATCTAAACATAACCTAACAATATTTAAGAGTCCTTGTTCAAGATCATCCAAGTATTCAAAACTAACATATATATATATATATATGTATATAAAGTTTATTTTATTTTTCTTGTAGAGATTTTTATTAATAACTTTTCTTGTGATCAAAACTTGTAAAAATATATTTTCTTGGCAAGAGATCAAAGTGGATGTAAGAGATGTTTCAACATGTACCAAGTGATAATCAAGTGTAGCTACTTATCAAGCATAAAATCATGAAACTCATGAAGTTTTAGTAGTATGAGACTTACAAAGTAATATATGAGATGAGACTAGTAAAACTCTTGTATAACCCCAAGATTTATACTCCAAACCCTTGCTAGACAACCCTAAGTATTCTTGAAAATAACCACAAACTTTCCTCTTCTTCCTTGCTCCTTTGTGTGGGTCGATTTATGAGTGTAAATGGGAGGTGATAGTTTATTTTCCTTTTGCAACTAAAATGTAAGAACCAAGTATATGTATGTATATATAAGCCAAGTGAATTAAAATAGTCAAAATGTCATATCTATTGGTCCTTGTGGCTTGGCCGGTTTTCATGGAAAAGAGAGGGGGGGAGTATGGCTTTGCCATACTACATTAATTGTTTTGTCATAGTTTGAAATTTTGTGTAAGATTTGGTAGGTTTTTGTGTGTAGAATTGGGTAATCACAAGGGGGCACATTAAGATTTTTGGAGTAAAAATGTATAAATTATATATATTGAATGTATTGGGTAGTAAAAATATGTATTGGGTATTAGTTTGGTAGTTAACGAAAGTTATACGTAATTAAACGTAAGGTGTAAGGAATTTAACTTGGACATCGGAAAATATTTTTGGGACTTTGGCAATAATTTTGGAAGTATAAAAATACTCTAAAAATAATTGTTGAGAAAGTCGGGTATGTCGAGTGTTACATTTTTGAATAAAAATTTACGATTGTTGAATTTAAAAACCGTAAGTACTTAAAGAGTAGAAATTCGTTTTATAGAATAAAATTATGAATTGGGGAAGGAGCAAGGTACCGGAGCGTTGTGGACTAAAAGTAGTCTAAGTCTTAGTATAACTAGAATTTATTCAAAAATTCAAGTTGACTCAAGTAAAAGAGTACATGCAAATAGTTTTGAATTAAGTGTCAAGAATTTAAATTCAAGTTTAGAAAATAGTATTGACCTGGGAAATAGCGGGTTGTGACATTCTACCCCCCTAAAAAGGGAATCTCGTCCGCGAGATTCAGTCAGCGTTGGTCGTTGGAGTGGTATTAGCGAAGAGATGGGGGTACTTCTTGACGAATCCGGTCTTCTCGCTCCCAAGTGAATTCGGGACCTCGTTGAGAATTTCAGCGAACCTTAACGATAGGAATTCGACTATGTTTCAACTGTTTGACATCACGGTCCATAATCTCGACCGGTTCTTCGATAAAGTTAAGCTTGTCATCAAGCTGAGTCTCTTCTAATGGAATGATAAGGGATTCATCGGCTAAGCACTTCTTGAGATTGGAAACATGAAACGAATTGTGCACACTGCTGAGCTCCGGCGGAAGCTCAAGTCTGTAGGCCAATGGACCGACTCTAGCCAAAATCTTAAATGGACCAACGTATCTCGACTTTAACTTCCTGCATTTTTCGAACCATATCACGTCTTTCCAAGGCAAGACTTTCAACATAACTTGGTCGCCAATCTTGAAATTCTAATGGTTTGCGTCGCACATCGTATAGCTTCTTATGTCGATCATGTGCAGCCTGTTGACTTGGAGCGTTGTTCCAAGCCCTGATGGGTTCTAACGATGAAATGACCAAGGAAGCGTACTAATAGCCAAAAGAAGTAGATGTCAATGCTAATGAAGGAGTGAGAAGTACATTACAATACACATGAAAGAATTAATGAATCATAAGAAATAAAAAGGGAATCATGTCAAGTACCATGTTTTAAGAACAGAGAATGTCAAGATGAAAGGTTGCAAACGAAGAGATCAACAATTGAAAGAACATTCGTACTAGTATGAGCCAATAATGCTTGAAAGAAAGATTAAATATCCGTACGAATAAAGAAGCAAACTATTATCGATTAACGAAAAAGAATTAATGAATCACAACAATAGCAAATAGAATTAGATGTCAAAACAAAGAATGATTGAAAGGTGATTAGATGTACGAATGGAGAAGGAAAACGCGATTGATTTATGCAAACAAAAGAGTCAATAAATCATAACAATAGTAAATAGGTTTAGATTTTAAGAACAAAGAATGCTTAAAAGGTATGTTTGATATCAGGATGAACAAAGAAACAAACGAAATGATGGATAAAAGAAAGACCAATAATGATGCAATTAAACGCAAATAAAGGAATCATAAATCATTACGATAGCAAAGAGGATGGATAGAGAATATCAACACAATAATAAATTAACCGAGAGAACCAAAGTGTTCAAATAATAATCAAGAGGGGTAAATACTGAAAGACAGAGTGTCAAATGAGGACAATCAAGAAATGAGAAAAGCATTACGCAAATCGAATGCTAAGTAAGAACAACAATAAATACAAGAGACATTAAATTTTTCGAATGTTGATTGAAGGTAATTGAGAGCGAACAATAAATGAGAAAGACAATAAATGTCATAACTATGAACAAGTAATCAGTGAGAAGTTAATTAGTATTACGAATTTTGATTAAGATTGAATGTGAACAACAAATAACCGGTTAGACAATAAATGTCACGAATGAGAGCAAACAGCAAATGAAAAGTCGAATATTGATTGAGTAAGGATGAAGACAGTAATAAATGGGAAAGACAATAAGTGTTACGAACGAGAATGAGTCAATAAATGCAAAGTCAAATAAGTATCAAGGATGTTGATTGATTATGAATGAGAACAACAGCAAATGTGATAATCAATAAGTATAGCGAATGTTGATTGAGAAGGACAGAATATTCGTACTCAACCTCTCAGGCTTTATTCTGGTCTAACGAGACCGTAGGTTGGTCGTCAAGCAGTTTCTACTGGTGCGTGATGTTCCTTACGAGGCGCCATGCGTGTCACCGGTAATAGGGTAGAGTGGTGAATGGATTTTCTGGTGATAAACTCTAGTCGGGTGGGAGGAGTAAGATTATTAGTGGCTCTCCTATTCATCTTTCGAGAGGTCTCATGAATGGCTCCGTCTCATTGTCGGGCATTAGTAAGTAGATCAGTGATATGGGTGTTGGGAGGGTGGCCGACAAGTTTTCCAACTTGTCCTCGGAATCGAAAAATACATTAAGTAGGGGTAAACATTTCTGTCGATTTCCGTCGTTACATTCCTGGTGACGTGATTCTTCAAAACCACAAGAAGTGAGGAAGAGTGAGGTGTTATAAAGTCGTGTCCCGAAAGTAGGTGTTCCAAAAGTATAGTGTTACAAAAGCATAGGACGAGTGTTGAAACTAGTCTTCAGAAACGGCTAGTAAGGTAATGAGTTTTAATGTCACATAAAACGATGTCACATATGATTTTTAAAATTTTTAGAGACTATTTGTATTAATTATGATATGTCGGAAGGTTTAGAGGACCTTCAAAAGTACGAGTGTGTGTGTTAGTTCAGTTACGCTAGTAATATGTCTCTAGCTTTTAAAAGTTGTTTTGAAAGACCAAAATGAGTGTCCCAACTTGAAGTCAAATGGTAAGATTACGTAGGGGAAAAGGCGTAACGGTGTGACAGGTATGGTATGTATGTATAAGTGTATAGGAAATACTTATAGTGAATAGCGTAAATCATGTAAAGTATAAGTTATCAAGTAGCAAGGTATAACACATAGTTACGTCACATAGATCATTAAGTAAAATATCAAGTAAGGCAGTGGCTAGGCAGGCAGGCATGTGGCGGTCATAGGGTTAAGTTTTTGTAAAGGTAGTTATAGTCTGGGTTTTGGAAATACCCAATTCTCTATAACCGAGGCTCTGATACCAATCTGTAACACCCCAGAAATCGGGTCCAGCGGAAGCTTACATGTCACTGGGGTGCAACTCAATTGGTATCATAACATATGGTACAAAGAATGGTTTCATTTCATTTATTTAGAATGAAAGTTGTTATCAAAGCATTTATTTTACATATTATAAAAGAAGTGTGGAAATAGGCCCATAATTTAGTTAAAACGGTCCCAATTAGTTATCAGAGTCTTCTATGACCATGCCATGCCAAAAGCCACCAAAGGTAAGATAACGCCTTAAGAACCTGAAAATACATGCTAAAACGTCAGCATAAGGCTGGTGAGTTCATAGATTTTAGTAAACAAGTAATTTCCGTAAACAATTATTTCCAGTAAACAAGTATTTTCAGTAAACAAGTATTTTCGGCAAACAAGTATTTTGCGGAAGGCAAGACAATATAACAAATACAATGTCACAGCCAAAAATAAGGTTAACAGTGCCTAAGCTCATGACCCCGAAGCTCGACGTAATCGTATGCAATCAAGCATAAAATGCCCCAAGTAAGTGTTTGCCAGACACTCGGAAGTAATCCGAATGATATGCGTCCGTTTGACAGGTTGGCGCGACCAACTCGGACGGGGTGTCAACCCAAATAGATCTATCCACAGCATTCGCGCTCACACGCATGTAATTAACGGTTCATGATAAAGGGGACTTCAGTGGCAGTAATAGGTAACTCAGGCAAAGTAACAGTTTTGTATTTATGTCCGCAAAAGCAAGAACTTGTATCCATAAGAAAGTAATCAAGGATGGATTAAGTAATTCATAAGGTATTCAAGTAATCAATCAAGTATTTCAGCCATCCAGTAATGTTTGAGAAAAAGAATCGCGTTCAAGTAAAACAAGCATTGAATTTAAATAGTAATGAGCATGTATCTTCCCCCAAAACAGTTGTAAAACAAGTAAAAGTGGGGGTTATGAACTCACCTTAACAATAGCAATCCAAATAGAGTAATGAAAATGGAAGAATAGGTCCAACAATCACTAGTCGCGACCTAATTATGCATATGTCTTAGTTACCGAAATCAAGTCAAGCATGCAAGTCATACACTATATTATCACTTGTACATGTCGTCGTAGTATTTGTCGTCAAAAATGTAGGTAATCAAGGTGATCTCGTGTTTAAGACATCCACCATTTTAGAAAACGTAACTTGTAAATCTCACGACCAAATATTAGTCGTCTCGAAAATATATATTTTGAAAAACTCTAACGCACCTAATAAGTATACACAATGTTCTACCATTTTTATATACATCATTTTAGCCAAAATGCACCTTAAAGTGTCCAAAATTTATGTTAAACATTTCCATCAGCTTTCAATAATAAATAAAAACTGTCAAATATATATTTAGTTTCGTCCAACTTCCTTAGGCCATAACTTTCGCGTCGTAGTTCCGTTTTTCAAGTTTTATATATCCCCGCGAAGGTATTCAAGTGTACTCTAGTATTTTCAAGGTCTCGGTTATTTTAGAAATCATTAAACCTCAGTTTTCCTAGGTAGAAAATCGAGACAGACTTATTATTTTCAGAAAGTTATAGTTTTCGTCGTAAATATTGAAAATAGCATATCTTTTTCGTTATAAGTCCGTTTTAACCCGTTCAAGCGGCCACGTTCTCGTTATTAAATCTATTTTCTATATTTCAAGTCCAATATGGCCAACCAAGTACTGATTTTCCACAGGGGTCGAAAAGGGACAGATTCATCATAATAATGTCAAGTTATTTTCCTAGTATTTTCTTGGCTACAATATTTTACCAACAACTCCAATTCTTGTCCTAGGTCATCCCTCAACTAGAAAAATAGTGATCTAAACATAACCTAACAATATTTAAGAGTCCTTGTTCAAGATCATCCAAGTATTCAAAACTAACATATATATATATATATATATGTATATAAAGTTTATTTTATTTTTCTTGTAGAGATTTTTATTAATAACTTTTCTTGTGATCAAAACTTGTAAAAATATATTTTCTTGGCAAGAGATCAAAGTGGATGTAAGAGATGTTTCAACATGTACCAAGTGATAATCAAGTGTAGCTACTTATCAAGCATAAAATCATGAAACTCATGAAGTTTTAGTAGTATGAGACTTACAAAGTAATATATGAGATGAGACTAGTAAAACTCTTGTATAACCCCAAGATTTATACTCCAAACCCTTGCTAGACAACCCTAAGTATTCTTGAAAATAACCACAAACTTTCCTCTTCTTCCTTGCTCCTTTGTGTGGGTCGATTTATGAGTGTAAATGGGAGGTGATAGTTTATTTTCCTTTTGCAACTAAAATGTAAGAACCAAGTATATGTATGTATATATAAGCCAAGTGAATTAAAATAGTCAAAATGTCATATCTATTGGTCCTTGTGGCTTGGCCGGTTTTCATGGAAAAGAGAGGGGGGGAGTATGGCTTTGCCATACTACATTAATTGTTTTGTCATAGTTTGAAATTTTGTGTAAGATTTGGTAGGTTTTTGTGTGTAGAATTGGGTAATCACAAGGGGGCACATTAAGATTTTTGGAGTAAAAATGTATAAATTATATATATTGAATGTATTGGGTAGTAAAAATATGTATTGGGTATTAGTTTGGTAGTTAACGAAAGTTATACGTAATTAAACGTAAGGTGTAAGGAATTTAACTTGGACATCGGAAAATATTTTTGGGACTTTGGCAATAATTTTGGAAGTATAAAAATACTCTAAAAATAATTGTTGAGAAAGTCGGGTATGTCGAGTGTTACATTTTTGAATAAAAATTTACGATTGTTGAATTTAAAAACCGTAAGTACTTAAAGAGTAGAAATTCGTTTTATAGAATAAAATTATGAATTGGGGAAGGAGCAAGGTACCGGAGCGTTGTGGACTAAAAGTAGTCTAAGTCTTAGTATAACTAGAATTTATTCAAAAATTCAAGTTGACTCAAGTAAAAGAGTACATGCAAATAGTTTTGAATTAAGTGTCAAGAATTTAAATTCAAGTTTAGAAAATAGTATTGACCTGGGAAATAGCGGGTTGTGACACAATGATAGATAATGATTTGCAGAACCTTGATGAATTGCTTGCTGGAATTAGTGAAGATGATTTTCCACCACTCCCTAACCATGAAAATACACCTACATTAGAAATACCTAAGTTTGTATGCAAGATGGGTAAAAGTAAGAGATTGAAAAACAAACCCCAACCAATTTATAAAATGAAGTATGGAGATGAAGGACCTTCATTGACCAAAAACCGTACCATATCAGAGATGAACTTACCAAGGAGGAAATGGAGGCTGACGTGTATCCTAGGATCATGTTGTTGTATGAGAAGAGGCCAATTATTGAAACTTTGAAAAATGCAGACAAGGATAAGAAAATTTTGGACAGTATTTTCATGGATAGACTTAAGATAGATGGAGAAGTTGAAGATGAGAATGAAGAAGAGGCTGCAACACATGTGGTAAAAGGGCATAAGGTACTTAGAGAACTTGAAGACCCTGGATGTTTTGTGCTTCCAATTCGTTTGGAAGGGGACATGACTTACAATGCATTAGCTAATACAGGTTCCAACATCAGTATGATGCCTTAAAAAAATATGAGTTGCTTGAAAGGGGAAAAGTTAAACCAAAGATTGATAAGATTAGGATCCTTGATATGTCCCAGGCTGAAACAATGGGGAGAATGCTAGAAGTTCTATGTCAAGTTAGCACACACAATATCTTAGCTAACTTTTTGCTACTCGATGTTCCTATTGGTAAAGATGTACTACTAGTTGTTGGAAGAAGTTTTATTCATACTTTAGGGTCAATACTTGATACAAGGAAGAAAAGTTTGAAAACTTTTGATTTGGTGGTTCACCCCCATTTTGAAACTACAAAAATGAAAAGAAACAAGGAAGATGATAGTGACAGTGAGGATGAGGAGGAGTTCTCACCAAAAAGGGATGAAAATGGTAAGCCAATCTATGGACCTATTCGTCCTCAATACTATGATTATGAGGACCCAATGGAGAGAACATTGGTTGAACAAGAGTATCTCAACCCATTCCGTAATGTTTGTATGTGGAAGAAAGTAATTGCTTTGCTTGGAGCACTACCATTGTCAATCAAAAATACGGATTAGACACCTAATTATTCAGGAGGAGTCACTAAAGGAGAAGGAGATAGAAAATGGCATGTTAATATTAAGATTGTTGACCCATATGGCAATGGGTATGAAAGAGGGTTTGAGACTAAGCACACCAAGAGGAAGCCATCTGGTTCCTACAAGCTGAGTGACATCATGTCACCAGACCATTTCACTGCATAAACACTCAAGTAACACCAAAAATGGAGTTGAAACAATGCTCCTTTCTTATTTTTTCATTTCTATGCTATTTTGTCATGTTTTTGAATAAAATGTATCTCAAGCTTATGCTTGATGATTATGCCTATGCTAAGAGATGAATGAATAACTATTGTGAATGTTATATGATCGCTATAGATGTTAGTTTGATTTTTACCATTTTTAGAAGATCATAGCACACTGTAAGAAAAATAGCAGAAATAACCACCGACCTTTTCGCTTAGGTCGCCAAACTTTTTAGCGAGGAAATCTTTTATAACTTGAACACTTATCATTCTTGACATATGCGCTAAAATAGAAAAGTACCAAAAACACACACAAAATAAAAAACCGACATTTTTTTCGACCATTCAAAGAACAATTACAGAGATTTGCAAGTTCAAAACAATAAATTCAACACAATAAGGGTAAGTTTATACTTGCGTCAATCTTTTGAAAATATTCTTAGGGTTTTGATGATCAAAAACTTAGAGTGTGCTATGATATTCTGAAATTTTGGACATTTTATGCTTAATTCTATGTTGCTTTACATGATTTTAGAGTTTTCCCCTTGATAAGTTATAGAATTATGATCACTAAAGATTTAGGGTTTTCTTTGCCCTAATTTGAGAAATTGCCTATGCTAGTAGTACAATGTGATTGCTAAAACGTTTACCATGAGTTTAAGAAGGAATATTGCATGTTTAAGAGTTGCTAGAATGATATTTTAAGAAATTTGCCTTTGAATGCATAAACCTTTAGTAAAGGATGCTTAACTGATAAAGATTGTTCTTATATGCTTAAATGAAAACTTGAGATTGCTTATGAGATATAAGAAGCTTTTTAAGGATAGAATTTTGATGTCTAGATATGAGAAAATTGGTTCTTGGACATTAGAACAGAGCACTTGTGTGAAGAGCAGTAAAACCGCCGGTCTTGAGGTCTAAGACCGCGGAGCTTTTATAAAAACCACCGAACATTTTCATAATTTGGAAAATTTTGTCACGTAACCGCCGATTTTATATCTAAAACTGCCACTTTTCTAGAAAAATTTGGTCGCAGTATGCATGAAACTTGCTTAATTGATTATATATTTGATGTCTATGTTTCCTAACAAATAATGTTGATTGTTTGTGACTGTATGAGTAGTATATGGCAGGTGAAGGAAGTTCTATTGTGGCATCCAGAACTAGGGGGCTTTGATAGAACAAAAGAAGAAAGCTGAAGAACACCCAATTTTGATGTGGGAAAAAGTAGATAGAGTGGAGAAGAAGATTTTGAATAGGAAGTTGCGTAGACTTTGTGAAAGAGAGAAACATGTGCCTAGGATAGTGGACTGGCGCATCATCAAGAATCTGGGATGCTTTGAGTTGCTGGAGAACATGTTGTTGGTCAGGATGGTATTTAGCACATAGATTGTAAGCTCATGGATGTGGAAAAGAGCTTTAGAGATTAGGGAGCCAATTTTCAAGGAAAAGTTATTGGAGTTTCTAAGCAGTGTGAAGGTGGTAAAAGAAATTAGAGAAGAGGGGATGGAGACTGATCCTTTCATTAGTTTTAGGTTAGTAGGAGAAAGCATGAATGTATCTTTGATTCAGTTTGGAAGAATGTTGGGGTTGATTTCAGAATAGGAAGCTTGTAATGACAAATTAATATACATGATTGGTAAAGGAGAGAGAATACAGGGAGGTTTTGATGCAACAACCTATTGGAAGGAAATAAGTGGAGAAGATGTGAGAGTTTATGGAAAGAAAAGGGTATGGAAGATCAAGAACCCTTTGTTACAGGTGTTGCATAAGTTGTTGGTACACTCAATCCTTCACAGGTCTTATCATGAGCATTATGTTCTAGATGAGGATTTCTAGATTCCACATGCTTTTGACAAAAAACACCCATTGAGGCACCTCAATGTGATTTGGATCATTGCTCAACACTTGGCAAATGGAGCTGCTTCTGCTGGGGGATCATATTTGTGTTGTGGTCACATCATTACCAGGATTTCAAAAAGTATGGGGCTGTTCAAAAAAGAGGAGATGGAGTTATTTAGTGAGCTTGTGTTGTGTAAATCGGTTGATATGAGGAGTTTCTGGTACTTAAGAGATGAAAGTGGGAAGTTAAGGAACCTGTTAGAAGTGTTAGAGGTAGAGCCTCTGAATGAATGGTGAAGGTCAGGAATGAAGACCGCCGTACTTGGTTGGTATGTACGGAGGGGTTTGTGAGTTTGCAGGATTGTTTGTTGATTTGTGTGGTTGCATGACCAGTATGTTGGTCATGATCTAAGACAATTTTAAAACAATGTTTCAAAACAATTTTGGTCTATATTTGGGTACCTTTGTTGGTAGCTGATGTGTTTCGAAAGCTTTAAATTTATAATACTAGTTTTACGGATTCCTTAATACACAAAACACATGGGTAAAGTATAACCCCCGTTTATAGTAAAGGTTTTTAGGTAAGACCAGGTCGTCCCAAGAGATTTGTAGCAATTCACAGAATGTTTATCAAGTAAAAAAACCAAATGATTGTCACATATCAAATAGCATAAAAGTGTATAAGCAAAACAAAGTAACAAACAAAGTATGATCCACACAAGATAATAGATAGAGATAAAGCAAGACTTATATAAACAAAATCATGCAAGTTACAATTATTGGTGTATTAATCGTAACAAACATATCTACCAACAATGATATAGAATCCTTTCGACCTATAGACTACATCATCACGAGCGCATTAAGAATGGTTTATATCAAATATGCATACAAATGAATTCCTCCCAACCCGACATTTCTACATAAGGAAGGGTCTTAAACATCATTCCACTTGGTTTGTTTATCAATTTATCACACAATTTCTACAAGCATGATATTGGACCATTATAGACAGATGTTCCAAAATATAATCATAACAACTAACCCTTTCAACCTATGATAGTTGCAATAATCAATCAAATGATAAACAAGCTCCAAGAAAAAGTAATATCGAACTCATAAGCATTTATATTCACAAGTAATATTAATATCGTCCAAGTAAGTGAGAATCAATCATATCACAACCAAACCAATAACCAACATCACAAATATAGATAAATTGAGAAACATGTTCAATATTATTAGTAAAGAAGTGTTCTATGTATGAACAAACAAATTTACAACTTGACAAATGATCAAAGAAGTGAATTTGTGTTTTAAACTTCACATTTTTAGCTTGACAAAACTTTCTTTTCAAAAATACATTTACAAATTATTTTTGAATTATAAAAAAATGTTTTATATAGGAAAATCAATTCAAAAACATTCCCAACAGCTAGTTTTTTTACCCAAACTAGCTCCAAACTCCCCCAAATAAAATTTCACCACTAAAGACAAAAAAAAGGAGCGTGTTTGTCTGGCACGGTACCATGGTACCACTAAATTTAGTGGTACCGTGTGACATTTAGTGGTGCCATCCCTTCATAAGGGCCAGATTTTCAGATTCTATAAATACCACTTCAATTCCCAGATTTTGGCCATCCTTTCACACACATAACTTTCTGGTTTCCATACTCCTTTTCTCTTTACACTTCTTAGATCGTTAGTTAGTTTTCTTTGGTTTAAAGAGTGATTCTTTCATCCAACAAAGAATCATCAACATACCTCTTCTAGTCAAGAGAAGAACACAAAGTATCAAGAAGATACAAGGTGTTGGTGTCATAGAGTAGTGCACTTGCATTACTAGTTGTCTACTTGATTGTATCTTGATATACATCAAGTATATTATTGTTTCCTAGTTATTGTGTTGATCATTGTGATCTTGTTGAGATCTTGGTGATCTCTTGAGTGTTGAGTGATAGAGTATTGATCAAGTGGATCAAGGGTAGATTGTGAGGAATGTGTGGATCTTGTGAAGATCGTGTAGATTGTGTGAGGATCTTGTTGACCGTGTTGATTGTGTGAGGATCGTGTAGATTGTGTAAGGATCTTGTTGATTGTGTGATAAGATAGGATCGTGTGGATCGTGGTAGATTGGTACTAGCTAAGATTAGTACTCGACATCTAGCTTTGTGTCGGAAAATAACGTAAGCGACATTGTACGGTTTTCACCGCCTGAAGGAAGTCTTGTTGATATAGTGCTTACAACTCTCGAGTGTGGTACTCAAGGAGTGGAGTAGGGCGAAGAAGAGCTTCGTGACCGAACCACTATAAATCTCGTTGTCTTGGTTTGATCTTTCCATCTCTTCTCTTTACTTACTTATTTCATATTAGTATTAGTATAGTGTTGTGTTCATATTGGTGTTGATTGAATTTACATACAATTGAATCTACGTTTTTCAAAGATAAATTTTTATAACTAAAGAAAACAAGTCGGTAAACTATTCAACCCCCCTTCTAGTTTCCCACAATTGGTATCAGAGCCAGGTTAGGCAAGTTTTTAAAATAAACTGTATTTTAAAACTTGAATCGATCAACGGATTTCGACAAATATCAAGAAGGGCAATCTATGCAAAGACCACCACTTTTTGAAACCGATTGTTTTATTTATTGGAAAACAAGATTCGAAACGTATGTGAAATCAAAAGAAATTGATCTTTGGCATGTTATTACCGATGGTGACTTTCAACCTATTGAAAAAGATCCAATTACTAAAAAGGATAAAATTATTCCTTATGATCAACAAAGCGATGATCTTAAAAGAAAACTAGCCAAAAATGATGAGGCTAAAATGGTAATTTATAATGCTTTGACGAAAAAGGAATTTGAAAGAATTTTTATTTGTAATACTGTTGGTCCCGTTTACTAAGTTAATAGTAAACTAAAGAGTTAACCTAACCAGGTTTCATGGCTTTTTAGCTTAGATATAAAAGATTAACAACAAAGATAAACGTAAAGAAACAGACACAATATTTTTCAATGTTTAATTCTTATTAGAAGTTAATCAAAAGAATTATACCCAAGTGTTTGCGGAATAACACTTGGGATTGAAATGACAAGTATGGTATGGACTCCTCACTAAACTCAAACTAAGTTGAGTGACAACTAAAAGGTCACACTGAGCTATCTCAGGGACTGTGTTGTTCTTTGGAGGAGTAAAAGTGGTTTGTGAATGCTTAGCATTAAATGCACAAACTTGTCAACTTTTACTCCTCACTTATGCTACCTATTTATACACAAGTAAATTACAACGTTACTGATAAAGACAAAAAGATGACCTCACTAGTAGAGACAAAATACTTACATATTTTGTCTCTGTTACAATAGACTATATTGGGTAAAAGACAATGTGCCTTTCTGATGCACAGTAATGACACCATCCTGAAGTTATGCCATTCAGGGAAAGTTTGACTTCAGGTTGATAAGGACACCTGTTGATATGTTCAAACTTTCCTGCCTTGTCCCGCCCATACTTTAGTCTTCAGGTCTTCAGTCTTTAGTACTTTAATAGTTGTTGAGGAGTATTGGGGGTTCAATGAGTTATTGTCATCCTCACTGAACCCATCACCTTCTTCTTGGCTTAGATAACACTCACTGAGTTCCGCCTCACTGAATGGTGAACCTTTCTTCATAGACTCACTCTAAGCATCCTGAAGATGACTCACTGAGATACTGTTCACTCAGTGACTTGTTTGTGTTTACGACACTTAGGTTATTTTATGTTTAAATCCTAGTTAGAGGAGAATTGGGGAATTCAGTGACCCAACAGTCTCCCCCTATTTGGATACAAATAGCCTAAGTGTCTCATGATTCAGTGTGAGTTGGCATGGGTCTTCATCTCTCACTGAGTGTTAATGTAATTAGAGTAGGACACTGATAAATTAAAAGAACTTTAATGTTTATTAATAGTTATTACAATTCCTACTGATAATACAAAAACAAAAAGATAGTTGGTTGCAGATTCAGATATTCAGTTGATAACCAAGTGCATCAAGCTTTGCCTTCTTGGATCTCAGGAGGTGTTACTCAGGGTGCTCCTCAATCTTAGCTTTAAGGTCCTGGCAGAACCTCACGTTTTCAGAACACCTAACAAGAGAAGCCAGCATCAGGTACATAAGCATCGCCTTAATCCCTGCCTTGTCAATGTCTGACCATCTTTGGAAAGCAGGGTTTCCATACTCATCAGTAAAGCACAAACCTCTTTCAGCGACTTCAAACACTACATTGTCCATGAAGGTGATTCCTTCAGGAATAGACATGTCACAATCCAATCCTGGGACCTTGATCTCAGGCTCCAACTCAATTTGCTTCCTCTTCCTTTTGGAGACCTTTGGTGGAGCAGTTTGAGTAGATGGAGCTGGAAGTAGAGAGGGAATGCCAAGAGCTTCAGGCATTTCGATCAGTCTTACATACCTGAGCTTCAGTGATTTCAAGAGACTAGGAACCACCACATTCGTCTTCTTAGAGATGATTGGTCGGAGCTTATCCAACTCAGAGATGCCAAAGTCAGCGAACCTGAATGGATCATGGATGTGCATTACTCTTTGTTATTGCCCTCTGAAGACAGTGACAATTGCAGGCTTGGTATTGCGATGGATTTTGATGTCAGTGATGGTTTCAGGTTTGAGTCTTTCTTTCATCACCCAAGTGTACCTTTCAATCCTGGTCTTTCTGATCTAAGCGTCCTTCCTGAGCTTTTCCTCTTTTTGCCTTTTCAGGGCACTCGTCTCTTCATCCTGAGCCTTTTTAAAGGCAGCACCAGCTTGTCCAGTAGCCAGTTGCTCAGCATCCAACCCAATTTTCTCAGCCTCTTCGTGAACAACCTTTATGAGTTCAGGTTTGCTCATCCTTTCTTCAACAGCCACCATTTTAAGAATCTCATCTCTCTCCAAGTAGGCCTGAATTTGAGCATCAGTGAGGTGATGGACTACCCCATTGATTTCAAATGGAACTGTGATTGGTTCATCAGGATCCTGTCTGACCATGGTGGAGGCAGGCTTCAGCACTCTTACATGTTCAGGTGTTGTAGCAATGCTTTTGCCTTTATCCTGCTGACGAGATGAAGAGACTGTTTCATCTTGTGGTTGAACTGATGAGATTGGAGTGGCCTCAGTGACATGCTCCCCCTCAGTGTGAGAGGGCTGTCCTCTTGAAGCAACATCGGTAGCTTCATCTTGAGCTTCATTATGAGGGGCATCAGTGACATTCTCCCCCTCAACTGTTGCTTGAGCTGCAGTGATGGCAAGAGTTGGAGTGACTGATGCAGAGGTAGAGGAACCCTTGAAGTCATGGTAGATCTCAGTCATCATGGACTTGATGTCTGAGGTGTCCTTCTGAATTGTTGAGACTTTGGCTTCAAGGGATGCCTGAGCGTTCTCTATTGCTGTCAAACGAGAACCAAAACTCCAAGCAAGAGAGGCTGACTTTTGAGACTGAGCTGCCACTGAGAGATCCATGGCAGCAAGGGAGGTTTTGACAGCCTCCACTGAGTTACTGAGAGCCTAAAGATTGAAGGACTTCATCAGGTTGAGTAGCTCAGTGAGATGCACTGAATTGAGCTGATAGGTCTCTGATGCCTGAAGAAGCTTTCTGGTGAGTTCAGGATCATCCTTAACTGATTCTTGAATAGACTGAACCCCTGTATTCAGCTTGTTGAGGGATTCAAGGAACTTGTTTAGGTGGGAGACCATCTGTGTCAGGGAGAAGGAGACTGAGGCATTTTGCTCCCTGACATCATCATTAAAATCTTCAGTGTGCATGTCAAAAACCTGATCAGTGACTCCCCTGAATAAGGCATTGGTCGCCTTCTTGATGAACTTAGTAAAGAACTTCCTAGTGAGAGGAGCTTGATTGTCTCCTGAGGATTCTGATTCGAAGTGAGTTTCAGCAGCTTGAGTGTCAAAGGGTTAAGGAGACTAAGGGATTAGTTCAGGGAATGTCTCCTCAACCACCATATCATCTCCGGCTTCAAAAACCTCCTCATCACTGTGGAAGTAATCATCTGAGAACAGGGCTGCCTGAGCATCAGCCATGGGCTGAATCTGCAAAACAAGTTTATCCGGCACCTCTTCATAAGAAGACTTGCCTTCGTTTTGGCCAGGTCCTGACCCCTCTAATACAGTAGATTGGGTTTTATCTACCTAGTCCTTAGAGCCAGTTCCCAAGTTGTGGGCACCTCCGGGAGTGGGTTTAGGTTCCATATCAGCGGGTGTCCTTTTTCCCTCTGAATCTTTGTCCCCCGTGACCCCTTCAGACACTGATGGGTGTTTCCAAGTGTCATCCTTAGGAATCGTGATTGTTGCGTCCCTATCAGCGGGTTGTAAGAGTCCCTCTGAGTCTTTGGGAAAAGTTGTTGTGCCCTCAGACAAAAGCTTTGATTTGCGAATGTCCTCATCAGGCACCTGAGTGGGTTTGCCCCCCTTTCCAACAGGCTTGAGGTGGCCTGCCGAAGATTTAGGGGTGGTAACTCCCTGATGCTTGGGTTCTGATTTACCCAAGCCTTTAGCAGGATGTGAAGTGGTGTGGGTCCCCTTCTCAGTGGAGTAGTGCTGCCCCACCGAGGATATAGGACCCCTTGCTCCCTGAGACCCTGGTTGTGATTTGCCAAAGCCTTTAACAGGATGTGGAGGTTGGGTTGATTCCAACTCCACTGACTTGTTTATGTCAACAGAGCCTTTGGGAATGGGTTTGGCCGAGGACACTGAGTGTGATGTCTCAGTGCCCTCCGTTGGCCTTTGTTTTGGGGTCAAAGATGCGGTTATGATCTTGAGGGTGTCAGCAGTCAGGGTCTGTTGTTGTTGCCCCCTTGTGTCAGGCTTGGGGACAGAGGTCTCAGTGGCGAGTGACATGGGTTGAGCCACCTTCCTGGACCCCTGTCCCTTCTTCCTCTTCACCTTTTTGGTGGGAGAGGGAATTGGTGAGATCTTGTTGTCACCCTGGATAGCAGTAAGCATATACGTTTTTAGGGCGACAGGTGTAACCTCACCAGGGTCCCGAGAATAATTAGCCTTGTGTAAGACATCAGGCTCAAAGCCTACTGGATCAGGCTTAACATACTCGGACCCCAGCAAGTCTTGCAGGGCGCATGAAATGAATCTAGGGTATGACATAAGTTTTTGCCTAGAGTTCCCACCTAACTTTGCAATGAGGTCCCTGAAGATAATTTCTCCAATGTCAATCTTTTTACCCTCTATGAGACATTACACTATCATTGCTTGAGTAGTGTTCAGTTGCTCAGTGGAGGATTTATTTCCCCCAAGGACCTGAATGACAAAGGTCATCAGGATCCTCCAGGGGGCAGGGAACCAGGTTTTGATGATTGGGGCTTTGGATAGGAGGGCCCCTGGAGTCACCTCAGGGTGATTTTTGTCATAGGGCCCTAGTTCGAGCAAAATTGCCTTCACATCCTCTTTAGTGGGTTGGGCAGCAAAGGTCTCAGCATAGTCAAGGCCAGTGGCTTTGACAAAGGTCTTGTAGTTAAGAGTTAGGAACTGAGTCCCGTTCTTTACTGAGAACCTTATGGTGGCCTCCTTTGGTGCATCAGGGTTTTCAACCACCGCTGTGTACCAAAATTCCCTCAAATAGTCAGGATAGATGACAGAGGGGGTTGTTGTGAATGTGGTGGTGAGGAAACAGTTTTGTAGAAACTTCACCACATCACTGTATTCAGGGAACCCTTGAGGGTAGGCAAAGTTTCCCACCACATTGTTTTTGGTCAGGTCTACGCTTTCCATTTGGAAATCCACATTGGGAGCGTATTTGAAGACTTTAGAAGAAGCCATTGTGTTGAGAAATGGTCTGGTTTTGAGAAAAATTAGTATCAAAGATGGAACACACACAGTTTGAAAAACAGATTTGTTCTTGAAATAATTTTGCAAGAGTTTTATAAGTTTTGAAAGCGTGTGTGTGTTTTTCTTTATAGTGGTATTTATAGGGAATGGATTAGGGTTATGCTGTTGCGGATATCAAACGTTTTGATATAAATTCAAAATAGTGTAATAAAGTATGTTTGATATCCGCATTAAATAGCACGATTCCCATTACCCCATTTTTCTCGCAACATGATTAGAGGAACAGTTGCGTGGCTCTGCAAAAGACGCTTTTGCAGAGTGATGTCATCACACAAGTATTTGTGTGAGAGAGAGAGAGCATTTAATGCTTAGTGGTTTTGGTGAGGTAGGTGTAGGGGCCCAAGATGTGGATGCCATTTGTGTAAACAACATATATTCCTATATTAAATAGGAATCAGTTACCTACCTGGGACATTTACTAACTAAGTACTTAGAGCATTTAGTTAGGGTATTCAATGCCATATTATATATTGAGCCCTACTGAATGAATTATCATTCAGTGAGTTGATGATCAGTGATGAGGTTCATATCACTGAGAAAGGGGGTTTATTCAGGGACCTAGGAGAATTTACATCAGGCTGGAATAAATTTCATCAGTTGCCTGATTCAATGTCCAACATGCCCAACTCAGCTTTCAGTCTGGTGAAAGTGGGTTCATCAAGGGGTTTGGTAAAAATATCAGCTAGCTGATACTCAGTGGGGATGAAATGTAATTCAATTTCTCCATTCATGATGTGGTCCCTGATGAAATGGTACCTAATGTCAATGTGTTTGGTTCTTTGATGAAGCACTAGGTTATTGGAGATGGCTATGGCACTGGTGTTTTCACAAAAGATGGGTACCATCTTGTACTGAATGCCATAGTAACTCAGTTGGCTCTTCATCCAAAGTACATTTTCACAACACCCTGCAGCAGCCACATATTCAGCTTCAGCTAAGGACATGGCTACTGACTGTTGTTTCTTTGTACTCCAATACACAAGTTTGCCACCAAGGAATTGGCAGGATCCTGAAGTACTTTTTCTATCCATATTACAGCCTGCATAGTCTGAATCAGTGTATCCCTTGAGATCAAACCCTGAACATTTGGAGTAATACAAACCAAGGTTGGGTGTACCCTTCAGGTATCTGATGATTCTCTTTACAGCAGTAAGGTGAGACTCTTTTGGTTCAGACTGATATCTAGGACAAAGGCAGACTGAGAATTGGATGTCAGGTCTTGAGGCAAGTAAGTACATCAGTGACCCTAGCATTCCTCTGTATAGGGTTTGATTCACTGATTTTCTAGTGAGGTCAGGACCAAGGTTGTTTGGTGGAACCATGGGGGTTTTCACTGAAGAGCAATAAGAGAGCTCATACTTCTTTAGTAGGTTCCTGATGTATTTTTCTTGACAAATGGATATGCCTTTGTCAGTCTGTTTGATTTGAAGTCCAAGGAAGTAAGTGAGTTCACCCATCATGCTCATTTCAAACTTTGAGGTCATCAGTTTTTCAAATTGTTTGCAAAGTTTGTAACTTGTTGAGCCAAAGATGATGTCATCAACATACACTTGGACAAGGATGACATCACTTTTTGTTCTATAGATGAACAGGGTGTTGTCAATCTTTCCTCTGACAAACTTTTTTTGGATCAGGAAGGGAGAAAGTGTTTCATACCGTGCCCTTGGTGCTTGCTTTAGTCCATAAAGGGCTTTGTTAAGCTTGTAGACATGGTTAGGAAATTCACTGCTTTCAAAGCCAGGAGGTTGTTGCACATAGACATCTTCTTTAATTTCACCATTCAGGAATGCACTTTTTACATCCATTTGGTAAACTTTAAAGTTCATGTATGTTGCATAGGCTAGGAAGATCCTGATGGCTTCCATTCTAGCAACAGGTGCAAAGGTTTCCTCATAATCAATACCTTCCTGTTGGTTATACCCTTTTGCAACAAGTATAGCCTTATTTTTTATGACTATTCCATTTTCATCAGTTTTGTTCTTGTAGACCCATTTCATTCCAACGATTAGAACACCATTGGGGCATTCAACAAGGGTCATGACATTATTCCTGTCAAATTGCTCCAACTCTTCTCTCATGGCCTGAACCCAACTTTCATAAGTTAAAGCTTCTTTAACATTTTTGGGCTCTATGTTAGAAAGAAAATCCACATAGAGACACACATTGGCTGAGGCTGCCTTAAGTTTGGCAGCCATGCTTCTTGTAAGTATGCCTTAAGTGGGCTCACCAATGATGTTTACAAGCTCAATTGTTTTGGATTTTGTCCAGCTATCCTGAGGTCTAGGATAGGAGTCAGAGCTTGTAGAAGCCTAAATTGTTGGAGTGGGTTCAGTCACAGGAACCTGAGGTAACTCAAGATTGTGGTCTTCAGTGACCTCAGTGTGAATGGCTTGATTTGAGGGTTCCTGAACAATTGGTTCAGTGGAAGTGGTCTCATTGGAGACTTGAGTTTCAATGACTTCACTGATGTTTGGTTGGGGTAGATTGTGAGCGATGATGTAGTATGAGACATCAGCATCAGCTTGGTATTGAGTTGAAGTATGATTTTCAGGGAGATACTCATCAGGAGGATACCTTGAAGAATCATCGATACCAATCTCTTCAACTGAGGAACTGGAAAACCTGATGGATTTAGTGCTCTCATCAACTGTTATATGATAAGTTTCCTCAATTTGTTGTCTCCTTGTGTTAAACACCCTGAAGGCTTTGGAGACCAGAGAATATCCCAAGAAGTATCCATCATCATCTTTAGCATCAAATTTACCCAAGTGATCCTTGTTATTATGAATAAACACAGGACACCCAAATACATGAAAGTAGCTGATGTCAGGGATCCTTCCTTTGAATATCATATAAGGAGTCTTATTGTGCCTTTTCACAATGATGGACCTATTTTGAGTGTAGCAGGCTTTTCTAACTGCCTCAGTCCAGAAGTGTTTTGAGAGGACTGAGCCATTTAACATTGTCCTTGTTGCCTCAATGAGTGTTCTATTTCTCCTTTCAGCTACTCAATTTTGTTTAGGAGTATAGGGAGAAGTGAAATTCTGAGAAATCCATTTCTCCTCACAGAAACACTCAAGGTCATGGTTTTTGAATTCAGTGCCATTGTCAGTTCTAATTTGTTTAACTTTAACATTATTTTGATTTTCAATGTTCCTAAAAAATGACATGATTGTGTCAGCAGCCTGACTCTTTTTGGTCAGGAAGTAAACCCAAGTGTATCTTGAGTATTCCTCCACAATGACTAGAGTATACTTCTCATGATGAATAGACATGGGACTGACAGGGCCAAACAAGTCCATATGGAGAAGATGCAGGCAGCTTTTGATAGATAATGATTGTTTGGTTTTGAATGATGCCCTATGGTGTTTTCCTTTTTCACAAGCAAAACAAGGCTTGTCTTTGGTATACACCAGGGTCGAAAGGCAAAGAACTTTGTTCTGTTTGGCCAGGTTGTTGATGTTTTTGAAATTGAGATGAGAGAGTCTTCTATGCCAAAGCCAGTTGATTGTCTCACTTTCCTTAGAGAAGAGGCAAGTCCCATTCTGAGTGAGGGATGACATGTCTAGTACATAAACTTCATCCCTCCTGGGAGCAATCAGCACAACTTCCTTGTTGGCATTCAAGATGGTACCTCTCTTATCATCAAACTAAACTATGTATTTTGCATCACATAGTTGACTCACACTTATCAGATTGTAATTGAGACCATTGACATAAGCTATTCTTGTAAAAACTATACCATTGCAGTTTACTGAACCATAACCTTCAGTGGGAGCTGATGAGTTATCACCAAATACTACTTTGGGTCCTGGTTCTTCTGCATATTTGTGTAGATAACTCTTCACACCAGTCATACTTCTTGAGCATCCACTGTCGAGGTGCCAAGCAGGATCCCTGATGTGTTTCTGCACAAATAGTAAACTAGGTTAGTTTTTCTTGTTACCCCACCTCCTAGTGGGCTTAGTCCTCAGCGACGTTTTGAACTTAGCTAAGGAGTCATGGTCTGAAGTAAAGTGAACTGAGCTTCCACATGTTTTACATTTTGTGGTAGTTGATAACTCAGTTCATTGAGAAGTGCTGGTTGAGGTGTTTCTTCTTGCTTGAATGATCTTGTCATGTCCTTTGTCATCATGAGTGGGGTCTCCACAGATGTTACATTAGTTGTTCATCATACAATCATCAGGTAGATGATCATTGAACCCACAGTGAGGACATGGCAAGAAAGGCTTAGCCTTTTGTCTTTGTTTGGAAGATGAGGCATACTAATAGCCTTGAGTTCTGTAATGACCTTGTGCTTTCAGGGAAGCAGTGTGAGAGTTATGATCAGAAGTCCTGTGGTCTTCTTGTTTGCATATCATGCATAACAGGATTCTGAAGCAATTATCAGTGGAGTGACCTGGATGATTGCAAACTTCACATCTCACTGAAGGTCTTGACGAGGGTTTTGGTTTGGAGGAACTTAAGGAAGTTGCTGGTTTAGATTTTGAGTCAGAGTGTTTCTCAGTGGACTCAATCTTTTCACTCAACTTCCTGACAAGTTCAGCTAACTGATCAAACTTTGAATCAGTGTTTTCAGGTTTAGTTTCAGTGGATACTGAGGGTGTGTGGTTTTCAGGAGGTACAAAGGTAGGTCTCTTCAGGATGGTTATTCCTGGATTTGTTTTCTCCTTAGGAGAGTGAGGTTGATAAACTGGTGGTGCAAGGTCTGAACTAGGTGCTGCTCCCTAAAGTTGTTTCAGTGGAGGGAGTGGTGATTGTGAATCTGACTTAGACTCAGTGATGGACTTAGTAAGACTGGGTTCATCAGTGACTCCTAGCAACTCCTTAATAGCCTGACTTTCAGGCTCTAGAATTCTTCCAGTGTTAAAGTTTGGCACTTTACTGCAGGATTGACTCTTTCAATCCAATCACTGAGTTTAAGAGCAAGTTCTTTGCTAGAGAGTATGTTTGCTGACAGAAAGGCTGTTGAATGGCTACTCTCCCTAGACATTTCAGTGAGTTGATCTTCACCCAGAGTAGCCTTTTTGGTGCTGGGTGTGAGACTCAGTGTGTCAAAAAGTTTGGGGTTCTTCTGAGTCCATTTCCAAATTACAGTCTTTTCTTTATTAAGTTCTTCTTGAAGAGCTTGGTTTTGTTTTACAAGTTCAGAATTTTGAATTTGAAGTGTGACACTTTCAATTTTAGCTTGTTTAAAAGCAAGCAGTTCATCTCTACATTTATTTAATTCAAAACTCAATTTGTTAAATTTTGAAAACAAGTTTAGTCTCTTCTCTTCAACATACTTAAGATCAACATTAATATAATCTAAGTAAGATTTTCCAATCAGCATCATCATCCATAGAAAGTAAGATGTTTACCTTTCTCATTGTGATGTTCACCCATTCACCATTCCTAGCATGACCTTTTCCAACAGCAAGCTTGTTGTCCTCTGAGAGAGCCATCAGGGCACTGATGTGAATTTCTTCATCATCAGAAGATACTTCAACCTCATCCCAGTCATGTGTTTCAGCAACTAGCCCCTTGTTTTTAGCCTGAGCTTGTTTAGGAGCCTGAGGTGGCTGAGTGACTGAGGAAGCAGACTCAAGAAGAGCAAGTTTGGCCTTGGCCTTTTTATATTCGGCTTCAAAATCTTTTTGAGGAATTTTCTCAATTTTATTTTGAACAAACTGATTTGATTAAAGCAACTTAGGTTGAAACTTTCTAGTTCCTGAAGAGAAATTGTTTCCTGAGAATTTGAAAGATGGTTCTGAGGTTGTTTTTGAGAAACAATCTTTTGCAAAATGACCCTTTTTGCCACATTTAAAACATTCAGAATTGTCATTTGCCTTTGAGTTAGAAAATTTTTTGTTTCTTTTAATGAACCTTCTTGAGTTTGCAAGGAGTGCCCTTTCATGAAATTCAATCTGAAGATCATTCAGGTACTCCTCACAGGTTCTCTCATCAACCTCATCATTAGATCCTTCTTGGAAATCCTGCACAACACCATTTGAATAGAAAGCAGTGGATATGGGTGAGGAGGTCAAAGTCTTTTTGGTCTCATGAGCTTTACCAGGGTATCTCCTAGTGATAAGGTTGTCTTCATAGACAAACTTCCCATAAATTTCAGGGAGCTCAAGATTCTGGATATGGTTTGCATTTCTCAATCCCTGAGATAAGTTTAACCATTTCTCAGTGAGACTGTTGACAAAGCCAACATTGATCTCATGCTTTGACAGGGTGACACCATCATTGGTCAGCTCATTCAGGAGGGTCTTATACCTGGTATAGGTCTCTGAGAGACTTTCAGAGTCTTTGGCCCTGAAAGTATTGTACTCAAGTTTTAGGTCCATGATCCTGTTTTCCTTTGTATCTGAGGGACCCTCATAGCTGTGAACCAAGTCAGTCCATGTCTGCTTAGCAGTAGGACAATCGATGACTGATTCCATTATATCGTCAGGAAGACAAGATATAATGATGCATTTCAGGCGTTGGTCCTGATTGACCACCCTCCTCTCATCAGGTGTCCACTGAGCTTCAGGTTTGACTAAACCTTGGGCAGTTGTTGGGACATATGGACCATCATTAATTAATTTAATGTAATATGGTTCCATCCCGGTTAAGTAGCAAAGCATTCGCTTTTTCCACTTATTGAATTTTCCAACCTCAAGTTGAGGGGCAGTTGCTGAATAACTTCCACCCTTTTTATCGACAAGTTGGGGAACATCTGAGTCAGCCATGGTGGGATCTTGATTTTAAAAACTTTTGAGCACTCTTTTGTTTTGAAAACAGATTTAGAAAAGTTTTACAAATAAGAGGCTCTGATACCACTTGTTGGTCCCGTTTACTAAGTTAATAGTTAACTAAAGAGTTAACCTAACCAGGTTTCATGGCTTTTTAGCTCAGATATAAAAGATTAACAACAAAGATAAACGTAAAGAAACAGACACAATATTTTTCAACGTTTAATTCTTATTAGAAGTTAATCAAAAGAATTATACCCAAGTGTTTGTGGAATAACACTTGGGATTGAAATGACAAGTATGGTATGGACTCCTCACTAAACTCAAACTAAGTTGAGTGACAACTAAAAGGTCACACTGAGCTATCTCAGGGACTGCGTTGTTCTTTGGAGGAGTAAAAGTGGTTTGTGAATGCTTAGCATTAAATGCACAAACTTGTCAACTTTTACTCCTCACTTATGCTACCTATTTATACACAAGTAAATTACAACGTTACTGATAAAGACAAAAAGATGACCTAACTAGTAGAGACAAAATACTTACATATTTTGTCTCTGTTACAATAGACTATATTGGGTAAAAGACAATGTGCCTTTCTGATGCACAGTAATGACACCATCCTGACGTTATGCCATTCAGGGAAAGTTTGACTTCAGGTTGATAAGGACACCTGTTGATACGTTCAAACTTTCCCGCCTTGTCCCGCCCATACTTCCGTATTCAGGTCTTCAGTCTTCAGTACTTTAATAGTTGTTGAGGAGTCTTGGGGGTTTAGTGAGTTATTGTCTTCCTCACAGAACCCATCACCTTCTTCTTGGCTTAGATAACACTCACTGCGTTCCGCCTCACTGAATTGTGAACCTTTCTTCATAGACTCGCTCTAAGCATCCTGAAGATGACTCACTGAGATACTGTTCACTCAGTGACTTGTTTGTGTTTACGATACTTAGGTTATTTTATGTTCAAATCCTAGTTAGAGGAGGATTGGGGAATTCAGTGACCCAACAAATACGGAAAAATAAATTTGGAAAACTTTGTTGGTCACACATCAAGGTAATAATCAAGTCAAAGAGAACAAGATTGATCTTCTTGTTCAACAATATGAACAATTTTCCATTCCGGAAAATGAAACAACAGATAGTGCATTTGCTAGATTTAATACTATTGTTACTAGTCGTAAAGCTCTTGATGAAGGTTATTCTAGCAAGAACTATGTTAGGAAATTTCTTGGGGCCTTACATCCCAAGTGGAGAGCAAAGGTCACCGCCATTGAAGAATCAAAGAACTTGGCGACACTATCACTTGATGAACTAATAGGTAACTTGAAAGTTCATGAAATGATAATCAAGAAGGACTCGGACATAGTCAAGGGTGTAAGTGAGAAATTTAGGTCTCTAGCATTGAAAGCCAAGATAGAGTCTAGTGATGATGAAAATTCAGATTCCTATAGTGAAAACGAAGAGTATGCACTAGCGGTTAGAAACTTTAAGAAGTTCTTTTGAAGAAGAGGTAGATCTACTAGGCAATCTCGTGACGTGAGGAAGCCATTCTCTAAGAACCAAGATGATAATAGAGGAAAGAGTGATAGGAAGTGTTTTAGATGCGGAGACCCAAACCACCTCATTGGAGAATGTCCTAAGCCACAAAGATCAAACAACCAAAGAGCCTTTGTAGGAGGTTCTTGGAGTGATAGTGGTGAAGAAGAAGAGGAGAAGCCTAATGACGAAGCATGTCTCATGGCTCAATCTTCTAACGAGGTACATTCCAACTCTTCTTACTATAGTGATAATAATTCGTCAATAGATGATAATAGGTTATGTGATGAATATAATAAATTATGTGAGGTAAATACTAAAATTATAACTAGGAACAAAACGCTAAAAGCAACATTACATGAACTAGAATTACAAGTCTTAGAACTAAGAGATTGATGATGTACCCTCCGATTAGATCGAAGGATCCCCCCTTCGAGTCTGATCGCAACCTACATAATTGAAGGCTCTGGCTAGCCTCCTTAAACTTTCATTGGCGTAAAACTAATCATCAATGATCTAGTTACCAAGTGGGAATTCGCCAATTGAAGGATTAAGCCCTTCGGGGTATCTCTTGATAAGTTTTAAGGACGGAACGATGCCAAGTCCACATATTGGTAAGACCAAGTCTTACCCACGTCTCCTCTCTCTCTTTAGCTCCCCCGCTAAACCAGGAGGAGTGGGACACTAATCCCTAGCGGTTACCACAAATCATGGGACGCCCCCATGATCTCTCTCAAATGTGTGACCACTCTCCAGGACCGTTTTCTTCACCTATAAATAGTCCTGGACGATGACAAATCTGGTATGCAATCTCTCTCACCTTACTTTACTACGTTTACACTTAAACTCTCATACCGATCACTTATTCACACGCCGAAGGTGGTTCGCATGGTCCAACCCCTGCATAATCACTTAACGTAGTGTTTTAGTATTTCTTATTTTATATTATATCCAAGCTTGGCGTAATCACATCACCCCTCATTTCCCTTGATCACCATCGAAGGCCTGGTAGTGCGAATTATTGTACGATCAGTGGCGCCATCCGTGGGACACGCTACAATTAGTCCCGTTATTTCCAAGTAAAATAACCAAGTCAAATACACTCGCTATTATTCCGGCATGAACTCAGAACGAGAGGTTACACCCCCACCGGGTTTCTTGTCTTTAACCCCTTTACCTGTAACTGACGCCAACAACCTTCCGCCAATCACGGCCTCCACCTTTACTACACGATCTCACCCTGAAATAACGCCCAACCACCACGCATCCACATCAGCTAATCCAGAGCTCATCATTAGCCCCGCCTTTGTTGATGCTAATTATGAAGAGCTAGAGTCCTTGCTAAGGGCTCGAAGGAGTCAAATCAGAAACATGGAGATGCGAAGGGAGTTAGATTATTCCAGCGATGAGTATGATGAGGAGATCGAAATGGAGCCGAGGCCTTCGGTCCCTAGGACTCATCACCCTATCCTGCGTATTGGGTCTCCCGCAGGTAGAAGGGCTGGAGGAAGGAACGTAGGCTTTAAGGGAGTTCCCGAAAGAACTCCCACGAGGAGGGAAGGAACTATTGCTGAAGGCTCTAATGGGAGGAGCCAGCAGAGGGAGAACACGGAGGTAAACCTACCTCCATTACTAGCGGCACATTTAGGGAGGATCGAAGGAGAAGTTCCCCTACAACCCTCCCACGCATATGGTGTGGGAGGTATCCCAGGTTCGGGCAACGCAGGAGGAAGTTTCCCTCCCGTTGGCCTGTATCCCCAGTTCCCGGTTCAAAGTTATCCTCCAAACCCTTATCCCCCCGTCAATTGGCAACCTGGCAATCAGTATCCCTCTCAAACTGCTGTACCCTATAATCATCCCATGATATACCCTCTGTATACCATGTATAATGGTTACCCTCCAAACACGAGTACGTGTAGGATTCTCATAATATAACTAGTATGGCTTATGTGATTATGATTCGAATTAAGAAAGAATTAGAGAGATGAAGAGAAGAGTTTGGAGGTATTCCTAGAGAGAGAAAGTGTAGAGAGAAAAATGAGAAAGATTAGATTAAGATGAAAGGAAGCTCCAACCCTCTCCCTTGGGTGGGAGAGGGTATATATAGTTTACATAATAATGCCCCATGAAACGGGCTGTGGAGTGAGCTGACAGTGGGTAAAGACCCGACCCACTCCACGAATACTAATTACATATTAACCTACTATTATACTAATAAACTAACTATTAAACTAACTACGAGCTATCTTAATGCTATTCCATCATTTAGGTGACTGAGTCTTTTATAGGAATATTTGTATTCCTAACAGTCTCCCCCTAAGCGAGGTCACCTTAGAAATTAAGTTCTTGTTCTTCAAGCATTCTTTAGATCCTGTAGCTCGTAGTTTCTGATTCTTCACTTTTGGCTCACTTTGTACACCAAGCAATGAAATTGTGACCAATGTTCCTTTGTCATGTGTGATCTTTGAGCTTTCATTGAGATCATCAGCCACCGTAAATCTCCAAGCTCATCCTTTGTTGTATCGCCTTCATGTGGAATAGTGACTTTTGAACCGTCATGCTCACACTCTTCTGGATTAGGAGACTTTTCATCAGAGTTGCGTAAATGTTGTTGTTAGTCTCTTCAACTTTCATTGTTGCAAGTCTCTCGTCAATAATGATCTTCATTCATAATGAGTTGGCAGTGTGAGCATGAGGTATGGAATGACACGATTCAGCTGGAATTGGGTATCACCATCGCCATCTTTATATGTTCCTGAGAATAAAATAGTTAGAAATAAAGATAGAGAACGAATATGGCTTTGTCATTCATTCTGCGAGGACAAACTACCCTCCGGTTCTGTGAGAACCGACCTGTGATCAGGTAGAGTCTCTATTAAAGAAGACTCTCCTTGACAGGAATTTCCAGCTTGTAGTAATGAATCTTCCAAAGAATCCTCTTCGGAATCTTCATACTAAGCATGTTCTTATACCGGAACATCTCAAAGCAGACAGCACGATAGAGTGAATCGATGAATTGATATTCACTGATTGATGAGAAATTGATTTATATAAATCACTCGCGTGTCACTTAATAAACATTTTTAGACACAACGAGAGTTTTGTAATTTGAATCACATTTCCATAAAAAATACTTTTGTTTGAGAAAGAATACCCAATCAATGTGCTTGAAAGATAGTTGGTAAGCACATTGAAAGGTTTTACAAAAGCATCCGTCAATCCATATCCTGGAACAAGTTTGATTCAAGATTGAATTGCCCCATTGTTGCTTTCCAGTTGTAACTTGATCATTGATCCAAGCCGGATCTCACATGTCACCTACCAAGAGCTTGAAAGATGTTCACTCTAGAAGGATTTCCATCGTCATTGTGAATAATTGCATATCACTCAGATGTTCTGGCAATACCACAAGGATAATGCGTAGGACTCTAAATATATATTCTTACTTTTCACGGTGTATGAAACAGTAAGCGTATTGGAATTGTGTCCTAACGAGATTTATGGATGATCTCTTGGCTCTATACTCAATTGTGCGTTTTGATCCGCTCCTGGAGACTGGAGAGGCATCTCCTGTTTAGTATCAACATGGCTCGCAATGAGCGGTTGATACACTATGCAGGGTTCCCCGTGAGAATGAAATAAGTCCTTTTAAGAGAACTTGAGTGGCTAGGAAGGTTAGTGCAGTGCGTCACTGGGTCCATGACGTCTTGTATTCAATACCGGTGTTACCTTAGTAACCGCCAGTAGCTTATGAATTAAACCTGGTTTCTGCCCTAAGGTTGAATATATGGAGAGCTATTTCTTTTCACCCATTCTCATTTCATTTCTTTTTCATTCTTCAACCCCTTCAGTTCTTACCGAGACTTCATTGCTAGAACCTTGTTGGGTTTGTTCCAATCCTAGCTCTATCTCAGTCGGCACTCTTCCCTTTCTCGCATTTCTCATTTTTTTCAATCATTCCTAAGGACTTCTAATCTATCTAGAGGATTTCCCTTGGGAAGATCCTTCCAGTTCTGGTGGATCATGGGAACTCATACCTAACCTTAACCATCCTTATAACTCCGTGCATAAAGATAAATGGCCGGTTATAGATATTTTTTCACAAACGCCTTTTGCTCCCCCTCAATATGTGCATCGATATTCGAAAGAGTTTAGCACATATGTGGGAGCCTATTATTGAGTCCGAAAGATCACGTTTGATTATCAGATTTCATATTTAAATCACATTCTCTCCCCCGATCAAAAATTTCAAACCTTTCGAGATTTTGGATCTCAATTGATTTAAATAAGTAAGAAAACGTTTGGGAGAGAAATGCGGCCAGTTTTAATATTTTCTGATAAAAGAAACCTTTTTCTGCTCCCCCTCAATCTGTGAGGGAGGTTGTTATGTGTCAGAATTGATGAGTTTACAAAAGATTTGAAGTTTTAACGAAAAACTCTTTGAAAAATTCTCATACTGACACATAACCATCACAAAATGTATTATTGCTTATTATGTACAAAGTGGAGAGTTTTGATGATACATAAAATTTTGAGAAATCACTCTCCCCCTCAATCAATGACGGATGTTAAGACTGAAATAATTGATGTCATTGATTGAGTGAAATTTTTTATCAAAATGTGGATTCAGTTTGATATTCAACCAAAATTTCATGGTACCACCAAGTTTTGCACAAATACTTTCCGGAAAAATTATAGAAGGAAAAGCATTTGTGATAAAAAGAAGATTTCTCTTCTTGTACAAGAAATGATGCACTGAAGCGTACATCAGATCGAGGGTGCACGAATATAAAATAAATCACACTCGGATGAACAGCACCCTTTGCTAGGAACAACCGCCTTTTTGGCGACGTGTTTTCCTTATTTTGAAAACCGGGTTGCTATCTGAAGTAATAGCAAGCCATAATTTTAAAGTCCGGGTTACAGCCTGAAATGACTGCAAGCCATTTAGGCATGTTTTGAAAAAAACGTTTTGAACTTCTGATCGAACTTCATTTAAAGACCCGTGTCATTATTGAATGACATTTCTAGGTCCGTAAATGTTATCGAAACCAGAAGACATGCCTTAAAGACAACTATTTTTGGTATTTTCTAATTTTCTGATTTTTATGGGTTTTTTTTTTGTTGATTTTATATATCTATATACAATTTAGTATAATATATGTACAAAGGATACTAATTAGTTTAAGAAGATGTTGACATGAGTACCAAAATGAAAGTATCATTTAGCTCGTTGTAGAAGTCAGTAGTCAACATCTCTTAAACTTTCACCACCAAAGCTTTCGAGGCTCCTGAATACTCATCTGAAGTCGTAGATGCCATGATATAATCTTAAATGGGAGTTTACAACTCTTGTGACTTAAACTGAGAGATCGATTCCTTCCCGGGATTTTACTAAAGTCAACAAAAGAAACCGAAAGATGTAATATACGAGTTAGACTTAGAGAGATATCTTGGATAAGTAACAATTAGCACTAAGTTTCAAGTAGCGACAAGTCAAGTTACAATAGATCCGATCATAATAAGTCAAGTCGTAAAGATTAACTCACAATGTCAAATTACAATCAGACTAATCGAAATGACTTAAGTCACAACAATTCACCAAACACAAGTGGTTAACATATCACGAGAGTCTCACAACTGAGTTAATCGCTAGACACCACCAAATCGCTGAGTTTTAGCCTCCTCAATGTGAAGCTTTGGTAGTTTCCCCCCAAACCAACAATCATCTTCATGAGACCACTTCCTCAAGTAGTTGAAGTGATGCAAAAATTCTCATTGTATGACGCTCAAAGACCCCGAAGAAAATGATAACACCGAAGTAACAAGGTGAACCACAGATCACCTCTGCGGTAATCAATCCCGGAGTGTATGATGAAGCCCGATCACATGACCATGTTGAACATCCCCAATGTACACATTACTTTATGGTTTGGAGCAGTTGTCTATTCGGGGGAATAAGATATCAACATCTTCATTTCACCAAATGATTTCCAGTTAACTTACACATACCAAATCTATCCATATTGTATGCATGTATCCAACACAAGAAGAAAACGATGACACCAAAGTAACAGGTTGAAGCACTGACCCTCTCTGCGGATATCAACTCCGGAGTAAGTGATTAAGCCCGGTCATGTGAACCTGTTGTATGCCCCTGATGTACACTTATCTCTCCCCTGATGGTTGCGATCTCATCGGAATCAGCATAACATTGTTTACATGAAGCATTAACCAGAAGCACTTTACCATAAATCATATTAGCTCGTATGAAGATGTCGATAAGCATTATCATATCAAGCACCAACTGTTCTTCTCATATTTCTTCCCACTGAAAGCAGAAGTAATACCTACCACAAGTATCAGAAGACCACTTCCCCCATGTAGTTGGAATGATACACCAAACGCAACGAGTTAATACACTGATATTCTCTGCAGTTATGACATTTGTCTTCCCGGGATAACTTCAATTAAGAAGAAGAATTAAGTTCATCACATGTACTCATTATGCATTTATATGTATGCCTCCTTCCCCCTTACTGGTTTTGATACCTCAGAATCAGCAACACATTATAGGCACATTTTCTTGAAATCTTGTGAGAAGAACAAAAATTTGCTAAAATGGATCTGGTGAGAATCAACTGCTACAAAAAAACTCTCCCTGACTATTTTTACCACCCCTTTGTAGGCTATTTGAAGTGACCACTGATGAAGTAAACCCAATATACCAAACTTGAAACTGAAGTAGAATTCCCCGTTCTTGTGACTTAAGCTTGCACTAATGTGTGACTAAGAACAGTGTAGAGAGTTCGTACAACAACGAATCCCTAAGTAATCTATACTCTTCAACCAACCAACCATCAAGTATAAGACGTACATCACCTCTTGACTGCCGACAACTACGAATGAGTTGTGACACTCCTTAAAGTGATAGTTATTTTGTGGTAATAAAAATGAAGAATCACCAAAATAACTAGATATCCAAGTCTTCGTCATTGCAAAGGTAAAAGCTCGAGCAAGGATCTCGAAGAATCTTCATCCAACCAACCCCAACTTCAAGATAAATTAAGATCACGCCTTTGTGAGAGTCAACTTCAATCTCAAATAAGGGACACCAAATAAACTCCGTGATTACTTGACATTCCATGTCCAAATTCTTAGCCGTTTTGACGTTATAATCGACAATTTCCATTATGTTCTTGTGGTTGATTTACAAAGTGAACATTTGGAGGAACAACAATCCGTGATGAGATAGAACAAGAGGACGGATCATTATTCATGTGTGCAACTTCACAATCATGATAGTCATCATCAACACCTTGAGGAGTAACTGGAGATTGGGTTACTTGAGAAGTTTGAGTTATACTTCTAGACTGTGCATCTTGATCAATCATCATTCGTTGAAGCTTGGAAGTAATCATCAAACATAAATCCCAGTCATCCTTAGTTAATGGAACATCAGGTGTTGGAGGAGAGTCGTATGACCATTCTTTAAGCATTAATCAACATGTGGTATATTCACCCTTCCCCCCCTCAAAAATTGCAAGCGAGGTTTGCCATTTTTGATTGAGCAAGTGAATAAGAATACAATCAATCATGTATTTTATTCACACTTCTCCCCCTCAAAAATTGCATACGAGGTTGCCATTTTTGATTGAGCTTGTGAATAAGAATACACTAAATCATGTAGTTTATTCACCCTTCTCCCCCTCAAAAATTGCATACGAAGTTTGCCATTTTTGAATGAGCAAGTGAATACGAATTCAAGCAAAGATGAGTAGATCCACTTGATGACTGAACGAACATGGAGGAAGCATGAACCGTTTTGTTAAGAATGGTCAAAACTAAGAAGATTTCTCTTCTTCCGAAGATAAGGCGCACTGAATCATAAACATTTCTTTTGTTTGATGAACGGGGCGTGAAGTGTTGTCAGCAGACACCATAATGTTGACAATGAGGACCGAGGCTTGAACTGATTTGTTCAAATGTCATAGTTGATGAAGAGCGATGCCTGAACTGATGTGAACAGACGTCATAGTCATTGAAGAGCGAGGCTTGAACTGATTTGTTCAAACATCATAGTCGTGTGCATCAAAGTTGAGCTTCATTAACCCCTGATTGATGAGATATCACTCTTTTCGGCAGCCAAACACTGAGTCTTTCCTTAATAGGATTGAATGATGTACCTGCACTTAAGTAAAGACTACATGCACTGACATTGAGAGTTTGTTTGCATTTATATGGGTTAGTGAAATCAACATCTATACCATTTGAGGTTCCACATTCAACCTTGGTTTTGCAATCAGTGAACATCTTTCTCATTGGTATCCATCTAAGACCAACAATCTTAAAAATTCTACCCGTCGGTATCCACCTAAGGCAAGTTCTAGGAGTGTTTGGTTTCTCATGTAAAGTGGAAGTCTTGTTTAGAGAAGACCTTTGTCCTAAAACAATCTGCCTGCGAGGTTTCTGAGTATAACTCTTTGATTCTACGGGCTTGTTGTAGTTTCTAGTCTTAGATGGTAGAACCTTATCACAAGTATTCACTTCCTTCAGGGATTTTGTAGCACAACTATCATGATTTGCCTTAAAAACACATTTTAGACAAGTTGAGCAAACAAGGTGTTTGGATTTCGAAAAAGGTCTAGGCTTCTTAGAGTGATTTGCTATGGGAATCGCATTGATCGATGTGCAACTACTCTTGGACACTAGAAAATTCCTATTTGTTTGTTGAGTGCTCACAGGTTTTGGTTTGCTGCTACTGGCCGAGTTCTGCAATAAGCAAGAAGGCATCCTATGAGGTCGTGAACCTAAGATTTCATCCTTTTGAAATAGAGCCCTTTTCCTAGTCTTTTCAAGATCATAGTTCTTGTACAAGTCATTTATATCATAAGAGATTTGAGTTTTAATGCTCGGTATTGACACTATTTTCAAACTTATCCTTGAAGAGTCAGGTGTAGGTGTAACTACTTGTTGAGCTTTAACAGACCCAGAGGAATTTTTCTTAGGCAAATTATGTGAAGTGACTGGTTTTGTCAAAACTTGTTTCGCATCAACTTGGGAGGCAAACCGAGTTTTTGAAAATTTTGGTCGTTCAGATCTAACCGCATTTAGTTGTCTAACAACAGAATGGTTTCTACTTGATTGTAAAACTGGTTTCCCCAAGATTGATGGTTTTGCAAACTTAGTGTTCACACTGTTTCTTGTTAATTTTCTTACCTCATTTCTTAATGCAGCAGTTGTAAAACCCTTTTCCTGAATTTGAGCTTTGAATTTATCATTTTTGACCATCAAAGATGTTGTTTGTTCTAAAGTCTTAGTACTAGTTTCTTTGATAGAGTCTCTTAGGTCTATGTGATGCCTTTTCAAAGTCTCATTTTCCTTAAGTAATCTAGCCACATAAAGTTCCAATTCGATGTTTCTTGATTTAATAACATCGATGTCATGTTTAGCTTTGACTATATTACTTTTCTCATTCAAGACAGAAATATGCTTTTTCAAATTGTTGATTGTCGAGTTTTTGTCTTAAAGCTGAGCTTTCAAAGTGTTAATTTCAAAAAATTCACGGAACTCAGGAAATTCCGGATTTTTACATGGTTGGTTAGTTTGAAAACTTTCATCCTTTTGTTGCATTACGATTTCAAGTGAAATACAATGTTTTTCAAGTTTTAAAAATCTGTTAGAAAGTTCATTAAAAACTTCTTTATCAACCGTATTATTTGACTTAAGCATCTCAGCCGTAAACAAAGAACTTGACTCATCATCATGTTCATCATCCTGATCACTTTCTCCCCCTTTATGACTCATATTTTTTGAATTAGAAATGGTATTGCTATCAGTCTTTTCCAACAAATTTGTGTCATAACTAGGCTTAATATGATCAGTATGCTGCCGTTCATTAGAAAGCACATTATGGTAATCATTTAAGTGTACCTCATCACATGACTCTTGTTCTTTTGCCAGTCTAAAATCTGCATTCATATCATGTGTAACAAGAGTCACTGAACAGCTGGTAGTGTCAAGCTTAGCAGTCTCTGATCCTTTGCATTTAGTGACAGTTGACCCAACATCCAATGCTTTTCCCGAATCAACAATACCATCACATGATTGCACCCGACATGCCTTCACCTTGTCA
The DNA here is from genome assembly GCA_030686995.1 of Artemisia argyi. Taxonomy (NCBI): domain Eukaryota; kingdom Viridiplantae; phylum Streptophyta; class Magnoliopsida; order Asterales; family Asteraceae; genus Artemisia; species Artemisia argyi. The sequence goes on along the minus strand of CM060683.1, from coordinate 93,085,922 downwards.
TCATACTTAAGTTTGTCTTGTACTCTCTTCTCAATGTACTTCTTGACATTACCCATGAGTTGGAGTAGTGTATCTCTGAACATGTCAACCTCAACTCCCGTGTAGTTAGTAAAATACTTATTAGTCATTTGGTTCTCATTGATTTGTGAATCAATGAACACTTGGAGTTGGTTGTTGATCACACAAAAGGCAGCCATGGATCTTTCTTCAGAAAATTTTCCTTTGTCATTTGGTCTAAATACAGAATCATTTTGACTGTGAAAGTCTGAACATCTTGACCAAAGAGTGATGTGAATGCACGTTCGTAAGCGAATGCGCGTTCGTATCCTGTTAAGTATCCAGGTCGTTCAAAGAGAACCTTGAGATGTAAGTGAAGAAGTCGAAAACATTCAATGCACCTTTCCTTTGCATTATCAGGCAATTTTTGCGGCTGATGAAGTTCTCTCTCAGAAATGACATAGTCTGAAGTGGTAGACATGATGTAAACGTGCACGGGATTTTACAATTCTATGATTTAAACCGAGAAATAGATTCTTTCACGGGATTTTACAAAATCAAGAAGAAACCGTGAAATGATGCAAGAGGACTTTAGTGATTGAGTGTGAGATGTTAACCCTTGCAAGGTACAATTAGTTATCTAAGTCAAGTCACAACGAGTAAAATCACACCAAGTCAAATCACAATTAGTCAAATTGCAAGAATCAACTCGCAACGTCAGATTGTAATTGGACAAGTTGCAACAACTCAAATTGCAACAATTCTCAAATCACAGAACTATTCAACTCGCAGCGTATAGTCACCTCACAACAACTTGATCAACTAGCAGTGAGTTATCAATTCACACCAAGAGTCAACTAGCAGTGAGTTATCAAGAAGCAGTATGATTTGGTTCGGTTGATGCAAATTGTAATGTTGAAAAGTTTGGTCTAAAAACTTAAAACCTCAATAACTTCACTCCGGAGGTGATTGGGCCTCAAAACAATTCATTTCACAACTTCGTGGTGAAGCCTCACAATATTCAGCCTGTTCCGGACGCTTTGATAGCTAATTTGCTGAAAACGGAGTTACGGTTCAAAAGTTATGGCCGTTTGAAGTTTTGACGTAAAAAGTCAACTTTGGTCAACTCGCTGAATGCCAACTCTCTAGAATAGCAACTCTCTAGAATGACAACTCTCTAGAATGGCAACTCGCTGAAAACCAACTCTCTAGAATGGAACTCTCTAGAATGGCAACTCTCTAGAATGGCAACTCGCTGAAAATCAACTCTCTAGAATGGCAACTCTCTAGAATGGCAACTCGCTAAAAAAGGTCAACTCGCTAGACCAACTCGCTAAATAGGTCAACTCGCTAGATCAACTCGCTAGACCAACTCGCTGGAACCAACTCTCTGGAACCAACTCGCTAGAACCAACTCTCTGGAACCAACTCGCTAGAACAAACTCTCTGGAACCAACTCTCTAGAACCAACTCGCTAGAACCAACTCTCTAACAAGAACAGGACAAAACTGTCACTTTCTAGCGTTTTGTCTTCTTTTCCCTTTATAGTAAAAACACCAACTCGCTACCAGATCCAAGCAAATCGCTACTAAGATTCCAAGCAACTCTCTACTAAGAAAACACAATCAAGGAGCAACTCTCTAACAAGAAACACACCACGAATTGCATCAAACACCAAGTAAACGAATGATTCAACCTTACCAAATGCAAGACTAAGTGTCTCACACACCTCTAAGAATGAAAGTACAATAAAATCACAAAACAAACCACTAACAAGATCAAAATAAGGTGTATACTTCCAATACAATTCGACCCAAATGAAAACCACAAAAACCAAGCATAAATCTGAGAGTAACCTATCCCAAAGATGTAACCATGGCTCTTGATACCAATTGTAGGATTCTCATAATATAACTAGTATGGATTATGTGATTATGATTCGAATTAAGAAAGAATTAGAGAGATGAAGAGAAGAGTTGGGAGGTATTCCTAGAGAGAGAAAGTGTAGAGAGAAAAATGAGAAAGATTAGATTAAGATGAAAGGAAGCTCCAACCCTCTCCCTTGGGTGGGAGAGGGTATATATAGTTTACATAATAATGCCCCATGAAACGGGCTGTGGAGTGAGCTGACAGTGGGTAAAGACCCGACCCACTCCACGAATACTAATTACATATTAACCTACTATTATACTATTAAACTAACTATTAAACTAACTACGAGCTATCTTAATGCTATTCCATCATTTAGGTGACCGAGTCTTTTATAGGAATATTTGTATTCCTAACAGTACGCCTCATCCTTTCTACACTAGTCAACCCTCTTCAAGGGTACCCCCTCCTTATAATCCACACCATAATGTTCCAATGAACATACCACCTTACGCCCATCCATACGCAGAGCCCGCAGGTCCTACGACACCCTTTGTAAGATGGATTGAAGATTATCCCTTGCCGGATGGTCTAAAGATGCCTTCACATATAGGCACCTATGATGGGAAAGGGGATCCGGATAATTTCCTTCATTTGTTCGAAGGAGCCATAAGAATGCAGAAATGGGTCATGCCAGTAGCCTGTCACATGTTCACATATACCCTCCGAGATTCCGCACGTATTTGGTGGAATGGGCAGAAGCCGGGAAGCATCATTAACCTTGATGATTTGAAAGCCAAGTTTCGATCTCACTTCAGCCAAAAGAAGAAGTTCACAAGAACGCACCTCACGGTGCACAATATTAAGCAGAAGGAGAGCGAAAGCACAAGAAACTTTGTTACTAGGTACACCGACAAAACTCTGCAGATACTAGGCTTGCATGAAGAGCAACGCATCTCTGGCTTCGTCCATGGCCTACTCAACCAAAATCTCATGGAATTCTTATCCACAGATCTTTCGGCAACATACAAAGGCCTGATGGAAAAAACATACACATGGATAGAAGCCAAAGAAGTATCTACCAATGGGGCTCCGATGGAGAATAATAAAGGAACGAAGCCGTCTTCATGGGAAGGACCAAAGAGCAAACACAAAAGCCATAATAGGTTTACTCCCTACAACAAGGGTCCGAACCATGGTTTATTGGGAAATCTCACGAAATCTCCGAGAGAGATTTTAGCGACAGAGAAAGCTGTCAAAGCCTTCGAACCACCTCCTCGCATGGTGGGAAAAAGCAAGAGCAGAGATACTACTAAGTATTGCCATTTCCAAGAAGACTTTCGTCATGAAACAAACAGCTGTCGAGAGCTGAAAAAGAAGATAGAAGAGGCAATAAAATCCGGGCAATTAACACATCTCGTAAAAGGGATAAGAAAGGGCAAAGAGAAAGTCACTGATACGCAGCTGGGAAAGGATAATACTCCTCAAGAAGCTCATATCCTAATGGTTCGATGGGATTCTTCCCGATTGAAAAGAAAAGCCTCCGAAAGGGAAACTTACGATGCAGGGGAAATAACTTTCCCATCCGAAACAAGAGGATTCCCTTCAAAGGAACCAGTAATCATTAAGGTCGTAGTCTCGAATGTTGAGGTTAACAAAGTTTATATGGACTGCGGGAGTTCTTGCGAGGTAATCTACGAACACTGTTTTAGGAAACTCAACCCTATAATCAGATCCAAACGAGTAGAGTCAAGAATGCCTCTAGTAGGTTTCTCGGGAGAAGGATCGTGACCTTTGGGAGAAATACCTCTGGAGGTAACACTCGGAAGTGGAAAGCTTGCGAGAACGGAAATCCTCAAATTTGTCATCATAAAATCGAAGTCACCTTACAACATGTTAATTGGACGAACTGCCATGCAAAATATGGGCATTGTGGTCTCTACGGTGCATGCAACAGTGAAATTCCAAACATCGAATGGTGTCGGAACCATATTTTCTAGCTATCACGAAGGGAAGCACCAGGAAGCCCAAAAGAATAAGGAAGAATTTAATCGACAACGTATGATGGACATCAGAGAAAGCCCCAATCCCAAGGGACATGTGGCACTAGACAAATCTAACCTAGTACGAAAGATGGAAATGGGGAAGCGACTCCCCGCCACATTCAGAGAAAGATTGGAAAAACTGCTCGAAGCCTATGAAGATGTGTTTGTAGGAAAATATTCAGACATAACAAGAGTTCCGAGGTTGCTCACAATCGGCGGCAGGCCTTTTAGCACGGAACATAAGCTCAATGAATCCAAATACATCAAACCGGTCAAGCAGAAGCCTCATCAGCCGACACCTGAACGAAGTGCAGCAATTAAGGAAGAAGTGGACAAACTCACAACGGCAGGGATACTCCGACGGGTAGAAAACCCACGATGGGTTACTAATCCAATCACAGCCTAACAGAGAAATGGAGAATGGATAATACAGGTTAACTTCGAAGACATCAATAAAGCTTGCCAAAAAGAAAGCTATTTGTCGGTAGAAGAACAGCAACCACTGCCTGGAGTTCGCTGGGAATGCTTCCTTAGTACAAATATGGGATGCCATCAGGTACAGATGGCGAAGGAAGATGAAGAAAAAAAAGCCTTTCATGTAGGCAGAAGATCCTACTGCTTCAAACGCATACCCTCCGGTTTACGGAACACCGAAGCCACTTACAAGAGGCTAATTCAAAGGGTCTTCGAAAAACAGATAGGGAGAAACCTGAGAATTCACGAAGGATACTTAGTCACGCAAAGCAAGACAAAAGAGGATCTCCTCCCTGATGTCGAAGAAACCCTCATACAACTAAGGAGGATCAACCTAAAGCTAAATCCAATAATGTGCTCCTTCGGTATTGAAAAGGAAGTGTCAAACGAACACCCGTTCATAAGGCAAAGGATTCAAACCAACCCAGATAATGAAGAAACCTCCCCAGAGATACAAACGCGGAGGATCCAAAACCTAAAAGACGACTTGGAAACACTAAAAGCGTTTTTATCAAGGGGTGTTAACAGGTCTTCATCTCTCTATAAAATCCGCAATGAAGTCATCAACAACATATCCTATCAATGGAACAAGGAAGCCAAAACATCTTTCCAAAGATGGAGGAATTGCATGGAGATCTTGCCAATGGTTGCACCCCCAACCAGAGGAGAAGTGTTGTTCCTACACATAGCAATGTCTCCTGATGAAATCGGTGCAATGCTCTTCGTAGAGAGAAGCCGCTTACAGATACCAATATATTTCGTTAGCAGAGCTCTACCAAACGTAGAGCAAAGCTACACAGCATCAGAAAAGCTAATCCTAGCCTTGATTCACGCCACGAGACGTCTCCGAAGGTATTTCAAGGATCACCCCATTAGAGTACTTACGGACAACCCATTCGAAAGGGCATTCCTGAACCCTGATGGAACACGGAGAATAGTCAAATGGGCTAAATAATTGGAGGAATATGACATAGAATATGGAGAAAAAGATACTTTCGAAGGACAAAATGATGAACCAACTGAAACGTGCGAATCGAGTATGTCCTCCAACAGAAGAGTATCCCAGACTGAACGAAAGGAAAAACATCACATAGGTGATTCAAAGACACGTTCGGTCCCACACAATCAAAACAAAGAAGAACATATCGAATCCGGAGTGGAACAGCAGGCTTCGACAAAGTAACAAATCTTTTACACTCCGAATCACAAGCTTCATAGCAATATGCTACCTGTTTAATTGCAAGCATAATAAACAAAGGAGTTTCCTGGAACATATTTCGAGGAAGCATATGTGGAACAAGTCCAAATCAAAAGTAGCGAGGCTTACGCGTCAGCAACCCTCCTTCAGCGTACGAATGACTTGCCGTATCTTTCGTAAGTCCTACGTACAAGACTTGCAATTTTTTCCTATTATGTATTAAACTCTTCTCTTTCGGGAAAAAACATTAATGGTAGGCGTCTCAGTGTTCATTTGTATAAATGATGTAAGCCTCCCCTACCCACTTAATGATATCACATGTTTCCCTCGAATCTTTTGTAACATCTAACAAACAAAGATTTACTCAGCCAAGTAATTAGAAGTTCAATGTTCGAAGGATGGTACAAGATACTTATGTCTTTTATGCTACTAAACATCCAACAAAATTCACATTAACTTTCCTAAATGGTCTTAGGGTATACGAAGCCCTTCGCAACTAAAGTATGAAGACAGAGCAGGTCGCAACCCTCCGTCAGCAATTAAATTATACGATTGCTATAATATCTTGGTTCAAAATACACACAATAAGGCTCTTTGTTCTAAGCCTTAGAATGTATATTAACGTTTAAGTAATAAACGATGAAGAGAGAAAACATATAAGCAAAGATGGGAAGCACACCCATTAATTTTAACCATTACTAGTACGCAGCCTATACGCTGCCCAAAAGATGATAACTATTGTCTAAGTGCAACACAAACATAAATTGTTCAGAACATACAACCATAACCCACACAGCATAAACAAACATTGTTTTAAAGGGTACACACCACCCATGGGGCCAAAGTATTGCAAACACTGCAACCTTCACTTACCAGGGGACTTGGGCTTTTCTTGTTGAACCTGGGATGCCTTAGGACTGACTTTACTTGGGGAAGATGCTTTTTCCAAATCAATCTTCGAAGAGGGGGGCTGCACAGCAGAACTTTTGCCCGGAGATTGGGGCTTCTCAATGACCACCTTTGAGGATGAGGACTTCTCAGGAGTTGCTTTCACAGATGCAGGTTTCACAGGGGTATCCTTCTTGCTCACAGACGTTGGCTTCACCCTACGCGGCTTCTTTGACAGAAGCGTCTCAACTGAAGCCATTGGATCCTTGGTAGCATCAACGAAGAAGTGGTTCTCTGCAGTTGCGAGGAGGTTGCTTGCATTATCATACTCTGCCTTATGAGTGGCACGGTAATAAGTTACCTCAGATAATCCCACAGGCTTTCCAGTAGCAACAATTTCCTCCAATGTAGTGCATTTCCCATGATAGATGGCAGCATTGACAACATCACCTATCATTTTCCCCACCTCATTGCTATGATATAACTCCATGGCTATATATGGAATGCCTTCGAGAAAACAACATCCCTATCTCTTTTAAGCGCATTATACTTGCGCTTGAGGCCATCGAGATCTTCACGAAGCTTGATCTCCAGCTCACCCAACTTTGTCCTCTCTTCCTCTAGGCTCCCACATTTGATCTCCAACTCAACAATCTCCTCCTTGTAACCTACAACTTTTGCCTCCTCCTTTTGGAGCTTCTTACATTCTGTCTTCACCTTGTTTAGATCCTTCTCCAAGTCTGCAATGTCAGAACGAAGGTCTTGTACAAGGGGATTCTGCTCCAGATCTCTCAAAGCCTCTTCACACTTGGCTTGAACCTCCGCAAATTCTTGGTCCTTCTTCCTTTCTCTTGCCAAAATCTCATCCATCTTTTATCTAGCAGAAGCAAGGGTTTGCACCACCTCCCTTGTTCGAGAATTGAGATGATTATCCAACATAGCTTGCCTTGTATAACTCTTGTCGTGCAGATCGCACAACTCCTCAATGGGCATGTTGGTTAGCACAGACTTCCAGCTTGGGGGGGGGGGTAATGTCCAAGGCAAGACGATGGCAGGCTGAGGTATCAGGAAGCTCTTTGGTACTGGGAAGACCTGAGGAATATACAATCAATTGGAAGGCATATAAAAATATTCTAGTTAAATCTATAGCACATATACTTACCATGGATGTCTTCATCCAATGCTTCAGCAGCCTTCTTAGTGATAACCTGACCTTTCTGCCTGGTGTTCCTGGAAGGAGGTGTTGGTAGAATCAATTTCCTTTTGGGAGTAGCCTTTACTGCTTTGGCACTCGTACCCTTCCTGTTTCGAACTCTGTCGGCTATACCAGACGATGAGCCAACGATGGTCACCTGGTCATCCTCGGAGAGAGGGTCATCGGACTCAACAACATTTTCCACCAACTGTGAAGTCTCCTCCGCAATCACTGGCTTCGATTTTTTCACTGGCTTGGAAGGCTGCATGGAAGCTATGGGCTCTACCTTCTGGGCATCGTCTTCCTGATTGTTAACTGAAATGGAGGGTGAGCCAACCCCATAGCTGACTTCCTCAGGGTTCTTCGGAAGGAAGCTCGCCTCCCTCGCACCAGCGGCAACAACAACGTTCCGAAAAGACATTCATGCAACACAAAGGAAAGAAGATAAATATCATCAGAGAAGTTATTCAAATTTATTTAAATAAGAGTGTACATACTTTTTCCATTACAAACTATTTCAGGCTTCATGGGGGAACCCTACCAATGGTCAACAATACCAGCCATGTAAAGAATGAGCTCGGGGAAAGACTGAACATTCACTGGATGGCGAACAAGACGCTGATACAATGGATTCCTTCGAACAGTATAAGGTAACTCATCGTTGAAACGTTTTTTGTCAAACCTGTATGCTTCGTTCACTAGAGCAGGGTACTCTTGAGGTATTATTGTATCTTGAATATAAAAGAAACTCCCTTTCTAGTCCGTAATGTTTGTAAAAGGCTTTAACAGTATGGTTGGAATATCAGGGTCACCTCTTTTTTCCAAAGTCAACCAATCCCCACCCGGGTACAAGTTTGTAAAACCTCTAAGCACTATCAGTGTAGGCTCATATCCATAGGCCTTACACATCACAATGAATGTTGTCAACTTAGCCAGGCCAAATGGGTTAAACCTAGAGATGTGTACTTGGTAGTATTGCATAAACTCTAAAATCAAAGAGTGGATTGGTATTCTAAAGTTTGACAACTTAAACGCATGGGTGTACAGACCTACATATCCCTCAGGAGCATCAAATATAGTTTGATTTTTACTAGGGAGCATAATCTTAAACTCTTTTGGAATAGGATACTCCTCAAGAAAAGCAAGTAATTCATCTTTTGATAAAGTACATTTTTGTTCTTTAATGACAAACTTGTTATTTTTGGCCATATTGATTAACGAAGAATGATACTGCTACGATGAAATATAGTTTAATGAAGGAGAAATTTACCCTTTTTCTTGCAAGGGATAATGACAGATGATACTATGTGTGTTTTGATTGCACGTAGTGAGGAAGATGAAATTTTGGGCGCAGTGAAAAGTAAATTAGGGTTTGGATGAAGTGAATTTATATCGCTTTTTATTTTGTTCCTCACCGTACACGTGTCCCTCACGTTCTAATCTATTCAGATTTCAAATTGGGTCTATAATTTTGAAGGGACGTATGGGATTACCGATGCTTTGGCAAGTGGGGATATAATGCAAGTTAGTTAGAGGGTATTTAATCGCATTTAATGCGTACTTTGCGAATTTGATTTTCTTCTGCAGGGTCCTACGAGCTAACACGGTTAGTTCACTTGGCAATAGAGTTGAAAGCCACATATTCTTGTGCGCATATCTAACTTCCAACTGGGGGGCTTGATGATGTACCCTCCGATTAGCTCGAACGATCCCCCCTTCGAGTCTGATCGCAACCTACATACTCGAAGGCTCTGCTAGCCTCCTTAAACTTTCTTTGGCGTAAAACTAATCATCAATGATCTAGTTACCAAGTGGGAATTCTCCAATCGAAGGATTAAGCCCTTCGGGGTATCTCTTGATAAGTTTTAAGGACGGAACGATGCCAAGTCCACATATTGGTAAGACCAAGTCTTACCCACATACCCTCTTTCTCTCTAGCTCCCCCGCTAAACCAGGAGGAGTGGGACACTAACCCCTAGCGGTTACCACAAATCATGGGACGCCCCCATGATCTCTCTCAAATGTGTGACCACTCTCCAGGACCATTTTCTTCACCTATAAATAGTCCTGGACGATGACAAATCTGGTATGCAATCTCTCTTACCTTACTTTACTACGTTTACACTTAAACTCTCATACCGATCACTTATTCACACGCCAGAGGTGGTTCGCAGGGTCCTACCCCTGCGCAATCACTTAACGTAGTGTTTTAGTATTTCTTATTTCAGGTTATATCCAAGCTTGGCGTAATCACATCACCCCTCATTTCCTTTGATCACCATCGAAGGCCTGGTAGTGCGAATTATTGTACGATCAGAGATCAACTTAAAAGAATTGAGAAAAATAAGCAAAAAGATGTTGGATGTAAGTCATGTATAGATCTTAAAATAGAGAATAAAAAACTTAAAGAAAATGCCATTAAAATTGTTAAGTTTGAAAAAGGAACACAAGAACTTAATGACATGCTTGAAAACATTAGGTATAGTGAATATATGCTGGAGCGGGTCTTGGATTTGACGCAAATAAGGCATCTACTAGTGAAACTCAAAAAGTAAAATTTGTAAAATCAGAGGAGATTAGTTTAGGGATTGACGGCACCACTAAAGGTGGTAACCGCACCACTAACATTAGTGGTACCGTGGATCCGTCACCTGTCAAAGTTAGAACAGGGTCAATCTTAAAAAATAACTTGAGTCCTAAGCCAAGTCATATAGTAGTTAATAATGTTGAAATACCTGTAGCTAGTATAAAAGAAGTAAAAAGGTTCTACAAACCTGTGTCGTCTCCTAAACTTGGTCCTAGTAAAGTTGATCATAGATCAAAGACTCCTCCTCCTCCTAAAAGAACCAATACTCCCAAACCTCGAGATAGAACTCCTCTACCGAGAGGCAAAGTTATCCAAGTCATTATCCTGTTATTTGGAACAACTTTGGACAACAAACTTATCTACCATAGGAAATTTGTCCTCCATTTCAACATCCAAGCCAAATGCATGATATGCATGAGATGCTCAACACTAACAACCTTTGACCCATGAGATATTGGGGACCAAATATTTGAATCTTATCGTACTAGATAGCTATGCTTGAGAATCAACTTGAAATCCGACAAAGAATCTATTCAATGAAAGCACTTATGATGACGGATTATTCAAGCTTTATCTCATCTCTCTAAGCATGACAATGAGGATAACATGATAGGCTAAGGTAAGTTCTCTAAACCCCCTCTCTACGTGATAAGTTGTGCATGTAGTTTTCTTGAGATCGTTTCTATGCTAGTATTAGTATAAAGGACATGAAAAGTGGTTGTCTAAATGGTTTCAATCAATAAGGAGACATATGTTGTACAATCTCCAAGTCTTGTTGATCTCTAAAACCATATCATGTTTCAAACATGAGTAAACCATGAGAATGGTGAATGACATACTTTTCATGAAGAAATAAAATTCACATTACCTCATTGTTCAAAATATACGTGGATAACACTATATTAAAATCATCTCGTCCTGAAATGTACAATGATCACCTTAAGATCATTCGTGACGAGATTGAGGAGAACATGATGGGTGAATCATTATTATTTCTTTGATCCTCTTATAATAGTTAGTGCTAATTGTATTTCCTCATGTGCGTGTATACTAACATATATATATATATATATATATATATATATATATATATATATATATATATATATATATATATATATATAGGGTTTTTCTAATGTGTGCCCTGGGGGCACACGTTAAGAACACCAAAAGGACATCCGGACCCACGAAAAAGTACATCCGGACCCACACCTTTTATCTGAAAAGTGTACTTTTCTGTGGGTCCGGATGTACTTTTTCATGGGTCCGAATGTCCTTTTGGTGTTCTTAATGTGTGCCCCCCAGGGCACACATTAGAAAAACCCATATATATATATATATATACTCTCTTATAAAATACCAATATCCCCAACCATATTCCCATCCTTACATTTTAAGATTCAGACACCCGTAGCAAAATCCGAGCCTAAACTTACACACAACCAAACCAACATCCCAACTTAACAAATTTCCTAACTAACAAAAACATTAAACTAATACCCACTCTCCTATTTCATTTCCTCTCACTCTCTTTCTCCCTCATACACAAATACAAATAAATTCTCTCACTTACCCTCATTTTACTCTCATCCAACCACTCAAATCACAGCCACCACCGACCCCGACTCCAATGAGAATTTCGTGACTTTGACCCATCACCGCCCAAACTGCCGCCGTTCTTCATATCGATATATTTATTTTAAAGTTTTGAAGGTTTTGCTTCCTAGATCTATATGTCGTTTGATTCTACATGTTTTTTCTTTTAATTTTATTGTTTAGATCCATGTATATTTTATACGTATCTATGTATTACTAAGCTTTTAAAGTTTAATGGACTAAAGTTATTCTTGTAGATCTACTGCCGTTGCCGAAATCCGCCCAACAGCCCCCGAGATTAGTCGCGGCCACCCTTGTCGCTGCCGGGACGCCGAAATCTGCTGTTCTATTTTAAATGTGTGGTTCGTTTGTTGTGTAAATTTATTTGGATATTTGTTTAATAACCTTTATTGTTTTAAATTTGTTTGTGAGTAATTGGTGTGTAATTCTTGTACGGCGTAATAATTTTAATAGTAAGTTTTGTTATAGTTTATTATTTTTGTTATCATTTTGTTCTTAGAATTGTTGTGCAAATTAATGTATTTAAGCTTGTTACCATAATAGGTATATTGGTATATTATTATGTTCGTAAATTATTTTTATTTTGTGTATTAATTGTTAAAATTTAAAACTTTGTTCAAATGTGTAAATTGCTATAGTAAATTTGCTATGTAAAATTTTTGATATTTTTGAAGTTTGTTAATAAATTTTGAATCTTGAAAGTTTTCAATTAGTGAATTTATAAACTTTTAGAATTTCTAATTATAAATTTTTGTAAATTTATAAATACATAAATAATACGAGTATAAATTTTGTTGAATGAAAAGTACAAGTTTTTGAAATCTGGAACTTTAAAACACTGAAAACTTTTGAATATTTGAAGATTTTAGAAATTTTAAAGTCTCAAGAAAAGTGTGTTTGACATGAAGTTTCATAACTTGAAAATTTTGGATGCAGTTACGCTTTGTTTAAAGTAATTTGGCATTCGTTCAAAAGAAAGTATTTTGGCATCTAAAATGTCATTACTCTTTTTGAGCTATGGAGTATTATTTACTTTTACGCAAGATAGTCAAGAGTCAAGACTCTTTTTTCAAAAATATCTGACAATGTCTCACATAACCTATAGCACCCAATGTTTTAAAACCCGGTTTTTTGATCGAACCGGTTTAGTCACCGGGTCACAGATTCAACTGGTTGAACCGCCGGGTCGAACCGGTTCCATACATATGTACATTTTTTTCTATATTTAATATGTAGCTTGCATTATTTCATAATTTATCTGATTTTATTCTTACATTTAATTTAACTAATGAAAAAGATTGAGACTTGACCGATAAGCTTTGTTTTTAAGTTCTATATGTATAATAATATAGCATAGATTTGCAATAATAATAAATTTATTATTCTAAGTTGCAACAACCTGTATTAAAACTATATTAGACTATTAGTTGATATTTTTAAGATAATTTATAACTCTAATTTAATATTTTACAAAATTTTAACTAACATTAGTTCTCACCATTTCAAATTGTCAATTAAACTTAGAAAGATTGATGAGGAAAAAAAAAGTTTTGTTAATTTTTTTTGTTTTTCTAAATATAAAGTCATGACCAGGCCGGGTTTATCAAACCGGGTCAACCCAGGTTAACAAAAAACCGGCGGTTCAATCCGGTTATCAAACAACCAAAAACCCGGTTACATCCTGCCAGGTCTTCGAGCCGGTTCCCGATTCAACCTGTTGAACCGGCCGTATCAACCCGGGTTTTAAAACATTGATAACACCACCACCATATGCGACTAAAATATTCAAAACAATCACATGGTGACTTAAGTTTGATAAATAAATAGATAGTAACGAGCGGTGGTACCCGCGCGTTGCTGCGGAATTCTTTTGTTGCCGTTAGCTACTTAACGTGAAGTTAGTTACCTAGGACTGAGTTTGCAATTGATGTATAACATGAAGGACCATTTATGTAAATTATGTGAGGACTAAATTTGCAATGAATCGCTGAGATACAGGACAAAGTGCGTACAATTTTTTTTTTAAAATGTTAAAGATAACGGTCGTTAGTTAACAGCCGTTAAATAACTAACGACAATTAGTACTGTTAAAAAAATAATTGTATTGTTCATCCAAGTAGCAGCTACAGTTGCTACAGTAAAAAACTGCCTTATATATATACTACCTCCGTCCCAAAATTATAGTCCCCTTTTGACTTTTTCGGTCTTTCTTTCTCAACTTTGACTTTAAATATTTTTGTTTGTGTTATACAATAGTTAATGAAAATTATACCAATAAAAAATACATTTAAAACTCAATCCATTCATATATTTTACATCAAGTATTATGTAATATAAACAAAAATATTTAAGGTCAAAGTTGAAAAATAAAGACCGAAAAAATCAAAAGAGGACTATAATTTTGGGACGGAGGGAGTATATATATATATATATATATATATATATATATATATATATATATATATATATATATATATATATATATATATATATATAATATTTTGCTTATAAATATCAAATTTCCATGTTACCAAAAAAAAAAAAAAAAAAAAAAAAAAAAAAAAAAAATCAAATTTTGGGATTCTATGTCACAAGCTCACAACAACCTCCAAGTGTTCTTGCCTTTTCACGCAACGATTTATATTTTGTGTTTTTGTAAATTCACCATTTATTTGTTTTGAGTTGTATATTTGAGCTATATAACTTTTATTTAGTTCTTTTTATGAAAATACGTTTATTAGCACTCATATCAAGAAACAAATTTTATTATCATTTTATAAATTATTACAACTTTTTGGAAAAAAAAATGCTGTAACATCGTAGAACAAACATACCATGTTAAATGTTCAAGTAAAAGGTTTTGCAACCTAATAAATTGCGACTCCAAATACAATGTCCAATAATCGTGTTTATATGTCAGTGTTCCTATGCGATAATAAAGTGCGACTCCAAATACAATGTCCAATAATCGTGTTTATATGTCAGTGTTCCTATGCGGCGAGTAATCAACTATTACACGTTAATTGAATAGTGTAATTTGAAAAAAAATGCTTCACTTTCACACAAAGATCGAGGCTATTGAATTTTGTTGAAAATCGTACATTGTCGTCGCTATACAGCCATGTCATAAAAAAAATTCTTCGAAAATGAACCCTTACGCTACAAATACAATTTTACAAGAGAATAGTATTCACCGGAAAAAATTATCGAAAGAACACTATTCACCGTTAAAATTTGTCGAAAAATTAGACACCGCCGCCGCTTGACGCGAGTACTCAGCTAGTATATATATATACTTATATATAAAAGTAAAGCTTATCTAAAACTCTTTACGAACAACTATTATACGTGGAGTTGGAGCTCACTGAAGACATTGATAGTGAGAATGCGGATTATATTTAGATACTAGGATATGATAGGTTAATCTATCACTCAGCAAGTAGGCCCGAAGTCATGATTAATGTCCGCCTTTAGGCTCATTTGTAAGAAGATCTCAAAACTTCTTATATTAAATATGATTGAATACATCGTCCGATATATTCAAGGCATTATACATTTGGGAAGTGCGCGATCCCAAGGAGTTTAGTGTAAAGAGATTATTGTCTAAACACTAACTCTGATAGTGTGGGAGATTATGTGGATTGATAATGTACAAGTTATGTTTGTACCTTCAAAGGTTGTTTCTAAACTTCTTGAATCATCGAGAATCAAACAACTTTTACTATCTCCACTACCGAAGCCGACTACACAAGCGCTGGAAAGGCATGAAATTTAGCACTATAGATGAGACAAGCTCTAATCTCTCAACGATACTTCCATGACGACATTCCCATGACGCGCTGCAAGAAGAAAAGATTGACTTGACCTTATACTCCATGATTAGTTCGTGCATCAAACACTTCATGATACGTCATCTTCTCTGTCACCATGATGTTCAATGAGGAAACATCTCCTTCGACATGGAATATTCATTGAACAACTTCGTTGACATTCCTTTCCTAACCCACTCATGACTATTTATATATTTCATTGGAATATGTAGGCCATCTTATCCCTATTCGTTTTCTTCGTTCAAATCCTTCCATCTCATTCCCGAAAACCTCCTATGACTACTTACATATTTCACTAGAAATATTAAAAGTCAACTCATCTCGTACATTCTCGTTGTGCTTTCCCGAGAATCACTCATAATTGTCTAATTATTTCACTGGAAATATTGAAGTCATTCCGCATATCTTTCCAACAGCTAGTTACTCGTCTTCTCGTATATCTCGTGAATCATGATTCTAAGTTTAGTCTAGTTCCTCTCATCTCAAGAATTTATTAGGTATAAATTCTTTCCTCGTGTCAAAAGGTCTTGCTAAATAAGTAAGACTTTCTCGTAAAAAAACCAAAACTGGATAGAAAACTGTCTCAGCAGTGCACGACACCACTAAAATTAGTGGTACCGTGTATCTGAGACAGTCCGTTTTTCTTTCTTCCTTCCCTCACTATTCACATTCAAAACACAAACCAAAAACCCCTTTACTGCCATAGCCGAAAACAAAAACCATAATTCCATTATACACTTGTTAATCGAGATCGAGGCATTGCAATTAAGGATAATTATTCACTACATCATTCTCAACATAATTTGTAAGTGAATTGAACCAAATTTATTTTATTTTAATTCTAGGGTTTCTTCATAATCACAAAATTTGAATTGGGGCTTTTCAAAATTGATTGAGTTTTCATGAAATTAGGACTAGGATTAGACA
Source organism: Artemisia argyi (assembly GCA_030686995.1). NCBI lineage: Eukaryota > Viridiplantae > Streptophyta > Magnoliopsida > Asterales > Asteraceae > Artemisia > Artemisia argyi. The sequence goes on along the minus strand of CM060683.1, from coordinate 93,069,295 downwards.
ATGTAGAACAAATATGATTCTCTAAACATAGGATTTGCATGAACCCACTTATAGTACTCACCATAGGTCCGAACTTTGCTATCAAAAATTCGAAATATATTATGTGTCTCTAGTAGAATCATGTCTAGGATACTTGAAAAAGAATTAGAAGTGATTAGCACTCAAGCTTTTCAACTTTAAAATTGTTTTGGCGCCAAGCCGATGCATTTGTCAAACACCCCAATTCCATTATTGTTTCGAAAATGTTCACATGGCTAGGCTCATGAAATAACTTTTCTTGCATTGTTGATACAAGCTAAAACCGTTTTCGCATGCATACATGATCTCATAAATGTGGGTCTAAATACATAACTAATATGTATTATTCGACATATTTGATTGAGCAAAAGCAAAGTCAGGAGCGTTGTCACACCCCCAAAATACCTGTATGGCAGCGGAATGGAATACCTGGGGGTGACTGTCATAGCATCACAAACAAGGATATATTGAACGACCTAAAGTGTCGTTTTGAAAACACATCGTTTGATTCATTCAAAATATTCAGAGTTATAAAACATAGGTCCCAAAAGTCTTAGAAAGGTTTAAGGAAATAATTTAGTACAATCAAACGATAGTTCATAAGTGCATGAAATCCAAAATGAGACGCGTCATCCTAGGTCCTCACTAAAATGACTCCATGCATGCCATGAAGTTTATGCTCTTAGTTACCTGAAAATACATTGCGAAAACGGTCAACATAACGTTGGTGAATAATCATAGGTTTATAATTGAAATCTGGTGTACATATGCCATAAGTAAAATCAAGAAATAGGATGTCCGGAAAAATATACATTGGCTCTTAAGCTCATGACCACGAAGCTAGACGATACTTGGCCCCAATGAGTGTTTACCAGACACTCTAATAATAAAGACATGAAATGCATCTGTAATTATGTTGGAGCAACCCAAACACAGATGGAGGAGTCACCCTCAATAGATCCATTCACTCACTCTCGCTTGGAACTTAATTAACGGTCCATGAAATAATAAAGGGGACTTGTCCTGACGTGGTAAATAAGGCAACTTAAGCAATGTATGAAATTTTATACTTAGGCATGTACACAAAAATAAGTAATGCAATGTATTCTCCCCCATGGGATTTGAAATCAAAATATTGAATTAAAACGGGGATATGAAACTCACCTCGAAATAATGGTACTCGTGAGATGAAAGGAAATGAACAATCGAGGAAATGACAATCTGCCGCAACCTAATATGAATAATCGTGATCTAATTTAGATCATGCCGTGATGTAATGAATGCACATGCACATGATACCTATACCACTCGTGACTTGGAAATACTAGTTATTGTCAAATAAAATACTTTCCATACTTAGGAAAAATAAGTCTAAATAGAGTTATAAAAACTTGTCGTAATATATCGTATATAAAATGTTAGCGTTATATTCCTTGTCTTGAAGACCTTAAAATAATGTCTAGTAGTCGCGTAATAAACCTTGAGTCGTACGTACTTCATTAGTTAAAAATAAACTCCTTGAATAAGAAATCTAGAAAATATATTATTTAGTACGTAGTTATACTATTTTCTAGTAGTGACTATATATATATATATATATATATATATATATATATATATATATATATATATATATATATATATATATATATATATATATATATAGTTTTGACGATGTTAAAACGGGTATAACTTGGTTGTTTTAAGCTCATTTTCCTCGTTCTTTATATCCACGGATTCGTTTTAGTATGTTTTAATATATTTTCGATAACTCGGCTTCACTAGGTTACGTCTAACGCCTCTATTTGTCCGTCAAAAACTGTCAAACAGCATGCAGTTTTTTCAGAAAATAGTTTTCTTCGTCAAATTTACAAAAATCATATCTCCTTCGTTATAAGCTCGTTTTAATCCGTTCTTTCGCCAAAAGTTTCGTTTTTGAAAGTATTTTCTAAATCTTTGGTCAAAAATTAACCACCATCTACTGATTTTCCCACGTTTTAAAAATAGCAACAGTAGGTAAATATATTGTTTCAAAAACCATTTCTAGGGTTCTAATCTAGTTCCAACTTCAACCAAACCACTTTCAATCACCACAAAACTAGTCTAATCCTACCATACACCTTCTTAGGGTGTCATGGGTTCCTAAACATCACAAACCAAGTGGATCTAACATGGGTTTAACTATAATCACTTTCTAGGGCTTAAAAGTTAAAAGTTTGTAAAATAAAGTGGTATAACTAGCATATGCATGTAATATAGTATAGAAAACCATATGATCATAATAAATACTTGAAGAAATGATAAAAATAATTTTTGTAAACTTACTTGAAAGATGGTGTGATTAGATGATGAAAAACCTTAGTATTCTTAAGTTTGTATTTCAAAACCTTACAAGAATAACCTAAATGAACTAATGTAATACTTGATCTTGGAAAACTTTTTGGTCTTGCCTTGTCCTTGTTGTTTGCCGCGAACCAAAGAGAGAAAAAGAGAGAAGATAAAACTTTGATGGACTTGAGATGAATGAAGTGAAATATAATAGCTTAGGTTTTATTTTTTCCTTTTAGACAAAGAGTACAAGTAATTAATGGGTTAGTAGGAAATAAGTCAATGTGTAAGGATTTAGTATGGAGGGGGGGGGGGGGGGGGGGGGGGCAATATGGGTGAAAGGAAGAAAACAAGGAAAGTGTAAGAGATTTGGTGGTGTTATGGATATATTATTAGTTTTAGGTAATACCGGGTACCGAGTTAACTAAAAATAAATTTTAACGGAGTTAACCGGGACGTAATAAAGTCGTAAAAATTGTAAAAATATGTTGGGTATAAATATTGAGTGTTTGGTTAATCGTCGTTTAATTTTTATGAAAACCGTCGTAATTAAATTAGACGTACGATACGAAATAAATAAATTTCCAAAATACCGGGTAAATTAATATTATAATTTTTATATTATAAAAATGAATATAAAAATATATTGGGATCATAGTCGGGAGTGTCGGACGTGTTAGTCACATTATTGATCGTTTGTTAACGTTTATACAGAAATAATTATACATAAAAGTTAATTATACCAATAGTATTAATTTAATTATCCTACGAGTGGAATAGTATGCAAGTGCCATAATGATGATATGCAGACTATTTCTAGTCCGTATGAAATGTCCCAATGATAATGCATGAATTCACTCCTGAACCAATACGGTTACGCGAATTTTGAATACCCGTAAACTAAGTTTACGATGAAATGAGTAATGCACATGAATAGTGGTTTCTCTCGGGAATGAATAGTGTCATGTGAATAGTGAAATTTTTGAATGTATCTCGGAATATCAAATTGACCTAAAAAATGATGAATAGTGATCGATGAATAGTAATTGGTGAATAGTAATATGTTGAGGTTTGGAAAAATGACCTGAAATCGTGGGGTGTGATAGTCGCCCACCCAAAAAGGAATTCAGTCCCTGAATTCAGTTAGTGTTGGTCTCGGAAATTGACTCGGTGAAAAGATGTGGATACTTGCGTCGCATTTGGTCTTCTCGTTCCCAAGTAAACTCGGGTCCTCTTCGAGAATTCCAGCGAACTTTCACGATCGGAATTCGACTTTGCTTCAACTGTTTGATCTCGCGGTCCATAATTTCAATTGGTTCTTCCACAAAGTTAAGCTTGTCATCGAGTTGTATTTCTTCTAATGGTATAATGGCAGACTCGTCCGAAAGACATTTCTTGAGGTTCGAGACATGAAACGTGTTATGTACGTTGCTAAGTTCTGACGGAAGTTCAAGCTTGTAAGCTACTGGACCAATCCTTTCCAGTATCTTAAACGGACCAATGTATCTCGGGTTCAACTTCCCGCGTTTTCCAAATCGTATCACGCCCTTCCAAGGCGAGACTTTCAACATGACTTTGTCTCCAACCTGAAATTCCAATGGTTTGCGTCGAACATCTGCGTAGCTTTTCTGTCGACTTCTAGCAGTTTCGAGTCTCTCTCGAATCTGAATTATCTTTTCTGTTGTTTCTTGCACCATCTCTGGGCCAGTACATTGTACATCACCGACTTCGGCCCAACAAACTAGAGATCGACACTTACGCCCATAAAGTGCCTCGAATGGTGCAGCCTTTATGCTTGAATGGTAGCTGTTGTTATAGGAAAACTCGATCAATGGCAAATGGTTAGCCCAACCATTTCCAAAGTCAATCACACATGCCCTAAGCATGTCCTCAAGTGTCTGAATAGTTCTCTCGCTCTGACCATCGGTCTGAGGATGGTAAGCAGTGCTCATGTCTAACTTGGATCCAAAAGAATCTTGTAATGACCGCCAAAAGTTTAAAGTAAAACGACTATCCCTGTCGAAAATGATGGAAACTGGTGCACCGTGTCTTGAGACTATTTCCTTGACATAAAGTCTAGCAAGTTGTTCCATGGAATAAGTCTCTCTAATGGGTATGAAGTGTGCTGATTTGGTAAGACGATCAACAATTACCCAAATAGCATCGTAACCTCCTGACGTCTTGGGAAGTTTAGTGACAAAGTCCATAGTAATACGTTCCTACTTCCATTGTGGAATCTCTGGTTGTTGAAGTAGTCCTGACGGTTTCTGGTACTCGGCTTTCACTTTAGCACAAGTAAGGCATTTGCTGACGTACGTAGCTATTTCTGCTTTCATGTTCGGCCACCAATAAAGCTTTTTGAGATCTTGATACATCTTATCAGAACCGGGATGAATAGAGTACTTCGACTTGTGTGATTCATGCATAATCAATTCTCGTACTCCACCATAGAGTGGTATCCAACTTCGGTCCTTGAAGCATAACACTCCATCTGATCTCTTTACAAAGCCATTTTCGCTTTCTGGCATACCATAAAGTTTCTCATGTGGTCGATTTTCTTCTTTGAGAGCCTCAATCTGAGCTTCTAGAATTTTTGATGGTAATGGCGAAATGATTGTCATTCCCAATGACCTAACTCTCAAAGGTTTGAGTCGTTCTTTTCGGCTAAGTGCATCTGCTACAACATTTGCTTTTCCTGGGTGATATCGGATTTCACAATCGTAATCACTCAACAATTCTAGCCAACGACGTTGTCTCATATTGAGTTCCTTTTGATCAAGTATATGCTGTAAGCTCTTGTGGTCGGTAAAAATTACGCACTTGGTACCATAAAGGTAGTGTCTCCAAATCTTGAGTGCAAATACTATAGCACCCAATTCCAAGTCGTGTGTGGTGTAATTCTTCTCGTGTGTATTAAGCTGTCTAGATGCATAAGCTATCACCTTCTCGTTTTGCATTAGCACAGCTCCAAGTCCTTGATGCGAAGCATCGCAATACACCACAAAGTTCTCAATACCTTCTGGTAGTGACAAAATCGGTGCGCTACAAAGCTTTTGTTTCAATAACAGAAATGCGGGCTCTTGTTTCTCTCCCCACTCGTACTTTTGATTCTTTTGTGTCAGCTTCGTCAACGACTTCGCTATCTTAGAAAACCCTTCAATAAACCTCCTGTAATATCCTGCAAGTCCTAGGAATTGACGAATTTCCGTAGGAGACTTGGGCATAGCCCAATCCTTAACTGCCTCGATCTTTGCTGGGTCGACTTGTAATCCTTGGCTATCAATGACATGGCCTAGAAATTGAACTCTTCGTATCCAAAAATCACACTTTGAAAATTTGGCATACAATTGCTCCTTCTTGAGTAGTTCCAGGATTGTTCTGAGATGTTCTTCGTGATCTTCCTTACTCTTGGAATAAATCAAGATATCGTCAATGAATACGATCACAAACTTATCAAGATACGGTTTGCACACCCTATTCATGAGATCCATAAATACCGCAGGTGCGTTGGTTAATCCGAACGGCATTACTTGAAACTCATAATGACCATAGCGTGTTCTACATGCCGTCTTCGGGATATCCTCTTCCCGAACTCTAAGTTGATAATAACCGGATCTTAAATCAATCTTGGAATAAAAAACAGGAACTTTGTAACTGGTCGAACAAGTCGTCGATTCTGGGGAGTGGATAACGGTTCTTCACCGTTAACTTGTTCAACTCACGATAGTCGATGCACATTCTGAAAGTTCCATCCTTCTTCTTCACAAACAAAACCGGTGCTCCCCAAGGCGAGGAACTCGGTCTAATGAATCCTTTTTCCAAAAGTTCTTGTAATTGATTTGACAATTCTTGCATCTCTGAAGGTGCAAGTCGATACGGTGCTCGTGCAATTGGTGCAGCTCCTGGCACTAATTCAATTTGAAACTCAACTTGGCGTGTAGGCGGAAGTCCTGGCAATTCTTCCGGAAAAACTTCTTGAAATTCCTTAACAATTGGCACATCATCAAGTCGTTTCTCATCCGACTTCTTCTCCGTGATGTGAGCCAAGAATGCATAACAAACCTTCTTTATGTATTTCTCGGTTTTAATGCATGATATAATACTGAGTCTAGTTCCACTTCGCTCTCCACGTACAATTAAAGTTTCACCGTTATAAGGAAGGTGAACAACTTACTCATCGCAAATAATTCTCGCTCGATGTCGGGATAACCAATCCATACCGATAACAACGTCGAAACTTCCAAGTTCTACCGGCATAAGGTCTATATTGAATGGATGGTTTAGGAAATTTATAGTGCAACCACGGACAATGGTGTTGGTGTTAACTAAAGACCCATCGGCTAGTTCGACGATATAGGAAATGTCTAATGGGGTTGGTTCTATGTTAAGTAAAGGTGCAAATGTAATAGAAACGAAACTTCTATCCGCTTCTGAATCAAATAAAATGGATGCATAACGATTATTAACGAGGAACGTACCCGCAACAACATTCGGGTCTTCTTTGACATCTTCTCCTCCCATAACATAAGCTCTTCCTCGAGCCATTCCATTTTGGTTTCCAGTTCCTTGATTCTTCTTCTTTGGGCAATCACTCTTAAAGTCTCCAATCTCTCCGCAGCCATAACATGTTACTGGTGGTTTCTGATTGTCACCCACGATTGGAAGTCTACAATCTTTGGTGTGGTGACCAAGCTTCTTGCAGTTGCCACACAAATCTGGACAACGACCTGGGTTATGGTGCTTCTGACACCTATCACACTTAGGTAGGTTACCAGTGTAACCTTTCCTATCATTTGGTCCTGCAGCATAAACCTTTGCTACATCCTGCCTCTTTGGTGGCGGCTGAACAGCATTCCCACCTTGGTTGTAGTCAAACCTCCTCTTGTTGTTGTTATTGCTTGGGTTGTTGTTTCGGTTATTGGGGTAGTTGCGGTTTTGGTTGTTGTCATAGTTGTTGTTGTAGTTGGTGTTGTTTGAACAGTTATTGTTGTTGTTAACAGCAGACTTTCCTTTTACCACTTGAACCATGAGTTTCTGAGTTATACGAATAGCCTCTTCCATTGATTGTGGATCAAAAGAAATCACATCCCCTCGAACACTTTCAGGTAATCCACCAACAAAGTTTTCCATCTTTTTCTCATCGTCAGAAATCATAGTTGGGCATAATGCAGCCAACTCCTGAAATCTCCTGAAGTAGGTCTCGATGTCATCACCTTTAGTCACAAGCCCATAGAACTCTGCTTCCAATTTCTGTATCTCAGTACGAGGGCAAAACTTCTTAGACATCAGCTTCTTGAATTCCTCCCAATTGAGCTTGTAAGCATTCTCCATACCAATAGGCTGAGCATGCGAATTCCACCATGACATGGCTTCATCCAAGAGCATACCTGTAGCAAATTTTACCTTGCTGACGTCTGGGCAACCGCACATGAGAAATACATTCTCAGTCTTTTCAAACCAGCGGATCAAAGCAACTGCTCCCTCAGTGCCCTTAAACTTGATAGGATCACTAATCTTGAAATCTTTCCAAGTGCATTCACGCCTAATAGCGGGTGGTTCAACTGCCCTTGTATTAGAAGCAGTCTCAGCAGCCCTAGCAGCAACCTCAGCTCTCTCAATCTCCAGAGCTTCTGCTATACTATCCCTGACCAACTTGCGGATAGCGGCCTGAGTCATAGCTGGTGTTTCTGGTGTAGCTTTGCCTTTCTTTGGCGCCATACTTCTAATAAATCACAATGGAAAATAACTATGAGAAAATCATAATAGAAATAGTCATCGTACCAAAGGTATACACCCACAACATGTATAAATATATAACCACAACGAGTAATAACACAACCAGGACATGTACGAGTACAACCACAACGTGTATAAACACAATCCACAACCTGTATAAATACAACCACGACACGTATAAATACAATAACCATAAAGAGCAACCACGAAACATCATAAATATAATCACAACACATGAATATAATACATGAAAATTTTGGCCTACATGGACCGATATAATATATAGCACAACATTTCCAACATAGTAGAGTCGCACTTGATATATTTGTTTGTACAACAACCAAAAGACTACAAGTTCTTGAACTATGTCCCACACATCGGGACTAGGAAAATAGTAAAAGCTAATACAATACAAGTCTATGCCTAGGCTCCTCCAGGTGCTCTAGATGGTTCAGGCTCTCCCCTAAGGTGGCGAATCTCACGATCCATCGCAACAACAATCTCCTCTAGATGCTGAACTCGTAACTGAAAAGAAGCATCTCTGCGCTCCAAAATGGCCAACCTCTCCTGAATCACTGCCAACTGGTGTGTCTGCTCCCACTGAGTCTCCTGTGTCGTCTGGGCTCTATCTCGAATCTCAGGTAGCTCATCCCTAAGTAGATCAATCTGCTCCTGCTGAGCCCCTAACTGAACATCTGAAGTAAAAGTCGTAGCCCCCCTAGCAGCAGCCGCTCTCGAGCTCTCACCTATGTGGTATACTGGTGGTGGTGGAAGGTCAGCAGTCTCGGTAGTAGGTAAATCTGGGGTATCAAATCTTGCACGCTTCCTGAGCGGCAAGAGTGAAGTAGATATAGAAGTAGTAGTGGGTATGGCTGGTGGTGGTGTAGGTACAGTAGGAATAGCAGGGATCCTAAAAGTAGATGTAGCAGGGCGAACACTCTTCCTAGCAACTCGAATGATCTTACTACTGGGAAACATAAGTCTTGGTTCTGAAGGAATAGTAGTAGCAGGAGACGATATGTCAGTAGGTACATGGGTAGCATCAAGTGGTGCAGTAGGAGGGACATGAGGAGTAGGAGCCGTCTCTTCCTCCTCAAAAGGCTCGGTATCCTCACCTGATGCCAAAAGTGGCAATGCAGGTACTGGAGGAATGATGGGTGAAACAACAGTGGAAGACAAAGAACCCTCAACCTCAGAGTCTGAGACAGAGTAAAGTATGACAGTGTTCGGGTCTGAAGACATGTCTCTGTGATAATCAAGGTGAAATGAAGATAAATAACTCGTATAATGGAATCACCTAAAACAATGAATATGCACTTATGATGTAATGATGAGATGCTATGATGATGTGGTTATAGTCTAGGGTCCATGATGCATCCTAGTTCGCTATAACCTTAGCTCTGATGCCAATCTGTCACACCCCCAAAATACCTGTATGGCAGCGGAATGGAATACCTGGGGGTGACTGTCATAGCATCACAAACAAGGATATATTGAACGACCTAAAGTGTCGTTTTGAAAATACATCGTTTGATTCATTCAAAATATTCAGAGTTATAAAACATAGGTCCCAAAAGTCTTAGAAAGGTTTAAGGAAATAATTTAGTACAATCAAACGATAGTTCATAAGTGCATGAAATCCAAAATGAGACGCGTCATCCTAGGTCCTCACTAAAATGACTCCATGCATGCCATGAAGTTTATGCTCTTAGTTACCTGTAAATACATTGCGAAAACGATCAACATAACGTTGGTGAATAATCATAGGTTTATAATTGAAATCTGGTGTACATATGCCATAAGTAAAATCAAGAAATAGGATGTCCGGAAAAATATACATTGGCTCTTAAGCTCATGACCCCGAAGCTAGACGATACTTGGCCCCAATGAGTGTTTACCAGACACTCTAATAATAAAGACATGAAATGCATCTGTAATTATGTTGGAGCAACCCAAACACAGATGGAGGAGTCACCCTCAATAGATCCATTCACTCACTCTCGCTTGGAACTTAATTAACGGTCCATGAAATAATAAAGGGGACTTGTCCTGACGTGGTAAATAAGGCAACTTAAGCAATGTATGAAATTTTATACTTAGGCATGTACACAAAAATAAGTAATGCAATGTATTCTCCCCCATGGGATTTGAAATCAAAATATTGAATTAAAACGGGGATATGAAACTCACCTCGAAATAATGGTACTCGTGAGATGAAAGGAAATGAACAATCGAGGAAATGACAATCTGCCGCAACCTAATATGAATAATCGTGATCTAATTTAGATCATGCCGTGATGTAATGAATGCACATGCACATGATACCTATACCACTCGTGACTTGGAAATACTAGTTATTGTCAAATAAAATACTTTCCATACTTAGGAAAAATAAGTCTAAATAGAGTTATAAAAACTTGTCGTAATATATCGTATATAAAATGTTAGCGTTATATTCCTCGTCTTGAAGACCTTAAAATAATGTCTAGTAGTCGCGTAATAAACCTTGAGTCGTACGTACTTCATTAGTTAAAAATAAACTCCTTGAATAAGAAATCTAGAAAATATATTATTTAGTACGTAGTTATACTATTTTCTAGTAGTGACTATATATATATATATATATATATATATATATATATATATATATATATATATATATATATATATATATATAGTTTTGACGATGTTAAAACGGGTATAACTTGGTTGTTTTAAGCTCATTTTCCTCGTTCTTTATATCCACGGATTCGTTTTAGTATGTTTTAATATATTTTCGATAACTCGGCTTCACTAGGTTACGTCTAACGCCTCTATTTGTCCGTCAAAAACTGTCAAACAGCATGCAGTTTTTTCAGAAAATAGTTTTCTTCGTCAAATTTACAAAAATCATATCTCCTTCGTTATAAGCTCGTTTTAATCCGTTCTTTCGCCAAAAGTTTCGTTTTTGAAAGTATTTTCTAAATCTTTGGTCAAAAATTAACCACCATCTACTGATTTTCCCACGTTTTAAAAATAGCAACAGTAGATAAATATATTGTTTCAAAAACCATTTCTAGGGTTCTAATCTAGTTCCAACTTCTACCAAACCACTTTCAATCACCACAAAACTAGTCCAATCCTACCATACACCTTCTTAGGGTGTCATGGGTTCCTAAACATCACAAACCAAGTGGATCTAACATGGGTTTAACTATAATCACTTTCTAGGGCTTAAAAGTTAAAAGTTTGTAAAATAAAGTGGTATAACTAGCATATGCATGTAATATAGTATAGAAAACCATATGATCATAATAAATACTTGAAGAAATGATAAAAATAATTTTTGTAAACTTACTTGAAAGATGGTGTGATTAGATGATGAAAAACCTTAGTATTCTTAAGTTTGTATTTCAAAACCTTACAAGAATAACCTAAATGAACTAATGTAATACTTGATCTTGGAAAACTTTTTGGTCTTGCCTTGTCCTTGTTGTTTGCCGTGAACCAAAGAGAGAAAAAGAGAGAAGATAAAACTTTGATGGACTTGAGATGAATGAAGTGAAATATAATAGCTTAGGTTTTATTTTTCCTTTTAGACAAAGAGTACAAGTAATTAATGGGTTAGTAGGAAATAAGTCAATGTGTAAGGATTTATTATGGAGGGGGGGGGGGGCGGGGGGGGGGGGGGGGGGGGGGGCAATATGGGTGAAAGGAAGAAAACAAGGAAAGTGTAAGAGATTTGGTGGTGTTATGGATATATTATTAGTTTTAGGTAATACCGGGTACCGAGTTAACTAAAAATAAATTTTAACGGAGTTAACCGGGACGTAATAAAGTCGTAAAAATTGTAAAATTATGTTGGGTATAAATATTGAGTGTTTGGTTAATCGTCGTTTAATTTTTATGAAAACCGTCGTAATTAAATAAGACGTACGATACGAAATAAATAAATTTCCAAAATACCGGGTAAATTAATATTATAATTTTTATATTATAAAAATGAATATAAAAATATATTGGGATCATAGTCGGGAGTGTCGGACGTGTTAGTCACATTATTGATCGTTTGTTAACGTTTATATAGAAATAATTATACATAAAAGTTAATTATACCAATAGTATTAATTTAATTATCCTACGAGTGGAATAGTATGCAAGTGCCATAATGATGATATGCAGACTATTTCTAGTCCGTATGAAATATCCCAATGATAATGCATGAATTCGCTCCTGAACCAATACGGTTACGCGAATTTTGAATACCCGTAAACTAAGTTTACGATGAAATGAGTAATGCACATGAATAGTGGTTTCTCTCGGGAATGAATAGTATCATGTGAATAGTGAAATTTTTGTATGTATCTCGGAATATCAAATTGACCTCAAAAATGATGAATAGTGATCGATGAATAGTAATTGGTGAATAGTAATATGTTGAGGTTTGGAAAAATGACCTGAAATCGTGGGGTGTGATAAGCGTTTAGGTAATTTCATCAGTATTATAGTAAAGTCAAAATTAATACACCTCCACATGGTTTGCATATAGGCACACACACTAGAAACATATTTTCTAAATAACTAGTTCATATATTTAACCTTTGTTTTCATAATAGGTAACAAGATGTACCACATGTTTGATTACGATCATGAGCTAACTGATGAATACATTCCCATACCATCACACGAACTAAACACTCCTTCTTCCCACATCAAAAGCTTTCGTAGCCTTGAGTCAAGGCTCTCTCATGAGGGTCGTATTGTTGAGTCATCATTCCTTGATCATGATTACATCACCTCCATGTTTCGAATTATTGAATTCGGCTGCCTATTTTACATCAATGAGTCAATCTGTCCTCGCTTCATTCTTGAGTTCTATCGACAAGTTAAACTCATATATAATAAGAATTAAACATTGTCTCTTTAATTCTTAATTCAAAACCAAACGATTACTCTCACTCTAGATCAACTTGCTCAAAATCTCGGTCTTCCTAATCATGGGCAATGTTCCTATACTGAGGGTATGTCTCTTAAATCACTCACAAGTCATCGAGAAGAGTAGGGTCCTTATCACACCTTCATTCCCACACCAAATGAGATCATTGAACACATTCGTCTCCCACAAAACATTGATGCTACTCTTCTCGATAATGGTCATGTAGAATTCCATGAGTCTCACTTCTATGACTTAGACCCACTCAAGATTTGTGTTAATGAAGTTCATCCACATCTCCGAAGATGGGTAGAAGTGCTTAGTGAAAAAGTCTTCTATCTTCCACACAACCGTGAGTATCTTCCAGCGTGTTGTGCTCACATGTTGTATTGTCTCGTCACCGAGCAACCATACAATCTTGCTTACTTTGTAGCAAAAAGGATTGTTAATGTCAAGGCTGCCTAGATAAGGCGATTCCCTATGGCATCTTGTTGAGTCGTTTGTACCATTATGTCATGAACACATTTCCTCTACTCCAAAATGGTGAATACTTACATGTCGAACCCGTCATGGCTCCTTTGACCCAAAACACATACATCTCCCTTTACTGGAAATGCTCATCACCTCACATCCGTCATGATGAAAATTCCATCACCTATCATGAAGTGTCGTCAAGCGATGATGAGTAAGTGCATGCTATGTGGGGATTCTAGTCAATCAAGATGAAAATCAAAGGAATCAGCTACAAGTTAAAGAAGTTAGAATTAAGACATTAGTTGAGTACCTTTATTACTACTAGTAAACTAACTTTTATCTAACGCTAACTTTGAATGATATTGGCTTCTACAAAGTTTTGGGTGTGCCCTATCATTTTACCACCCAAACTTATCCTTTGAATGATATAGTTATCTTGAGTAGTTATTGTCATGTACTTGCATGCATTCTTCATGATGAATTCCTTTCATCATGATTATTATAAATCACATTTCCTAGATGATTACATGCATGCTAAATAATGGCCTAAATGTAGATTGTCACATGTTTATGTTAGTTTCTAGCTATGAACATGGTTATGAAAACCATGTGATTATTCTTGAGTAGATTGAGGAAATGGGATTTGTCGCAAATAGTTCCCCTAGAATTACCTATTTAGGTAGCCTAAAACCTACAGAATTGGAAAATTCCCCACGAGCAGGTTACGACACCATTAAATAGGTCATGGCACCACTAAATTTAGTGGTACCGTATGGTATTTAGTGGTACCGTACCTCAGACTAACGAGTTTTTCCTACTTACTATAGACATCTACTGCTGTACCCCCAAAAATTTGCAAGTAATTGCAAACCTACTTGCACCTTAAGATTGCTTTAGGCTTTCCTAGGACATTCCCATCAACTTTAACTTGAACCACACCTCCTTTGCCCACATATATATCAAGAACCAAAATTTCAAACATATATTGCAATTCACCATCATACTCTATATTGTTTTTTCTTACCATGGCTTCCACTCAAACTCCACAAACTCCCAACTCAAAGAGATCTAGGATCATCAACAATCCACCACATAATAATGATGAAGAAATCATCACCCTCTTCCTGAATCAATCCTCATTCCCACACTTGGACAACAATCTACCAAATTCATCATCACCATACTCATCACATATATAATCATCATCACCATGCTCATTATGATTCATGGGACAATCTTTTCAACCTCATCAGATTGATATACATAGTGCTAGCTATCTATGTTATCTTCTTTTGGTAATTCCCTCCTCAAACCAATAGCCTAAGCAACTAAGCTTTTAAGTTTAGTCATCATCAATAAAAACCTTAGGAACCCTTTTTAGCATCAAGAAGCAAATCCTAGGACCTCAATGTCACTTGAGAATGTCACATGTTTCTTGTTATTATATACTAGTCTAGCTATTGTAATCATACTTCATGTATGACCTTATATTAATGAATGCATGGGCTCGTTTTATCTTTTGCTTGTGGTTGGATTATTTCTTTTCTCTTGTTACTTGTGGTCTGGTTATTTTCCTTTGTACTTTTGGTTGGATATTTGTCTTGAATGCTACATGTTAGATATTGTATTTGTGTCATCTAACTTTGTTTTATAGCATCAACCATTGCTCGATTCCTTGTTATGCTCCAAATGAGGGGGAGTATACATCAAGGGGGAGCCTTCGTAGTCTTTTTGCTTCGACAAAAAGGGGGAGAAGTGGGATATAAACTCACACTAAAAACTTGTCGAAACTAGTTTTTCACATAAAATGAGTTTATATTTTGTCATCATCAAAAAGGGGGAGATTATTGATGCAAATAATGTATAAAAATGTTATTCTCATCTTTCGATATCTCTATGTTTTGATGATAACAAAATGTGAAAACATCTCACGTCAAAATTAACGTAAACAAGTTTTTAGTCGAAATGTCCGATTTCTACGTCAATCACTTTAGGTATGAACAAACAAATTTACAACTTGACAAATGATCAAAGAAGTGAATTTGTGTTTTAAACTTCACATTTTTAGCTTGACAAAACTTTCTTTTCAAAAATACATTTTACAAATTATTTTTGAATTATAAAGAAATATTTTATTTAGGAGAATCAATTCAAAAACATTCCCAACAGCTAGTTTTTACCCAATCCAGCTCCAAACTCCCCCAAATAAAATTTCACCACTAAAGACAAAAATGGAGCGTGTTTGTCTGGCACGGTACCACTAAATTTAGTGGTACCGTGTGACATTTAGTGTTGTCGTCCCTTCATAACGACCAGATTTTCAGATTCTATAAATACCACTTCAATTCCTAGATTTTGGCCATCCTTTCACGCACATAACTTTCTGGTTTCCATACTCCTTTTCTCTTTACACTTCTTAGATCATTATTTAGTTTTCTTTTGTTTAAAGACTGATTCTTTCATCTAACCAAGAATCATCTACATACCTCTTCTAGTCAAGAGAAGAACACAAAGTATCAAGAAGATACAAGGTGTTGGTGTCATAGAGTAGTGCACTTGCATTACTAGTTGTCTACTTGATTGTATCTTGATATACATCAAGTGTATTAGTGTTTCCTAGTTATTGTGTTGATCATTGTGATCTTGTTGAGATCTTGGTGATCTCTTGAGTGTTGAGTGATAGAGTATTGATCAAGTGGATAAAGGGTAGATTGTGAGGATTGTGTGGATCTTGTGAAGATCGTGTAGATTGTGTGAGGATCTTGTTGATCGTGTTAATTGTGTGAGGATCATGTAGATTGTGTGAGGATCTTGTTGATCGTGTGATAAGATAGGATCGTGTGGATCGTGGTAGATTGGTACTAGCTAAGATTAGTACTCGACATGTAGCTTAGTGTCGGAAAATAACGTAAGCGATGTTGTACGGTTTTCTCCGCCTGAAGGGAGTGTTGTTGATATAGTGCTTACAACTCTCGAGTGTGGTACTCGAGGAGTGGAGTAGGGCGAAGAAGAGCTTCGTGACCGAACCACTATAAATCTCGTTGTCTTGGTTTGATCTTTCCATCTCTTCTGTTTACTTACTTATTTCTTATTAGTATTAGTATAGTGTTGTGTTCATATTGGTGTTGATTGATTTTACATACAATTGAATCTACGTTTTTCGAAGATAAATTTTTATAACTAAAGAAAACAAGTCGGTAAACTATTCAACCCCCTTCTAGTTTCCCACAAGGTATATTGCACTAAGCTCATGAACCACACGTTAACAGTCTGGGTCATGGGGTCTGCAGACCAAACCATGAGGGGACGGGTAGGATAACTTGCCAAAGTTAATCCTTCAGAGGGTTCAAATATAATACTTATTGGTACCCTCCAATGAGAGGTAGTACCAACGGGAGTTTTCAAACACTAATAGATCTATCAATTATATCCGCGTTCACTTGTGTAAAATATCACAATCGATTAGATTCATGAATTTTGTTGTGTAGGGGTGGCAGATAGTTTACTCGTGCAACAACCAAAGAAAAAGACTTGCATTCGATTTAAAGCACGTATCCCCCTAACAGGGTTGTAAAGCATTTAAAAGTGAGGCTATGAAAACTCACCTGCGTCTAAGGTAAGTAGGGTAGGGTTTAGACAACTCACTCACGTATCCTGGGGTAGTGTAGGTGGGTGGGTGTATGTCAAGTCTTAGTCTAGGTTTTTAAGTAATCACTCTTAAGATTTTTAGATATAACGTAACACCGTTCGGGCCATCATAAATCAGAAGTATATGACTCCTCACATGAAGCTCCCTACTATTGTATTATGTTATCAACATAATACCGTTCAGGCCATCATAATTCAGAAGTTAATACTCCTCACATGAAGCTCCCTATTATTGAGTTATGTTGTTATTAAGTTTTTGTTATAGCATAACACCATTCGGGCCATTATAATTCAGAAGTATATGCAATAATCGTTTGAGGAGCCAGGGCACTTTCATTCGTATACCCAGCAAAACTCGTCAAAACGAAATATCCACATGATACTCCTCACATGAATCTCCCTAGTATTGTGTTATGTTTCTAACTCAAAATAGGTTTTTATACTTTATTATGAAAATAGTCCGTTTATTGCCTTCAAGTTTACATATTTACACTTTCTACCCTAAACTTATAAACTTCTAACATTTAGGCATATAACTTTCTATCTTTTACACAACTAGTCCCTATACTTATATATTTTAAAGAAATGGCAGAAATGGTCCTTAAACTACACTAACTTTCAATAATTTCCCTTTATACCCTCAATTTAACAATATTTGCAAATCTAGTCCTTATATGTTTATAACTTATTTTACTTGTTATCCTAAGGTTTTAAAACTTTGCCAAAAGGGTCCTTGTATTTATAACTTTTAAGAATTGTCAAAAACAGTCCCTAAACTTTATATGTTCAAAAATTTAGAGTATATACCCCTATGCATGAAAACTTTTGCAAAACTAGTCCTTTTTCCATGCAAATTGTATTCTAATGAGATAATTAAGTTTCTTAGCTTATGATTAACTTATATTTACTTAATTAAGTCACCTAAATCAGATTATAGCATATAATATAGCAATTTAGCACATAAACACATAAGTTTCTAAAATTAGGGTTTCTAAATAAAAACTTCTAAAAGGAAAGGGTCAAGGATATTCTAATGATTCTAAGGCATGTCCTAGGTGTTATATATTAGTTCTAAGGCTACTAGGATCAAAGACAAGGCTTACCTAGGTCGTGGGAACCTTAACATGACCAACTAGGGTTTCTCGACTCAAAAACTAAACTCGACAAGGCTAGGGCTCTTGTACTCGATTCATATGGGTCTTAGGGACTTAGAACTACAGAAGTGTGTGTGGTAAAGAAGAGAGAAAGGTGTGAAGAGAAATGGAGGGGAGGGGGGTATTTATAGGTCGCATAGGAGTAGCGAGCAAGAAAGAGAAATATGTGACACTTCTTCAACATGATTTCTAAAACATTGCATGCACTTATCTTGGTTGGCCATGGGTTGTCTAATCAAGATAAAGGTTTATAATAATACATTAGTATTTAAGAAAAATAAAATATATTTTTGAACCTTGCATATATTTCAACACACACTAATTGTTTCAAACAAGTATTCATAAAACTATTTTTATATAAGTTGTGTATTGTATAAAAATGATTAGGATAGTTATTTTTATACTTATGTAATGTCAAAAACCATGCATATTATACGTAATAAAAAATAGTTTTCACACACAAAATAAATGACAATCTTGAATCATTAAGTTAACATGTCATTATTAGTAACCTCACACATACAACAAGTATTATATTTGATGGAGCACATTCCATAAATATTTACTTACTTTCTTTATTAAAAAGAGTTGTTGTGAGGGTCAAGACAGATTTTGAGCTTATATCGATTCATTATTTAAAATATGATTGATATTATTATCGAATCTAATTGACAAGTTTTTGAGTGTGGACATGAAATTGGAGTCATTATTTGTTTAGCTTCAAGATATAACAAAGATATCATCTTGAACCTACATACTCAATTACACTCGATTGGTATGAAAATAATGACGTCCTTCTCAAGACGAAAAGAATATACATCGGATCATAACTTACACTTGTGTTGATGATATCCTATTTTTGAGTCTTCTTGTCCAAAGGTTGTGTTCCAAAAATTAAACTAATATGTTTAAAAGGTGCTTAAAATACACAACGAAGTAGGATTGACGACTTGGATATTTCATCCGAAATATTCAAGCAATTTACATTGCAACGCAATTAGTAAATGTGTTATTTCCAAAAACCTAAACACGAGCAAACAAACAACATATGTAGACTTTGCTCATGAACGAGTCAAGACTCAAAATCACATGTCAAGTAAAAATGCCACACATAATATATCAATAATCTTCAAGATTTTAACATGCATATCAAAAGGATAATTTATATCCTATGCATTCCACTCCCTTTGTAACATGAATGGTTATGTTACACGAGAATACATTATAGTGTGTTTGAAAAATATAGCATATTAGATTTTGAAAGTAACCGAATACAATGTGTGTCATTGCATAAACAATTAAAACTCATGCATCAAACTTTACACTAAAATACTTGGTTTCAAAAGAGTAACAACTTTGTTCTTTTTAAATAATCATGTTTAGTGTAAAATAAAATATGTCTTATCTCAATGACACATCATAACACAATTTCTAGATCTATTAGGGTAAGTAACCTTAATTAGACTCTCTTTCTCAAGATTTACTATAGAGTATTCTTGAAGCCAAAAACATGTTAAAATGAGAACTTAACAAACAAAAATGTTATCATGTAATGCACCGTCTAAACCAAACAACCTATAAATCTCAAACACATGATTTAAATACCGCACCTGCCTTTGTTAGGATGTTGTGTAAGACATGTCGTTTTCATTAACCGACTTTTTAAATATTGATAGTTGAGTCATATTAGGATACGTTCTAGTGGAATTGGCCAATGTCATCTTTGGAAAACCTCGATGGGAAAGTATAGGAATTCCAATCTTTCTGATATGAGAATGGCTACTGGAGAACCTATTCCAATAGAAATTCAATTTAACCTAACAGTTGAATTGCTTCCAGGAGAGAAGTTGGGTTTGCTGTAAACCCGTAAAAATGGTCGTGTTTAGCCTTAATTGAGCAACGCTAGTAATAGCCTCATATCCATTCTCTGAATTGAAAATTTTCCATTCCTACATTTGACAAAAGATGTTTTACATTGATGATCTTTGTCTCCCGTTAGAAGTACACTTTTAACAAGTAGTAATTGGGATTCTTCTTGACAAACCTAGATTACTTGCATATGTGTGTTTAATATTTGTAAACAACAACTTGTTCTTGTGCTATATGATTATATATCTTCATGGCTTCTTAAAATGCTCAATGCCTACCTACTTAATTATTGAATGCATGTTCATTAGAAAGATCTTGCTTTGAATTAGCTTTTCTAATGTCATATTCTTGATATAAGTCCATGATACATGCTCTCATGTGCTAATGTCAACATGTTTTACTTAATGCTTATCTTCATAGTAATCATGTTTTGTATGCATCTCTTTACATGGCTTACATGTTATTTATGCACCTAAACTTGTGGGACTAGGTATGCTTTTCATGATACCTCCAGGATGTCATATAGTCTTACATGCTAATATCCTTGATTATTATGTTATGCATGTTTAAATGTATTACATGCTTAAATCATTGATTCTTATGTAACTAGGCTTATTCCTCCTCACACTAGATCGAATCTTCCTTTAGGGTGTCTAGTGTCACAATCCCGCCTTATTACCTAAACCATTCCTTAATCATTTGATTACTCCTATCCTTTAAATCTGGGAAAAACAAAAAACTGGAGAGACTGTGCACCTTACTGACGGCGGTCCCTTATTGCATTGGCGGTCCCTTATCTTTAAAGGACCATCAAATGATTTAAAGGACCGCCCCCAGTAAAAGGTGTCACGAAGTGGTTCATTGTTTTTCCTCTTCTTCAATACTTTGAACCATCCTACATCATGCCTTGTAAAAAACTCACAAAGAAGCATCTTCCTCATCCTTTGCTTATTTGCTTCACAACCCCAAAATGAGTCTCCACCACCAAAAGTGTCACAACCAACTCCTACCTAAGAAATTCCTTCCTTGAACATTGCTCTTTCGCTCTCACCAATCTTCACCAATAACTCCACCTAGTCATCTTCACAAGAAGATTCAACCATGTAACCATCCCCTACACTCTACTAAATGTGTCATCACAGCTACAACTTAATCCATGAAGATCAAACCATATTTCATGATACATAAACCTATGTTCATCCTTGTGTCGCTCCTTGATTAAAAAATAAACGGTCATATCCATACACTCATAAACATATTTGTCTATGCCATCAATAGTCAAGTGAATTTCATTATGAAATGCATCTTTTCCACTTTCTAGCAAGTGAAGAACACAAAGAAGATATCCAAGCTTCAAGTGTTGTCGAGTCATCACCACCTCATTTCACATATCCACCTTCGGTCGTCAACATACAAAACACCTTAAAATTCCATGATTCCCAATCATCCATTAATGATTACTCAAATTCACAAAATGTCTCCTAACCTCAATCCTCAAGAACACTCATTGTCACCAACATATCCACCTCCAATGACAAATCCAATACAATTGGTACAACCCATGAGAATTCCTTCAAAAACTCCTTCGTAAGAGTCCATAGTATCATCCCTCTTCCTTTGTCACATTTACATCTTCTTGATAAAGTACCAAACAAAACTTGGGGGAGCTTTCATTATCTTCATTAGTACAAACGTTCCTTTCATTATCTCCCCACACACATCTACTCTCATCCTCTTCAACATAAGCCTAAATTAAACCACTACCTTCAATTATGAAGTCTCCTATCTTCCATCTCATCTTCACACCATCCTTGCCAAACTTTAGCTCAAAACATACTCTCTTTATTTCGGTCCATCCTTTCCCACCTCTCCATTATTAGAGAGTCATCTTCATCCATATCTAGGAGCATATCGTCCTCATCCCATATCACCTAGACACTAGACACTTATCTTGGAAGAAGTTAGAGAATGGTGTGTTAATAAACAATTATATATGTTTAGTTTCAATCCCTATCATGCCATGCTTTGAATAATCATATTTAAGTAATACATGTATTAATCTCTGATAATGTCTTCATATATATATATATATCATCATTATTATATATGTGCACTTGTCTACTAAATTTTTTTTGTAGCGTTACTTCATCGCTCATTTCTTTCGTAGCCAAAACTAGTTTTGAGCATACACCAAGGGGGAGCATTTGCAAGTGTTAAACTAGGGATGCAATGAGCTAGGGGGAGCTCGAAAGTAGTTGGGTACATGGTTCGGAGTTGGTTAACCATGGCGGTAGGAGCAAGGCTTCACTAGGATGATGCACGCTCAATTCTTTAAATCATGGTATCGAGATAGTCTAATACATACAGGGACCATCTTTCATTTTATATGCTCAAGATTGTCCTCTCAAGTTATCTTCTCAAGTTCATACCGATTTTCTTTCTACTTCAACATTGGCGACACCTTTTTGCTTCGATAAAAGGGGGAGAGAGGGAGTGTAAACTAGTAACTTCTACACTTTACTATGAGTTACGGTTTACATATTTGTCATCATCAAAAAGGGAGAGATTGTTAGTGCAAAAATTACGACGTTTAATCTATACAGTATCTTCATGTTTTAATGATGACAAACACGTAACTTGTAATACATAACGTAAAGTGCACAAGTTACTCGTTCACACATCAACGTCTCTCGACATCACTTCAGGTATGAACAAACACTTTACCAACTTTGTTAAGTGATCAAAGAAAAACCTTTTGTCCTTAATCCCTACATTTTATAAATGTCACAAAACATTTTTACAAAAATAAACTAGACAAATTATTTTCGTATTTATAAAGAAGTATTTTAATAAGAAAAATAAATTGGAAATTTGAATTTCAAACAATCCAAACGGCCTCATTTCCCACCCAAATCAGAAAACATTTCACCAGATAACATTTCACCACAAAAGTACAAAAACTATCGAGAAAGTCCCTTAAATATGTGGCGGTTCCTTATTAATAAGGGACCTTCCAAGGTTTAAGGGACCCTCCCACGCTCCTCGAGCTGCCTATAAATACTGACCCATTTTCATCAGAAAAACTGATCCTCTTTGCACAAAACTTTTTTTTTCTTTGTTTCCTCTTCTTTGATCACTATAACTCTTTGGTATATGTTTATAAGTGATCTCATCATCCACTACATCTTGTGCAAGAGAAGAACACTCGAAGTCGTTAAGAATCAAAGTGTTATTGAGTCCACACACAAACGTTATTGAGTCCTCTACCTTATGGGCAAGAGAAGAACTCTCGACGTAGATGAAGATTCGAGATGTTATAGGTGTCCACACACAAACGTAACAAGTGTTATGGTTATAGGTCTTGTAAATATTGTAAATACTTTCGACTTGTGTGTGAGTCAAGGATGGAGTTATGTGTGTGAACTTGGAAGAAGATGAAGATCTAAGAAGTCTTGTAACTAGATTAGTTCATGTATTTGTTGTGAGGAGAGTGATGTCCTAGTGTGTAGGTTAGGACTTAGTTGAGTCATTGTGTGAAGGCTTAGATCAGGTGATGATCCAAGTGTGTCTTTTTATGAAGGCTTGGATTGGTTGAAGATCCAAGTGTGTCTTTGTGTGAAGGCTTAAATCGGGTGAAGGTTCAAGTGAACGGGAGTGCTCGTTCGTGTGAAGACTTGGATCATGTGTCGATCTAAGTGGGAAAAGAGTGCGTGTTCGTGTGGCCACGTGGGCTTTTTTGTAGATTGGTTCTAGCTAGGATTAGAACTTGACATTCCACTTAATGTCGTTAAACTTGGTGTAAGCTTGTGTACGGTTTGTTCCGCCATATTGGAGTGTGTTTATTAGTGAAGTAACTCTCGAGTGTGGTACTCGGGGAGTGGAGTAGGACGAAGAGGTGCTTCGTGCCGAACCACTATAAATCATCATGTACGGTTTGCGTTTTCTCTTCCTATCTCTTAACTTTCTATACTTGCATTGCGTTTAGGTTTGTGTGGCTTGTTGTGTGTATGCTTGTGATATGAACTAGTTAACTTAGAAACACAAAACACAAGAAAACTTAATCATACGAAATAATCTCCCCACTGGCGGCGGTCCTTTATATAGGGACGATCCTCAAACATTTTAGGGACCGTCGGTGTATATTAAGGACCCTCCACAGTATGATCAGTAGTAACTTAGCTAAAATGTTTAAACCTCGTGTCATGTTTATGTGATTGCTTGCATACTTGTTATTAAGTGACATATATGCTTGTTATGAGTGACATAACTACTATTCATATTTAGTCACACTTGATCAGGAATTTGATACGAAACATTTTAAGTTTTAAAAAGGAACGTATTCACCCCCCCTACATTTCTACAATTGGTATCAGAGCAGTGTCCCTCTAGTTTTCAAAACAAATGGTTTTTAAAATAGAGTACGGTCCACGTATCAAATTTCTCATTAAGAGAAATTAAATATGAAAAGTGTTTATGTTGCTAAACTTGTGTTAGAATAATTTGTTGCTTAATTCGTACTAGTATAAGCCTCCTAGGACTTAATCTTAGTCACTAAACAGTAAACACTCATAGGACCCTAATCTAGGCACTAAACCCTAAGCTAAACCCTAATCTCTTACTAAACAAAACTAGGTCTAAACTAAAACTAAACTAGTATAAAACTAAACATAAGCACCTCAAGCTCCTCAACCAAGCACCCTAGCACATTAAGCACCTCAAGCGTATACCCTAGCACCTCCTAAGTTAGCACACAAGGAGGTGGATCACCTCCTTGTCACCACCTTGAGTCGCGGCAACACCAACACCATAAACCACCCCTAGCAGCCCCCTACCTACTACTAGCTCCTATTAGTCACCCTACTAGCCTCCATGAATCACCCCTAGCTGACCTTAGTCACCTCCCCCCTTCTCGCCACCTTGCACCCTCTTTTCTTGCTCGCTACACAAACGCACCCTATAAATAGGTTGAACCCCCTCCAATTTCAAATCACACCTCTCCTCTCTTCTCTAGCTTATAATTTCTATAGTACTAGACCCATAGAAGCCTTAGAAGTCGAGTAATATAGCTTAGAACCCTTGTCGAAGTCAAAACCTAGTCGAGAAACCCTAAAACTCGCGTTAGTATCTCCCACGACCAAGTAAGCTTAATTTTAGATTCTAGTAGCCTTATTACTGACCTAGGATAGTTATGATATGCCTTAGAACCCCTAGGAACATAAGCTAGAGCCTGAATCATTTTCTTTTACAATTTTCCATTTTGAAACCCTAATTTATGTCGAATTGATGTTTAAATGTTATAATGCCTTATCTTGTGCTATATGTTAGTTTATGTAACTTATTTAAGCATATATTAGCTAAACATAAGCTAGGAAACTCTTTTGTTTCATAAAAATATAGTTTGCATGGAAAAAGGACTAGTTTTGTAATAGGTTTCATGCATAAGGGTATATATGGTAACTTTCCAAAAATATTAAGTCTAGGGACTATTTTTGACATTTCTTAGAAGCATTAAGTACAAGGACCCTTTTTGCAAAGTTCTAAAACCTTAGGGTAAAAAGTAAAATAAGTTATAAACTTATAAGGACTAGTTTTGCAAAACTATTAACTTAAGGGTATAAAAGGTAAATATTGAAAGTTAATATAGTTTAAGGACCATTTCTGTCATTTCTCTAAAATATATAAGTATAGGAACTAAATATGTGAAAACTAGAAAGTTAAATGTTTAATATATATATTTGAAAGTTTAGGGTAGAAATTGTAAATATGTAAACTTAAAGGGTATAAACGGACTACTTTCATATAAATTATAAAAACCTATTTTTACTTAAAAACATAACACAATACTAGGGAGCTTCATATGAGGCGTTTCATTTGGGTATTTGTTTTGACGAGTTTGTTGGGTTTACGAATTAAAGTGCCCTAGCTCCTCAAACGTTTACTACATGACCTCTGAATTATAATGGCCCGAACGGTGTTATGTTATACCTAAATTCTAATAACAACATAACTCAATAGTAGGGAGCTTCGTGTGAGGAGTTATATACTTCTGAATTATGATGGCTCGAACAGTATTACGTTGGCAGCATAATACAATAATAGGGAGCTTTATGTGAGGAGTTATACTTCTGAATTACGATGGCCCGAATGGTGTTATGTTATAACTAAATCTAGAAACCCTAAGTGTAATTACTTGAGAAACCTAGAAACAATAACTATGACTTTACATACACACACCTACACTACCTACAGGATATGTGAGTAAGTTGTCTAAACCTCTATCCCACTTGCCTTAGACCCAAGTGAGTTTTCATAGCCTCACTTTTAAATGCTTTACAAACCCTGTGAGGGGGATACATGCTTTAAACTGAATACAAGTATTTTTCTTTGGTTATTGTACGAGTGTTACTTTCTGCCACCATTACATAACTAAAATTCATGAACCATAATCACTTGTGGGAGTGTTACACAAGTGAACGCGAGTATAGTTGATAGATCTATTGGAGTTTGACAACTCCCGTTGGTTTGCCCCAGCCAGGTACCAATAATTACTATACTTGAAATCTCTAAAGGTTTAACTTTGGCAAGTTAACCTTATCTATGTTCCATCATGTAAGGGTCTGCAGTGCCCCATGATCTGAATTGTTAACGTGCGGTTTCATGATCTTCGTGCAATAATTCTCTTTCTTAACTTTTTCCACAACTAGGGTTTAAGCTGAACCCTGTGGTACTTGTATTCACTCTATATCTACTTAAACCTATGACTCTCACTCAACCCTAGTGTTGACCTTTAAGCATGTTATCCTAGGTACTTAAGCCCTATAGGAACCCTGGCACGGTGTGGCACTGGACATGAGGACGTCCAGACTAGTTATCATTCACCTACTTTTGCTTTAAAAACGTATCTTAGGGACCTCTCTTTTGGTAAAAGTATATTTTTTACTATAAAACTCTGATAAAATAAATGAATGATAACTTCTTTTTTCAAAAACGTCTCTTTTCGAGTCATTTTCTATATCATGTCTTTGTTTCCATGTGGGAATACCCCATATCTAATTCCACTGTGATCAATGTCAAAAAATGGGGGTGTTACACTCTATGAAAAAGAAAATAAAATCGCACTTGATAGGAATCTAGTGAGTAGACCTAAATGAAATAGAAATCAAACCTAAGCAATAACTATTCCCTGGCAGCGGCGCCAAAAACTTGATGCAAGGATTGCGGCCTCACAAAAGGTTTTACTTCTCAAGGGATCTTGAGAATCTTTGCAATCCTCTAGGCAATGTACATGGTCGTTGTATTATAGTATAGGTATGTCAGGGGGATTGATCGTTCTCTAGGGGAATAGTGTCGTTAGGTTGAAGTGTATGTCAATTTAAGCCTAAAGGTGAGGGATGATTCTTTTTGTCTTTTTATATTTTATGTAAGCAATTAAAATCTTAGTTTTTAAGGAGTGGGCGGAATTAGTTGCTAGTCAACTAACCCAAAAACTACTTTTAATAAACAAACATTAAAATGACAGAAAATAAATGTGGTAAACTACTATAATAAGACAAATGTGTTTACTTAGATATAATTACTCCCTAGTTATCTTTTATTGATTCGTTGAATGTCATAGTGCAATTTTTTAGTTGAAGCGTTGTATTCCTTAATACCAGTTGTGGGGGTGTGCGACCTTCCCCAACTCTATGAATATCAGTTTCTCATATGATTGCATATTAAGCGCCCTATCATAGAATCACTAACATCTATTCATGTATTAAATACAACGAGAAAAATCATAGTGCATATACGATTATGTTTTTTAAGACGTTCAAGCTTGTTACACAATGGAGGTCAGCCAATTTTACTATTCACTTTCCGAAATTTAATTATTATTTCATATTCTCGTGTGATAAATCACTTCTATGGCAAAATAAAAGTTTGACACTCATCAGATCATTTTCGCGAAAGTTATTAAGGAAATACATGTTTAGGTTAAAACGTCATTCAAAAATCCTACGCACAACGAAACTCAACCGCGTCAATTTTCCTCGCATCAGAAAAATGTTTAGTACTCTCATGATTAATTAGAGAATTGATCGTGACTAAGAAAAATGTTACCAAATAGACCCTGAACCGTGAGAAACAGAAATTTAGGTTTTCAAGCACTTTTACTTAGTCGTAACCTTAGCCTATACCTGCACCGCGTTTCTAAGATGATTTGAGTTTTCAAATGTTTTCTTTGGAAAAGTCAACATATTTTCCCTCCTCCTTTGACCAAAAACCATCCTTTGATTTTATAAGTCATTCTTTGATTTTTAGGCTTCCGGTTTTAGGTCTAAAAGACATTAATTACCAACCGACACTAGACTGAGCCCAGCCTAGACATTATAAGTCATTTTAGTTCATTTTTATTCTATTAGAAAGGTAACACTTTACTTTTCTCAATTTTACACAATATTCGTACATTTTACGTATTACGCGTTTTAGACCCGTGTTTCCAGTTTTAGCAGGGTTTGAGCAACCCAATAGAACCTACCACTCATTTTATATTTTATTATGGAGTATTTTGATAAGTTTAGTCATTCCTATAAGTTTAGTACTTTTAGGATACCCGGTTTTACGTTTTGACGCTTAACAGTTTACGGTTAGCAATTTACGGAGTCAAAACTCATCCAATACTTAGGATATTATCATCCAAGGCACACCTCACCCTTCCTATCCTTCCAAACCACCATTAAGGGGGGGGGGAGTCACCCTTTAGGTGTCTTGATCTTATGCTTAGTGATTTAGGATGATTACATGTGTTTTTCTTGCAAAAATATCCTAAAATCCTAACCTCCTCAAGACCCTTTATAAGCCCCCTCTCTTTGTACGCCACACATAACACACACAACACCTCAAACTTATCTAATTTCCTCCTAGTTTCATGCAAGAATCAAGAGCAACTTCAAAGATAGAAACCCTAGTTTGGTTTTTAGGTAATCAAAACACTTCCAAACCTCATATACTTTGGTGATTCTCTTGAGTTTAGATCCACTCAAGTCACCTCAACTTTCATCATTTATCATTCAAGAATACAAGGGTAGAAGGGTTTTCACAAGGGTTAGATCAATGGTTGGAAAGGTTTTGGAAGATTAAGTAGTGGTTCTTGGTTTTGATCTTGGTTCTAGTTAGTTTCTTCACAAGTTGTAAGCAAACCCTAACATACTCCTTGCTTAATTATCATTTTCATGCTCTTTTTGTTCCTTTCAAGCTATATATGGTCTTTGTATTGAGTTCATGATGTATAAAAATGAGTAAAACAAGTATTGGTATACATATATTAACCTATGTTATTTAAACAAGCAAACTAGTGATTTTTATGGTAAACTCTGGTCAAAACAGTATATATATGATATTAGACAATTACATATTGTAGTAGAGGACTTAACAAGGAAACCATAGCAATTTGAACCGCCTAAAACAAGTATACGAGTCAAAAGTTATGGCTATTTGAAGTTACCAAAACTTTGCGGCAAATCTGCCAAATGTTTCTGTGACAGAACACTAAACACGCAAAAAGAGGCCCTTCTGGTCCGTTTCATCAAAACGTTAAACCACAAAAGTTGTCCGGAATGATGTTTTCTTCAGAAACTCAGGTGCACGAGTCCAGAAAACCCATAATGAATGATATTTTCTTTAAATTCTTAACAGCCTTTTTATATACACAAGTTACTATATTATTGGTTATGGCTAAGTATAACCAAGGGATCTAATGACCTTAAAGCCAAGACCACAGCCATGGCTAAGGCCAAGGCAGAGTCTCAAGACCATGGTAGCCATAACCAAAGCCACGGCAAGGCCACGGCTAAGACCTCAAGGCTTTCTAGACCGAAATCATTATAAGTATTATACATATTGAACACTACAATAGTAGGGAGCTTCATGTGAGGAGTTAATATGGGTAAACCGTCGAGATGAGTTGTGGATTTATGAATTAAAGTGTCCTGGCTCCTCGAACGTTTACTACATGACTTCTAAAATATGTCGGCCCGAACGGTAGTAAGAGATATACGAACTATACACTTTTCATAAACCACTTATATTCAAAGACTTACATCATATACTAAGTACTACATCATGAACTATATGCAAGACATATTTAGGCAATTCTTCGTATTCTTAGACATTACTCCAACCTAAGACACGACGTTCTATTATAGGTTACTCTTAGAGACTGTTGCGATTCGACTATCATACTCATTACATAAACTTAAGGTGAGTCATAGCCCCTACTCTTTTCATACTTGTTTTAACTCTTTGGGGGGGATACATGCTCAACTACTTGCTTACTTGTACAAATACTCAAAACAATTATACTTGATTGCGTTATACTTGATTTCATTATACTTGATTGCATACATACATGAATGTGTTATACTTGATTGCGCTATACTTGATTTCATTATACTTTATTGTATACATACATGAATTTGTTATACTTAATTGCGTTATTCTATTTAGTGGCTAGTAGTTAGTCTTTGGGAAGTGGCTCCCAGTTGTCTTTGGGAAGTGGCTCCCAGTTATCTTTGGGAAGTGGCTCCCAGTTGTCTTTGGGAAGTGGCTCCCAGTTGTCTTTGGGAATTGGCTCCCAAGTGAGGTCTTCGGAGATGAAGTAGAGACTCACTACTAATTGCTTAATTGTTGTGATGAACTTATACATGTCTTACTCATATTATATTGTAGCAGTGGGTTGTGAACACACAGGTTGCAAGTGTTGTTATGGGCGGGACTTGCAACTGAGTGGATTCTCAATGCCTTTGCTGTGTGAACATTCTTTAAGGCTTTTCAACTGTTTTAAGACAAACTCTATGAACTCACCAACCATTGTGTTGACACTTACCATGTTTATCTCAGGTTAGTAAGGCAATAGCTTGTGCGTGGAACATAGAGTCAAGCTGCATATTCAGAAGACTTACGCTTTTGTCATTTACCATTCAAAACATTTGTATACATTTATGTATCATACTTTGGAATCTCATGTTTGTAACTTTGAATTCTTTAATCGAATGGTAACTTTTCAAAACGTCTCATTTAGATGTCGTTTTCTATATCTTGTGCTTTGTATTATGAAGTAGCACCCCAATGACACAGTCTTCCGCTGCGGTATTTTGGGGGTGTTACAGTTTTCTTAACCTAATGTGAAGAAATCAAGTAAACAATAGACAACTTATCAATAATCAATAACTATGTTTCATTAGATCTATGCAAACACTAATTAACTTAAGCTAACATGTTAAAACGAATAAAAGATAAACAAATAATCAAACAACACATAGACATATTGAATGATTAAAAGAAAACTTACCTTCAATTGAACATGGAAGAAAAAAGGTTATGAAAACCCTAAAAATCCTGTGAAAATTGTACTAGGTTTTTGTCTCCAAAGTTGCACACTAATGAATGAAAAATCGAAAAGTATATATAGATTCACAAGGCTGACGGTGTCAGGTTATAAATCCTGACACCGTCAGACCGCCGCGATTAGGGTTTCTTCTTGTTCAAGTCGACCTTCTAACATCGTCACTCTCTAAATCTTTTGGGCCGTCTCTCATTAAGTTAACACTAGATGGCCTACATGTAATTACACCTGACATTGTAAGGTGTAAAACCTTCGAAAGTTCACTGGAGTGTCGTGTATAAATTTTCCAATCTCCATTATCTTGAACTGACGGCGTCACCTATTAAGGCGTGACGCCGTCAGGTGCAATTCCTGACAGGTTTTCCACAACTTTCCTGTTTTCTTCACTTTTGAGCCCAAAAAACGTCCAAAATGCTCCAAATTCCAGAAATCATCCCAAGTATCTAAAATGAGAAAAGAAATGATTTGAGGAAATATTTATAACAACCCACAAAAACTCATCACTATCATTTCCACTACAAATACCTATGTCAGGTATTTCACAGGTAAATTTTTGCTTTTTATGTGCATTCATTACCTGCATGACTCTCTAGACTTGCTCACGTATCTACACAAGCCAAATATCTCTACCCACAAATCCTATAAACCTCGGGTATGTCAAGCATAAGATCACAACAACTCCACAATAAGTAATCTACCAACCTAACACACTAGACATATCACAATATCCTAATAAACCCTAATCTAACCCTAGTTAAGCCCTAATCAGGCCTATGTGTTTACAAAACCCTAATTGCTTATCGAAACTAATTTGAAAGTGTTTAAGGCTTATTTATGAGTTTCCTTAGGAACAATAGGATATATTATCACCCTTAGACCCTAGTACGACCCATTAGAGCTTAGGTATAAGTCTCTTAAGCACAAAACCATAACTAGGTCATAACTTCCAAGAATTAGGTCTAAACTATCCCAAAACTTCACCATAAGCTGCCACCACTTAGTATAAGCCTCCTAAGACTTAATATTAATCACTAAATACTCATAGGACCCTAATCTAGGAACTAATCCCTAAGCTAGACCCTAATCCCTCACTAAGCAAGATTCGGTCTAAACTAAACCTAACCTAGTTAAAACCTAAACATAAGCACCTCAAGCACCTAGCCTAGCCCCTTAGTCACCCTAAGCACACACCCTATCACATCCCTAGCAAGCACACAAGTAGGTGCATCATCTACTTGTCACCTACTTGGTGTTTCAGCTTCATCTCCACCACATGAACCCTAGAACCACCTATAGCCCCTCCATGTCACCCTTATAGCTCCAATTAGTCATTAGATAGCTGTTAAGAGTCACCTCCCCCCTTGTGCAACCTAGCCTTGTATACCTTGGCATCCAAGGTTAACGAGGGTTATAAATAACCCTACGCCCCCATACACTTCAAACCATCCCATTCTCTTCTTTCACCTCAAACTTTCTATAGTTAGTAGTAGTACTACGTCCCATGTAGCCTTAGAAGTCAAGTGATATAAGGCTTGAAGCCTTGTAGAACTAGTTTTGCCCTAGAAAACCCTAAAACCCACTTTAAGCCCTAGATGGTCAAGTAAGCTTTTAATTTTGCTTCTAATAGTTATATTACAATACTAGGACAGTATTAGGATGCCTTAGAACCCTTGCCTAAGCCTTGATCATTTTCTTTTTAAGTATTTTCTTTTTAAAACCCTAAAATAAGTCAAATTCATGTTTTTATACTATAAGCCCTTATTATAAGCTACAAGCTAGTTTAGGTAACTTAGTTAAGCTAATATTAGTTAACCATAAGCTAGGAAACCTATTTGTCTAATAAAAATATGATTTGCATGGAATTAGGACTAGTTTTGCAAAGTTTTCCATGCATAGGGGTATATATGGTAACTTTATGAAAATATTAAGTCTATGGACTATTTTTGAAATTTCTTAGAAGTTATAAGTATTAGGACCCTTTTTGCAAAGTTATATAACCTTAGGATAAAAAGATAAATAATTATAAACACATAAGGACTAGTTTTGCAAAAGTTATAAAGTAAAGGGTATAAATGGTAAATTTTGAAAAATTATAAATCCAAGGGTCATTTCTGCCATTTTCCTAAAAATATAGAAGTATAGGGACTAATTTTGCTAAGTTTATATAGTTAATAATATAAGTTTATAAGTCTAGGGTAGATTTTGTAAATATATAAACTATAAGGGTATAAAGTGAAAGTATTTTTATATAAGAACCTACTTTAAAGTTAGAAGCATAACACAATACTAGGGAGCTTCATGTGAGGAGTATCATGTGGATATTTCATTTTGACGAGTTTGCTGGGTTTACGAATTAAAGTGCCCTGGCTCCTCAAACAATTATTGCATGACTTCTGAATTATGATGGCCCGAACGGTGTTATGTTATAACTAAACTTAATAACAACATAGCTCAATAGTAGGGAGCTTCATGTGAGGAGTATTAACTTCTGAATTATGATGGCCTGAATGGTATTATGTTGATAACATAATACAATAGTAAGGAGCTTCATGTGAGGAGTCATATACTTGTGGATTGTGATGGCCCGAACGGTGTTATGATTACTTAAGAAACTTAAACAAGATAACTAAAGCTTGACATACAACCACACCCACAATACAACCAGGATACGTGAGTAGGCAGTCTAGTCTCCTAGTCACTTTTCACATCAATTAGATTTCCCTAAGCCCAGGTGAGTTTTCATAGCCTCACTCTTTTAAATGCTTTACAAACCCTGTGAGGGGGTTACATGCTTACTTGCTTTAAATCGAATACAAGTCTTTTTCTTTGGTTGTTCCACAAGTAAACTATCTGCCACCCCTACACAACAAAATTCGTGAATCTAATCGCTTGTGATATTTTACACAAGTGAACGCGAATATAATTGATAGATCTATTGGAGTTTGACAACTCCCATTGGTACTACCTCTCACTGGACGGTACCAATAAGTATTATATTTGAACACTATGAGGGATTAACTTTGGCAAGTTATCCTTCTCGTCCCCTCATGGTTTGGTCTACAGACCCCATGACCCTGACTGTTAACGTGTGGTTCATGAGCTTAGTGCAACATACCAACTCTTGATAATCTTACATGCATTACAATTATCACACACACTACATTTTCCTTGAAGGGTGTAACAACTGAACCCTGAGGAACTTGTATTCACTAACACTTAAACCTATGATTCTCACTCAACACCTAGTGTTGACTTTTTAAGCATGTATCCTAGTACCGGAGCTATGTGGAAATTATGGCATGGAGTGGCACGAGACTTGAAAAACTTTCTATATGGTTATCATTCAAGCTTCATAACACACTTAGATTTTGGGGACCTCCTATTATAAAACTCTGATAATTTTAATTAATGATAACTCATTTTTATAAAATGTCTCTTTTCGAGTCATTTTCTATTACTGTATATATGATCCATGAGGTAATACCCCCAGACCCAAATTCCGCTGCGATCTATGAAAATGGGGGTGTTACAGATTGGCATCAGAGCTTTAGTTGTAGAGAATAAGGTCAAAACCTAAACTACAACTACTTTTCCCAATACCCGAGAAAGTCCTTCTTGCTACTACACTCCCCAATGCCTTTTTCCCAGAGCCATAAGTACATTAGATTTGCATAGTAGGTATTCCTTAACTTATATCTTAGCTTATATTATTTTATCAGGTTATTAGATAGTTATGCCTGCTTCCCACTACTCTACCTTTACCCCATCCGAGTTGCATATGGAGAATATTCTTCCCTCTCCAAATGATTCGGATCTTAGTTTTAATAATCTTTTTCCCAATTCCTCGAAAAGCCCTAGGAATAGTATAGATACACCGCCACCCTTAGGTTTTACACCTTTTGCAGATGACCCACACTCAAAATTGTTGGGTTCATACTTTAGTATTTAGTCAAGTCTCGGTCATTACATTTTGTAATAGGTTGCTTAAGTAATATTTATCATTATTGTTTAAGTTAATGGGCAACATGTAAAAGCCCATAAGGCCTTAAAGCCCACGTATGAAAGGATAAGGGAGGAAGGGAGTGTTGCCCTAACTCCTCCCTTATAAATAGAAACCTTATGTTACATTTTATTTTGTTGGTTATTTGATTATCTTAAGGAAACTCTTGCACTCTCACCTTTCATATTGTCTCATAATCAACCAATCTTATTTCTCATCTTATTTCTTTCTAAATCATACTTGTGTTTACAAAATGGTGACCTAACAAGTGGTATCATTCGCCTACTAGAAGTTTGAAGTGTGTTTCTTTGTTTAACGTGGGGTTTGGTGCTTATTTCTTCATCTTTTTGCATTTTTCTTTGTTTCTTTCACTCAAATCTTGAAGCTTGGACAAGTTTCAAGGTTGATATAGTGATTTGAAGCTTAGTTGTTGCATAAAGTTGTGATTTTTAAGGTTTTTTTTTAGGTTTTATAGCTTCTTTGATATTGGAAAACTAGTTTTTGGAAGCAATATCTTCAATAGTTAGTGTTTTCTAAGTGTTGGTGAAGTTATTTGATCAAAAGTACCTTATTTCTAAGCATTTTTCCTTCAAAAAGTTGAGATTTTTCAAGTTTCTGACCAGTTTACGCGTAATATTGGTGAATAGTACGATTCTGTAGCTGTCAACAGTACTTTTTGTCCTTTTTACGCATAACTTTGGCCTAAAACCCTTTTCTTACGCGTAAAATAGGCTTAAACCCTTTTCTTACGCGTAAAATAGGTCTAAACCCTTTTCTTACGCGTTAAATAGGTTAAAACCCTGATCCTACGCGTAACTTGCTCTTCTACGCATTAAACCTACGCTTAAGTTTGATCCTACGTGTAAGTCTGATTTACGCGTAATTTGCCAGAATCTACGCATAAGCTTCTTCAACGATCTTCTCCTTGTGTTCCGGTGACTCAGTACTTCCCTAGCTTGGATAAGTTAGTGGATTACTTCGACTTCGGATATCTTTCAAGCTTGGATAAGTTTGGAAGATTTGTTTGGTTGTTTAAACCTTACGCATAAGTCTAAACTTACGCATAAGCCTAAGCTTACGCGTAAAGAGAAAACTTACGCATAAACTTTTAGTTTACGCATAACCTACTCTTTACGCATAATCTAAAGTTTACGCGTAAGATTAAGTTACGCGTAAGAATTGAACTTACCCCAAGGATTTTGGAACTTACTCAAAGGAACGTGCATTTCAATCTTCTACAAAGATCCATTTCTACACAAGTGTTCTAAGATGTCTCAACCACCTAATCATTACTTCCCTCATATTCAGCAACCTCAACATCAGCAGTCTCAGCAACCTCAGCATCAGCAGTATCAGCAACAACAATACCTTCCGCACATAATGAATCAACAACCTCCAAAATACAATCCATTACATCATTACCTAATGATGCAACAACAGATCATTCCTCAACAACAACCATATCAAGTGCCACAACAAACCACTCAGTTTTCCTCCAAACAACCTCATTGGTTTGACAGAATGTGTGAAGTTATTACAACTCAACAATCCCGACATGAGGCAGGATCACTTGAAACACCTCCAATGTTAACACCTGGAAATTATGTTCAATGGTCAAGTCGATTCTTAAGATTTCTTGAATTAAAGAAACCTCATGGGCAGTTCTTAAAGCAAGTAATACTTGAAGGACCATTTGAGTGGCCAACAAGATTTGAAGCTGGTGATCCAAATGCTGATCCTCCACGTCCTCCTGGTGATAGACCCCTTCCAGAATCTGCACTCACTGAAGAACAGAAACTACATCGTGAAGCTGATCAGTATGCAATGGCTTATATACTTCAAGGTATACCTAATCCGATCTATCGAAGTGTCGATGCTCAGAAAACAGCCAAAGCTATGTGGGAACACGTTCATCTCCTTATGGAAGGAACTCAATTGAACAAAGATGACCTGGAATCCAAGCTATACATGGAATACACAGACATCACAATTGAACCTGGAGAGTCACTTGAATCCTACTATCATCGTTTCACAAATGTGGTCAATGATCTGGAACGTCACAAAATCACAGTACCAAGGATCGCTGTGAACTCCAAATTTGTTGGTAGTCTTGGCCCTGATTGGCATAAATATGTGACATTTGTTCGTCAAACGAAGAATCTTCATGATGCTCCATATGGCTTGTTGTATGATTTTCTGAAACACCATGAACCTGAAGTGGAAAAAGATAGAGCTCTACGAGGAGGATACACACCAACATCAACACCAAATTCTTTGGCTCTCGTAGCTCAATCTCCCCATGCTCCACTACCAATGTCAAATCATGCATATGTTCAAGAGCAGAACTGCTTCAGTTATCCACAATCTTCCACCTCGAACCAAATGGTCCCTTATGATTCATCTCTACAGAATGATTCTACTCAACTTGTTCCGTTAAACAACAATGATGCTGTGTACTACTCCAACTCCAATGATGATGGAGATGATGACTTTAATACGTTGAATCAGGGACTTGCTCTTATTGCTCGTGCTTTCAGCAAATTCTCCAACAAAACAAACAATCGTCAACGTTCATCTTCTAACACAAGGAATCAAGCTGTTGTCAATGATGGAAGAGTGGAAATTCAGAATCGTAGCTATGGTCGATCTGGTTCAGGAAATTCTTCAGGAAATTATGGGAATGGTCAGAGGTTTAGTAACAATGGTGGGTTCAGGAACAACTCAGGATCTTCTCAGCAAAGGTCTGAATCAGTTGCACCTAGGAACTCCAACTCAGGGAATGCAGTGTGGTGCTACAATTGCAATGAACAAGGTCATATAGCGACAACATGTCCCAAACCGAGAACTCGGGGTAGTAAGTTTCACAAGCAGGCATTACTTATGGCTCTTCAAGATGAAAAAGATGGACATTTCCCTGAACAGGATAACAACTTCATGGCAAATGTGAACAACGATGATGACATGGAAGATCTGGAAGCCAATGCTGCTGTGATGCTTATGGCCAACATGCAGGAACTTAAGCTCAATGATTCAGGTCCAGTGTATGACACTGACGGCTTGTCTCAGGTACATGACCTCAATGAATGCTTTATTAATGAAATAGTCTCACCTTCTGCTTCTGAATCAGATACGGTGCAAGTTGTTCCATCTAAATCATCTTCATCACCTCAAAAAGATGAACAAATAAGCACAGTTGTCATTTTCGATGATGACACAGTTGTTTCATTTGATGATCCTATTGAGAATGATGAATATGATAATTTAGAACAACATGAACCATCATTTGATCTAGACCCTGACCTTATATTGTTATCTAAACAACTGGATGCTCAACAATTGCAAATCATTAAATGCAACGAAACTAATAAAGCTTTAAAAGAACAAAATGCGTCACTTTCAAGAGATATTGAGTGTTATAAAATCCAGCTTTCTAATCAGGATGAAAAGATTAAACATGCTAAAAGTTTTGAAAAAGCTTTTCAAGATTCTTACAACAAAGAACAAGATCTTCAACGCAAAATGCAAGATTTAATTGAGTCAAATGGAAAGTTGATTTCAAAACTTGAAAGTGATAAGTGTGCATTGAAAACACAAGTTGAACGTCTTAAAAGAGATCTTTCAAAAACTGAAACAGAATTGTCAAGTTGTAAAAAGGATTTTTGTGAACATAAAATACGAAAAAGGAAGTATATCGACGATTTACTCGGCGATATTGTTGATCTTGAAAAACAACTCAAAGAATTTCGTAACATTGTTTACAAACACGGGAACTCTGTCACAACAATTCAGAAATTTACTTTAAAACCGAGACCCGATAAATGATTTGCACTTGGTGATTACCATTCAATGTTTCTTCACACGGCATTCAAAGACATTCCAAAAATTTACAGTATGGATTATTTGATGGATAATACGATTGTGCGTGCTGTTGTTTTTGATACTGAGAAAGAAGAAGAACTTGAAGACGAGAGTCGATCAAAAATGAGTTATGTTCAAAACTGGACACCATATGATTACTCAAAAGCTACACCAATTTCAAAATCTTTTGTTACTCAAAAAGAATTACCTGAGAAATCATGGTATATCACTGAGTCATATGTTTCATCTCACAATGCGGCTCCTGTCCAAACTGTAGCACAAATTAATGGTCCTTTACCATCATCCGGTGAACTTTCACCTTTACCAAAAACATGTCGTGTCTTAAATTATTTCAAAACTTTTAAGGAAGACATCGAAATTTTGGAGGAAACAATTGAACGTAATTCTGAAATTAAAATTGAAACTTTTCAATCCGCTTACGAGCGAGAAAAGAGAGATATTTTTCAAAAACAAATGAAGCCAATTGTTCAACACCTCCGTCTTTGTGCTACACGTTGGGATCAGGAACTTCAAAAGGAGGTCAAAAATATGATTCACGTTTTCAACTCAACTGAAAATGAGATTTTGGCTCAAAAGCAAAGAAATAGAGTTTTAAAAAATGATGCTGATCGACTCTTGGAACAAGTTCTCAATGCTGATATTTTGTCTGTTATCATGAATGATCTTTATAATTCTGGTACTTCTATGCTTAAGAATGATCATTGTGTTGATAATAATTTGTTGAATGAGGAAATTGAGACACTTAAACAGGAAAATGATAAGTTGAGAATCAAAATATTTTCAAAAGAAATTTGTAAACTCAATCAAAGGCTTGAATGGTGTCAAGCTAAAAGTCTTGAAAGGGAATTGAAGTTTCAAAGTCATAATGTTTCAAACTCTTGTCAGATTTGCAAAAACAACGAGTCTTTAAAAGGTCGGTGTCTCCGATACGAGAAAGAAATTGCGGATTTAAAAATTGAAAATGCCGAATGGCAACAAAACCGCGATGACATCAAATATTGCAATGGTTTACTTGAGTCTGAAATACAGGACAAAAATCACATCATCATTGATTTAAAAGAGAAAGTTAAGCTACTTCAAAAAGGAAAAATAGTTGACACCACGGTGATAGCACCAGGAATGTATCAATTAAACAAAACTGATAAAGGAAAGGTTGTTCAAAACACTAATGTTGATAACTCCACTTCTACAGGACTAGTCTCCACTAATAGCGTTAGCAGACCCAAGCGAAAAAGTAAAAAGAAGAATAGGATCTTGCAACAGATTTAGATTCTAATCTGTTGCATTAGATTTAGATTCTAATCTGATGCAACAGATTGGAATAAAACTCATGTTGCATCAGATTTAGATTCTAATCTGGCAAATTGTAATCAAAATCTACATGTAACGAATGATGAACCTTTGAATGTTTTGAATATTAATGCATCTTGTGTGTTTTGTCGTAAAAGCGTGTCATCTGGTGATCATACAAAATGTTTAGCTAATTCTCTTCTTAATCGTCATAAGAAACGTAGGACACGCATTCCTTCTAGGCCCACTATTACCTCTAAGTCTAACTTAGGAAAGCCGTCTTCTACGGTATCTAATGATGTTGAAGTTACCCCCATAAGTGCTGAGAACAAATCTAGGACAGAGCCAACTACTAGTGCATTTAACATTAAGAAAGCAACTACTAGTTGGAATTGGCAACGTTGGTTACAACACAAACCAGACTTTAAATGGATCCCTAAATTGTTGAATACATGTGCTTCTAACCAACAGGAACCCACACATTCTTTGGGTTCCACCCTTACTTCTGTTCCATCCGTGTCTTCTTCTGGTGATGCAGGTGGTACAGATTGTTCTCTAGATTGTTGATAGCGGATGCACCCGACATATGACAGGCAATCTCAAACTGTTACACAACTTTGTCTCAAAGTTCATTGGCACTGTCAGATTCGGGAATGATCATTACGCTTTAATCATGGGATATGGTGACTATGTTAGTGGGAACATCGAAATAAGTCGTGTTTACTATGTGGAAGGACTTGGACACAACCTTTTCTCTGTTGGTCAATTTTGTGATGGAGATCTAGAAGTTGCATTTCGAGAGAAAACTTGCTTTGTTCGTGACTTACAAGGAAACGACCTCATGTCTGGCTCACGTGGCTCCAACCTTTATACAATTTCTATGTCAGATATGATTGCAACATCTCCAATATGTCTTCTCTCCAAAGCAGAATCGACTAAATCTTGGCTATGGCACAAACGTCTTTCACACTTGAATTTCAAAACTATGACTGACCTTGCTCGGTTCAAACTTGTTGATGGATTTCCAAGATTCCGTTTCACCAAAGATCACTTATGTCCTGCCTGTGAACAAGGAAAAAGTACTCGGGCTCATTTTCCTTCAAAACCTGAGCACGGTACGAATCATGTTCTACAACTGCTTCATATGGATTTGTGTGGTCCGATGCGTGTTCAAAGTATCAACGGTAAACGCTACATACTAGTAATCGTCGATGATTTTTCCAGATGGACTTGGGTTTATTTTCTACGAAGTAAAGATCAGGCTCCTTCAATGATCATCACCTTTCTCACTAAAATTCAAGTTCAATTACGCAACACGGTACGAATAGTTAGAACTGACAATGGAACTGAATTCAAAAATCAGACACTTAGGTCATTTTATGAGAAAGTAGGAATTGAACATCAAACATCTATTCCTAGAAGCCCAGAACAGAATGGAGTTGTTGAAAGACGCAACAGGACGTTAGTGGAAGCTGCTAGAACTATGTTGATTAATGCTCAATTACCTGATTACTTATGGGCAGAAGCTGTTTCAACTGCATGTTATACTCAAAACCGTTGCATGATCACAAAACGCCATCGCAAAACACCATATAAAATTGTTCACAAAAGGAAACCGAACATCGATTACTTTCATGTATTTGGAGCACTTTGTTATCCGAAAAATGATTTAGGTAAACTTAAAGCAAAGGCTGACATTGGAGTGTTCGTTGGATACTGTGAAAATTCTAAAGGTTTTCGGATATGGAATCGTCGAACAAGAGAAATTCAAGAAACCATTCACGCTAATTTTGATGAGCTCACACAAATGGCTTCTGAGCAACACAGCTTAGGACCCGAATTCAACCGTCTTAACTCTCCGGCATCTTCAGCTGAACCATTGCCACTCAACCGCAAAGAATTAGAAACCTTGTTTGCTCCACTATTTGATGACACAATTGAATACCGTCCTACTGAGGTCTCACCTAATTCCGCTGCTCAACCTGAAAACATTCCAGTACCAGACTCACCTCAACAAACTACCACAAGTGTTGAGAGAGACGGTCCTCCAATTGTATCACCATCTTTGGTCAAACTACCACAAGTGTTGGAATGATGTCTTGTGATACTTATAATACACCTATGGGCTATACCACAAAACTAGATGCTGATTTACATGGGATTCCAGTTGACCCTACCAAATACCGAAGTATGATTGGGTCCCTCATGTATCTCACAGCTAGTAGACCTGATATAGTATTTGCTGTCTACATGTGCTCTCGTTATCAGTCCAAACCAACTGAAAAACACCTCAGTGAGGTCAAGAG
Source organism: Artemisia argyi (assembly GCA_030686995.1). Taxonomy (NCBI): domain Eukaryota; kingdom Viridiplantae; phylum Streptophyta; class Magnoliopsida; order Asterales; family Asteraceae; genus Artemisia; species Artemisia argyi. The sequence continues at coordinate 93,026,298 of CM060683.1, read as the reverse complement.
AATCCTTCGATACATAAAGGGAACCATTAACTTGGGAATCTGGTATCCGAAGGATTCTGGCTTTGAACTAATTGCTTTTTCAGATGCTGACCATGCAGGATGTTTAGACACACGTAAAAGCACATCTGGTGGATTACAATTTCTCGGAGACAAACTTGTGTCATGGCAATCTAAGAAGCAGGACTGCACTTCACTGTCGTCAACAGAATCTGAATATGTAGCCATGTCTGCCTGTTGTGCTCAAGTCATTTGGATGAGATCACAACTTAAGGATTATGGCTACCTATTCAACAAGATTCCAATCTACTGTGATTCCAAAAGTGCAATTGCTATCTCCTGCAACACAGTACATCATTGCAAATCAAAACACATCGATCTCTGATATCATTTCATCAAAGAGCATGTGGAAAGGGGTACAGTTGAACTTTATTTTGTTGGAACTGAGTACCAATTGGCGGACTTACTTACCAAATCTTTAGCACCATCAAGGTTTGCTAGTCTAGTTCACCAAATTGGTATGCGATGTTTGACTCCAGAGGATCTGAAAAAGTTTTTAAAATCTAAATGATTGTCAAACATCATTCCTATCTTTTGTAAATATTTTTTTTTTCTTAAGTCATAAAAAAAAAAAAAAAAAAAAAAGTGCAAGTATAAAACTCTTTCAACACTATTTTCTAAATTGTCTTCAAATATTTAAATCAAGTGTTGAGGGGGAGGAAAAGTAACGTTTTTCTAATTTCTAAACAAATATTTTACCTTTTATACTTGCATTTTACCAAAAACATTCACGTTTTATCAAAAAGTGTTGATTCAAAAGGATTTCGGGTTACTCTCCTTGACCAAAACCAATTAATTTTATCATGATCTAAGGTCGAGGGGGAGTACGACAAGTTGTTCTTATCATTTCTTGGTGATAATATACAATACTATATGTGATTATGTGGTTAGGCCTTGGTTTAAAAGTTTTGTTAGGTTAAGGGACTAATAATGTCAACTTACATAACTTCATTTAACCTCAGTCAAAACTAGGTTTGACCATTCACATTTATTTTTCTGCAAACACATTTACTACCCTCACCTACACAATCAACGACCCACATTCATCTGACTAATCCGTGCATCAACCTACGAATCTGTAAGTGTGATTATCTTTTGATCATGATTTAGAACTAAGGTTTTTAATTTTACAACAATCCAACGGTTCAATCTATCTCAATCGATTAATTTGCTTTTTGAGTTGTGCGTAGAATTCAAACCCAGAATTAAGTGATGTTTTTGATTGAATTTGTTGATGGGATTTGCTCATATGATGCTACTAAACTTGTCTGTGAACTCCAATCTCACCCAGAATCATCAATTGAATGATTTTGAGTGATTTGGATATTAGGGTTCATACGTATAGATTAGGGAATCTTGATTGTGGATGTTTTGATTGTGATTGAGGATAGGGATAGTGTGTGTCTGTGTTAAGGATCATATCCCAGTTGATTAATTGCATCACAAACGTGTTAGAATCATTAATCTGTGATCTAGGGTTCGAATGTCACTAGCAGATTCAATCTTAAGATTTTGTGGATAATTTGTGTTGATATTTGAAACATATGATCCTTATGATGTTAGTATCACTTGCCCCATGTTAATTCCTACCCAGAAACACGTTTGATTAAGGTTGTGATTAGTTGTTCATGCGTGTTTACACGTTAAGTTAATTTTGGCATGTTTACGCGTTAAAATGTGTGAATTAAGTGTGTTGGGTTTATTATTGATCAGTGGTAATGTTTGTACGCTTTCAGGAAACTAACAACTCGAATTCGAAAGGTGAATTTCTGGAAAAAGGCGTCTTTACGCGTTAAATGTTCATCCTACGCGTAAGATTCGACACGTGGACAAACTGTGTCTTGGATAAGACATAGTTTACGCATAAATGAAAATCTTACGCATAAGTTCTGACCTTACGCGTAAGTCTAGAACTTACGCATAAGTCATTACCTACGCATAAGTTACAATTTACGCTTAAGGATAATCCTACGCGTAACTCCAATTTCTACGCCTAAGACTTATCTTACGCTTAAAATTGATCTTACGCGTAAGATTCACTTTACGCGTAATATTCTATCTTACGCGTAGCTTTTGCACTTACGCACTATTTCTATACTTACGCTTAAGTCAGGTTACGCGTAAAGACACCCACTTACGCGTAAACTTGTCAAAATCCAAAATTTTCTAAGTGTTGGGAAATTTTCCAAAGTGTAACTTGTTGTAAATGATAAACTTATGTTGTAACTGAATTGTTTTATGTTTCTACCAAGTAATATAACTCAAGTTTGTCATATATCAAAAGTTTTCACACACACAAAACACCACTGATCAATGTAAAACATGCAAATCTATATGTACACATGTTAAGTGAATGTCTATGCTAACATCATCAACAATTGCCATGTTTGTGTGTTTATGATCTATTCAGATGGCAGAACACAACGACATTCCATACGGACCAGAGCCTGAACCCATACGTGCATGGGAAGACACCTTTCCTGAGAACTACTCCAGAAAGATAGGAAAGAACAATTTGAGAGTCAACTTCAACAAAATTACATGCAATGAGTCTTCTTGCCTTGTTGCGGTGGATGCTCTTATCTATCACCCGTGCAAAGTTCTACTCACCAAATCTGCTGCAGTGGCATGCTTCTACATACATCAGTTTTGGCACACAATTCACTTGGACCTCCTTGAAGAATCCTTTACTTGTATGCTTCACATGAGACAAGTCACGGTCGACAAGGATCTTCTCCGTAGTGCTCTTGGACTTCCCGAACTTGAACCTAATGAAGAATATGACCAAGTTCCCAGTGAAGAAGAATTGATTGAATGGCTGAGAGATATTGGGTATGATGAGTCTGAAGGGGTCATTACTAGGCACTCTAAGGTCAATATCAGATTTCTTCCACAGCCTTGGAGAACTCTATACATCATCATTGCCAAATCACTATCTGGAAGAGACACAGGCCATGAACACCCTAAGCTCCAACATCTCAAGCTGTTCTGGGCAATTGCTAATGTCAAGAAGGTTGATTATGCCAGCATTATCTGGGAAGACATTGTGTGGCACATACAACGCAAGACAACCAATATTCCATTCGTCCGTTTCACCAAACTTCTCATTGCAAGCTTCCTCCATGAATATGATGACATACCTCAAAGATTGAATGATGAGTTTCAGCACACATACAAGAATGAGGACACACTTAAGGTCATCAAGAGAATGGATACCAGTACAAGGAAACAAGGAAAGAAACTTCCTGATTGTCTTCTGACTAAGAAGGTTCAAGAATGCAATAACTACAAGTACTACCTTCAAGCCCTTGAAGCAGATAAAGTTGGGTTCTTGGACGAAGCCGTTCTACCGTCATACATGCAGAAGAAAGGTAAGAAAGGTAGCAAATCTGGCAGCTCAGAAAGCTCTACCAAGACTATACCAAAGAAGAAAGGTACTATCAAGATCAGAATTCCTGCAAAGAAACCAACTGCTGAACCTGGATGGTTTCCCTCACCACAATCTTCTCCAAAACCGACTGACTCTGAACAAACCGAATCCGACGAAGGTCCAGTTTACAGGGAGGCTTTTGCCAATATCACCGAGAATGTTAATCTTGAAGATATTGATGCTAAAGACATGACGTTCGAAGAATGGGATAAGAATATCGATGAATACGTTGAAGAATCTGAACGTCGTGCAAAAAGGCCTCTTACTGATACTGATACCAAGTTGGAAGAAGAAAGGCTCAGGAAAGAGAAGATGAAGGAACAAGTGACTGCTGAACCAGAGCCTGAAGGACTTTCAGTAGAAGAAGAAAATAAAAGGACTCTCAACCTTGGTCTCCTCCACAGCCGAATCGACACCTTCAATGCTAATCTACCACCACCTCTAGTGTTCTCCCAGACCACCACAGAAGCTGGCACTTCAAGCAGCATTCCTGAGCCTACCACTGAGATCCATACTGACTTAGTAACTTATGATAATCCCTCAGTATCTCCCACTGACGTTGAGATGACTCCAGCAATGGGAGAGGAAGGAGAAGATGATCCCATGGACACTGATGCTCCAAGACTTATGTCTATGGAAGAAATGGAGCGTAGAGAACGGGCTCAGGAAGAAGAACTGAAAAGAAAACAAGAAGCTGAAGAGGCCAGGCTGGAAGAGATTGCTCAAGCCAAACTGGAAGAAACAATCAGAATGGAAGAGAGCAGAAAAGCAGAGGAGGCAGCGAAACTGGCTGAAGAGAAATTAAAGAAAGAAGAAGAAGCCAGGGTTGCTGAAGAGCTAAGACTGAAAGCCGAAGCTGAGAAACTGGCAGAAGAACTTAGGGTGATAGAAGAAGCAGCCAAAGAAAAGATAATTGAACAACCCGAACCTAAGAAAGGAGATGACAAAGACTCTACCACCATCATTGAATCTTCACAGTCATCTCCTCCTGCATCTGAATCAACACATGACAAATCAATCAAGAAACCGAGCACCAAAGCCTCTGCTGCGTCAAAGTTACTCAAGTCAGCTTTCAAAAGAGTACATGAAAAGAAGAGAAGCAGATTGGAAGATCAGGTTGCAACACTTGTAACCCAAGTTGCTGAACTGACTAAGCTGAACTCGAACGTCCAAGAGCTGCAAGACAAAGTTGATACTTTCTTAGCTAAAGACGTATAGGAGAACTTGGAAGCCGCACTAGTAGCTCAAGCACAAGAATACATGGCACAACACCTGGTTGCTGAGTTGAAAGATCTGTTGGCACCCATGAGAGACGAACTCACCAAGTTCGCAGAGCAAGCAGTCAAGAAAGTGATTCGATCAACTACATTCACTCTTCGAGCTGACAAGTCCACTGTTCCACTACCAGGGCTATCTCTGGATGAATTGGAAGCTCAACTCTTAGAAAAGCTGGCAAACAAGTTCACCTTGACTCATGAAGAAGCCAAAGTCCTGGAAGCATTAAAAGACAAGATGTACAAAGATACTTGCAGCACAGAGGCCGATAAGCTGAAACGTCAAAGAGTTGATGAAGACAGGGATCCGAACTCTCAAGAAAAGAAACAAAAACAAGCCGAAGGACCCTCATCTCATACACCGGTCATCCCCCCAACCACTACAACTTCCTCACAACAACCGAAGGCATCAGGTTCTGCTCCCAAGGCACACGACCACTTCGTATACACTGGAGGTGACGACATACCTCAACCCGATGAAGATCCCGAACCATCATTTAAGAAGAAGAATGAAAGGAATAGAAAGCATCATCAACACAAACCGGACACCTCATCAAAAGGAACAGAACCAAAGAAACCAAAAACCGTCCTCAAATGGCTAGACCAAGACAAAACTGCCGAGTACTCCTGGTTTGATAAAATGGTTAATTCACAACCACCACTTGCTGACAATCAAGAACCTCAAGATGGTCGTACAGTGGAATATGCTCAATTGATTCAGCAAAAGTTTAAGATGAAAAAGATGAATAAGAAAGAGCTGCTAAGAATCAAGAATGATGCATTCAATCTTCTGAAAGATCGGTCTGCTAACTCAATCGAGCTCGAGTACCATCTGGAAAATATTGCTCGAGCTATGTCAAGCAATATTGACTGGATTAATCCTAAATCTCGTGTCGATCCGGTCACAAAGAAGTCAGCACCTTACATCACCGATTGGTCAAAACCGCTGCCTTTGATTGGAAAACCGAAGGAACCAAAGATACTGTATATCTACTTCTTCAATACAGACTTGGAGTTCCTTCAGCATGGAATTAAGTTTCAGAAACACTATGCCACATCCATCACAAAGATTCCTGCTGCTCGTTACTTGAACAACGCCATTGAAGAAGAAGCTACAACGTTGTTCATTGACAAACTCGTGCCTTATGACCGAAATGCACTTTACGGGATTCACAACTGGCCCGAGAACCGTGCACAATATTACCGAAGCAGCAGATTGAATCAAACAATGGGTGAAGTTATGAGTGACTTGAAGATTGTCTCCATTCAGTTTATCGCCACTGACACTTTCTTTGGGTACCCTTATCTCTGCAAACTCATACTCAAAAGAATTGATGAAAAAGAGTATGAGATTTCCGAAGCCGACTTTCCAGGACTACATCTTAATGACATTGAAGATATGTATCTACTCAAGGTACAAGGAAAGCTGTGCAACCTACCAAAGGAGATGCAGCTTGCCTTCATCAACGCTCTACTCATCTATATGCGTCACATAATCATAAAAGAGCGCGTAGAAGATCTTCAACTAGGAGTGGAAAGTTATCAGAAGAAGCTGAATCTCACCAAGCCAAACCAGTATAACATCCCCGACCTACAACATCTATCTCAATACACCTTGATCAGGCATCCAACATTTGGGTTCACTTACCGCAGTGTCAACGGTCGTAATTGCTTCATGGCCTATGAAGAAATTCATAAATTCTGTGATGAGACCCTGAAGTTCGTCAGAGATGGGATCAAAAGCAGAATCAATGACATTGCACTGGGCAAATCCAAAAGATGGAACACCACTGAGGCCAGAGATGCTCGCAGATTCATTACAAGGATTGAGAACCGATTGAGGCGCAGGGATCAGTTTCGGAGATTGGAAAGCTATGTGGGTGGCAGAACAGGATTTCCGGTGTTGACATTTCAGAGACCTGAATGGTAGAACTCTGTAAGAATTTGATTTGATTTGTCAATATTATACTTCATAATGGTTTGTGTACGCATTACAGTGCACAACCCGATCTTGTAAAGAAAGGATCCTGAGGTACGCATCAGTGCCTCAATCCTAAATATAAGGAGCGAAGGCTTCTTACTTTTGAGTAGAATTAATCAAACTTTTATGATTTTTATAATTCTGCTCAAAAGGACAAGTATTTCACCTCAATAAGACCTAATCACTTGTTGAGGGGGAGCACTTGTCAAAACAAAATACTTTGTTCAAAATCAAAAGTTCTTGGTAAATCTCCCCATAAGACTCAAAAGGCATATTTTAATCAAAATGTTTAACAAAAACAACATCTCATATGCTATTTTTGAGGGGGAGAAAATGAAAAGGTGATTAAAATATACGAAGTCAATGCTTAAAGTTGGATCATGTGCGAGCTAGACTCAGATTCACCCAGGAATTGACGAGATAATACAAGTTAGTAACATCGAAAGGACTTATCCTCGACGGGTAATAACATCAAGTTAGTTACTAGAGCTAGTTGTCACCTAAAAGCTGACAATGTATCTCTTTAACTAACCACGTAAGCGTGTCTCGAAAAGGATTAGTCTTAGTAGAAATGTACCGTCTCGAGAAACTTTCTGTAGACTTGACCAGGCCGGGTAATAACTTCAAGCTAGTCTAACTAGTGATGTAAGCGTGTCTCGAATCGGTCTTGTTCACGGAAAGTGGATCAATTCAAAAGTGCTTGCTCCTCCCGCATGTGCAAATTTATTAAATACTTATGAGCACATGTGCAGGGGGAGCCCTTCAAAAGGTATACACAAAACTCTCAAAGTGTTAACCAAAATATTTGATTATTACAAACACTTTGAGAGATTTTCAATCAAAAGGTTTCTTGGCTACTGTCGGAGTTATAAGGTGATTAAGATAGGAATATCCGTCCTATGATCCGCCAGAGCCGGAGGGATCTACCCAAGGACATCTCCTATAGTTAGAATTAGAAGTCCTTAGGTATGATACGAAAAAAAGGAGAAAAGAATGAAAGGGAAAGAAGGAGTTGAAGAATTAAAAAGAAAAGTAAAGAAAAGGGTGAAAAGAAATAGCCCTCAACTTTAGGGCAGACACCGGGTTCAACTCATATGCTACTGGTTGTTGCTAAGGCAACACCGGTATTGAAGATTAAGTCGTCATGGACCCAGTGACGCAATGCACTAAACCTTCTGAACCACTCAAGTTCTCTTAAAAGGACTTGTTTCATTCTCACGGGGAACCCACGTAACCTATCGACCTATCTCTTAGAGACGGTTGATATTGAAGCAGGACATCCCCAGTCTCCGCATAGGAAACCTAGGTGTGCACTTATAGAGTCTAGAGCCATGAGATACATCAAAGATCTCTTAGGAACACTTAGTATTTCTATAACTGGTGTTCTACATCAATGGGCATCAGTTGTAAATTATCGAGTCCTTCGCAGATCTTAGCAATCTGCCGAGAACGTTTATGAGAGGATTACTTAAGTATTTCTCAATGATTGAACGGAAATCCTGCCAGGGTCAACATCAAACAGCCCTGACAGCAGGTCACTTCGGTAACCTCACAAGGGTTACGCTTAGTGTTTACGGTGGTTACATCTCGATCTACAGTCGTGGAGTGATCCCCAGCGACTCACCCAGTCATTGAGCTACCCAGTAGGTCTTGTAAGCTCCTTCGGGAGTATCTGATATGGGAACGGCCTGGATAAGGATTAGAAGGAGTCTTCACACTATGCTGTTGATGAGCTCTAATTCCTTATCCGTAAGTACCGGTTGTTTTATTGCTAACTGTCTACTCGCAGATACCTCACCTCCATGATGATAGATTCCAGCATGCTCATACATACATCTTGAAGTCAAAGAAAGCTCCCCCAAAGATCCTAGCAACACAAAGTTCAAAGAAAGATTCTACGGCAATAAGCAGAATCTACAAAGTATTATGACAAAGATCTCAATGCATGAAAAGGAACTTCTTGATCGTAAAAGTCAAAGTCCAAAGATGTATGAGTATGTTGGAATGGCGGACAACCACCACAGACACAGGAGTGACGAACGGCAGACAACTTCATAACTCAATCACTGCATCATCACCAAAGAACAAAGACAAAGGGCAAAGTACTCTCATTATCATTCATTTTGAAGACGTCTAAAGCTTTACATGTCACAAGTCAACGACAAAGACAAAGACGTCAAGCAACCGTGATGACCGACCCTTAGGGGGAGATTGTTGGGTTCATACTTTAGTATTTAGTCAAGTCTCGGTCATTACATTTTGTAATAGGTTGCTTAAGTAATATTTATCATTATTGTTTAAGTTAATGGGCAACATGTAAAAGCCCATAAGGCCTTAAAGCCCACGTATGAAAGGATAAGGGAGAAAGGGAGTGTTGCCCTAACTCCTCCCTTATAAATAGAAACCTTATGTTACATTTTATTTTGTTGGTTATTTGATTATCTTAAGGAAACTCTTGCACTCTCACCTTTCATATTGTCTCATAATCAACCAATCTTATTTCTCATCTTATTTCTTTCTAAATCATACTTGTGTTTACAAAATGGTGACCTAACAAAAACGTATAAGAAAATTATATGGTAAGGCATCACCTATTACTCCCCCCAAACACTATTTTACACCCACCATTTCCCTCCACAAGATTTGAACCACATCGGTTCTTTCTTCCCAGAGAACCATATATACCTAGTAAACCTATCCCTACCTATATCCCTAGATATGAACCTAGACAACCCTATAACTTAGCACCCACACCTTACTTAGTAAACCCTCCCACTTCATCTTGGAAATTTGAAGTCGGAGAAAATTCCACTAGGACAACTTTAGAAAATCAGGAAAATCAGTTAGAGGATATTTTAAATAACTTAGATGAAATTTTCCTTGACCTTATTGAGAAGATAGAAGAAGGTCATGATAATAACCTATGCACCCGACCTGATTATAGTAGTTTAAGAAACACCCTACAACAATCCCGTTTTAAAATAGCTAAAGTACATAAAAATCAAATGAGACACCACCATAAGATAGCTTTTGCCCGTTTTAGGATTTGTACCTTAGAAAAGATGATTGATGATGATGAGGAATGTCATCAATCAAATCTAGGAAACATCCAAAACCCAAACCCTTAGATTTAAGAAAACCTTGAAAGAAATCCCTTAGTAGTATGCCTTTATAGCTTTAGGAGTGTTACCCTAGAATAATACCCTAATACTCATAGGATATGTAAGTTAGGAAGTCAATAACATAAGTTATGCCTTAGATACCTCTTACTCTCACTTCCTAGTGCCCCTTAATTTAGGATAACCTAGCTAACCTAGGATTAGATATGCCTCTTCTTGATTACTCTAGGTCATCCCAAACCTTATAGGAACCCTTAGGAATTTAGATATATCCCGTAAAATATAACAAGTTGGTTTCTTGTTATAACATACCTTAAACCCTTACCCCATTATAACCTCTAGGAACTTAGGATGAACCATCCCGATGCCTTAGATTTATAGATTCTCAAAACTTTTAAACCTTAACTCGTTTGGGTTTCGATTTCAAACCCAATACCTTACAGAGAATCGTCTCGTAAGGGTACTTATTCTTGAACTTTAGGCATTTTAGGGAAGCCTAAAGTGTCATTCTATAGAGTCCGTTCCCTATTCCCATTTTCCATCCTTTGGTAATCTGCCTAAAAATCCCTATCCTTTTAAATCTGACAACAATACATTTGGCATAAATAGCAACACTTGTTAAAAACAAGTTATTTATGACGTTATGTAGTTGTAACTTCCACTCCCATTATTTTATGACATTATATGTCATGAATAACAACTTCCCTCGAACTTCATCTCTTTTCCACCTCCGAAAAACCAAATCCCTTAAAAACACTATTATCATTTCATATGATACTGATGATGAGAATTCTTATTCTACATCATATAGATCTGAATTCTTTCCAAATTCAGTATCCCTAGCCCTCACTACTTCCTTAGCTTTACTTATTCCCAATCTTCCCTCTTTACACCTCTAACTTACTATGATTCCTGAAATAGTTATTCCCTCTTAGAAAACCTGTAATACACACTCTAGGATTCCCATACCTGAGGTTAGAAATAATTCTAAGATGCCCTTAGGTAAACATAAGAATAGACATAGGATACTTTAAATAGGCTATCTCTAAGAAATTATCGAGGAAATAGAAAAAAATATTAGAAATCTTTGAGGTTTTTATTAGCTAGAAACTAAACTAGAGAAAAACCTATGCCCGATAGGTAAGAAAGATATTACAATAGGATGAATTTAGTCTAAGTTAGGAATTTTACTTAATATCGAGGACATTAGAATTAGTCATAGATTAGAAATAAGAAGTCTTTAGATACAACTTAGGAAACTTAGGAATAATAAAGGATTAGATTAGTAAACTACCTTAAGCCTTTAGCACCTAGTCTAGTTACAGGGTAGAAAGACGAGTTAAGATTTCACTATATAAGTCATTTTAAGGTTATATTTTTCCTAGACCTAGTCTCATAAGTTACCCATTCCGTATTAAGATTTTCCACATACCTTTGAGGATTTAGAAATTCCTAAGAATAATATACCATTAGGATAACCCAAACTTAGAATTCGAGGTTACTAGTTAGAACTAGGAATAAGACATCTGAGGATTTTAGTCTACCCATACTTAGTTTCTTAGGATTTGACGTTTTATAGGTTACACATTAGGAATTCTACTTAGAGGATACTATGGATATTACTCTACCCGGTTTCAAGTACCTAGGACATAGGATAGACAACTTAGGTCAAAAGACTAAACGTGAAACTCTACCTAAGTATATATAGTGATACTCCTAGTAAACCCCTAGATAAGGAATCACCTAGCCCATCTCCTATTATAGGATCTTCTTTAGCAGTTAAGACCAATACATCACCTTTAGAACCTTAGGTTTAGTTATGAAAACTAGAAGAACCTTAGGGGGAAAACAAACTTTGAAGGAATCTAGTAAATCTTAATTCCATTAGGAATACCATCTTTTCAGGTATCCTATACTCTCACTCTTCCATTTAAATCTATTCTCTCGCTTCTTCTCATTCTACCGTTTAAATCTCACTCTCCCGCCTTTTTCCACTCCCCTATTTTAAATCTCATTCTCCCGCCTTTTTCCCGCTCTCCTCTTTAAATCTTACTCTCCCTCCTTCCTCACTGTACCGTTTAATCCTATACTCCTATCCTTTTCTCACTCCACCTATTCCTTCTCATCCATCCTTTCATTATCTCCCACGCTTTCATACTTTCCAATTTCATCCCTTTCCTTCCCTTTTTCCTCTTCACTCTTTCCTATAAAATCCATCTTTCCACTTCCTCACATCCTTTCATTCCTCCGTCATTTTTCACTCTATTTTTCCTCACTCTAAACTCTCTCCCTACCTCATCCTACAATGTTCTAAGAGTTATAACTTGTATTTCTCGTCATATCACAAGATTCTATTAGTTAGAACTTGTAAGAATATATATGTCGAACTTTAATCCTCATTATGTTCAACTATGATATTAAATCTCGCTTTGCAAGAGTTGCAAGAATGAGATCTTCGACGTCCGTTACTCTAGTCATAACATGGGATGATACCAGGTGACTACTTGCTAATCAGGGAGACCATAGAACTTGTCTCCACCGTGACTAGAACTTGTCTCCACCGTGACTAGAACTTGTCTCCACCATGGCTAGAACTTGTCTCTAAAACATTACCATATCACACTTCCTTAAGTGTGGTAAACTCTCTCCATTTTCCGCCGATACCACTTAAGGATGATTTATGATGTCTATCCTATTAAAATGAACTAGGACGCTCCTTCATTTTAATGAGAATGTTATAAATCAAATGGATCATGAATTTATAAGCTCTTGCTTACAAGAATTGGGACGCCTCTACTTGTGAGTAATGAGATTAAGAATAACGGAATTGATGATGATGTTTACTATGAGAGGAGGCGAACATACTATTCGGTTTGCATGAATCTAGGCCCTGAGTACACACGTGATGAGAATTGGGTTAGATGTTTTGAATTAGCACAAAAGTGGGAAAGGAAAATGTAATTGCCCATGACCTTGAGTCTAGCTACAAGACTCGTAAATAAAGAAAAGCGCTTCTTGGGAGGCAACCCATGTTTTGTGTGATTTTTATTTGTTTGATTGTTATTTTCTTCTGTATGCATGCTTTATTTTTATTGTTGGTAGATCATGTTTCAAACTAAATTGTGAAAATACTTTATTTTGTTGTTTAACTTCGTCTTAACTTCATACAAAGGTATTTTGCAAAAGCTAAGTGTAAGGGGAAACCCCAAATTTGTTTCTCAGAACGAAAATGATCATGATTTGCCACAATATTATATGAACATGTATATTAGTATTTGTTAGAGTCAAATGCTTGTATCGAGTCATAATGATGTTTTGCAGGATTTTCCAGGAAGTAGGACATAAGTTTTTCCATAAATTTTCCAGAAACATAACGTAAAGATTTCTGCATGTCACTTCTGACGGCATCAGGAGTTAACTCCTGACGGCGTCACGTGTAAAATTCTAGAAATTTTGCGAGTTTTGTTTTTCTAACGGAGTCTTAAAGTTTTTGTTAATTCTTTAGTTTTATAAACTCCAGGGAATCTGCAAACATTCATTCCACAAGCATTATATCTTAAATTGCTTTCTAGGATTTGTTAGTATATATAGATTGCCGCTGATTTTATGCGAGGTTGCCTTGTTTGTTTTCTCAGGTTTAACAGGTTATATATGACAAGAAGATGATTTATTTTTCATGAAGGGAAGCTTTGAATGTTCATTTTCTTGGAGGAAGATCTAACCTTGTTGCCACACTATCCACACCGAACAAATCAGGGGAGTATTTGTTTTCATTCTTTTACCTATTCTACTTTTACATTCTTTAATTGAACATTGGGGACAATGTTCATCCTAAGTGTAAGGGGAGGGTAAATGATGATACCTTATAGGATACAATTGCACTTGAGTTTGTTTGTTTGATGGTAGGTGTGTAATAAAACTAAGAGAAATACTTGTTAGTGTAATTTTAGCGCCAAATTTAATTTTTTTTTACAACATTTAGGAGTGAAACTTTAGCCTTAGCAAGCGTCTCATGGATAGGAGTTGTATAACTAGCACGAAACCGTACCAATCAGAAAAATTTTCCACCCAAATATGTGAGGTTCGCCTTTAGATTTGATAGGAAAAGCATTTATTATTAGTGTTTATGAGTGTACCGGTAGTGTTTAGATTCTAGAACTTGCGTTAGTGATGCATCCCGAGACCGCTAGTGAGACTACATTCGTGTTGTAGGATTTACTACATGATAAGAGGCATTAGGATCACCCTTGTGTTAAACCCGTATCATAATTACTTGACCATTTAAGTAATATTACTTGACTAGTAAAGTCAATTAATTTTTCCCACACCTTAGCGTTGTACTCATTTTTAGTACACGAAACCCCTAGTACACCCCTCCGAGCCTATCTTTTCGTTTCTAACTTTAAGCATCTTACTTAAAGGAAGAATTTGTTACAACCCACCCAAATGTGCAACCAAATCGCCTTAGCCTTCCGTGTATGCACTCATCATTAGTGCATTATTGTTACATGTTTAAACCCTTAGTTAATTATATAATTGATTACATGGTTGCTAAGTCGAGTCATATCTTGTACATATTGTTTTGGGACGATTGGGACTCATGGGTAAAGTACTTGTGTCTTGGAGTAATGGGGAAGAACATCAAATTATTACCCCCATATGTGCGTTAATCTTAAAAGTACTCCAAGTGTTTGATTATCTTGATTCGAGTCATTAGATTAGTTTATTGTAAAGTATGTAAAAATTCAACTGTAAGGGGAATGCACATTCCCTATGATGTATTATTTTGCATGGTAGGGTAAAAGTGTATGCAAAAAAATAATAATAATAAAACAAAAATAAAAAAAATCGAAAAATCAAGAAAAAGAAAAAAAAATAGAAAAAGAAAAGAGAAAAACATACGGACTACCATCCCGTTTCATTCTATGTTTATTTTAAATTTTTGTTATTTTTGATTTATTAGCTTAAGTCGAGTCTAGTCTTGGCTTAGCAAAGCCATATTGTACATGTAATTAACCAAGATGATTAACTCGCCACCAGTAAATATTGCCTTTATCCAACAAAACCGTGTATTTCATATCCCTACACCTAACGTTATAACCCTTTGAAAGACCTCTTTGATAGTTTAATCTAGGTGCTTACGCCAAGTGGTGGAGGTTTGATCCTTTCCCAAGACTATGGTAATCTAGTTTGCTATGACAGGTAGTGAGAGATGTTTTCCATTTCCATATTGTGATATATTCTTTATTACACCCGAGAGATGTGAGTATCTAAACACTATTTGTGAGGTGCTAGTGTATGACCTCCGTGCATGTCTTTGGTCTTTAGTGGAACGATTATTTGTTGTAATTACTTTTATATTAGTGTTAAATGACCCCTAACTTGTATTTTGATTAGAATAAAAGCGCTTTTGCTTGAGGACAAGCAAATCTCAAGTGTAAGGGTATTTGATGAGGCGAAAAGTGAACCACTTTTAAAGGGTCATTTAAGCCCGAATTCAAATTTATTTGATCAATTATTGCCCTAAATCGTTCCTTTTGTCATTTTAGGTACTTTTGGTGAGAAATCTGGAAAAGGAGGCATTTTGGACGTTTTTGGAGCATAAAAGTGAAGAAAACGGTAAAGTCTCAATTTTCCTTGCTGGGAACAGTACCTGACGGCGTCAAGGCTCTCCACATGACGACGTCAAGAGTTACAAAAGAGGTGGATATGGCCAATACACGTGACGGCCCAGAACTATTTTTATGCTTAGGACCTGACGGCGTCACCAAGGCCGTCAGGGTCCAACTACACATGACGGCCCAGAGTTAAATTACACATGACGGCGTCAAAATCAGATATAGGCAATACGATTTCTATTATGGCGGCGAGTTGACGGCGTCACAACTTAATACATGACGCCGTCACCCTGTAAAATCTATATATAGTTTTCCAAATTTCATTCATTAGTGTGTAACTTTGAGGGGATAAACCCTAGGCCGAATTTTACAGCTTTTTCAAGGGATCCAACCCCTTGAATCTTTCATGTTTAATTAAAGATAAGTACTCTTTCAAATCATTCAATATGTTTATGTGTTGTTTGATTATATCTTGCGCTTGTCTTCAATTTAACATGCTAGGCTAGATTTCTTTTGTGTTTGCTTAGATGTAGTGAAACCTAGATGTTGATTATGGGTTGATTGTTTGTTTATAGTTGTTACGGATGATTGTATTTGATGTTAGGCTTAAGAAAACTGGAAGACTCCCATTGGTAACTTGCTTGAACGTCTTAAGAAACATGATCGGAGGTTTACTACGATTTTTAGTTGTAATTAATGCGTAGGATAATTCTAATGATCCCATGATAGGAGCTTCTAACGGCTCGACATGGAGTGAAGTAGGATCCTATAGAGTTAGGGAATATTGTACACGGCCCTACGACTAGTATTAAGGAATATGACCCGTCATCCATGCAATTGTAACAAACTATCAACCTGTAAAAGATATCTAGGGAGTAATGAAACCTAAGTAAACACAACTGTAGGATTCTCATAATCATAAACATGTATGGTTACTTGTGTTTTGGTTCGAATTAAAGGAGAAGAAGATAAGAAGAGTGTTTAGAGAGAGAAGTAGAGAGTGGGAGTTCTAGAGAGAGAAAGTGAGAGAAAATAATAAGTATGATTAGAAGCTCCACCCTCTCCCTTGGTGGGAGAGGGCTTATATAGTTACATAATAAACACCCTCTACCGGGTTGTGGATCGGGTATACAGTGGGTAAAGACCCGTCCGTCCTCCACGGTGTTACTTAAACTAATATACTACTAACTAAATAATAAACTAACTACGAGCTATCTTAATGCTACTACAACATTTAGGTGACCGAGTCTTTTATAGGAATTTTTGTATTCCTAACAATCTCCCCCTAAGCGAGGTCACCTTTGGAAATTAAGCTCTTTGTTCTTCAAGCATTCTTAAGACTTTGTAGCTCGTAGGTTATGATTCTTCACTTTGACTCACTTTGTACATCAAGCAATGAACTTGTGATTTGAGTTCCTTTGAGTTGTGTGATCTTTGAGCTTCTTTGAGATCATCAGCCACAGTAAATCTCCAAGCTCATCCTTAGACGTATTGCCTTCTTGTGATGTAGTGACATTAGGACCGTCATGCTCACACCCTTCTATATAAGGAGACTTTTCATCATAGTTGCAGAAACGTTGTTGGTAGTCTCTTTAACTTTCATGATCATCATTGATAGCGAGTAGGATGTGTGAGCATGAGGTATGGATTGACACGATTCAGCTGGAATTAGGCACCATCAATGCCATCTTTATATGTGTCCCTGAGATAAAACAGTTAGCAATAAAGATAGAGAACGAATATGGCTTTGTCATTCGTTCTACGAGGACAGACTACCCTCCGGTTTTGTGAAAACCGACCTGTGATCAGGTAGAGTCTCTGTTAAAGAAGACTTTCCTTGACAGGAATTTCTAGCTTGTAGTAATGAATCATCCAAAGAATCCACTTCATAATCTTCATAATAAGCATGTTCTCATACCGGAACGTCTCAAAGCAGACAACACGATAGAGTGAATCGGTGAATTGATATTCACAGATTGATGAGAAATTGATTTATAGAAATCACTCGCGTGTCATATAATAAAAAATTTTTGAGACACGACGAGAGTTTAATACTTCAAATCACATTTCCATCAAAAATACTTTTGTTTGAACGATTATACATAATCAATGTGCTCGAAAGATGGTTGGTGAGCACATTGAAAGGTTTTTGCAAAAGTATCCGTCAATCCATTTCCTGGAACAAGTTTGATTCAATGTTGAATCGCACCATTGTTGCTTTCCAATTGTCACTTGATCATTGATCCAAGATGGATCTTACATGTCACCTACCAAGAGCTTGAGAGAAGTTCGCTCTAGAAGGATTTCCATCTTCATAGTGAATATTTTCATACCACTCGGATGTTCTGGCAATACCACAAGGATAATGCGTAGGACTCTAAATATATTATCTTACTTTCCACATTGTGCGAAACAGTAAGCATATTTGGAAGTGTGTCCTATTGAGATTTATGGATGATCTCATGGCTCTAGACTCAATATTGCGTTTTGATCCGCTCCTGTAGACTGGGGAGGCGTCTCCTGTTTTAGGTATCAACATAGCTCGCAATGAGCGGTCGATACGTTGCACAGGGTTCCCCCGTGAGAATGAAACAAGCTATTTTAAGAGAACTTGAGTGGTTGGGAAGTTTAGTGCAGTGCGTCACTAGGTCCATGACTTGTCTTAAATACCAGTGTTACCTTAGTAACCACTAGTAGCATATGAAGTTGAACCCGGTTTCTGCCCTAAGGTTGAATATATGGAGGGCTATTTCTTTTCACCCTTTCTCATTTCATTTCTTTTTCATTCTTCAACCCATTCAGTGCTTACCGAGACTTCAACACTAGAACCTTGTTGGGTTTGTTCCAGTCCTAGCTCTATCTCAGTCCGCACTCTTCCCTTTCTCACTTTACTCCTTTTTCCAATCATTCCTAAGGACTTCTAATCTATCTATGGATTGTCCCTGGGAAGATGCTTCCGGTTCTGGTGGATCATGGGAACTAATACCTAACCTTAACCATCCTTATAACTCCGTGCATAAAGATAAATGGTCGGTCTTTGGTATTACTTCCACAAACGCCTTTTGCTCCCCCTTAATATGTGCATCGGTATTCGAAAGAGTTTAGCACATATTTGGGAGCCTATTATTGAGTCCAAAAGATCACATTTGATTATCAGATTTCATATTTAAATCACATTCTCTCCCCCGATCAAAATTTTCAAATCTTTCGAGATTTTGGATCTCAATTGATTTAAATAAGTTAGAAAACATTTGGGAGAGAAATGCGGTCAGTTTTAATATTTTCTGATAAAAGGAACCATTTTCTTGCTCCCCCTCAATCTGTGAGGGAGGTTGTTATATGTCAGATTTGATGAGTTTACAAAAGATTTGAAGTTTTAACGAAAACTCTTTGAAAAATTCTCATACTGACACATAATGAGAGGATCACTTGATTTGATCACACACTATGAGGTGTTGGACCTTTGTAATGTGTATATGTGATACTTTGAGTGAATATGATTAAGTATGCGGAATCTACTTAACCACACTTAGAATGTTTATTGGAAATGGAACTGTGATGCTTGTTTTTATTTAACAAAGAACAATGAAAGTATTTCACCAAACGATTCAATATTATTCAAAATAATACGAGTGATCTTCACTTATCACTAGGGTTACAAAGACCTTGAATCTTGTGTTTTTGTTCTATTGCATTTCTCTATGTATATCTCTACACACATATATATCTCTGTATTAACTCATATCTAAGATCTTCCTTTTATAGTCCAAGGAAAAAGATCTTTTACAATCTATATGACTCATATAATTACTAGCTTATGACTTATCTTTATATTGGCTAGTTGAAGAATTATCTTGTCAGTCATTAAGATACAACATGTATCTAGGAATACAACTCACTTGGAGTGTTCAATTTGATGACTACAACAAAGATATTTTGTTGTATATGTATCAGTAGAATAAGTCGTACTTATCTACACAGCTGTTTGAATGAGTCATAGCGTCAGCAGAAACATCTTCAGAAGAAACATTCTTCAGCAGAAACATTCTTCTGTTTATCAGCAGGAACGTACTTTGAGCTTTATGAGCAGGAACATACTTGATGTATTTCCTTGAGCCTTTATGTTGATTCTTCTGATTATTTAATTCCCAACAATCCTCCCCTAAACATGTGAATTACATTCAAACATGTTTTTCTGAATTAAATGAGGACTTTGTGAAGATCTTTCAAACACTTCATTGTCAGACTGATGATTTGAACTTTCTTCTCTTTTGAGTGATTGAATGTCTTTCTCTGTAACTCATCTGCTTTCTGTTCTTTGCTCCATTCTTGGACTCAAAGATGGTGCAATTTTTAACTTGAAGAATTATAAGAGGCAATGATGTTGTGTATCTTGAATGCTTGTTCCAAGAAGTAGAAATCATCTTTCAGCATGTCTTTGGAAGTGATGAATAAACATAGTGAATTGAAATTGAAACCTTTCATCTTTTGATCTAGATAAAACTTTCTCCTATCAGCTCTGTTCTTGTTCTTTATCAGTAGAAACCATGTCATCATCTTGTATGCTCTTATGTTTTCCTTCTTTTTATTTGGCTAATCTTCCTTTAAAGGGCTTTTGTAACCTCCCCTGAGATTTATTTCTCTCCTGAGCAATTTCCTCCCCTGTTTGGAAGATCTCTCACAATCATATCATATCACAATCATCTCATTTAGCAATTTCCATGTTTTCAGACAATTTGTACATGAATCCATCAATTCCTTAAGAGTTTAAATGTTGCCCTCATCACTTCTAGGTGTGTAACCTCCTATGAGTGGTGAATCACTGAGCATTGACTCATAATCCATCATTAGATGATTTTCTTAGCCTCTTTGAAAATCCTTTTTAAGAAATATGTGACTTAGCAGTATGAACATGATTTTATGATTAAAAATCATACTGCTTCTAACCATTTTGAAGGGATTAAGTGTGGTAACTAACACTTAATCAAAATTTCGGTTTAAAGCAACCTCTGGTTGTATGAGAACCAATGTTTTTAGTTATAAATAACTGCCTGTGTAGAGATAAACCTATTCAAAAGGCTTTCTTTACAGGGTTTCCAGCTCGTGGCATTTGTTACCTCTAACATAAGTGTTAGATTCACTTTTGCTCGCTGTTCTTTCTATCAGATATCCGTAGATTAGTCACATTATACTTGAGAGTATAAAATGATAGAAAGTGAGTTGTATTAGTGATTAACTGATCAACTAAATCATCAATTCAATGTGAAACATCATAATCAGATTCCAAGAAAGAAGTTTTAAGGAGTTTTGAAATCCCAAACTCTTTCAATCATGAACCTATTATATCAGCAGCAATGATCAGCATTCAGCAGCAATGATCAGAAATTTGTTGCTTACAGATTTCACTTGAAATAGCCTTTGAGCTCAAACATTCATACCTGAAATTGTTAGTCTAAAACCAAAAGAACAAAGTACAAAGTACTTGTCTTGAATTAGAATTATGCATAGGACTAACTGTATGAATAACTTTAAATTGGTAATAGTAGTTTTAGATGACAAAGTTAGATGCATTAACAAAATCTATATACAAGAACACATTATATTGAAAAATTCAAAGATTAAGCATTCCAATACTTGCTACCAAGTACTGAAATCTACCAACATCAAAAGCTTTTGTAAGAAGATCTGCAAAGTTTTGTTCTGAAGCAATTTTTATTACCTGAATTAACCTCTTTTCATTGCAATCTCTAATAAAATGATGTCTAATTTCAATGTGTTTTATTTTTGAATGTTGCACTGGATTTTTAATAATGCAAATTGTACTACTATTATCAATATGAATAATGGTATGTAAGAAATTGTACCCATAGTCAAGAAGTTGGTTTTGAAGCCATAGGACTTGACCACAACAATTTGCAGCAACTACATATTCAGCTTCAGTTGTTGAAGTAGCCACCATTGTCTGCTTCTTACACTGCCATGAGCTAAGTCTACACCCAAGGAATTGACATCCTCCAGTTGTTGACTTTCTGTCCAAGCTAGCACCAGCATAATCACTATCTGAATATGCTACTAAGTCAAAAGATGACTCCTTAGAATACCATAGACCCAACCTAGGTTGACCCTTGAGATATCTAAAAATTCTCTTGACTGCTGTTAAATGAGAAACCTTAGGAGTTACTTGATATCTTGCACAAGCACAGAAAGAGAACATGATATCAGGTCTTGATGATGTGAGATACATCAATGAACCTAGCATAGATATGTATGTGTGTACATCCACATTAATTCCTTCTACATCTTTAAGAAGTGGCTTCTCAGGGTCCATTGGTGTGCTTGCTATTTTGGAATCAGCAAATTGAAACTTTCTAAGAATCTCTGCAACATATTTGTCTTGACTAATAAAGATTCCTTCTCTTGATTGTTTAACCTGCAGACCCAAAAAGAATGTAAGTTCCCCCATGGAACTCATCTGAAACTTATTGTGCATAAACTTCTCAAACTCCAAACACATCTCCTTCCTTGTAGATCCAAAGATGATATCATCCACATACACTTGAACTAGGAAAAGATCCTTCTTATGCTTCTTGGTGAAAAGTGTCTGATTTATCTTGCCTCTTTGAAATCCATTTGAAATTAAGTAGGAAGCTAGTGTTTCATACCAAGCTCTTGGTGCCTGATGTAGGCCATATAGAGCTTTAACAACCTTGTACACTTTGTCTGGATGGTCAGGATCAACAAAACCAGGAGGTTGTGAGACATACACCTCCTCTTCAATAGTACCATATAAGAAAGCACTCTTGACATCCATTTGATAAACTGTGAATCCCATAAATGAAGCATAAGCCAAAAATAGTCTAATGGCTTCAATCCTTGCTACTGGAGCAAAAAATTCTTCATAGTCTATCCCTTCTTCTTGTGTGTACCCTTGAGCTACTAATCTAGCTTTATTTCTTATCACTATGCCCCTTTCATCCCTTTTATTCCTAAAAACCCATCTAGTTCCAATTACCCTTACACCACTTGGTAAATCAACTAGCACCCATACCTTTTGAATCTTAAACTGAAGAAGCTCCTCTTCCATAGCCTCTAACCAGCTTGAATTCTCTAGGGCTTTATGAATATTCTTTGGTTCATCTTGTGAGAGAAAACATACGAATAAGCAAGAGTTTGAAAACGCATGCTGTTTTGAAGCATAAAGGGCATCAAGAAGCCCTTGTTGATCTGAAGACATCAATTGTTGTCTTGTCTTTACTCCTGATTGTACATCTCCAATTACATTGTCCAGGGAGTGGACTTTCTGAATCCTTGAGTGTGGAGTAGAAAGAACTTGATAATCAGGTGGAAGGTTGTTGAAATCCACCTCATTTTCTGAGAGATTTGCTTGTGTTTCTTCTGATGGTCCATCAGCAGAAACATTTTGCTCATCAGTGGGAACGATTTTCTTATCAGCAGTGTTACTTCTGATTTCAAACTCTTGTTCCTCAGTTCTATCTTCCTTGTATTCATCTTCAACATCTTCTTTAGATTTACCAGAAGAAGATTCACCATTTATTGAAGTTGAATCCACACTTGAATTTGTCCATATTGGCATCATCACATAATCTTGATTTGTCTCTTTCTCCAATCCTTCTTCATTTCTTGCATCAGAAGTTTGTGAACTAGAAAATTCATTAGTTTCTGCAACAAAAGGCATATAATTCATTGATTTGGATAGAGATTCAAGATCAAATAGCCATTTGGGACCTTGACCTTCTACATTGGATTTCTTTTCTAAAAAATCCACATGAAGATTTTCTTCTACTCTTCTAGTTCTTATGTTGTATACTCTGATTGCTTTGCTATTGATAGAGTATCCAACTAAGAATCCTTCATCGACTTTACCATCAAACTTTCCAAGATGGTCTAAGGTATTTAGAATTGTCAAATGACATCCAAAAGGTCTAAGAAATCCTATTTCAGGAGTTCTACCTCTAAAAAGTTCACATGATGTCTTATTGTGAGGTTTGACAACTAAAACTCTATTTTGAACATAGCAAGCAGTGTTGACTGCTTCTGCCCAAAGAGTTATAGGCAACTTAGAGTCATCTAACATAGTTCTAGCAACTTCTATTAGTGTTCTATTTTTCCTTTCAGTAACTCCATTCTGTTGTGGAGTTCTTGCAACACTAAATTCTCTTTTAATACCTTTTTCTTTGTAGAAATCATCCATAACTCTATTCTTAAATTCTGTCCCATTATCACATCTAATGACTTTTACTCTTTTGCTTACTAGGTTTTCTATCTCTGTAATGAAGGTCTTAAGAATGCTAGAAGTCTCATCCTTAGTACCTAAAAAGAATACCCATGTAAATCTACTAAAGTCATCAGTAATAACTAGACAATATCTCTTATGCAACAAACTTTGGACATTTGTAGGACCAAATAAGTCCATATGCAGCATAAACAATGATTGATTTATAGAGTTAAAAATTTTGGGCTAACAAGTGGCTTTATGTTGTTAGCCTTTAAGACAAGCAATGCATGTTTGATCAATTTTAAATCGTTTTTGAGGTAAACCTCTTACCAAACCATCTTTGACAATCTTATTTATGGTTTTGAAGTTAATATGACCAAGCCTCCTATGCCATTTCATAGATTAATCCAATGTGGCCTTAGCAATAAGACAAGTAAGAGAATCTTTTGGAACAATCTTCTTGATATCAACACTGTACATGTTGCCTTTTCTTGGAATTCTAAGAAGTGCTTGACTTTCATCAGGCATCTTAAAATCAGAAGAAAATACAAGACATTCAGTGTCAGTAAAGAGAACTTTGTTCTTTTTGTCACACATTTGTGAGACACTAAAAAGATTATACTTAAGCTCTTGCACAAAGTACACATCTTCAAAATCTAATTTACCGGTTTTAATAGTACCTTTACCAGTAATTTTTCCTCCAATTCCTCCTCCAAAGGTAACATATCCTCCATCTACTGAATGGAAATCTGAGAGATAGGACTTGTTGCCTGTCATGTGCCTTGAACATCCACTATCTGAGAATCCTTGATCTTCATCATCTGCTGATGAATGTCCCTGCACAAAAATAAAGGAATTAGTTTTGTTTTGGGATCCAAACCATTTCTGACTTGGATCCGCCTCTTGCATCAATGAAATGTAATCTTTTGAGAATAGTTGATGCAACATTGGATTTAAGAATCCAACATGTTGAGGCCTTAACAGCATTTGCCCTGTTTCTTTTAGCAGTGATATGAACTATTTGGCTATCAGCAGAAACTGATGGCTTTGCAGTTGTATCCTTTGGTTTCCAAACTTGTTTTTGGATTACTGCCTTTGTTAGAATGGGTCTTTTAACAACATTTAATGCATATTTGAAAGTTGTTTTAGCACTTTTAACTGTTGTTTTTGGGTAAACAGTCAAATATGGTCTATCAGCAGAAACTGTTGGGATTCTAGATTTGATGTGACAAAATAGATAAAAGAATGAAACAAGAAGGGCTAAAGATAACAAAGAGAGAAAGCTACAAAGAATAAAGATACATGAAATATTCTATTATGAAGAAACGATTTTATACATATTCTGTATTTTAGTTTTATTCTTATCTCTTTGTAAACCCTAATATCTCTCTATATAAAGAGACATAGGGTACATGTTTTATTATTATGTCTTTCATAATGTAGTCGACTAAAGGTGTGTGTGTGTGTTCTAGGGCGTGTATACTATAAACGCCTAGAACTACTTAGTGTTGTTCGTATCCTCTAAGGTCTGAGATGTCTTAGATCCTTGTTACAGTTAGGTAACACGTTATTATTTTGATCAAATAATGATTGGAGGTGATTGGGAAAAACCTTGTTGTCAATAAATTTGATTTGTTTTATTCCGCTGCCTGTTATTATCATTGTTATTGTTTAACCCTAGTGCTCAAAATGATCCATGGAGTCTAACAAACTCCACAGAAACCATTTTCCTATCAGCAAGAATTGAAACTGTTTTGGGTTTTGTTCTAGTAAAGTTAGAGTGACTTTTAGGTGTTTGGCTTTTTAGATTCACCCTATTGTTTGTATACCCATTTACCCATTGATTACAGAAAGCTGCAAGATGGTCAAAACTACCACATGTGTAACAAGATTTGTTATCTCTTTGTTGGAGAGACTTGAGGCTATACCAATTCCTTTGGTTGCCTCTGGGCTTGTTTATGGTTCTATATTGTTAACAATATCTTACTGGTTGCCTAACATGTTTAACATTGTTTTTAGGCTTTTCAGTACTATGTTTGACTATCCTAGGAACATTTGTTCCTGCTTTCTTAACCACTTCAGGTTTAGACATAACCTGTTTTACCTTTTTATCATTAGATGTCACACCCCCAATTTACCTGACTTGCAGCGGAATGGAATACCTGGGGATGTCTGTCATAGCACCACAGTTACAGTTACATTGAACGACCTAAAGTGTCGTTTGGAAAATACTGCATTTGATCATTGAAATAATCCAGAGTTTACAAAATGAGGTCCCCAAAATGTGTTGCAAGTTTATAAAAACAAGTCCTACTAGATCAAATGTTTACATAAGTGCATGAAATAATGATGAGACGCGTCGACTCCGCGACTCCATGAAGGTCCAAATGCATGTCACATGAGCTACCTTAATAACCTGAAATACTGTCACAACTCATCATTTCAGGTCATTTCAGGTCATTTCCCGAACTTTGGAAAAACACTATTCATAAATCACTATTCATTAAAACACTATTCATCGTTTTACTATTCATCATTTTCGAGGTCATTTTGATATTCTGAGAAACATTTGGGAAATTTACTATTCACTAAACACTATTCATTTCCGGAAAAGTTTTCATCATTCACTTGCATTACTCATTTCATCGTAAATTTAGTTACGGGTATTCAAATTCGCGTAACCGGATTGGTTTAGGTGCGAATTCATTTCATTAGTGCTAAGGACACTGCATACGGACTGGAGATAGTCTGCATATCATCATAACAACATTTTCATATTATACCACTCTCAGGATTTTCAAATTACTATATTCAGTACATTTAACGTTTTTACGTATAAGTATTTATAGTAAACGTTAACACCCGGTTTATACACGACGAATATATCTAAATATTCCCACGATGGTCCCGACATATTTTTATATCCATTTTAACATCATAAAACTTATAACATTCAGTTACCCAGTATTTTGGAAATTTATTTTATTTATAACGTACGCGTACGAATATAACGACGGTTTTCGTGAAAACTAAACAATAATCACCCGATCACTCAGTAAATGTACCCAACATATTTTTAATATGTTTTTAACATTATTATAACATTATTTCATCCCGGTAAACTTCGTGGACATTTATTTCTAATAAAACCGATACCCGATCGTAACTAAAAACGCAAACTAGTGCAAATTCTTACAAGTTTTCTAATTAATTCACAAGTACCCTAACCCCCCCCCCCCCCCCCCCCTTCACCCCTTGAAAAACCAGCCCATGAGACACCCTTTTAACCCCTAGCATTAACTCCTAAGTATTTAACTAATAAACCTTAAAACCTAACTTTACCAAAAATTCCAAAATCATAATTCACTTTTTAGCAAGAACAATTTTCATCTCATCTCTTCTTCTTCCCTAGCAAACCCACGACCAAACCACCATAATTAGATCAAGTGATCATTTTTCATAAGTTAAAACACAAAACTTGTTCATTTTACAAGCCTAATCAAGAATCAAGCAACAAAAACACAAGAACATCAAGCATAATCATCCAATAATCATCTCATTTTGTCAAGTAAGTTTTCATCTTTATTTTTTCATGGATCATCCTATTTTTACATGTATTTCATAAGAATCATGCTAAAAACCATGTATAAGTAGCTATACCACACTTTATTTTGGCTAAAAAGAAACATACAAACCCTAACATTTTTGTTATGAATCCCCTTGCTCTAATAACTTGGTTAGGAGTCCATGGCACCCTAAGAAGGTGTATGGTAAGATTAGATTAGCCATGTGGTGATTACAAGAGGTTTGGTGATGGTAGAAATTAGTTTTTAACCTTGGAAACTTGATTTGGAACCTATTTTAGACATGCTGTCCCGTTTTGTAAAAATCTGGAAAATCAGTAAACACCAAGGAAACTTTGGCAAAATTTTTAGAAAATACTTTCAAAAACGAATCCGTAGGCGAAAGAACGGATTAAAAAGAGTCTATAACGAAGGAGTTATGATTTTTGCAAGATTGTAGACGAAAAGTATTTTTCTGAAAATGTATGCTGTTGGACGTTTTTCATTGGACAAAAAGAGACTTTAGACGTAACCCGGAGGAGCCGAGCTTTCCAAAATATATTACTACATACTAAGACGAAACCGTGGATATAAAGAACAAGTAAAACGGACAAGTAACGACAAAGATATACACGTTTGAATATCGGCTAAAACCCTTTTATATTTGACAGCTTTTATATAAATTTGGCGCAAAAACTACGAAGTGCATTTTTAAGCTAAACATGATATCAAGTACCGAGCTTTATAACTAATGTAGTATTAGTTATTACGAGTATGTTTTCATCATTTCAAGGATTTCAACTCGAGTATTTCAACGCTAACATGGAAACTTACGATATATATATATAAGTATATATATATTACAACTAGCTATTTATATTTTCTAATAGCAATATTTTCCAAATTCTTGGATTATATATTTTTGACAACACAAGTGTTTTTACAAAGACTAGAGTGGTATAGAAACATGAGCATGGACATTCATAACATCATTTGGTGATCTAAATGAGAACATTCATCATTCATTTTAGGTTGCGGCAGATAACCGTGCATTGTTGTCCTTAACATTCCGTAGCATTGTACTATTACTTCGAGGTGAGTCATAGCCCCTACTCTTTTAATTGTTTTATCAACTCTTTGGGGGAGATACATGCTACTACTTGCTTACTTGTGCAGATTTACATAACATTTATACTGGGGAAACATTATACTTGATTACATTATACTTGATTTCATTATTCTTGATTACATACATACATGATTGATACATGCACACATACTTACTATTATACTTTGGGAAATGGCACCCAGTAATCATACATACATACAGATTTCCAATGGCCCCAGATTAAGTTGCTGGGCACAACCATGGATACATACATACATACTTCCAATGGCCCCAGATTCAGTTCTGGGCACTACCATGGAGACACATATACTTCTTATGGCCCCAGATTGAGTTTCTGGGCACAACCATGGAAGTATACATACTTAAGTGAGGTCTTCGGAGATGAAGTGTAGACTCACTACTAATTGCTTAACTTTTGTTATGAACTTATACATATCTTAATCATATTATTTTGTAGCAGTGGGTTGTGAACACACAGGTTACAAGTCTCTTATGACGGGACTTGCAACTGAGTGGATTTACGATGCCTTTGCTGTGTGAACATTCTTTATAGGCTTTTCATCTATACTAAGACAAACTCTATGAACTCACCAACCTTTGTGTTGACACTTTTAAGCATGTTTATCTCAGGTTAGAAAGGCGATAGCAGGTTTGTGGAGCTGAGAGTCTTAGGGCATGCTTTTGGAGACTTTCACTTTTATCATTTTACCATTCGATACACTTTAAAAACTTATGTATCATTCTACTTTGGGATCCTTGTTTTGTAAACTATTACTTTTATCTATTCGAATGGTAACTTTTCAAAAACGTCTCATTTAGAGTTCGTTTTCTATATCTTGTACTTTGTGCCCTGAAGTAGCATCCCTATGACACAGTCTTCCGCTGCGGTATTTTGGGGGTGTTACAGATTGGTACCAGAGCCTTGGTTATAGAGAACTAGGTTGTTTTAGAGTCTAGACTATAACTACATACATGTAGACTCTCCTCCCTATCGCCTTGCACTTTACATACACATACGCTTGCTGGTAATTTATTTTTAGACCTACGCTATTAGATACTTTGTAGAAACCGTTAGAAACTAGACTTCCCGGTGACTTTAACACTTAAGGGAGAATCCTTTGTACTAAGCGTGACATTCCCTAGATGCCCATTTAAGCAACGTCTACCACTGAGATATGTGTGCCTGGTGATATGTACACTTGTGAAAGGAAACATTTATAATTGTGGTGGCCAACATAATTATAAGTGCTTCACGACACACGTGGACATATGACTATGCAGATGTAGATCGGTGTTGGCACAACTTAGGAAACAACTGGTAGCACGGTATTATATATGAGGATGTGAAGTGCAGACTTTGGTTAATCAACGGTTTTCCCTCATCACTGACGTTCACTAAACCCAAGTAACGATGGTGGAAGAACTGGTGGACGTGGAGGTAGAGGAGGTGGTCACGGCATTGAAAACAATGATAACAACGACGGTGGAAATACTGATTTTGAAGCCATCATCGCTCGACAACTTGAAAACTTTCTCCCCACTATTGTCACTCAAGTTGGCGATCATATGAATAACTTGGCAAACCACGAAAGCGGAATTAACAACACCAATGGTATAGGCCAGAATGGTAATGGCAACAACATCATTAGAACTGGATGTACGTATAAGGAATTTATGTCATGCAAGCCAATTGATTTCAATGGTGTAGGAGGTGCGTTGGTGTATACTCGATGGGTTGAAAAGATGGAGTCGGTGATCGACATTAGTAACTGTGCAGCACATCAAATGGTGAAGTATTCCATGTGCTTACTATCAGGAAAGGCATTGACATGGTGGAATACGCAGATTCAAGCTAGGGGTAGAGCGGCAGCTGTAGGTATGACATGGGATGATTTTAAGGCATTACTGAAGGAGGAATACTGCCCGGACAACGAGATGCAAAAGCTGGAGGATGAACTCTATCATCACACTATGATAGGGGCTGGACATGCAGCCTACACAGATCGATTCCATGAATTAGCCAGACTAGTTCCACACCTAGTTACCCCTGAGTCCAAGAGGATCGATAGGTACATATATGGCCTTGTCCCAGAAATTCGTGGGATTGTGAAAACAACTGAGCCTTTTACAATTCAGAGTGCAATATTGAGAGCAGGGACTCTGACATATGAAATGGTTAGAAATGGAAGCTTGAGGGACAGTGATAAAAGGAAGGGAACAAGCGAGTCGAACAAGCAGACTGACAACAAAAGGGCAAGGAACTTTGCGGCGACTAATTCGGGTCAGAGAGAGTATTTAGGCCAGCATCCTAAATGTACGAAATGTAACTTTCATCACCAAAAGACTGTGCCCTGCCGTATGTGTGCTAATTGCAGACAGTCTGGTCATTATGCAAACCAGTGTAGAGAACCAGTGAACCAAAAGACATGCTATGAGTGTAACAGCCCGGATCACTTTCGGAACACCTGTCCTAAATTGAAAAGAAATCTTAACCAAGGAGGAAATCGTCCAAACTTAGCAGCAGCAATTGAAGGGCCACGAGATGAGGCCAATGAGATTCCACCCGCACTTGGCAGAGCTTACTTCCTAGGAAATCCTATCACCCAACATGTCCGCGATAGCACAACGGGTACATTCTCTTGAACAACTATCGTATTTTAGTAGCACTTAAGTCTTAATATAGGACCTATACACAACATTGACTAATCTGAGACCTAGCAGCATTAACCTTAGTCATACTAACATTAGAAATTTGATTAGTGTAAGCAATTCCAAAGTCGAGCAAATCTTTCAAAAGATCTTTTTCAAGGATGTTGAATCCAGACCTTGATTTTTAGCTTGGTTCTAGTGACTGTTCTTGTTTGATTGGGTTGCGAAAATCAAGCTAAAAGTTAAAGTCATCACTCAAACCGATTTAGCTTAATCTCATGACTGTTCTTGTTTGATTGGGTTGTGGGCTTAAGTGAAAATCGGTTACCTAAATGATTAACCTAAAGGGGGTCTTTTGAGGACTATGCTCGGGATTGGGAAGGTTTGCCTCATCAAGTTTGATCACGAGAACATACCTAGTTGGATAGAAACCCACATACATAAGCTTTGACACATTTAACTGATTAACATTAACTGAACTTCGGGACGAAGTTCTTTTTAGAGGGGAAGACTGTCACAACTCATCATTTCAGGTCATTTCAGGTCATTTCCCGAACTTTGGAAAAACACTATTCATAAATCACTATTCATTAAAACACTATTCATCGTTTTACTATTCATCATTTTCGAGGTCATTTTGATATTCTGAGAAACATTTGGGAAATTTACTATTCACTAAACACTATTCATTTCCGGAAAAGTTTTCATCATTCACTTGCATTACTCATTTCATCGTAAATTTAGTTACGGGTATTCAAATTCGCGTAACCGGATTGGTTTAGGTGCGAATTCATTTCATTAGTGCTAAGGACACTGCATACGGACTGGAGATAGTCTGCATATCATCATAACAACATTTTCATATTATACCACTCTCAGGATTTTCAAATTACTATATTCAGTACATTTAACGTTTTTACGTATAAGTATTTATAGTAAACGTTAACACCCGGTTTATACACGACGAATATATCTAAATATTCCCACGATGGTCCCGACATATTTTTATATCCATTTTAACATCATAAAACTTATAACATTCAGTTACCCAGTATTTTGGAAATTTATTTTATTTATAACGTACGCGTACGAATATAACGACGGTTTTCGTGAAAACTAAACAATAATCACCCGATCACTCAGTAAATGTACCCAACATATTTTTAATATGTTTTTAACATTATTATAACATTATTTCATCCCGGTAAACTTCGTGGACATTTATTTCTAATAAAACCGATACCCGATCGTAACTAAAAACGCAAACTAGTGCAAATTCTTACAAGTTTTCTAATTAATTCACAAGTACCCTAACCCCCCCCCCCCCCCTTCACCCCTTGAAAAACCAGCCCATGAGACACCCTTTTAACCCCTAGCATTAACTCCTAAGTATTTAACTAATAAACCTTAAAACCTAACTTTACCAAAAATTCCAAAATCATAATTCACTTTTTAGCAAGAACAATTTTCATCTCATCTCTTCTTCTTCCCTAGCAAACCCACGACCAAACCACCATAATTAGATCAAGTGATCATTTTTCATAAGTTAAAACACAAAACTTGTTCATTTTACAAGCCTAATCAAGAATCAAGCAACAAAAACACAAGAACATCAAGCATAATCATCCAATAATCATCTCATTTTGTCAAGTAAGTTTTCATCTTTATTTTTTCATGGATCATCCTATTTTTACATGTATTTCATAAGAATCATGCTAAAAACCATGTATAAGTAGCTATACCACACTTTATTTTGGCTAAAAAGAAACATACAAACCCTAACATTTTTGTTATGAATCCCCTTGCTCTAATAACTTGGTTAGGAGTCCATGGCACCCTAAGAAGGTGTATGGTAAGATTAGATTAGCCATGTGGTGATTACAAGAGGTTTGGTGATGGTAGAAATTAGTTTTTAACCTTGGAAACTTGATTTGGAACCTATTTTAGACATGCTGTCCCGTTTTGTAAAAATCTGGAAAATCAGTAAACACCAAGGAAACTTTGGCAAAATTTTTAGAAAATACTTTCAAAAACGAATCCGTAGGCGAAAGAACGGATTAAAAAGAGTCTATAACGAAGGAGTTATGATTTTTGCAAGATTGTAGACGAAAAGTATTTTTCTGAAAATGTATGCTGTTGGACGTTTTTCATTGGACAAAAAGAGACTTTAGACGTAACCCGGAGGAGCCGAGCTTTCCAAAATATATTACTACATACTAAGACGAAACCGTGGATATAAAGAACAAGTAAAACGGACAAGTAACGACAAAGATATACACGTTTGAATATCGGCTAAAACCCTTTTATATTTGACAGCTTTTATATAAATTTGGCGCAAAAACTACGAAGTGCATTTTTAAGCTAAACATGATATCAAGTACCGAGCTTTATAACTAATGTAGTATTAGTTATTACGAGTATGTTTTCATCATTTCAAGGATTTCAACTCGAGTATTTCAACGCTAACATGGAAACTTACGATATATATATATAAGTATATATATATTACAACTAGCTATTTATATTTTCTAATAGCAATATTTTCCAAATTCTTGGATTATATATTTTTGACAACACAAGTGTTTTTACAAAGACTAGAGTGGTATAGAAACATGAGCATGGACATTCATAACATCATTTGGTGATCTAAATGAGAACATTCATCATTCATTTTAGGTTGCGGCAGATAACCGTGCATTGTTGTCCTTAACATTCCGTAGCATTGTACTATTACTTCGAGGTGAGTCATAGCCCCTACTCTTTTAATTGTTTTATCAACTCTTTGGGGGAGATACATGCTACTACTTGCTTACTTGTGCAGATTTACATAACATTTATACTGGGGAAACATTATACTTGATTACATTATACTTGATTTCATTATTCTTGATTACATACATACATGATTGATACATGCACACATACTTACTATTATACTTTGGGAAATGGCACCCAGTAATCATACATACATACAGATTTCCAATGGCCCCAGATTAAGTTGCTGGGCACAACCATGGATACATACATACATACTTCCAATGGCCCCAGATTCAGTTCTGGGCACTACCATGGAGACACATATACTTCTTATGGCCCCAGATTGAGTTTCTGGGCACAACCATGGAAGTATACATACTTAAGTGAGGTCTTCGGAGATGAAGTGTAGACTCACTACTAATTGCTTAACTTTTGTTATGAACTTATACATATCTTAATCATATTATTTTGTAGCAGTGGGTTGTGAACACACAGGTTACAAGTCTCTTATGACGGGACTTGCAACTGAGTGGATTTACGATGCCTTTGCTGTGTGAACATTCTTTATAGGCTTTTCATCTATACTAAGACAAACTCTATGAACTCACCAACCTTTGTGTTGACACTTTTAAGCATGTTTATCTCAGGTTAGAAAGGCGATAGCAGGTTTGTGGAGCTGAGAGTCTTAGGGCATGCTTTTGGAGACTTTCACTTTTATCATTTTACCATTCGATACACTTTAAAAACTTATGTATCATTCTACTTTGGGATCCTTGTTTTGTAAACTATTACTTTTATCTATTCGAATGGTAACTTTTCAAAAACGTCTCATTTAGAGTTCGTTTTCTATACCTTGTACTTTGTGCCCTGAAGTAGCATCCCTATGACACAGTCTTCCGCTGCGGTATTTTGGGGGTGTTACAAATACATTGCTAAAACGTCAACACGAATGTTGGTGAATTCCATAGGTTTGTAAATTGTAATGATGTACGGCCACCACAAGTAAAAGTGCAAGATAAAAATCTCATGAAAATTGTACAATAGACCTTAAGCTCATGACCCAGAAGCTATGACTGATGTATGCCCCTCTCGAATGTTTTACCAGAACACTCGTAACTGTAAAAGACATGAAATGCATCCACTTACGGTTGGTAATCACTACCACGGATGGAGGCGTCACCCTCGATAGATCTATCCACTCACTCTCGCTTACCGGCAAATAAACGGTCCATGATAATAAACAGGGGACTTTAACTGATTGGTAAGGCAACTTAAGCAATGTACATATGTTTGAATACTTGGGCTCGTACTAAAATAATTGATGCAATGTATTCCCCCTGTGGGATTTGAAATCAAAATATTGAATTGAAAACGGGGCTATGAAAACTCACCTTAATTGATGAAACTGTGATGAAGTGAAATGAACAAAAATGAACAATTAGCTGCCACAACCTAATATGATGGTACCATGAACATGTAATGAGCTGAAAACAACAAGGCGCGCACACTAGCCGCAACCTAATATGAATGATGAACGATCTACTTTAGATCATGAAATGATGTTATGAGTGTCCATGCACATGTTTCCTATACCACTCTACTCTTTGAAAAACACTTGTTGTTATCAAAAGTATATATTCCAAGACTTAGGAAAAATATGGCTATTAGAAAAATAAAACTAGTTGCAATATATATACTTATATATATATCGTATGTACCAATGTTTGTGTTGAAATCCTCGGTTTGAAATCCTTGAAATAACGCCTTGTAGCGATAAAAATATACTTGTAATAACTAATACTTCATTAGTTATAAAATTGGATACTTGGTATTATTTCTAGATTCTAAAGTTACTACGTAGTTTTAGTGTTAATATTACTAAAAGCTGTCAAAATGAAATGAGTTTTGCCGATATTCAAACGTGAATATCTTTGTCGTTATAAGTCTGTTTTACTTGTTCTTTATATCCACGGGTACGTCTTAGTATGTAGTAATATATTTTGGAAAGCTCGGCTCCTCCGGTTTACGACTAAAGCCTCTTTTTGTCCGACGAAAAACGTCCAACAGCATGTAATTTTCAGAAAAATACTTTTCGTCAACAAATTTGCAAAAATCATAACTTCTTCGTTATAAACTCTTTTTAATCCGTTCTTTCGCCTACGGCTTCGTTTTTGAAAGTATTTTCTAAAATTTTTTCCAAAGTTTACTTTGTATTTACTGATTTTCCAGAATTTACCAAAATGGGACAGAATGTTCATATAGTTGTTACAAATCCATTTCCAAGGTTCTAAACTAGTTTTAACTTCAACCAAAACTCTTGCAAACTCCACAAATCTATACTAATCTTACCATACACCTTCTTAGGGTGCCATGGGTTCCTAATGACTAGTAATCAAGTTAATTTAACAAGGGAACACCTAAATCACAATCTAGGGTTTGTATGTTCAAAAAGTATACAAAAATAAAGTGGTATAGCTAGTTTGTGCAGGAAATTAAGCATGAATGTCATAAGATACATATGTTAATTAGATGAAAACATGAAAAAAAAATTTGAATACTCACTTCGAAATAATAGGTGGTGAGATGATGAGAAACCTTGGATTACTTGTGTTTTTGTGTTATGATTCTTGATTAGGATGATGAAATGAACAACTTTGATGCTTTGTACTAAGAAAAATAATGGATTTTGGTTATGGATATGATCTTTATGATTCTCAAAATGTTATGTGTTTATGTTTTGGTGGTTTTTGTAATTAAGTAAACAAGTTATATAGTATAATATGCAAACATAAATACATATGGTTAGAAAAATAAAGGTCAAGTGGTTTAGGGTGTGCTCATGCATAGAAAATGGATGAGTGTGTAGTAAGCTTGGTGTTATCTGGTTCACGGAGTCGGTTTTGGTTCCGTTATTCGCAAAACGTAAAGTTTTAAATAGCGAAACGTAAAATCGGGCATCGTAAAAATATGAAACTTGAAAGAATGACTAAACTTGTCAAAATACTCCATGATGAAATATAAAATGAATGGTAAGTTCCATCGGGTTGCTTGAACGTTGTTAAAACTGGAAACGCGGGTTAAAAACGCGTAATTTGCGTAAAACGCTGAACTGGAAAACGTAAAATTCCAAAATACTGGGTAAATGAATGTAATAACTTTTTTGATGAAATAATGGATATAAAAATATGTCGAGACCATTGTGGGAATATTTAGATATATTCGTCGTGTTTATAAACCGTGTGTTAACGTTTATTTATAAATAATTATAAGAAAAACGTTAAATGTATCAAATATATAAATTTGAAAATCCTAAGAGTGGTATAACATGTAAATGACCTGCTGATGATATGCAGACTGTCTCTAGTCCGTATGAAATGTCTTTTCTGATAATGCATGAATTCGCACCTGAACTAATACGGTTACACGAACTTAAATACCCGTAAACTAAATTTACGATGAAATGAATAATGCACGTGTATGATGAAATCTTTTCCGGCAATGAATAGTGTTCAATGAATAGTAAAATTTCTGAATGCTTCTCGGAATGTCAAACTGACACCAAATATGATGAATAGTGTTTTGATGAATAGTGTTTGATGAATAGTGTTTTTCCAAAGTTCGGGAAATGACCTGAAATGGTGAGTTGTGACATTCTTCCCCTCTAAAAGGAACTTCGTCCCGAAGTTCAGTTTATGTTGGTTTCTGAAAACATATTGGTGAAAAGGTGATGATATTCGAGAATTCCAGCGAACTCTAACGATAGGAATTCGACTCTGATTCAACTGTTTGACCACCCGGTCCATGATTTCTGTTGGTTCTCTTACAAGGTCTGAGTTTGTCCTTGGGTTGGATTCCTTTCCAAATGGGATTATGAGTGACTAATCTAAAAGTCATTTCTTGAGATTTGAAAATTGTGAAACATGTTTGTGAAATCCTGGTGTTCTCTAACAATGTTCAAGTCTGACGGCCACTAGGCCTACTCTGTCTGAAATATTACATGGTCCAGTGTATATCTGGTTTAACTTTCCAAGTTTTCTGAATGATATCATGCCTTTCCTAGGCAGAACTTTCAACATAACTCTGCCTACCAACTTGAAGTTTTAATGGTTTACAACTTATTGAACTTGTAACTTATTCTTGACTTGTAGGAAATTTCTGGTTATGTCATGAATGCCTACTGGACTAGTGAGTTGAGCTTTTTCCCGAGTTTGGCCCATCAATAGATGGTATGCGCTTCTTAATGTTTTAAATGTGATACTGGTAATATATACTGCTGAATTCTGCCAGAACTCAAGTTTGTATGCTAGTTGATCGATTCTAAAATGAATCTTAGATGGTCCAATATGCTAAAGGTTCGACCTCTCTTGTTATCCAATTTGTATCATGCCAATCCAAGGCAATGCTTTTAACCTAATTTGTTCTCCCACTTGAATCTGGATGGTTTGTTGTTCAGGATATCCAATCCAAATGATGTGTGTTATGTACCAACCTAACTTCTGCCAGTTTCCCGCTGTTGATGTGATAACTATTGTTGTAGATGAATTTGATTTATAATAAATGATTAGTCCAACCATTTCTAGGGTCAATCACTCATGCTCTGAGCATACTTTCCTATGTTTGAATTGTTCTCTTGCCTTGACCATCGGTCTGAGGGTGATAGGTGATGTTTACATCTAAATGGGTTTCTGAAGGAAATCCTGAAATGATTGCCTGAAGTCCAAGGTGAATCGGTTTCCTTAACAGGAATAACTGAAATGGGTACAATAAACCTTTGTGACTAATTCCACAATGTTCGGTCCTTCGAACTTGGCGTTATCTAAAAGGGATAGAATATAGGTAACAATTTGATTCCTTGTGTTTCGTTCCAACGGATGATAAGACATGTGTCTTTCTTTGTCTAGTGGGTTTGGTCTCCACTACTGATGTTCGTGATTAATTTGTGATGTTCCTCCTAATTCCTTCATCACATATTCCAAATATTCTCTATTGTCAAGTCACAAATCCTAAATGCATAAGCGATGTTGAAGGGAAAGTGGTTCTGGAAATTTGTCTCGCGATTGTGAGTTTTAGTTGAAATCCTTTTCTGAATAAACGAATTTAGAAAATGGAGCAAATGATTTACTGGGTAATATTTTTCTTGATGATTAAAAATCCAATAGTTATGAAATAGGAACTGTTTTCAAACATGTTGTGATTAAGACTGCTTACCAAAGTTTGATGTTTATGTATATTTCTCATTGTACAATAGTGTTGCTAAATATTGACCAAAAAGGATCGTACTTGTTCAAAATAGGAATTTCAGAAATCATTTTTCCACAAGGTATGTGATTTATGTAAACGCCTCAACTTTATTTAAAAGTGAAAACACTAACAAGGATAAAATGGTAGAATAGGAAATGTTCGCTTAAATGCATAGATGTCTAACACTTAGTTCCTGAGGTTGGATAATGCCTATTGGTGGTTATCTGGCATAACTACAAGCATAGGTATTTAGACTAACTTAAGTCCTGAAATATTTTATCGTTGTAATTGACAAAACGAAGGTATCACTTGATGTTGTGTCGATGAATGTCTATTCTGTTTTCCCATGTAGATGAGGAGATATGTTCTGGTTTGATCCCTTGCTTGGTATGAAGGTGAGGTTATCTGAAATTTCTAGAGACATAATGCCTTAGAGGAATCTACATCGATATTCTTGATTCAAACAATTGTCCTTTGTGAAAACTTACTGCAGGAAAGTTTATGTATGGATGAGGCCATGTTTAAATGAAATGCTCTACAGTCTCAATTAGAAGCTTGGACAACTAGGTCAGAGATGGTGATTCGGATGTTCTCGCAGTATCTTAGAATTTGTTGTTGAGTTATGAATTCTCTCACTATATACTTCTAGTTCTGGTTAGTAGTTCTGTAATCCTTTTGTTGCTTTTATTGTATAGAGGAATCCTGCATGTAATTGATATGGAAAGTCTCTCTTAGGGAAGTCAATGGGAAAATCCAACTTAATGGCTAAGTGGGTGACAGGTGGGGTTAGTATCCAGGGATAGTTCGGCAAAAGGGATGTTTATGGAAGAGTTCCTTTGTTTACAAAAATTTTAAATGAAGATTGTTATTAACAATCCTTTGAAAAGGTAATTATTTCCTTCATGGCATAATCCTTCCTGAATTTTACATAGGTGATCAGGCTATGTACAATTGAGGACTAATGATGCGATGTTAGATTTGGTCAAAATATCATAACTTTTCTCAAAAGTTTTAGATGGTGTTCAACGCATTGTTATTAAAAATGGTGTCCTGATGTTTTCTTTCAAGTAACATGAAAATTGTCTCGCGTAATAATAGTAAATACTTGGTGTAATGACAGAAAAATCAATTTATAGGACAGTAATAAAATAGCTTACTTCAGAAATTTTTCTGTAAAACAATTTCCCCATATGATAGTAAAATAGCTTGAATGGTGTATTGGATACGTGGGTGAATCTTATTGAATGGTAATAGTCTACTAATCCACTTATTTAGAGAATATAAATATCTTAGTCCATAACAGGATAGTGGTTTATGGTTATGAAGTGGTCGAGAATATGGTAGTGATATTGAGAGCGTGAAGGATGAACGTGTCGTTAAGGCATCTATAGTCAAGTGAAGATGATAGTCTATGTGTTAAAGGATATAGGGAAGAAATTGGTGCCAATGATTTGAAGTATTAGAGAATTTATTCTAGGTAAAGTTCGCAGGTTCAAATGCTTAATCCTTCTAAGCATGAATAAAATGTATAAAGCCTGGAAATTGTTGTACTGGTGGTCTGAATCAAGTAGGTACCCCATCGTATGATGTTTGATTTACCATGAATGAAAGCTAAATGTCTTTTGGTCAGGCGAAACTTCTCGATGTCCTTTCATGAAAATGAGGTCTTGTTCCAATGTGACTAAGCTATATCGATCTCTGAAAAGGATATAAATTATGTTGAGTCATTGTACCTTGATCTTTTAATCCAACGAGCTTATAATAGTGTGAGGGTCTGATAACATGGAATGAGCGAAAACGTTGTAATTTGAAGTAGTGGTGTTAAGGCATGGTATATCTATACTGGCAATCTCTAGTAGAGGTGTTTCTTTCGCTTCTAAGGTCAAATAGTAAGTAAGTATAGTGGTTGCTTTCGAGATTCGTTCATGAGTTGTGCGTGTTCCTTCTTGGAGATATGGTTTCTAACATCCATCAACACATTTGTTTGAGTGAAACATTGTGAAAATTTGATCATAAGTGTATTTTGGAGTGACTTTATTTGAAGTTTGTAGTGAGTATAGTCATGTAAAAGATGTGACTATGAAATATTTTGTACTTTGATAGGAATAATAGTTCCTATATATATATGTCTTTGAAAAAGAATTCCAGAGATTGTTGCAAAGAAAATGAGTTTTAATCCAACCATTGAAAATCAATATTTTATCGTTCTTCGTAAGGTTTGCAAGAAATATTTTTGTTTGTACAAAAATTCTTTCAGAATTTAACTTAATTGAATTGTTATTATCTCCGAAACACGAAAACTAGGGTAGTCATTTTTATCTTGGTCAACATGACCATCTACTCGTAAAGACATATTCGTCCTTATTAATCCTATTGTCTTAATTGGAGTGGTTTTCTTAAATCTATCCTCATCAAATCATAAGAGACCATGAGAATCTATAGGTAATAGAAATTATCATATTCATAACACCTGAATATAATACATGAAAATTTCGGTCTACGTGGATCGATATCACAAATAGCACAACCATTTCTTACATAGTAGAGTCACACTTGATATATTTGTTTGTACAACAATCAAAAGACAACAAGTTCTTTAGACTATGTCCCACACCTTCTGTGGCTAGGATAATAGTAAAAGCTAGTGAGGATATAAGTCTGGTCTAGAGACTTCCTGGTGTCCCTCTGAGTGAAATCAGGTTTGTGGCATCATAAGGTCGAGATAGTTCTGAAGTGGTGTCCGAAGTTGTGCATCTATCAAATCTTAGATAATGTAGGTTCTGAACCATTCCTGAAGAATCTGCGGATGTTCCTGTTGAGTCCGTGATATTGGTATTATCTACTAGGTGTTATCTAGTTCATGGCAAGTGGGAATGGAAAATGAAAATGACAATGATGGTACTAGTGAATGGAATACTACCCTCTTTCGCGCTACCTCGCGACATCTAGGAGGTAAAACTGAAGTACGCATTATAGGACGACCAATAGTGTAATAAGTAACTGACGGTGGTGATAGTACCTGAGTAGTAAGCGCCCTACTAGTGATGGAAAGAAACATATTGTCTTCCTTGCAATAAACATTCTAATAATTCCATTAAGATTAAGTCTGAATACTCTACCAAAAGGTATTCTATGTATGGGCTGAATGATAGGAAAACCCTGTTCCTATGACAAATCAATAGTGCTAATGGTGGTGTAAGTGCAACTGGTGGTATAATGGTAGTGGAAGATGACAAGGCATCTTCAATGTCGGAATCCGGTAAAAGGATGTCAGGGTGAGTATCTGAAGGCATGTCACTAGTGAACCAGGTCAATAAAATGATATACATATACAAATATAAGTATAAATAACTCGCACAGGGTATGCATGAAACAACATGTATCATGATTATGAACTTATGATGGAATGATGAGATGCTATGATGATGTGGTTATAGTCTAGGGTCCAAGATACATCCTAGTTTGCTATAACCTTGGCTCTGATGCCAATCTGTCACACCCCCAATTTACCTGACTTGCAGCGGAATGGAATACCTGGGGATGTCTGTCATAGCACCACAGTTACAGTTACATTGAACGACCTAAAGTGTCGTTTGGAAAATACTGCATTTGATCATTGAAATAATCCAGAGTTTACAAAATGAGGTCCCCAAAATGTGTTGCACGTTTATAAAAACAAGTCCTACTAGATCAAATGTTTACATAAGTGCATGAAATAATGATGAGACGCGTCGACTCCGCGACTCCATGAAGGTCCAAATGCATGTCACATGAGCTACCTTAATAACCTGAAATACATTGCTAAAACGTCAACATGAATGTTGGTGAATTCCATAGGTTTGTAAATTGTAATGATGTACGGCCACCACAAGTAAAAATGCAAGATAAAAATCTCATGAAAATTGTACAATAGACCTTAAGCTCATGACCCCGAAGCTATGACTGATGTATGCCCCTCCCGAATGTTTTACCAGAACACTCGTAACTGTAAAAGACATGAAATGCATCCGCTTACGGTTGGTAATCACTACCACGGATGGAGGCGTCACCCTCGATAGATCTATCCACTCACTCTCGCTTACCGGCAAATTAACGGTCCATGATAATAAACAGGGGACTTTAACTGATTGGTAAGGCAACTTAAGCAATGTACATATGTTTGAATACTTGGGCTCGTACTAAAATAATTGATGCAATGTATTCCCCCTGTGGGATTTGAAATCAAAATATTGAATTGAAAACGGGGCTATGAAAACTCACCTTAACTGATGAAACTGTGATGAAGTGAAATGAACAACAATGAACAATTAGCTGCCACAACCTAATATGATGGTACCATGAACATGTAATGAGCTGAAAACAACAAGGCGCGCACACTAGCCGCAACCTAATATGAATGATGAACGATCTACTTTAGATCATGAAATGATGTTATGAATGTCCATGCACATGTTTCCTATACCACTCTACTCTTTGAAAAACACTTGTTGTTATCAAAAGTATATATTCCAAGACTTAGGAAAAATATGGCTATTAGAAAAATAAAACTAGTTGCAATATATATACTTATATATATATCATATGTACCAATGTTTGTGCTGAAATCCTCGGTTTGAAATCCTTGAAATAACGCCTTGTAGCGATAAAAATATACTTGTAATAACTAATACTTCATTAGTTATAAAATTGGATACTTGGTATTATTTCTAGATTCTAAAGTTACTACGTAGTTTTAGTGTTAATATTACTAAAAGCTGTCAAAATGAAATGAGTTTTGCCGATATTCAAACGTGAATATCTTTGTCGTTATAAGTCCGTTTTACTTGTTCTTTATATCCACGGGTACGTCTTAGTATGTAGTAATATATTTTGGAAAGCTCGGCTCCTCCGGTTTACGACTAAAGCCTCTTTTTGTCCGACGAAAAACGTCCAACAGCATGTAATTTTCAGAAAAATACTTTTCGTCAACAAATTTGCAAAAATCATAACTTCTTCGTTATAAACTCTTTTTAATCCGTTCTTTCGCCTACGGCTTCGTTTTTGAAAGTATTTTCTAAAATTTTGCCAAAGTTTACTTTGTATTTACTGATTTTCCAGAATTTACCAAAATGGGACAGAATGTTCATATAGTTGTTACAAATCCATTTCCAAGGTTCTAAACTAGTTTTAACTTCAACCAAAACTCTTGCAAACTCCACAAATCTATACTAATCTTACCATACACCTTCTTAGGGTGCCATGGGTTCCTGATGACTAGTAATCAAGTTAATTTAACAAGGGAACACCGAAATCACAATCTAGGGTTTGTATGTTCAAAAAGTATACAAAAATAAAGTGGTATAGCTAGTTTGTGCATGAAATTAAGCATGAATACCATAAGATACATATGTTAATTAGATGAAAACATGAAAAAAAATTTTGAATACTCACATCGAAATAATAGGTGGTGAGATGATGAGAAACCTTGGATTACTTGTGTTTTTGTGTTATGATTCTTGATTAGGATGATGAAATGAACAACTTTGATGCTTTGTACTAAGAAAAATAATGGATTTTGGTTATGGATGGAGGTTGGGTCGTGGCTTATGAAGTGAAAAAGATGAAGATGAGCTTTATGATTCTCAAAATGTTATGTGTTTATGTTTTGGTGGTTTTTGTAATTAAGTAAACAAGTTATATAGTATAATATGCAAACATAA
Source organism: Artemisia argyi (assembly GCA_030686995.1). Lineage (NCBI taxonomy): Eukaryota > Viridiplantae > Streptophyta > Magnoliopsida > Asterales > Asteraceae > Artemisia > Artemisia argyi. Next base: position 92,981,545 of record CM060683.1, on the reverse strand, counting down.
ATACATATGGTTAGAAAAATAAAGGTCAAGTGGTTTAGGGTGTGCTCATGCATAGAAAATGGATGAGTGTGTAGTAAGCTTGGTGTTATCTGGTTCACGGAGTCGGTTTTGGTTTCGTTATTCGCAAAACATAAAGTTTTAAATCGCGAAACGTAAATTCGGGCATCGTAAAAATATGAAACTTGAAAGAATGACTAAACTTGTCAAAATACTCCATGATGAAATATAAAATGAATGGTAAGTTCCATCGGGTTGCTTGAACGTTGTTAAAACTGGAAACGCGGGTTAAAAACGCGTAATTTGCGTAAAACGCTGAACTGAAAAACGTAAAATTCCAAAATACTAGGTAAATGAATGTAATAACTTTTATGATGAAATAATGGATATAAAAATATGTCGGGACCATTGTGGGAATATTTAGATATATTCGTCGTGTTTATAAACCGTGTGTTAACGTTTATTTATAAATAATTATAAGAAAAACGTTAAATGTATCAAATATATAAATTTGAAAATCCTAAGAGTGGTATAACATGTAAATGACCTGCTGATGATATGCAGACTGTCTCTAGTCCGTATGAAATGTCTTTACTGATAATGCATGAATTCGCACCTGAACTAATACGGTTACGCGAACTTAAATACCCGTAAACTAAATTTACGATGAAATGAATAATGCACGTGTATGATGAAATCTTTTCCGGCAATGAATAGTGTTCAGTGAATAGTAAAATTTCTGAATGCTTATCGGAATGTCAAACTGACACCAAATATGATGAATAGTAAACTGATGAATAGTGTTTTGATGAATAGTTTTTGATGAATAGTGTTTTTCCAAAGTTCGGGAAATGACCTGAAATGACCTGAAATGGTGAGTTGTGACATTAGATGTTAAGTCCTCAATGATTGGACCATCTGACTTTCTACAAGAACACACCTTGTCCTTAGGAAGTGAAGTTTTACTTAAACTATCACTTTCTTTTAAAGGTTTATTATCAACTACATTAGTTTTTGGTTGAGCACCATATTTTAATTTAGGTAGTTGAAATTCAGGTAAGCCTGTGTGTTCTAGGTCAATTCCTGGGGGTGAAGGAATACCTCTATATGGTGGAGGAACATATTTGTATCCAACACCAGACTTAGCTTTATTAATTACTTGAAATTCAATTAAGTTGGTCACACCCTTAGATGCATAATCTTGTGTTTCTACACTCATTTGAATGTTTTCTTTAGCCTTACTAAGCCTATCAACTTCAGCTTTCAAGTTACTAATGTCAACATCTTTAAACATTATTTCTCTTTCAAGAAGAATTTTCACATCAGTAAAGGTAGATTCATTTGTTTGAAAATGTATAACTTGTTCCTCTAGAATAGCTAAACCTTTTTTATGATTTGTTAAGCTATGAGCTGTATTGATTAACATTGTCCTTTGATTCTCATAACGTTTGGTTAAGGTTTCTAAACTTTTAAGAGCAGAACAATTATTTGACCAAACTTTATCAGATTGTACCTCTGTAGAGAAAGCCATAAGAGCTGTCTGAGGATAAGCTTCTTCTTCATCAGCTGTAAAGCTCCAATCAGATCATAATCCATCAATAGCTACCATATCCTTTGGATTGGTTGATTCCCCTGTTTTGGACTTGCTTCCAAAACCTCTATTCTTGCTATCTTGCTGCATTGGCCTTCTACATTCTCTTGAGAAGTGCCCCAACATATGACAGTTATAGCATTCTATCTTTGACTTGTCAAAACCAGCAGTATCATTGCTGCTGATGGTGAGTTTCTTCCCCGTCCTCTAATAGAATTTCTTAGCCCTCATGCTAAGAAGAGAAATTTGCCATTTTAGGTCCATCTCTTCTAAATCATCATCATTGATTTCTAGAAGATCTTCATGAGTGAGCATGGACCCATCATTCTGACTTGTGAAAAAGGCACAACAAGCCTTTTCATTCAATATACCAAAAGTACTGCTTGTTGAACTAGCAGCACCAATTCCATTATCAACCTTTTCATCTTTAACTGGGTTTGAGATATTAGGAGATGACATAAAAGCCATGTTCCCAGTATATGAACTAGAGACACCAGTTTTCTTAACTTCTTGTTCCACAATTTTAAAGTTGCTATACAAATCCATAAGATCCATAGTGTCTATGTCTGGTTTATTCTTCCAGACAACAACATGCATAGCCCACTCTTCAGGTAAGCTTCTCAGAAATTTTGAGTTTAAATCTTCTTGAGGTATGTCAACCCCAAGAACAGCAAGTTGAATCACAATTTTCTGTAGCCTTGTAAACATATGGTCAAGAGATTCATTAATGGTTGATGAGAAATTTTCAAATTGTTGCTAAAGAAGAGTTTTCTGGGTCTTCTTGGTGGCTTCATTCCCTCCATACCTTGCAACAATTGACTCAAATAATGACTTGGCATCTTCGAATTTGCTGAAGTTTATAAGTTGATCATTTGGAATGGTCATCATCAGCATACTTCTGGCCTTGAGGTCATTCTTCTTCTTTATTCTTTCATCAGCAGTTGTAGGGATAGTTTGAATAGTTGTTATAGCCTTACCTTCAACTGTTGATGTAGTGGTTGTGGGTTGGAAAGAGTTTCCATCTTCAATGATTTCCCAGAGAGTGTAATCCTGCACCTGGAAAAACTGTTCTATCCTTAACCTCTACAATTCAAACTCATTCTGTTTGAGAACTGGCAACTTTGAAGCAACATTTGTTTGAATAGAGTCTGTGTCCATTTCTTCTTCTTCTTATTCTAAATCAAAGATATCAACCTGGATGCTCTGACACCAACTGAGAGGATCACTTGATTTGATCACACACTATGAGGTGTTGGACCTTTGTAATGTGTATATGTGATACTTTGAGTGAATATGATTAAGTATGCGAAATATACTTAACCACACTTAGAATGTTTATTGGAAATGGAACTTTGATGCTTGTGTTTATTTAACAAAGAACAATGAAAGTATTTCACCAAACGATTCAATATTATTCAAAATAATACGAGTGATCTTCACTTATCACTAGGGTTACAAAGACCTTGAATCTTGTGTTTTTGTTCTATTGTATTTCTCTATGTATATCTCTACACACATATATATCTCTGTATTAAGTCATATCTAAGATCTTCTTTTTATAGTCCAAGGAAAAAGATCTTTTACAATCTATATGACTCATCTAATTACTAGCTTATGACTTATCTTCATATTGGCTAGTTGAAGAATTATCTTGTCAGTCATTAAGATACAACATGTATCTAGGAATACAACTCACTTGGAGTGTTCAATTTGATGACTACAACAAAGATATTTTCTTGTATATGTATCAGTAGAATAAGTCGTACTTATCTACACAGCTATTTGAATGAGTCATAGCGTCAGCAGAATTCATCAGCAGAAACATCTTCAGAAGAAACATTCTTCAGCAGAAACACTCTTGGAACGTACTTTGAGCTTTATGAGCAGGAACATACTTGATGTATTTCCTTGAGCCTTTATGCTGATTCTTTTGATTATTTAATTCCCAACACATAACCATCACAAAATGTATTATTGCTTATTATGTACAAAGTGGAGAGTTTTGATGATACATAAATTTTTTGAGAAATCACTCTCCCCCTCTATCAATAACGGATGTTAAAACTGAAATAATTGATGTCATTGATTGAGTGAAAATTTTTATGAAAAGTTTCAAATTTGATTGATTTTTCAAAAATTTCATGGTACCACCAAGTTTTGTACAAATACTTTCCGGAAGAATCATAGAAGGAAAAGTATTTGTGATAAAAAGAAGACTTCTCTTCTTTATCAAGAAATAATGCACTGAAGCATACATAAGATCGAGGAAACATGGATATAAAGTAATCCATGCCCAGGTGAACTTCACCCGGTAAAAGGAACAACCGTCTTTTTGGCGACGTGTTTTCCGCCTTTTGAAAAACAGGTTGCTATCTGAAGTAATAGCAAGCAATAATTTTAAATCCAGGTTATAGTCTGAAATAACTGCAAGCCATAATTAAAGAAGGTTTTGAGAAACGACATGTTTTAGAAAAAAAACATTATTTGAAAACGAAAAACTCTTGCTCAAGCATATGTATGATTTCGTGTCATTATTGAATGACATTTCTAGAAACGTACATAATATTGATTACACAAGAGACATGTCGTGAGAAGAATATTCTTGGATTTTTATGATTTTTCAGATTTTTATGGTTTTTATAGGTTTTATATTTTTCTATTTTCTTTTTGTTTTAAACTATGTACAAAGGATATGTGAAGTAAATCCATTACTCCTCATTTTCTTCCTGAAGACATTAGAGTGATACTGGCGAGGGACTCTTCATTCTAAATCACGAGAGAATAAATTGAAACCGTTCTCTTAAGATAGCCTTAGTGAAGAAATCTGCCACCTGAAATTTTGTCCTCACATAGTAAAGTTCCACTACCCTTTACTCAACATGTCCCACCACACATTTGGAGATTCCGATTGCCAGGAGAAACTTTGACAGTGCATTGAACCATGTCCTAGGGGCCTGCTTTAGACCATAGAGAGCCCTTTTCAGACGATAGACATGGGTCGAACGATCAAGATCCACAAATCTTTCAGGTTGACTGAAATGAAGAACTTCATTCAGCTCGCCATTTAGAAATGCAATTATCACATCCATTTGATAGACCGTCATGCTCTGACCTGCAACATTGGCGAGAAACATTCTGATAGTTTCAATACGAATAACCAGAGCGAAAGATTCCTCTAAATCAATGCTTTCTTGTAGACGATATCCCTTAGCAACAAGCCTTGCCTCATTTTCAAAATGACATTATGCTCATCAAATTTCACTTTGAAGATCCTCTTAAGAGCTATAATCATTGCACAGTCTGGAGGTAGTACCAATTCACATACTTTAAGTCGATCGAACTTGCAAACTTCTTCTTGCATCGCATTAACCCAATAGTGTATAGGGATAGCAGTCTTGAAGTCTTTGGGTTCGACTTTAGATAGCACAGAATTATAAAACCACCACAAGGCATATGTGACAAGTTGCATTCGTATGGACACTGGTTGAGAAGGATTCCCAATAACTTTCTCAATCGGATGATAATTGGTTCATTAACAGAGATTGTTATGTGGTTGAGGGTAGGAAACTGATGTAGCCATGTTAATATCTCCTGAAGAAACTGTCTTAGATGAAGATTCAGGAGCAAGTATGTTATCGAACGAAGCCACATCAGGAGGAGCAAAAGAATTTACTTCAAAAGAATTGTCGACTGCAGTACCTTGATGTACTGAAGGAGATTGAAGATTTGATGATGATGGTGAATAGCTTGTAGATTGAGCATCTTAATCAATTTAAGTAGACACTCATGGACCATTTTAGTTGCACAGAACCGGAGCAGCAGCAGCTGGTGGTGTCGGTGTATCATCAATAGGTGTCTCAAAGTATTCATCAAACATTGGGTCAAACAAGATCTTCAAATGCTCATTTGTAGTTGGTACATAAGGTACTGCAGGAGTGGGATGTTGTACAAGATCTGGACTGATTGGTTCAGGGGACAAAAGTTTAGATGCGGGTCCTGCACTGATGTGTACAGGAGCCGTATGCTCAGTCAGCTCAACGAATGTGACGTGAAAGGTTTCCAAGATTTATCGGGTTTGTTTGTTGTAGATTCGGTATCCCTTACGATCTGGAGCATAACCAACGAAGAATCCAATATCAGCTTTAGCTTTTAATTATCCTAGATCTTAACAGTCATCTGTAGGGTAGCATAAAGCACCAAACATACATAGAAAGGAGAGATCCGGTTTCACGCCATGCATCAGCTCATATGAAGATTTGTTGTGAAGAGTATGTATCAAGTATCGGTTTTGTTGAGTCATACTTGCAGCTGGTTAATGAGTTTGATGACAACCTCTGGAGTCACGTCCTTGGTTCTCAAAAACTTCACCCATGTAAACCGAGAATACTCGACAACTATCATAAGAACATACTTCTTCCCATTAATACTTTGCATTTTCATTGGTTCGTATAGATCCATGTGAAGGGTGTGAAGAACTTCCATGATGGTGTTGACGGTTTTGGGTTTGAAGGTATACTTCTTGCTTTTGCCCAGTTGGCAAGCCGAACAACGATGATCTTTTGCTCAGTTGACAAGCCGAACAAGCCAAACATCATTGATGGTACCAAAGTTCAAGTGATTTAAACGTTGGTATCATAGATACGATTAGTTCTTTGAGACCTTGGACTGCAAGCAAAAAAGGAGAAGGCCGCATCATGTCTTCAAATGGAGATGGTGTACAAGTTAGTGCCACGACTGCTTTTAAGAAAATCAACACCATCCAATACTCTAAAGAAGCATGTATGTTTACTGAAAGAAACTTCTAGATCCGAATCAAATAATTAACCAATCAGAAACTAAATAATGACCAAGTCCTTCGACAAAGAATACCCTGGAGATTACACTGTCACCAAAATACATAGTCTCCAAAACCCATAATTGCCCTGCAATGGTCTTTCCCAAATCTAACTGTCCCGATAAACTTATTCACGAAATTCTTGAACTGTGAGCGATCTGCATTCATATGTTATGAGCAGTCTGAGCCCAAATGTCAAAGGATGATATGTAAGACCTGCATTTGAAAACAGATGAAAGAAGAGAATTTGGAGTGCCGGATCCCCAATTTAAGTTGGGTTCCAGTTGGTTAGTGCAAACAATTTCTGGAGCAACTGAGACCTTAGGTGCATTCGTTTCAATGGTGGAAATCTTACTAGATGATACAACGGGCCTTCTTAAAGGACATTGGGTCTCAAAAGGGAAAGTTCTACCAGTTGGCTTCCATTCCTTAATGGGCACTACTTTAGAGTTAGTTATCCTAGTTAAAGGGCACTATTCTCCTAAAGTAAATTTCCTTCCTGTGGGCTTCCACTGATAGCCAACATTGGCAAACATACTTCATGTTGCTTTCCAAATTTGCTTCTTTTGTTTAGCACTCCAAACTTTCTTAACTGGGGTTTTGTTGAATGACTTCAGAAATTTCTCAACACATTTATCATGATTACTCGAGATTAAGCATTTATTACATGTTTTGCAAAGTGAATTGGGATTTGATATATGGTTCCTTTTGTTCAACACAGACTTATAGTTCCTCATGTGGTCTTCTACTTTCATCTTTGGAACACTTTTAGCTAGAGGAGTCCTATAATCCTTCAGATTACTCCTAGGTTTTAACATGCTAGCATTAGTGACACTATTGACTCCTGTAGAAGGAGTGATGGGAACCTTCGTCTTTTTCACTTCTAGTTGCTGAACATGTTTTGATGTGTTGGGATATGAAGTTTCCAAAGGTACAACAAAGGTAACATGCTTGTTTGTAGACTTAAAGGATGATGCAGATGACCTATCTTGCTTGCTATCAATCTTAGGACATGTACCAATAGCATATTCTAAGAGTTCCTGAGATCTATTAGTGAGAAATCAGGCACCTACAATAGCTTCATCAAGTGGTTTTGCTATCCTATCCTCTTCAATGGTTTCATGAAGCAAGTCAAGGCACTCCTTAAGATGTTTAAGATAGTCTCTATGAACTAACTTATTATTCCTAAGGGGAAGAGGAATATTCACAACATCAATTGCGTACTTCTTACAAGTAGAAACCTTTTGAACAATATTATCACAAGTGATGATTGGCATTTTCCCTTTCACCTGAGTCTTTAGATTCTCAATCTCTTTAAGCAAAGAAGTTATCTTTACATCATTTTTCTCACGTGTGATTTTGATTGAATCAAATAACTCTTTGTAACGTTGTTTAGCATTAGACATTTCAGCATGAAGCCACACATTATCATGCTGTAATTTGTTAATGGTGTCTTTATTTTGAAAATTCTGAGAATCTATCGACTTGAGGTTATTGGTGTCAGTCACATCACAATTGTAAGACTTCAATAGGGCAATTTGAACCCTCAGTTTCTGAATCGTGTTACTGTGAGCTTGAATCTTTTCATCACGTTTGGCTAATTCAAAATATGCATCAAATTCAGGAGCATCCGAAGATGTCTTGGCATTTGAGATTTTAATTCTTTCTTCTAAATGTTGACACTTTAATTGCAAATTAAGATTATCAACCTCTAGTTTTGACAAATTCCTGACCAGGTTATCATAGTCATCGTTTTGAATTTTCACACGCAATTTTAAATTCTCCCCCTCAAGCTCAACAACACGATTCTGGAGAACATTTAAAGCAACAGACGTTTCATGAAATTGACAAGCAGTTAATGCAGAATCAGTGGCAGTATAGAATACATCTTGAGCAACACATTTAGCAATCAAGGTATCATTCATGATAAGAGCATTTTTCCTCGCAATTTCACTATATTGAAGATCTATTGCAGTTTGTTTTCCCTCGTTTTCCACTTCCTTAAACACCTTTTTCATATTATCAACATCTTTATTTAAGGTTTTTTGAAGACCCTCAAAATGTTCCTTGAGAAGTTTAAAGAATGGCATGACCTTAGTTAAATAACAACTCTTTGTTTGTTCAAAACCCCTTTCCCCTTCAGTAATACCCGTTGGCGTAATTCTCTTTTTACATGTTTTATCAAAATCAGTGAATAATTGACCAAGAACATATAGAGCAATTAGAGTATTATTTTGCGTGGGGATAGTTAAAGGGACAAGATGCCTGGGTGTTTTCAGTGGGTATAACGTTGGATTAGCTATCTTAAACATGGTACGAGTTTCACCCACAATTCTTTCTGCTTTCATTCTTTCAAAGTCAAAACTCCAAGATATTTGCTCTGGGGTAAATCGTTTTTGAGGGACAAAAAGAGCTAATCGGTTATCTTCAGAGTAATCATATTTGTACAGAATTTTGTTTGCAATGCACCAGGGATCCTTTAATTTTTCATCCAATTTCTCTCTAGATCTATCTTCCATCTCATTGGTCTCATCATCAGATCGCACATCAGGAGGGGCATGACCAGGCTTAAGCATAACATTTGCATCATATAATGCAGGTTGTGAGGCACTAACGCTCTTAAGGAAATTCATTTTAGGCATACCTAAATCCTTGTCACTATGCTTATCCCGCAACTTAAGGTGGTTTTTCATCATTTGAGCTGTTTGACAGGTTTGGCCTTGGATGTACAACTTGTTTTCAAGTTTGTTTTTCAAATGCTTAAGGTTTGAAAATTCATTTAAGAGTTTTGTTTCCTTATCTTGAAAATCAAGTTTTTGAGTAATCATACTCTTTTGTACCTCCTGTTCACGTTTGATAGTTTGATCAAGTTGATTTTGTAAAGATTTTAACTCTTGTTTAAATGTTTCTTCCTTTAAGTTACGTTCAATTATATATGCATGCATTTGCCAATCCATTTTCTGTTCACGTTCGTTAGCTCAAATTTTGCACGTTGTTCATAACACCTAACTTGATCCTTAAGAATATTAATCCTAGTGGTTAAGAATATTAATCCTAGTGGTCAGAGTGTCATCAGGGATATAAACAGTGTGCTCATGCAAATCACAATCATTATCGACAACAGAAGATACACTACTTGGTACAACTCACTCTTCGTTGTGTTTCACATGTTGTTCACATGGGAAAAACATCGCTATTTCCCATATTAGCAGTATTTAAACCAACAACGTTTGTCAGTTGTACTTTGTTGGGAATCTCATGTTTATCGACCATGTCATTTAGTTTGAGTACCTTAGCACATGAAAAATGTTCTTTCATCGGTCTGATATATGCATCCACATCCTGTGTAGCAAGAAGAGTCATTGAACTGTTGGTAGAGTCAAGCTTATCAGTTTCTGATCCTTTGTCATCGGTGACAATTATCCCAACATCCGATGCTATACCCGAATTTACAATAACATCACTTGATTGCACCCGACATGCCTTCACCTTGACTTCATACTTGAGTTTGTGTTGTGCTCTTTCCATGATGTACTCCTTCACATTATCCAAGAGTTGGAGTAGTGTAACTCTGAACACGTCAACTTCGATTCCCGTGTGAGTAGCAAAGCCCTTTTTCGTCATTTGGTTCTCATGATCATACTCCTCAGTGAATCGCGAATTAATGAATCCTTGGAGTTAGTTGTTGATCACACAGAATGCAGCCATAGATCTACCTTCAGAGAATTCACCCTTTTCAAGTTGTTGTTGAAGTTGATCTAAGAATAGAGTCATTTGGACTGTGAAGGTCTCAGCCTTTTAACTGAAGAGTGTTGCGAATGCACGATTGTAACCTACTGAGTATCCAAGTTGTGCAAAGAGAACATTCAATGCAACTATCCTTTGCATTATCGGGCAATTTAATTGGCTGATGAAGTTCATTCTCGTGAGACTTAGAGCACGAAGATTCCATTTCAGCATTATCAGACTCAAACACGTTAATTTGTTGTGAAGGGTTGGAAGTCTTATGTACATCAATCATGTCGTACAATTTGAGTATCTCAGGTACGACTGAATCTGAAGAATTTGACATGATGTGGACGTGCACGGGATTTTACACTTCTATGATTTACACTGAGAAAAGATTCTTTCACGGGATTTTACAAAATCAAGAAGAAACCGTAAAACACCGAACACTAGAGATGAACTTGATGATCAGTTGATGGACTTGAAAATCAATTGATGTTGTTTAGTTGTGATCTTGGTTCGGTTGATGCAAGTTTGGCCTCGAAAATTTGGTGAAAATTAGGTCTAAAAACTTAAAACCTCAATAACTTCACTCCGGAGGTGATTTGGGCCTCGAAAAATTCGTTTCACGACTTTGTGGTGAAACCTCACAATATTCAGCCTCTTCCGGATGTTTTGACAGCTAATTCGCTGAAAACGGAGTTACGGTTCAAAAGTTATGGCCGTTTGAAGTTTTGACGTAAAAAGTCAACTTTGGTCAAACTGCAACTTTTATAAATCGCTAAGAGCAAACCGCAAACTTCAGGTAATCACAACCAATAAGTAATCGCAGGATTAGGCAAGGTAACTGCAATAAGGTGCAAACCGCAATAAGGTGCAAACCGCAATAAGGAGCAAACCGCAGGACGAGTTAAACGCTAGTGAAGTAAACGCAGAAGAGCAAACCGCAGGAGTAAACCGAAACTCACTAAATTCCAAAACAGTCGCTATCTTGCGTTTTATCCTTATACGCAATAAAGTAAATGCAACTAAGCAAACCACAAGATTTAGCAGCAAACCGCAATGAGGAAATGGAGCAGAATTGCAAACCGCAAGTATGAAAAACGTCCCAAAATCAATTCCAACAACAAATAACGTTTGATATAGTATAACCAACTGAGAAACTATGTAATACTAACACCAATGATCACAAAAGTACGTCTATAACATATCAAATAACCCACGAAAGATCAAACCAAGATGTTTTCAAGAAAACTCTTCTAACTCACAAAAACTACACAAAACCACACCAAATCCGATTCTACAAGGCCCTAAGATGAAACCTTGGCTCTGGATACCAATTGTAGGATACTCATAATCATAAAGATGTATGGTTACTTGTGTTTTGGTTCGAATTAAAGGAGAAGAAGAGAAGAAGAGTGTTTAGAGAGAGAAGTAGAGAGTGGGAGTTCTAGAGAGAGAAAGTGAGAGAAAAATAATAAGTATGATTAGAAGCTCCACCCTATCCCTTGGTAGGAGAGGGCTTACATAGTTACATAATAAACGCCCTCTACCGGGCTGTGGATCGGGTATACAGTGGGTAAAGACCCGTCCGTCCTCCACGGTGTTACTTAAACTAATATACTTAACTAAATAATAAACTAACTATGACCTATCTTAATGCTATTACAACATTTAGGTGACCGAGTCTTTTATAGGAATTTTTGTATTCCTAACAACAACTTTCCTCATTATTGTTTCCACCACTAGTATAATTAGCTTTATTTTCATTTTTGTTATTTTATTTTGATTGCATCTTAGTAAATTGGGTTAGTTGGCTAGCAACTAATTCCGCCCAATCCTTCAAAACCCGAGATTTTATTTGCTTTTATAAAATATAAAGATACAAAAAGAATCATCCCTCACCTCTAGACCTAGTTTAGGAGGCTTTCTAATCCTAGCGACACTATTCCTGAGTTGAACGATCAATCCCCCGGTACTTGTCACTATACTATACTACAACGATCAGGTACACTGCCTGGTGGGGGTTGTAAGCTTCTCGAGTTCCCTTGAGAGGTAAAACCTGGTGCGATTCCCACGTATCAGTTTGCCCGAGGACACTGAGTGTGATGTCTCAGTGCCCTCCATTGGCGGTTGTTTTGGGGTCAATGAATCGGAAATGATCTTGAGGGTGTCAACAGTCAGGGTCTGATGTTGCCTCCCTTTTTCAGGCTTGGAGACAGAGGTACTAGTGGTGAGTGACTTGGGTTGAGCCACCATCCTGGACCCCTGTCCCTTCTTCCTCTTCACCTTCTTGGTCGGAGAGGGAACGGGTGAAATCTTGTTGTCACCCTGGATAGCAGTTAACATGTATGTGGTCAGGGAGACAAGTGTAACCTCGGTGGGGTCACGAGAGTAATTGGTCTTATGTAAGACCTCAGGCTCAAAGCCTACGCCATCAGGCTTAATATACTCGGACCCCAACAAGTCTTGCAGGGCACATGAAATGATTCTAGGATATGACATAAGTTTTTTCCTAGACTACCCACCCAATTTGGCAATGAGGTCCCTGAAGATGATTTCTCCAAGGTGTATTTTTATACCCTCCAGGAGACAATACACTATCATTGCTTGAGTAGTGTTTAGCTGCTCAGTGGAGGATTTATTTCCCCCAAGGATCTGAATGAAAAAGGTCACCAGGATCCTCCAGGGGGCAGGGAACCAGGTTTTAATGATTGGGGCTTTAGATAACAGGGACCCTGGGGTCACATCAGGGTGTGTATTATCATATGGCCCCAGTTCCAGCAAAAGGTCTCAGTGTAGTCAAGGCCAGTGGCTTTGACAAATGTCTTGTAGTTAAGAGTCAGGGACTTTGTCCCGTTCGTCACTTAGAACCTTAAGGTAGCATACTTTGGTGCTTCATAGTTTTCAACTATTGCCGTGCACCAGAATTCCCTCAAGTAATCATTATAGATGATAGAGGGGGGTTTTTGTGAATGCGGTGGAGAGAAAACAGTTTTGGAGGTATTTAACCGCCGCCCTGTATTCTGGGAACCCTTCAGGGTAAGCAAACTTTCCCACCACATTGTTTTTCGTAAGATCAACGCTCTCCATTTGGTATTCCACATTTGGAGCGTAAGTTATAGCTTTGGAAGAAGCCATTTGTGGTGAATAGGTCTAGTTTTTTGAAAAGGATTAAGGTCACAAGAAGGAACACACACAGTTTGAAAGAGATTTTGTTCTTGAAATTTTTTTGCAAGAGTTTAACAAGTAATGAAAGCGTGTGTATGTTTTTCATTGTGGGGGTATTTATAGGGAATGAATTAGGGTTGAGGTGATACGGATATCAAAATGATTTGAAATTAATTTGAAAGGTGTTATAAAATTGGTTTGATATCCGCATTAATTTGCACGATTCCCATTACCCCTATTTTTTTCGCAACATGATTAGATGAACAGTTGCGTGGCTCTGCAAAAGACACTTTTGTAGAGTGATGTCACCACATAAGTAATTATGTGAGAGGGAGCATTTAATGCTCAGTGGAATTGGTGAGGTAGGTGTGGGGGCCCAAGATATGGATGCCAGTTGTGTAAATAACATATATTCCTATATTTAATAGGAATCAGTTACCAACCTAGGACATTTACTAACTAAGTACTTAGAGCATTTAGTTAGGGGTTTAATGCCATTTGTATCTTGCGCCCCCTGAATGATTTTTCATTCAGTGGGTTGAAATTCAGGAATGGGTGATCAGTGAGTATGATGAGGGATACATCACTAAAAATGGGGTTGTTCAGGGACCTAAGAGAATTTACATCAGGTTGGAACAACTTTAATCAGTTGCCTGATTCTATGTCCAACATGCCCAATTCAGCTTTCAGTCTGGTGAAAGTGAGTTCATCCAGGGGTTTTGTAAAGATATCAGCTAGCTGATACTCAGTAGGGATGAAATGTAATTCTATTTCTCCATTCATGATGTGGTCCCTGATGAAATGGTATCTTATGTCAATGTGTTTGGTTCTCTGATGAAGCACAGGGTTGTTGGAGATGGCTATGGCACTTGTGTTATCACAAAAGATGGGTACCATCTTGTACTGAATGTCATAGTCACTCAGTTGGCTCTTCATCCAAAGTACATTTGCACAACACCCTGCTGCAGCCATATATTCAACTTCTGCTGAGGACATGGCCACTGACTGTTGTTTCTTTGTACACCAACACATAAGTTTTCCACCAAGGAATTGACAGGATCCTGAAGTACTTTTTCTATCCATATTACAGCCTGCATAGTCTGAATTAGTGTATCCTTTGAGGTCAAACCCTGAACATTTGGGGTAATACAAACCAAGGTTAGGTGTACCCTTCAGGTATCTGATGATTCTCTTGACAGCAGTGAGATGAGACTCTTTTGGATCAGACTGATATCTAGCACATAGGTAGACTGACAATTGGATATCAGGCCTTGAGGCAAGTAAGTACATCAGGGACCCTATCATTTCTCTGTATAGGGTTTGGTTCACTGATTTACCAGTGAGGTCAGGACCAAGGTTGTTTGGAGGAACCATAGGGGTCTTTACTGAAGAGCAATCAGTGGGCTCATACTTCTTCAGTAGGTTCCTAATGTATTTTTCTTGACAAATGGAAATGCCTTTGTCAGTCTATTTGATTTGAAGTCCAAGAAAGTAAGTGAGTTCACCCATTATGCTCATTTCAAACTTTGTGGTCATGAGTTTTTCAAACTGTTTACAAATTTTGTAAATTGTTGAGCCAAAGATGATGTCATCAACATACACTTGAACAAGGATGACATCACTCTTTGTTCTATAGATGAACAAGGTGTTGTCAATCTTTCCTATGACAAACTTGTTTTGGATTAGGAAGGTTGAAAGTGTTTCATACCATGCCCTGGATGCTTACTTTAGTCCATAAAGGGCTTTAAAAAGCTTGCAGACATGGTTAGGGAATTCACTGCTTTCAAAGCCAGGAGGTTGTTGCACATAGACATCTTCTTTAATTTTACCATTCAGGAAGGCACTTTTTACATCCATTTTGTAAACTTTAAAGTTCATGTATGTTGCATAGGATAGGAAGATCCTGATGGCTTCCATTCTAGCAACAGGTGCAAAGGTTTCCTCATAATCAATACCTTCCTGTTGATTATATCCTTTTGCAACAAGTCTTGCCTTGTTTTTTATGACTGTTCTACATTCACCAGTCT
Source organism: Artemisia argyi (assembly GCA_030686995.1). Lineage (NCBI taxonomy): Eukaryota > Viridiplantae > Streptophyta > Magnoliopsida > Asterales > Asteraceae > Artemisia > Artemisia argyi. Next base: position 92,966,199 of record CM060683.1, on the reverse strand, counting down.
TGTTTTTGTAGTCCCACTTCATTCCAATGACTAAAACACCCTGAGGGCATTCAACAAGGGTCATGACATCGTTTTTGTCAAATTGTTCCAACTCTTCTCTCATGGCCTGAACCCAGCTCTCATATGTTAAAGCTTTTTTAACACTTTTAGGCTCTATGTCAGAAAGAAAATCCACATAGAGACAAACATTGGTTGAGGCTGCCTTGAGTTTGGTAGCCATGCTTCTGGTAAGCATGCCTTCAGTGGGCTCACCAATGATGTTCACAAGCTCAATTGTTTTGGACTTAGTCAAGCTATCCTGAGGTCTAGGATAGAAGTTAGAGCTTGTAGAAGCCTGAATTGTTGGAGTGGGTTCAGTCACAAGAACCTGAGGTAGCTCAAAATTTTGATCTTCAGTGACCTTAGTGTGAACAATTTGGTTTGAGGGTTCCTAAACAATCGGTTCAGTGGTAGCAGTCTCATTGGAGACTTGTTGGGTTTCAATGAACTCATTGATGGTTGGTTGGGGTAGATTGTGAGGGATGATGTAGTATGAGACATCAGCATCAGCTTGGTATTGAGTTGAAGTGTGATTCTCAGGGAGATACTCATCAGGAGGATACCTTGATGAATCATCAATACCAATCTCTTCAACTGAGGAACTGGAGAACCTGATGGATTCAGTGCTCTCATCAACAGTTATGTGATAAGTTTCCTCGGTTTGTTGTCTCCTTGTGTTAAATACTCTGAAGGCTTGGGAAACCAGAGAGTATCCCAGGAAGTATCCATCATCAGCTTTGGCATCAAATTTACCTAAATGATCCTTGTGATTATGAATAAACACAGGACACCCAAATACATGAAAGTAGCTGACGTCAGGGATCCTTCCTTTGAATACCTCATAGGGAGTCATATTGTGTCTTTTCACAATAATGGACCTATTTTGAGTGTAGCAGGCTGTTCTGACTGCCTCAATCCAGAAGTGTTTTGAGAGGACTGAGCCATTCAACATTGTCCTTGCTGCCTCTATGAGTGTTCTATTCTTCCTTTCAGCTACTCCATTTTGTTCAGGAGTATAGGGAGAATTGAAGTTCTGAGAAATCCCTTTCTCTTCACAAAAACACTCAAGGTCATGGTTTTTGAATTTTGTGCCATTGTCAGTTATAATCTGTTTAACCTTGACATCATTTTGATTTTCAATATTCCTGACAAATGACATGATTGTGTCAGCTGCCTGACTCTTTTTGGTTATGAAGTAAACCAAAGTGTATCTTGAGTATTCATCCACAATAACCAGAGTATACTTCTCATGGTGAATGGACATAGGACTAACAGGTCCAAATAAATCCATGTGAAGGAGATGAAGGCAACTTTTGATGGAAAAGGATTGTTTGGTTTTGAATGATGCCCTGTGGTGTTTTCCTTTTTCACAAGCAGAACATGGCTTGTCTTTGGTGTACACAAGGGATGGAAGGCCAAGAACATTGTTCTGTTTGGCCAGGTTGTTGATACTTTTGAAGTTAAGATGAGAGAGCCTCTTATGCCAGAGCAGTTGATTGTTTCACTTGCCTTACTGAAGAGGCAAGTCCCATTTTGGGTAAGCGTTGACATGTCTAGGACATAGACACCATCCCTCCTGGGAGCAATCAACACAACTTCCTTGTTGGCATTGAAGATGGTACCTCTCTTATCATCAAACTGAACTATGTATTTTGCATCACATAGTTGACTCACACGGATGAGATTATACTTCAGACCATTGACATAAGCAATCCTTGTAAAAACTATACCATTACAGTTTACTGAACCATAACCTTCAGTGGGACATGATGAGTTATCGCCAAACACTACCTTGGGTCCTGGTTCTTCCACATATTTGTGCAGATAAATCTTCACACCAGTCATACTCCTTGAGCATCCATTGTCTAGATGCCAAACAGGATCCCTGGTATGTTTATGCACAACTAGTAAACTAGGTTAGTTTTTCTTGTTACCCCACCTCCTAGTGGGCTTAGTCCTTAGGGACTTTTTGAAATTTGCTATTGATTCATGGTCAGAGGTGGAGTGAATTGTTCTACCACAAGTTTTACAATTGGTGGTAGATGAAGACTTAATAGACTGAGAGGTTCTGGAAGTCTTGCCTCTCCTGGCCTGAATGAATTTTTCATGTCCTCTATCGTCATGAGTGGTGTCACCACAGATATTACAACAATTATTCATCATGCAATCATCAGGAAGATGATCATTCAACCCACAGTGAGGGCATGGCAAGAAGGGCTTTGCCCTTTGTCTTTATTTGGACGGAGAGGGATACTTATGACCTTGTGTTTTGTAAATTCCTTGTGAATTCAGGGACATACAGTGAGATTTGTGATCAGAAGTCTTGTGATCGTCTTGTTTGCATATCATGTAGAACAGGATTCTGTAGCAATTGTCAGTGGTGTGGTTTGGATAATTGCAAAGTTCACATCTCACTGAGGGTTTGGATGTGGATTTGGGTTTGGAGGAACTTGAGGAAGTTGATGGTTTAGATTTTGAGCCAGATGGTTTTTCAGTGGACTCAATTTTTTCACTCAACTTCCTGACAAGTTCAGCTAACTGATCATATTTGGATTCAATGCTTTCTGTTTTCACTTCAGTGGATACTGAAGGTGTGTGGGTTTCAGTGGGTGCAGGAGTAGGTCTTTTCAGGATGGTTCTTACTAAACCTGATTTCTCCTTGGGAGAATGTGGTTGATAGACAGATGGAGTCAGATCAGAACTGGGTGTAGCTCCCTGAAGTTGTTTCAGTGGAGGGAGTGGTGATTTGGAATCAGACTCAGACACAGTGATGGATTCAGTATGTCACAACTCGTAATTTCAGGCCATTTTCCAAACTTCGACAAACACTATTCATCAAAACACTATTGATCATTTTACTATTCATCGTTTTTGAGGTCAATTTGATATTCTGAGAAGCGTTCAGAAATTTTACTGTTCACCTGACACTATTCATTCCCGAGAGAAAACCACTACTCATGTGCATTACTCATGTCATCATAAATTTAGTTTACGAGTATTTAAATTCGCGTAACCGTATTGGTTCAGGTGCGAATTCATGCATTATCAATAGGGACATTTCATACGGACTAGAAATAGTCTACATATCATCACAATAGCATTTGCATACTATTCCACTCGTAGGATATTTAAATTAATACTTTTGGTATATTTGACTTTTTACGTATATTTATTTCTAAATAAACGTTAACACGCGATCAATAATGTGACTAACACGTCCGACACTCCCGACTATGATCCCAATATATTTTTATATTCATTTTAATAATATATAAATTATATTAATAATTTAACCGGTATGTTGGAAATTTATTTAAATTATATCGTACTCCTAATTTAATTACGACGGTTTTCATAGAAACTAAACGATAATCACCCAAACACTCAATACTTGTACCCAACATATTTTCACAATTTTTACGACTTTATTATGTCCCGGTTAACTCCGTTAAAATTTATTTTTAGTTAACTCGGTACCCGGTATCCCCTAAAACACAAAATATCTACCTAATACACCAAAGTCTTACAAAAATCTTACCCAAATTCATCCCCCCCATTGATTTGCCGTCCCCCCCCCCCCCCCCTACCAAATCCCTTACATGTTTGAAATCTTATACTAACTCTATTTAATATGTGTCCTTTTTGTCTAAAGTAATATATATATCTAAAACTAGATATTATACTTCCCTTTTTCATGTATTTCTCAAACTAAGCTAGCAAAAAATTTCTCGTTTCCCCTCTTGCTCTATAATCGACCACAACCACAAGACCAAGCAAAAACCAAGATTTTTCCAAGATCAAGTGTTATTCTAGTCCCATTTGTTACCTATTTTAAGGTTTTGAAATAAAAACCTTTAGGTTAATTAGGTTTTCATCTCCAAAACTCTCCAATCTTTGAAGTAAGTATGTCAAGCTCTTTTTCATGATTTTACCAAGTTCTAATTATGTTCATATGATTTTTATACAAGATTTACATGCATATGCTAGTTTATACCACTCTATTTAAACTTTTATAACTTTTGAACTATAGAAAAAGATTATAGTTAGATCCTTGTTAGATCCACTTGATTTATGATATTTAGGAACCCATGACACCCTAGGAAGGTGTATGGTAGGAATAAATTAGTTTGGTGGTGATTGAAAGTGATTTGGTTGAAGTTGAAACAAGTTTGAAACTAGGAAAATGATTTTTGAAACTATATAAATACCTACTGTCCTTATTTTGAAAACGTGGGAAACTCAGTAACTCAGGGGATATTTTCAACCAAAGATTTAGAAAATATTTTCAAAAACGAAACTTTTGGCGAAAGAACGGATTAAAACGAGCTTTTAACGAAGGAGATATGATTTTTGTAAATTTAACGACGAAAACTATTTTCTGAAAAACTGCATGCTGTTTGACAGTTTTCGACGGGCAAATAGAGGCGTTAAACGTAACCTAGAGGAGCTGAGCTATCGAAAATATATTAGTATATACTAAAACGAATCCGTGGATATAAAGAACGAGTAAAATGAGCTTAAAACGACCAAGTTATACACGTTTTAAAATCGTCAAAACTATATATATATATTTAGTCACTACTAGAAAATAATATAACTACGTACTAAATGAGATATTTTCTAAATTTCTTATTCAAGGAGTTTATTTTTAACTAACGAAGTACGTACGACTCAAGGTTTATTACGCGACTACTAGACATTATTTTAAGGTTTTCTACACGAGGAATATAACAACTAACATTTCATACAATATAATACGACAAGTTTTTATAACTTTATTTGGACTTATTTTTCCTAAGTATGGAAACTATTTTACTATGACAATAACAAGTATTTCCAAGTCACGAGTGGTATAGGTATCATGTGCATGTGCATTCATTACATCACGTCATGATCTAAAAGTAGATCGTTATTACTCATATTAGGTTGCGGTTAGAGATCGTGCCTCATTTCAGTGTATCCACTTTTCTCATCGTAGCTATCGCTCCAGGTGAGTCATAGCCCCTACTATTTTAACTTGTTTTATAACGGTTTTGGGGGAGAATACATGCTCGTTTCCATCTAAATGTATACTTGATTTAATTGGTTATGCTACATGCTTAGTCAAACATTTACTTGCTCCATTTATGAATTTCTTACTCATTCGAATGTAGTGTATATTCATTTGCATCACACCTAATCTTTTATCTTCGGACCCAAGTCTTTTCCATTATGATGCACACTTAACCAAATGAACCAGCTTCACCACTATGTACATACATATCCGAATGTACGGGTCACATATCCGAATGTACGGGTCACTTAACCGAATGAACGGGTCACATATCCGAATGTACGGGTAACATAACCAAATGAATTGGTCACGTAACCAAATGTATTGGTCAAACTACACTTATCTTTGATTATTGGTCCACATATTACTTTTGTTTTCGTAGACTATAACATATTTGGCAGTGGGTTGTGAACACACAGGTTACAAGTCTCTTATGGCGGGACTTGGAACTGAGTGGATTTACGATGCCTTTGCTGGGCGATCTTTTCTCTATAGGCATTATTTGTTAAACAAACTCTATGAACTCACCAACCTCGTGTTGACACGTTAGCATGTATTTTCAGGTTTTATGCAATCGCACGCTACTGAAGGTTTTGGCAGGGCATGGCATGGTCATAGAAGACTCTGATTATTCATTTGGGGACCGTTTTAAACTATTTATGGGCCTACTTCCACACTACTTTTAACAATGTAAACTTAACATTTTTGATTTAACTATTTTATTCTAAATGATTGAAGTGAAAACCATTTTTGAACTTGTGTTGTAATACCAATTGAGTTACACCCCAGCTACATGTATGCTTCCGCTGGACCCGATTCTGGGGTGTGACAGATTGGTATCAGAGCTTTGGCTATAGCGAACTAAGTGTTTTTAAAACCTAGACTATAGCTACTTTTACGAAAAACTTAACCCTATGACCGTCACGTGCCTGCCTGCCAAGATAATGCCTCACTTGTAGTTTGTTGCTGACTTAGGTGATGAGATTTGTGTCTCATTATCTGGTATATTATATTCACTTATTCTAAGTTGATTACTATAATCGTCTTTCCTATTAGCATGCTTACATAACTTATGCGCCTCATGTTACGCCTTCTCTTTGCATAGTTTCATCATTTGACCTCGAGTTTGGTCACCTGCCTTAGTGTTTCTGAACGTCTTGGTATTTGTGAAGGACATAGTATTAGTATAACTGAGCTGATTATTTCAAAATTCATGGAACCTCGGTGGAATATAGACTAGTCACCTATATTCAACTCGGGATAGTGGGACATAGGCTGACTACCTATATCCGACTCAGAAATGAATTTTGAAACACTGAGAATGGTTATAATAAGATTTTGTCTGGAATAAATTCTCAACTCATTTCCAAATGTTTATTTATGTGTGTGTATACCCTCGTTGTCAGAATATTCATACTTTTCATCACTTCGTGAACCGCCGCCTGGAAGCACGTCAACTGGTCATTACATCTCGTGAATCTTCACGTCTAGACATGATACACTTATATCACAGTATTTTCTTTTATCACAATCTCATTTTGTCGCAGATGTCACAGTCTTTTCCCTTCTCACCATCATTATTATTTCCCTTCCCCATCCCCATATATATAAGGAATTAACTAACACTCTATGGATTCTGATGTCACTTATCACTCACTACTCCCAATATTGATAATTGGATATTGTCAATGACCTCCCTAGAAAACGTCTTATTTATGTTTCACCCTTCTTTTCTAGTTTCGAAGAGCTATGCCGCCAGGGAAAGCTAAAGTTACTCCAACTATGACACCTGCTGCTATTCGGAAACTTGTTAAGGATAGTATAGCCGAAGCTCTAGAGATCGAGAGAGCTGAGGTAGCTGCAAGGGCTGCTGAGGCCGCTTTACAGATAGGGACAGATGGACAATCCGATAATAGGCGTGAATGTACTTGGAAGAATTTTAAGGTTGGTGATCCCATCAAGTTTAAGGGCAATGAAGGAGCGGTTGTTTTGATTCGCTGGTTCGAAAAGACTGAGAATGTGTTCCTCATGTGCAACTGTCCTGATGTCTACAAGGTAAAATTCGCTACTGGTATGCTTCTGGATGAAGCCATGTCATGGTGGAATTCTCATGCTCAGCCGATTGGTATGGAAAATGCCTACAAGCTCACCTGGGAGCAATTCAAGAAATTGATGACTGAGAAGTTTTGCCCTCGTACCGAGGTGCAGAAGTTGGAAACAGAATTCTATAAGCTAGTGACAGTAGGTAATGATATCGAGGCATATATCCGAAGGTTTCAGGAGTTGGCTGTGCTATGTCCAACTATGGTTCCAGATAATGAAAAGCTGCTAGAAAATTTCATCGGTGGACTACCGCGCAACATCAGTGGGAACGTAATTGCTTCTAAACCACACACGCTGGAGGAAGCTATCAGAATGTCTCAAAAGCTTATGGCTCAAGTGATGAAGCAAGAAACTACTGTCAACAACAATAACGAAAACAAGAGGAAAAGGGATGACAACCAAGGAGACGGTCAAGTATGGCAGCCAAACAAACCACATGAAGTAGTTAGGGCCTACGTTGCTGAGCCAAGTGAAAAGAAAGGATATGCAGGTACTTTACCTAAGTGCGACAATTGTAGGTTTCATCACCAAGGACCTTGCCCCACTCAATGTGGAAACTGCCAAAAGTTCGGACACAAAGCCAAGGATTGCAAGACTCCCACCCTCGTAATGCATCAGAAAGTCACGGTAACCTGCCATGAGTGTGGAGTAATTGGACACTTCAAGAGTGAATGCCCAGAGTTGAGGAACCAGAATGGAGGAAGAGTTCGTTGAAATGCGAAGCTCGTCAGGAAAACAACAACGATGTCAATGTTAAAAAGAGAACTCCTACCTTGTATATAAATAAAACCTAAACTCTCTAGTGTTGTACTTCTTTTGTGTTTAATTCTACGTTCTATCGTATAAGTTTCATGTACTATTAACGAATTCCGATCTAATGAATATTCTATCTTTTATCACCGCAAGCTCCTAACGATTTCATTAAGATTCCTTTGGAACTACACCACCTATCATCTGCAGACCAATGGTCAGGATTAGAGAACGATTCAAAGATAGGGAGATATGCTCAGAGCATGAGTGATTGACTCTAGAAATGGTTGGACTAACCATTTGCCATAAATCAGATTCCTTTATAACCATAGTTACCACACGAGCTTAGAGACTACATCATTTGAAGCACTCTATGGTCGAAGTGCCAACATCCATTGACGGATCAACACTTGGAAAAGCCCAACTCACTAGTCTAGTAAGCATTCATGAAACAACTAGGAATTTCCTACAAATCAAGAATCAGTTACAAGTTCGATAAGTTCCTAAACCTTGTAAGAGAACCAATAGAAATCATGGACTGTTAGGTCGAACGGTTGAAGCAGAGTCGAATTCCTATCGTGGAAGTTCGCTGGAATTTTCTAATACTATCATCTTTTCACCAACATCACTTCAGAGACCAACACAAACTGAACTTCGGGACGAAGTTCCTTTTAGATGGGAAGACCGTCACAACTCGTAATTTCAGGCCATTTTCCAAACTTCGACAAACACTATTCATCAAAACACTATTCATCATTTTACTATTCATCGTTTTTTAGGTCAATTTGATATTCTGAGAAGCGTTCAGAAATTTTACTATTCACCTGACACTATTCATTTCCGAGAGAAAACCACTACTCATGTGCATTACTCATGTCATCGTAAATTTAGTTTACGAGTATTTAAATTCGCGTAACCGTATTGGTTCAGGTGCGAATTCATGCATTATCAATAGGGACATTTCATACGGACTAGAAATATTCTACATATCATCACAATAGCATTTGCATACTATTCCACTCGTAGGATATTTAAATTAATACTTTTGGTATATTTGACTTTTTACGTATATTTATTTCTAAATAAACATTAACACGCGATCAATAATGTGACTAACACGTCCGACACTCCCGACTATGATCCCAATATATTTTTATATTCATTTTAATAATATATAAATTATATTATTAATTTAACCGGTATTTTGGAAATTTATTTAAATTATATCGTACTCCTAATTTAATTACGACGATTTTCATAGAAACTAAACGATAATCACCCAAACACTCAATACTTGTACCCAACATATTTTCACAATTTTTACGACTTTATTATGTCCCGGTTAACTCCGTTAAAATTTATTTTTAGTTAACTCAGTACCCGGTATCCCCTAAAACACAAAATATCTACCTAATACACCAAAGTCTTACAAAAATCTTACCCAAATTCAACCCCCCCTTTGATTTGCCGTCCCCCCCCCCTACCAAATCCCTTACATGTTTGAAATCTTATACTAACTCTATTTAATATGTGTCCATTTTGTCTAAAGTAATATATATATCTAAAACTAGATATTATACTTCCCTTTTTCATGTATTTCTCAAACTAAGCTAGCAAAATTTTTCTCCTTTCCTCTCTTGCTCTATAATCGGCCACAACCACAAGACCAAGCAAAAACCAAGATTTTTCCAAGATCAAGTGTTATTCTAGTCCCATTTGTTACCTATTTTAAGGTTTTGAAATAAAAACCTTTAGGTTAATTAGGTTTTCATCTCCAAAACTCTCCAATCTTTGAAGTAAGTATGTCAAGCTCTTTTTCATGATTTTACCAAGTTCTAATTATGTTCATATGATTTTGATACAAGATTTACATGCATATGCTAGTTTATACCACTCTATTTAAACTTTTATAACTTTTGAACTATAGAAATAGATTATAGTTAGATCCTTGTTAGATCCACTTGATTTATGATATTTAGGAACCCATGACACCCTAGGAAGGTGTATGGTAGGAATAAATTAGTTTGGTGGTGATTGAAAGTGATTTGGTTGAAGTTGAAACAAGTTTGAAACTAGGAAAATGATTTTTGAAACTATATAAATACCTACTGTCCTTATTTTGAAAACGTGGGAAACTCAGTAACTCAGGAGATATTTTCAACCAAAGATTTAGAAAATATTTTCAAAAATGAAACTTTTGGCGAAAGAACGGATTAAAACGAGCTTATAACGAAGGAGATATGATTTTTGTAAATTTAACGACGAAAACTATTTTCTGAAAAACTGCATGCTGTTTGACAGTTTTCGACGGGCAAATAGAGGCGTTAAACGTAACCTAGAGGAGCCGAGCTATCGAAAATATATTAGTATATACTAAAACGAATCCGTGGATATAAAGAACGAGTAAAATGAGCTTAAAACGACCAAGTTATACACGTTTTAAAATCGTCAAAACTATATATATATATTTAGTCACTACTAGAAAATAATATAACTACGTACTAAATGAGATATTTTCTAAATTTCTTATTCAAGGAGTTTATTTTTAACTAACGAAGTACGTACGACTCAAGGTTTATTACGCGACTACTAGACATTATTTTAAGGTTTTCTACACGAGGAATATAACAACTAACATTTCATACAATATAATACGACAAGTTTTTATAACTTTATTTGGACTTATTTTTCCTAAGTATGGAAACTATTTTACTATGACAATAACAAGTATTTCCAAGTCACGAGTGGTATAGGTATCATGTGCATGTGCATTCATTACATCACGTCATGATCTAAAAGTAGATCGTTATTACTCATATTAGGTTGCGGTTAGAGATCGTGCCTCATTTCAGTGTATCCACTTTTGTCATCGTAGCTATCGCTCCAGGTGAGTCATAGCCCCTACTATTTTAACTTGTTTTATAATGGTTTTGGGGGAGAATACATGCTCGTTTCCATCTAAATGTATACATGATTTAATTGGTTATGCTACATGCTTAGTCAAACATTTACTTGCTCCATTTATGAATTTCTTACTCATTCGAATGTAGTGTATATTCATTTGCATCACACCTAATCTTTTATCTTCGGACCCAAGTCTTTTCCATTATGATGCACAGTTAACCAAATGAACCAGCTTCACCACTATGTACATACATATCCGAATGTACGGGTCACATATTCGAATGTACGGGTCACTTAACCGAATGAACGGGTCACATATCCGAATGTACGGGTAACATAACCAAATGAATTGGTCACGTAACCAAATGTATTGGTCAAACTACACTTATCTTTGATTATTGGTCCACATATTACTTTTGTTTTCGTAGACTGTAACATATTTGGCAGTGGGTTGTGAACACACAAGTTACAAGTCTCTTATGGCGAGACTTGGAACTGAGTGGATTTACGATGCCTTTGCTGGGCGATCTTTTCTCTATAGGCATTATTTGTTAAACAAACTCTATGAACTCACCAACCTCGTGTTGACACTTTAGCATGTATTTTCAGGTTTTATGCAATCGCACGCTACTGGAGGTTTTGGCAGGGCATGACATGGTCATAGAAGACTCTGATTATTCATTTGGGGACCGTTTTAAACTATTTTAAGGGCCTACTTCCGCACTACTTTTAACAATGTAAACTTAACATTTTTGATTTAACTATTTTATTCTAAATGATTGAAGTGAAAACCATTTTTGAACTTGTGTTGTAATACCAATTGAGTTACACCCCAGCTACATGTATGCTTCCGCTGGACCCGATTTTGGGGGTGTGACACAGTATGACTAGGTTCATCAGTAACTCCTAGCAACTCCTTAATAACCTGACTTTCAGGCTCCAGAATTCTTCCAGTGTTGAAGTTTGGCATTTTACTATCAGGATTGACTCTTTCAATCCAATCACTGGGCTTAGGAGCAAGTTCTTTGCAAGAGAGTTTGTTAGTTGATAGAAAGGCTGTTGAATGGCTACTCTCCCCAGACACTTCAGTGAGTTGATCTTCACCCAGAGCAGCCTTTTTGGTGCTGGGTGTGAAACTAAGTGTGTCAAAGAGTTTGGGGATCTTTTGAGTCCATTTCCAAATGACAGCCTTTTCTTTCTTAAGTTCTTCCTGAAGAGCTTGATTTTGTTTTACAAGTTCATAATTTTTAATTTGAAGTGTGACATTTTCAAGTTTAGCTTGTTTTAAAGCAAGAAGTTCATCGCTACACCGATTTAATTCAAAACTCAGTTTGTTAAATTTTGAAAACAAATTTAATCTCTACTCTTCAACATACTTAAAATCAACATTAATATAATCTAAGTAAGATTTCCAATCAGCATCATCATCCATTGAAAGTAAGATGTTTACCTTTCTCATGGTGATGTTCACCCACTCTCCATTCCTTGCATGACTCTTTCCCACAACAAGCTTGTTGTCTTCTGAGAGAGCCATCAGGGTACTGACTTGAACTTTTTCATCATCAGAAGACACTTCGACCTCGTCCCAGTCAAATGTTTCAGCAACTAGCCCCTTGTTTTTAGCCTAAGAAGGTTTAGGAGCCTGAGGTGACTAAGTGACTGAGGAGGCAGACTCAAGAAGAGCAAGTTTGGCCTTGATCTTTCTGTATTTGGCTTCAAAATCTTTTTGAGGAATTTTTTCAATTTTGTTTTGAACAAACTGACTCGATTGAAGCAATTTTGGTTGAAACTTGCTAGTTCCTGAGAAAGAGTTGTTTCCAGAGAATTTGTAAGATGGTTTTGAGGTTGTTTTTTAGAAACAGTCTTTTGCAAAATGACCCTTTTTTAACACATTTAAAACATTCAGTGTTGTCATTTGCTTTTGTGTTAGAAAAGTTTTTGTTTCTTTTAATAAATCTTCTTGAGTTTGCAAGGAGTGCCCTTTCATGAAATTAAATTTGTAAATCATTCAGGTACTCCTCATTGGTTCTTTCATCAACCTCATCATCATATTCATCTTGAAAATCCTGCACAACACCATTGGAATAGAAAGCAGTGGATATGGGTGAGGAGGTCAGTGTCTTTTTGGTCTCTTGAGCTTTACCAGGGTATCACCTGGTGATAAGATTATCTTCATAGAAAAACTTCCCATAAATCTCAGGGAGCTCAAGGTTCTGGATATGATTGGCATTTCTAAGACCCTGAGAGAAGTTTAACCACTTCTCAGGGAGACTGTTGACAAAGCCAACATTGATTTCATGCTTAGACAGGGTGACACCATCATTGGTCAGTTCATTCAGGAGGGTCTTATACTGGGTATAGGTCTCTGAGAGACTTTCAGAGTCTTTGGCCCAGAAAGTATTGTACTCAAGTTTCAGATCCATGATCCTATTTTCCTTGGTATCTGAGGGACTTGCTCACGTATCTACACAAGCCAAATATCTCTACCCACACATCCTATAAACCTCGGGTATGTCAAGCATAAGATCACAACAACTCCACAATAAGTAATCTACCAACCTAGCACACTAAACATATCACAATATCCTAATAAACCCTAATCTAACCCTAATTAAGCCCTAATCAGGCCTATGTGTTTACAAAACCCTAATTGCTTATCTAAACTAATTTCAAAGTGTTCAAGGCTTATGTATGAGTTACCTTAGGAACAATAGGATATATTAGCATCCTTAGACCCTAGTACAACCTCTTAGAGCTTAGGTACAAGTCTCTTAAGCACAAAACCATAACTAGGTCATAACTTCCCAGAACTAGGTCTAAACTATCCCAAAACTTCACCATAAGCTACCACCACTTAGTATAAGCCTCCTAAGACTTAAGATTAGTCACTAAATGTTGGTCCCTTTTACTAGGTTAAGAATAACTAGAGAGTTAAACTAACCAAGTTCCATGACTTTTAACAAAGATGTAAATGATTAACAACAAAGAAAACGTAAAGAAAAGAGACACATTATTTTTCAACGTTTAATTCTTATTAGAAGTTAATCAAAGAATTATACCCATGTGTTTGTGGAATAACACTTGGGATTGAAACGACAAGTGTGGTATGACTCATCTCTAAACCCAAACTATGTTTGAGTGACAACTAAAGGTCACACTGAGCTATCTCAGGGACTGTGTTGTTCTTTGGAGGAGTAAAAGTGGTTTGTGAATGACTAAGCATTAATTGCACAAACTTTTCAACTTTTACTCCTCGATTATGCTACCTATTTATACACAAGTAAATTACAACGTTACTGATAAAGACAAATTGATGACCTATCTAGTAGAGACAAAATACTTACATATTTTGTCTCTGTTACAATAGACTATATTTGGTAAAGGACAATGTGCCTTTCTGATGCACAGTGATGACACCATCCTGACATTATGCCATTCAGGGAAAGTTTGACTTCAGGTTGATAAGGACACCTGTTGATACATTCAAACATTTCTCGCTCTGTCCCGCCCATTCTTCAGTCTTCAGATCTTCTGTCTTTAGTCTTCAGTACTTCAATAGTTGTTGAGGAGTCCTGGGGGTTCAGTGAGTTATTGTCATCCTCACTGAACCCATCACCTTCTTCTTGTCTTAGATGCCACTCCATGAGTTCCGCCTCACTGAATGGAGAACCTTTCTTCATAAGCTCGTTCTAAGCATCCTGAAGATGACTCACTGAGTTACTGTTCACTCAGTGACTTGTTTGTGTTTACGGATATTAAACACTTAGGTTTTTTTATGTTCAAATCCTAGTTAGAGAAAGTTTGGGAAATTCAGTGACCCAACACTAAATACTCATAGGACCCTAATCTAGGCACTAAACCCTAAGCTAGACACTAATCCCTCACTAAGTAAGATTAGGTCTAAACTAAACCTAAACTAGTTAAAACCTAAACATAAGCACCTCAAGCACCTAGTTTAGCACCTTAGTCACCGTAAGTACACACCCTAGCACCTCCCTAGCAAGCACACAAGTAGGTGCACCACCTACTTGGTGTTTCGGCTTCATCTCCATGACATGAACCCTAGAACCGCCTATAGCCCTCCATGTCACCCTTATAGCTCCCATCGGTCATTAGACAGCTGTTAAGAGTCACCCCCCCCCCTTGTGCCACCTAGCCTCGTATACCTTGGTCTCCAAGGTTAACGAGGGGTATAAATACCCCTACACTCCATACACTTCAAACCATATCATTCTCTTCTTTCACCTCAAACTTTCTGTAGTTAGTAGTAGTACTAGGTCCCTTGTAGCCTTAGAAGTCAAGTGGTACAAGCCTTGAAGCCTTGTCGAACTAGTTTTGCCCTAGAAAACCCTAAAACCCACGTTAAGCCATAGCTGGTCAAGTAAGCTTTTAATTTTGCTTCTAATAGTTATATTACTATACTAGGATAGTATTAGGATGCCTTAGAACCCTTGCCTAAGCCTTGATCATTTTATTTTAAGTATTTTCTTTTTAAAACCCAAAATTAAGTCGAATTCAAGTTTTTATACTATAAACCCTTATTATAAGCTATAAGCTAGTTTAGGTAACTTAGTTAAGCTAATATTACTTAACCATAAGCTAGGAAACCTCTTTGTTTCATAAAAATATGATTTGCATGGAATTAGGACTAGTTTTACAATGTTTTCCATGCATAGGCGTATATATGGTAACTTTCTGAAAATATTAAGTTTGTGGACTATTTTTGACATTTCTTAGAAGTCATAAGTATAAGGACCCTTTTTTCAAAGTTATATAACCTTAGGATAAAAAGATAAATAGTTATAAACACATAAGGACTAGTTTTGCAAAAGTTATAAAGTAAAGGGTATAAATGGTAAATTTTGAAAACTTATAAGTCCAAGGGACATTTCTGCAATTTTATTAAAAATATAGAAGTATACGGACTAATTTTACTAAGTTTAGATAGTTAATAATATAAGTTTATAAGTTTATGGTAGATTTTATAAATATATAAACTATAAGGGTATAAAGTGAAAGTATTTTTATATAAGAACCTACTTTAAAGTTAGAAGCATAACACAATACTAGGGAGCTTCATGTGAGGAGTATCATGTGGATATTTCATTTTGACGAGTTTGCTGGGTTTACGAATTAAAGTGCCCTGGCTCCTCAAACAATTATTGCATGACTTCTGAATTATGATGGCCCGAACGGTGTTATGTTATAACTAAACTTAATAAAACATAGCTCAATAGTATGGAGCTTCATTTGAGGAATACTAACTTCTGAATTATGATGGCCTGAACGGTATTATGTTGATAACATAATACAATAGTAAGGAGCTTCATGTGAGGAGTCAGATACTTCTGGAGTGTGATGGCTTGAACGGTGTTATGTTATATCTAAAACACTAAAAACCCTTAGAATGATTACATAAGAAACTTAGACAAGATAACTAAAGCTTGACATACAACCAAACCCACAATACCAACAAGATACGTGAGTAGGCAGTCTAGTCTCCAAGTGACATTTCACAGCAATTAGATGTCCCTAAGCCCAGGTGAGTTTTCATAGCCTCACTCTTTTAAATGCTTTACAAACCCTGTGAGGGGTTACATGCTTACTTTATTTAAATTGAATACAAGTCTTTTTGTTTGGTTGTTGCATGATTAAACTATCTGCCACCCCTACACAACAAAATTCATGAATCTAATCGCTTGTGATATTTTACACAAGTGAACGCGAATATAATTGATAGATCTATTGGAGTTTGACAACTCCCGTTGATACTACCTCTCACTGGAGGGTACTAATAAGTATTATATTTGAACCCTCTGAAGGATTAACTTTGGTAAGTTATCCTTCCCGTCCCCTCATGGTTTGGTCTGCAGACTCCATGACCCGGACTGTTAACGTGTGGATCATGAGCTTAGTGCAACAGACCAACTCTTGATAATTGTACATGCATTACAATTATCACACACACTACATTTTCCTTGAAGGGTGTAACAACTGAACCCTGAGGAACTTGTATTCACTAACACTTAAACCGATGATTCTCACTCAACACCTAGTGTTAACTTTTTAAGCATGTATCCTAGGTAATGGAGCTCTGTGTAAATTATGGCATGGAGTGGCACGAGACTTGAAAGTCTTTCTATATGGTTATCATTCAAGCTTCATAACACACTTAGATTTTGGGGACCTCCTCTTATAAAACTCTGATAATTTTAATGAATGATAACTCATTTTTATATAATGTCTATTTTCGAGTCATTTTCTATTACTGTATCTTTGATCCATGAGGTAATACCCCAGATCCAAATTCCGCTGCGATCTGTGAAAATGGGGGTGTTACAATATTTGACCATATAATCATGATTTTAGGCTTAAATGACTCGTTAAAAAGGCATCAAATAAATTGTTATCAGTGACAGGGATAAGATTTTTTTATGGCAGGTAAGTAAATTGGAGGTTTTGGGTTTGACCAAGGTTTTGACCCTGGTTAGTATCAAAAGGGGTTGTGGGTCGGGTATAGGATAATGGATCCGGGTATAGGGTAAAAGGGTGTAGGAATATTTGCATTTTGGGCCGGGTTATGATTTAGTAGTGGATTTCGTTGGGTTTTTGGTCTTAATAAAAGGGTAAGTATTCGTTTAAAAGGGTTAAGGTTTTAGTAATTTAGGTTTTAACAAAGGTTAAGTGAGGGACTAAATTTGCAAAGGTTTAGGACCAAAAGTGCAAAATGTTTAAGGACTAATGGTGTTATATGGTTTTAGATTAGGGTTAGGTCTTGGTGTTTTTAGGTTTATGTTGACCATACATGTGGAAAATCATTCCCAGCTCCGTCTTTTAGTGCTCATTTTCCATTCCAAGCTCATCTTTGTCCGTTTTTGTCCCGTTTTCAATTCTTTTGTACCTCAAACACATAAAAACACAATCCAATGATATTTGCAATATAATTTGATATATTTGGGTTTTTTTTGGTCATTTTTGTGGGTTTAACGGGTGTAAAATGATGAGTAAAAGGCCACTCATCAGTTACCACTTTTAGGCTGGTCATATCATTTTCTTCGGTCTAGCCTCTCTTAGTCAGAAATTTGACTTTTGGATTTTTGGCTCTGATGGCTGTTGTGATTGTGAGGGATTGTTCCCTAGTAGTCATGATGAATGTAGTTAAAAGCAATACCATTTCATAGAAATTTTGGACCAAAAACCATTTATACACCAGAAAATAGCTAAGAATAGGCTATATAACAATTTTAACGTCTACAAAAAACTTCTACCAACTCATTGACAGTTTAGACCAGATAAAGATGACATATTTAAAACATGAACCACAATATCAAACCAATATTAAAACCAAGTTGATGCCAATTGTAGGATCAAATATATATTGATTGTTACGGTTTGGGGGGCCGAAGGAGATGAAACCATATGGATACCATCGTTGAAACGTAGAGAGAGAGTAGAGAGAGCGTGAAGAGAATGAAGTATTTATTAGAAAAATGAATACGACTCCACTTGGAGAGTCTAGAGGGGTATTTATAGGCACAACATAATACAACTTTTCCTCATATACAATACTAGTCCATGCGGGAAACGCTAGCTACGTTTCTAGTCCAATCCCATAATGTCGTCACTTTTAATGTTAACATAAATTCTCATGGGCCGATACCTTAGATAAGTGCTGAAAATGCCAAAACAACCATTCAAGAAATGGCTAACCACTCTCAAATGTGGCATGATGGAGTATTGAACAAGTTTAGGGGAGAAGAAAATTTTGATGGTTTAGTTGCTATTAAAGTTCAATTAAATAACCTTAGGAGAGCTATGAAAAAGATGACGGAATGGGTGCACGCCATACAGGTAGGATGTGAGATATGCAATGGGACTCGTTTATCTTAGGATTGCCCTTTGAGGGAGTAAGGAAGTTTAAGGAAGCATATAATACACAATTCGGTGTTCCTTATCCTGGTCTAGGAAGATATAGAGCGAGTGTACCATGCTACTACTATAGAGATGAAAATAGGCCTTCTTATCAGACTAAACGTTCAAGTCTAAAAAAAAATCTAAACAATTTTATAGATGAGTTTGCTAAGAGATATGATGACACCACTCTAATGATCAAAAGAACTTAAGACATCGACTGAAGCAACATTTACGAACCAAGGAGCTATGATCAATGCAATAGAGAATCAAATTGTACAAATGGCTAAAGTTCTTCAAGAAAAGTTTCTGGGAACTCTTCTGAGTACGACTAAGACTAACCCAAGGGACCATGTTAAAGCAATATCTATTATTGAGGAATCAATTTTTAACTTCGTTGGTAGCTCTTCTGTGGAAAACTAGAAGGGGGGTTGAATAGTTTTACTATCTTTTTTAATTTATTTTCAAAATCTTTTGTAGGTTATAAAAAATTTGATTCGATCTTACGTGAATTAAAGTGTCAACAAATGTAAGCAAGTATAATCTAATAATGTAAGTATTGAAATGAAATGAAATAAAGATAGAGATAGAAAGATCAAACCACAACACGTGAATTTATAGTGGTTCGGCTACAAGGACACCTTCCTTGCCCTACTCCACTCCCCGAGTACCACACTCGAGATTTTTGTTCACTATGTCAACAAACTCCTTATGGCAGAGAAACCTTACACACCTTGGCTTACACCTATTAACGACACTAAGCTAAATGTCGAGTTCTAATCGTAGCTAGAACTAATCTCACAACTTCTTCACGACATCACACCTTCTTCACAACTTCACAACTTCTTCACGGTAGCTCCACAACCTCTTCTTCTAGTCTACTTCACACCTTCTTCTATGCACAACTAATTCACAACTTCTACACTACTTTACAACACACCTAATATCTACAATCATCTAAATCACACAACACTTTACAAATATCTAGCACTACTACAAGATGATACTAACTAATCACAACACTACTACAATTGTATGGATGTTGAAGGAGTGTTCTTCTTTTTGTACTTGTGTGGATGAAGCTTTGGATCACTTAGAAACAAAGACTTGTGAATTGTATGATCAAAGGTTTTTGGGATAGAAAAGGATATGAGATCAGAAGGTTTTGAGTGCAAAAAGGTGAGGAAAAATTGTGAAATAAACCAGTATTTATATGGCTCAAAAATAATGTTCTAGAGCATGCCGGTCCCCTTAATTAGGGGCCGGTCCCCTTAATCATTAAGGGAGCCGCCCAGGAATTAAGGGGGCCGCCCCCTCTAGAACGTTGGGTTTGTTTGTCTTTTTGTGGGGAAGGTTTTTCTGGAGAGATTTTGCCCTTTTTGGTTGGAAATTTGAAATCATATCTTTGTGGTTTAATAAAACAATACCAAAAATGATTTACTATAATATATAAAATGTTAATGTCATTTTATAAAATGTTTTGTGTTAAGAAAATACTTCCTTTGATCATGTAATGCATAAGATGCTTAGTTTATGCATACCTTAAGTGATATTAGTTATAGAAGTAAATATTTGTTACTAAATACTTGTTTACGTCATAATCTTGACTTAATTTAGTTTACATTTTGTGATTATCAAAACGTAGAGTTATTGAGAAATATTAATAACGTTTTTAAGCATTATTTATATCAACAATCTCCCCCTTTTTGATGATTACAAAACTTAAACTCATTAAATCAAAAATTAGTTTTTAGACAGGTATTTTAGTGAGTTTATATTTACTTCTCCCCCTTTTTGTAGAATCAAAAAGGTTTTGTCGACAAGTTTCAATCGTGAAATATTGACGGGATGAAAACTCCCCCTTAATGTGTACTCCCCCTCGTTCAGGGGCACCAAGGAGACGAGCTATGGAATGCTTGCAAAACAAAAATATTAGAAGCACAAGTATATACATGCAATCATATATAAAGTGACAACAATATAAACAAGCATCATTAAATATAAGAATTCATATTAAAGCAAAGTTATGTAAAAACATAACAATACATGTAGCATCAAAAGAGAGTACAAATAGAATAACAACTAGATGAAACAACAACTAGAATAGTACTCCATCATGAAAAGAGTACATGGGCTTCATTGAGCTTGCAAACAAAATGGTGGTAAATGTTTTATTTATTAAGCATAGCATATGCTTAATTTGGAGAGCATGATGGTGATGGTGGAGAAATGGGTGAAGATTGTGGTGGTGGAATAATGGGTGAGGATGGTGGAGGAGGTGGTGGTGGTGGGTTGGTAAGCAAGTGTTCAATATTTGAAAACATATATTGAATTTCATCTCTAAGACCAAAGATTATGGTTCGGTTGTGGATGCAACAAAGGCAAGTATCACCATGAGCTTCAAGTAAGCTCCAAGGTACAGGATTGACAAAGAATGGTGGTGTAATTGGTGGAGATGAGATATGAGCATCAAGTGGTGTTATTGGTGAAAGTGAGATGGTAAGATGGGTGGAAAGAGGTTCTTGTGTAGGATGTGGTGATGATGCTTGTGGTGATGACAAGTGTGAGTTTATGTAGTCATTGATTGATGAAGTTGAAGGTATGGAGGATGAGGAAGTTCCATGAGTGGAAGGTGTTTTGGATGGTGCATTAGGTGGACTTGGAGATGAGCATTTAGGTGGAGGTGATGGGGTTGTGTTGTCTTCATTAGTTAAGTCAATGAAGAGTTGTTTTGGAGGTATGATAACAATCTTTTGTTTCTTTGAGGCCTTAGATTTGGAGGTGCTTGGTGGAGACATGATGGTTTAGGTTGAAAGAGATGATGAATGATGAGATGAAAATTGTTTATTTGGAGGGAATTTATAGTATGAAAATGGTTGATTTAGGTATGTTTTTGAAATGGTTTAAGGAGATTCTAAAATCAGTTGGGTTATAAGGAGAAATGTTAGCTTACACTAGAGAAATAGGTCACAAGATGCAAAAGAAAACAGTAAACCCAGTTCCAGATGGCCGGTCCCCTTAATTGTAGGCCGGACCCCTTAATGATTAAGGGGACCGCCTAGGAAAATTAAGGGGGCCGCCCATCTGGTGTTTTCCAGGCGACCAGAAATCAAAAATTTGCAGAAATGGGTGTTTTTTCAAATGTGTGTTTCCAGCATGCTCTATTTGAAGCATATACTCTAGGAATGATGAAATATAAGCATAAAGTAATAAGTCATGCATGCAAACTAATATATTATAAGCTAAATTAAAAGAAGCAAAATATTAGCATAAAGTTATAATCAAGGTCCAAGTATGATAATAATCAAATCCTAAGCAACATTCAAGAGACAAACATGAAGAACCAAAAGTATTTCTGAATAAATCGGACACATAATAGAACACACAAATGTCTAATAGTACAATAATATTATTAAGTAGCATCACATCAACAACTCTATTTCTTCTTCTTGCCCATCATCTACCTGAACATCTTTCCTATGGATTTGAATCCTCCTCTAACTTCTTCATGCATTTGTTGTTGTCGGTTAATTAAGGACGTTTGACGGGTGAAGAGGAGTTCATCGATACGCTCATGAGGAAGAGGAATTTGATAATCGGTATAATCAAGATCAGGGAGATCATCAACAAAGGTAGTGGGAGATAGGGTACTAACACGCGAGGTGTTTTCCTCCTCATCATCATCATTACCTCGATGAGATGTTGAACCACGAGGCATAGAAAACAAAGGACCACGAGATTTTCCTTCATCACTTCGAGAACGACGAGTACGAACAAGAGTGAGTTGGTTCAAAGTGGGATGAACATGCACATAGTAATCATTTTGAAGATCTTGGTAATGTTCCATGACATGACGATAAAGTCGAGTGAGGAACATACCATAAGGAAGATTGGCATTAGGACTGTTTTTGGCAGTCATGATTCGATGGACAAAGAGATAAGCCAGATTGTAGTTTTCTTCAGCAATTACACTATACAACATGTGGGCGATGCTAGCCATGAGATGATCACGGTGACCGACGGTACCAAACGCATTCTCGCGAATGAGTTCTTCCCATTTTTTCATGTCGGGGCACGTTCTAGTTCAAGCAGTCGACGAATGTCTTCAGTACTAGGAATCTCAGAATAGTATGGACCATCCTGAGGACGATTTTGTTTAAGTGAGGAAAGATCCTATTCATTAGAGTATACGGCTTGGCCGTTATATGGGATTCTGAGGATTTGTCCAAACTGAGCAAGAGTAAGAGTGATGAATTGATGTTGGATCATGAAAGAAATGAGGAGATGGCCATAGGGATCGGTTTGCACCGTCACTTGGCTATAGAAGTCGAGGACAAAGCGAGGAATGATTGGTTCATTGATTTTGAAAAGACAATCAAGACGGATATTGGTGAACATTCGTTCGATTTGATCGGATTCATAGAAGGATGGATTGACAATTCTACCCTCGTGGATGTTTCTATTTTCAATGGGACGATAGTAACATGCAACGGCGGGAGACATGCCGGGAGTAGAGGAAACTTGAGGAATGTATTGTTTGGTTTTAGAAACGTTACCAACCGTGGTTTTAGGCATTTTCACCTAAACAATATAACAACAAAAATGAAATTAAGACAAAAACAATTAACATGCATATGTTATATATATATATATATATATATATATATATATATATATATATATATATATATATATATATATATATATATATATATATATATATATATGCAATACATGTGGAACGGAAGCCTACTTCGACAAAAAAAAAAATCCTAGGAAGTAGTTTCACAATGTTCCTTGTTTTTAATTTTAAACTCGTTTAAAATGTATCTTATGATGTCAAAGTGTAGTTGTGGAATTATTTCGATATAATATCAATACTATCCAAACATCACTTTAGATATCATAATTCATTTAGAAATTTGGCTAGATATATATTAGGTTATATATCTTGCTATCTCTTACGAGTTTGACTAACATAAAGCTTGTTTAAAAAGTGAGAATAAGAATATTGGCTTTCAAAATGTCTTTTTCCAAGTTAAACCAAACGCTCCCTTAACTAGATGAATATCGACCAAAACATCAATATATATATATATTGATTATATATCTTGATGACTTCTATAGACTTGAATTATGTTAATAAGTTTAACAAACTAGTTTTAAGTTTTAAATAAATTCATTTAAGTATGATTTGTTCATGAACCAAACGCCCATGTTGTCTTCATGAAATCGTTTTACAATGATTTGAAAAGTATGTTTAGATTGTTTAAAACATTAAACCACTACAATGTAGTAAGTTTTAACTAGTTTTTAAGAGTAATTATATCAACAATGTACTTTTTAAAGAATGATATTAACGAGGGTTTATGGGCGATTAATTTTTTTTACAATATGGTGTGTTAGACTTAGTTTTAGTTGCAATTCTACATTCTAATCCTATGGGAAGCATTTGGTTATTTAATTTCTAACTTCAATTTTACTAAAATTCGGATTAAAATAAATTTTAATAAAATACCTAATTATTGATTAGACACTAAATTGAATGAAATTTGATGAAATGTATGTTGGAAAACTTACAAGAGATGTTGTTATACGTTTGGTTAACGTTTGCCCCTTGCGAAACAACCCCGGATTGGTGATTTGGTGAAGGATTTTAGTAGTTTTGGTTGTTTTGGTTCGTTCACAACAGAAAGATGTAGGATATGTATGACCAAATGGAATGTTTGGCAAAGGATTTAAGGAGAGAAACGATTTTGAAAGTTATAGTAGGCCGGCCCCCTTAAACATTAAGGGTACCGCCCTCGATAACAAGCCGGTCCCCTTAAACATTAAGGGGGCCGCCCATTAATTTTTGAATTTTCGCGGTTTTAGTTTCTGGAACAAACGTATTTATACGTATATAATTAGATTTATAATATATCAAAAATACGTAAGAATTTATTGGCACGATGATTAAGTATTTGACAATTTTCAATTAACGTTTCGTTAATTAAAATGTACCTTTGACAATTTCGGATAAAATGATCAAGGTGTCAAGTTAATGGAGGATTTGAGAAGTGTTCGGGAATATGTGTATATGTATATATATAAATATAGATTATGTGTAAGTGTGAATAAATGGTGGGTTATTAGGTGGAGTTGAGAAATGATGACGAAGATAAGTTTTTTTTTCGGCGAAAGGAGTTTGTTTCATCCATAGCATTCTTGTGCGAAGGCGTTCTTCTTTTAAGTTGATCCACTTAACTCACATATCTTCATCATCATGAGTTTTCTAATAGTGGACATAAAGGATTTTCGAGTTGAACGTCAAAGATCAAAAGGGCCAATAAGGGGAAGGAAAAGGTTCGAAAACGAACAATTTCCTGGAGTTCTAGAAGGTCAATTAATGACGTATCTAGGTTATGTGCACACACATATATATATATATATATATATATATATATATATATATATATATATATATATATATATATATATATATATATATATATATATATATATATATGTATTATTTATATAGTATTATAAGTATAGGGATAAGTGTATATATATATATATATATATATATATATATATATATATATATACTTATATACTTCCTTATAAAAGAGGCATATTCAATGCCTAAAACCGAACCATGCTCCAAACCTAATATTAAGATTCAACACCCGAGCCTAGATGATATAAAAACCGAGCCACCAAAGAATACGCATAACACACACACACATTGTCATCTCTTTTTATTAGTATCCCTCTCTCTCTCTCTAACACAAATACAACTCTCTCTCTCTCTATAGCACAAAAACATAGCCTAACCCCATCAACTCCCTCCACCACCGCCACTACAAATCCCTCCACCACCGGAATCCCTCCACAGCCGAACCCCATCACCACCCAATCTCCACCATCGTCATAACCCTCCACCGCCGTAACCCACCACCACAAAATCCTACCACCAAGACTAACCACAACCAAGACAAACACCATGCAAGGTTTTATTATTATTTTTTTAGTTTAACAAATCTAATTTTCTTTCATTGTGCTTTTATAGCATGTTTTGTAATTTTCTTTAATAGATCTAATCTTTCGAGTTATTTTTTTATTTTATTTTTATAAATCTGACTTTCTTTTCATTCATAAGTATGATTCTTTTATTTTTTTTCATTTATGGAATCTTGGTTTGTTTTTGGATTTCTCATATAAATATGATTTATTATTAAAATTTTTGATTCTCAAGAGTTTCTTTTTCACAGATCTGATATTTTAAATGTTATTTTGTAAATCCGTTTATAGTTTTCTTTTATCAAACCTGATTTTTTTATAACTGTGATATTTTTGAATATAAATTGGCTTTTTGTTTTTGTTTTTTTTTTTTGTTTTTGTTGTATATAAATCGGAGTTCCTTTTTTTTTTAAATTTAATTTTTTAGTCTGATTTAATAGACTTTTTATTTAAACTTTGTTATTTTTGATGTAAGGATTATAAAAGATGGTGATAGATTATTGAGTTTTTTTTCTTTTCTTTTTCCGAATTTTTTAAAGTATATTTTACGAATCTGAAATTTTCGTTTTTCTGCTAAATCTGATTTTTTTTCGCAAATTTAATATATTTGAGGCTTTTATAAATCTGCTATTTTGTTTTTTTTTAATATATCTGACTTTCTTTTTTCTTGTAGATCTGCTGTCACTTTGCAAATTTAATAGATTTGATGTGTGGTTTTTGTTCGCCATAATCTATAGCCAGATTTGTTGCGGGGGTGTGTGGTAAATGTTGTTTTAGTCGAGATGTTTGGATCTTTTGGATCTTTAGTGCTTTCAAAAAGATTTGTGTTTTAAAGATTATTGGTTTGGTCAGGCATGATGTTTGGATCTGCTGAAAAATTTTGGTTGCCGGAAAAATTGTGTTGCTGTCGAAAATCGTGTCAATCGGCGGAAAAAGTTACCACTGTCGAGAAGGTTATTAATGAGGCTGATGAATAAATATTAATGAGGCTGATGAATAAATATTTAGATTTCTTGTGTTTGTTAATATTGTTTTAGTGACCAATGATGTTTCTTTGAGGTCGATTTGTGATTTTTTTTCGATCTTTCTTTCTAATAATCTTTATCTATAAATGAGGCTGATGAATAAATATTTAAAACATGAAAAAGTGAATTTAGATTTGAAAACTGGTTTATAGTTTCTGTAAGTAACAACTTCTTAAAATGAAATTTTGAAGTTCAAATTTGAAATATTAACATTTTCATAGAGCCACACAAACGTTTGAAAAGTTAAAGAATTGTCTTTTACATACAAGTCTATGACCATAGAGGAGTGAGAGGAGGCTGACTCATAGCCAGTAAGCCTGACACAAAGGCACATAAAATGCACAAATACAAAAATGTAGTAATTACTAAAAGATAAGGAGTATCAGAAGTGGTTATTGATGCTTTTTGAGGCTATTGAAATATATTTGAATTTAAAATTTCGAAAATTATAAATTTTGAAAAGCCTGAACTTTGAAGACTGTTTGATAGGTATACTTTTGAGCTCTTGTGAGGTGACCAATGAATCTTTGAGGTATAACTGTATGAATTACTGTATGGAAGACTTTGTTAAGTGATCCTAAATAAGTAAATAGCACAGTGGTTTTGAAAATTACTGTATGGAAACAAAAGAATCTTTTGAGTTCTTGTGAGTCTAAAAAAAAAGTAACTTTTGAAAAAATTTAAAATTCAAAGTTTCGGATGGAGGAAAATAAGTCAAATGAAAAAAGATGTACATGTGAGTGCACCGTCACTTTTAGCATGTGATTGTACTATCCTTTGGACAACTAAAAATGTCTTAGATTCAAATGACATATTTTTTGAAAGACCAATATATGTATTTTAATTTAAAACAAAAAAAGCTAAATACGTATAAAATGCTACTAAAGAAATATAAAGGACATGTAATAGATAACATTCTTATTCACATAGCATATAGAATGACACTAAACTTTTAAAAAATGTTACAGATTAATGATTTATAATTTTATAGTATTGTTGGCATGACATACCAAAACATGGTGTGTTTTTAAACGCTTGAAAATTTAAATAAAAGTGACACTATATATATATATATGTACGTTCAAGAGAAAGAAGGAAATAAATTATATCTATGCAAGCGAAGCAACCAAAAAAAAAAACTTCTACGCATGGCAATGAGTAGAGAAAGAATGGCGTACCCGGCGGTCTTCAAAAAAAATCTTCTAAATCTTCAAGATGAAAAATAGACTTTGCAAAAGTCTATGGTGATAAAACTCCAAGATAGTAGTAAGGAATCTTGATCTAGCTATTTGGTCCCCATTTCCTCTTTGGTCCAAAGTTGTTTGGTCCATACATGTTCAACATTGGCTAGGATGCATGAAAGGTGGTAGTATTCCCCAAGGGTTGTAACTTGGTTGATAGTTCCACATTTGATTACTAGGGTTGTTGTAGTTTTGTTTATTTTGGTTTCTTCTTGGTTGAGGTGTTTTAGATCTAGGATAAGAATTATTTGGCTTCCTAGGTGGTGGAGTTTTAGATCTTGTTTTAGGTTTAGAGGATCCTACATCGGTTTTTAAAGATGGTTTATAAAAAGTTTTTATTTCGTCATCATTAGCAAGAGGTATTTTCTTATTATTTATGAGTATGTATTTGGGATTTTTTCTAAGGATGTTGGTTTACTAGATTCGCTTTCAAACTTAACATTTTTTGTTTCACTAGATGAACCTTCAATTGGGTTAAATTCTAAGCCGGTTTTGTCTCCTGATATTCTTTGAATGCTTATTTTCTTGCGTGAGTTACTACTATTTTCAAATTTATGAAGTTTACAAATTTATTCTCTAAGTATTTCATTTTCACTTTTAAGCTCTTGACGTAATTTACATTCTTCAATAATTTCCTTGCCTTTTTCTAATTTATGTATTTTAATATTAAGTTCTAGTATTTCATTTTCTAATTGGTTGTTTATATGTTTTAGTGATTTGTTTTTAGTCATTACTTGTTGTCCTAATTTGCATAGTCTATTATACTCATTATCTAAATCATTTTCGTCTAATGATAGATTCTCATCACTAAAATATTCGGTTTCGGAACGTACCTCGCTTGATGTTTTTGCCATAAGACACTTTTCTTCTTTTGTCATTTCTTTCTCCTCCTCATCACTGTCACTCCAAGCTCCTCCAACAAATGCTCTTTGATTTTGATCTCTTGACATCATTGGACATTTTCCAATGAGATGATTTGGATCACCACATTTGAAACACTTTCTTTCATTCTTGCTATTCTTGTCATCTTTATTCTTTTGAGATACTCTCCTTTCATCGTGTGGTTGTCTAACGAATCTTCCTCGCCTTTTGAAGAATTTCATGAAATCTCTTACGGCCATGGCGTATTCTTCGTCATCACTTTCGGAAGATGAGCTATTTTCCTTACTAGATTCCTTTCTAGCTTTCAAGGCGATTGACTTGCTTTGCTCTCGTTTTCCTTTGATCATTTCAGAGTCCTTCTTTATAATTACTTCGTAGACTTTCAAGTTTCCAATTAATTCATCAAGTTGTAGCGTTGACAAATTCTTTGATTCTTCAATAACCATCACTTTAGCTCGCCATTTTGGGTGAAGAGCTCTAAGAAACTTCCTAACAAAATTCTTACTAGAAAAATTCTCATCAAGTGCTTTTAAACTTGTGATGACAGTGTTAAATCTAGTGAAAGCATTATCAATTGATTCCTCTTCCGGAATCGTGAATTGCTCATATTGTTGAACAAGTAGACACTAGTACAAAAAGTTCTATTGGTCACGCATGGTCGATTTTTAAATGTCACACTGTAACATTTATACGTGACTAAATGTACCAGAATAAAATAAACAGCCACACTTGATCCAACTTGTGTGACCATTTCGGAATTCTATTGTCACACTTTTGAATATTTATGTGACTAGAGGTAACTGAAAAAAAAATTGGATTATTTAGTCACTTTTAATTCGGGACGTGTGACAGATACAAATGAGCTCGAAACATTAGTCACACTATAGATATACATATGTGAAAAATATATGTCACACAATTTAAAAGTGTGACCAAAAATAGATATATGGTCACATGAGGTAATTGTGTATGTGGCTAAATTATATAGTCATGTTTGTCACACATTATTTAAACGTGACTGCTATTCTTTGCTGAATATTTAGCCACATATGAATGTGAAATGTGTGACAACTGAAAAGTAAGTTTGAAGCGTTAGTCACGATATGCATTTAAAAGTGACAAATATATGTCACACACTTGAAGAGTGTGACCAAATGTCATATATGGTCACACTAAACCATAAACATACATGATTAAGTGTAACCAAAATTTGATACATATGGTCACGTAAGTTAATATGCGTGTCTAAAGTCTAGTGTGTGTTATCTTGCCACAACCTAATGTGTATAGTCACATTTAATTGTAGCACGATCATGTGACTATAGGCTTTACAATAGTCACACCATATCACAAATGTGTATCTAAATCATGATTATCGCCATGTTATAAGGGTATTATATGTGACCAATACATTCAAAATAGTCACATTGTGAATTTCATGTGACTATTATTTATAGCAAAATGTGAACTCAGTTATCATTAACCTTGATATTAGTCACATTGAGTTACACAAACAACAGAGTTGTAATAGCAGTAGTAACTATTGTAATAGCGGTAGTAACTATTGTAATAGCAGTAGTAACTTTTGTACAAACAAAAGAGTTGTAATCTCACAAAAGGTGAATTATATAGTACTTACCAAAAGGTTTTTTACAACATAATGAAAACAGAGAAGCTAAAGTACGTACCCCTGCTACCTCCAAACACCTAATTATCAGCTTGTTTTCTTCACATCATATAATGCTCTCTTATACTGAGCATGAATTCTTTCAATGAGATCTTTAACTACCTTTCTACGTTCTTCACATATGATCTTTTTAGATGTCATCACAGCAAGTAAACTAGCAGGCAAAGGATATTCTTTTTCTGCAAGCATAAAAACGTCAATTCCACCTTGTGTTGATAAGTGATGTACATTGCAGCTATCATAAAACTTCCATGAAGTTGAGAAATGATGGCATGGGAAGTTCCAATAGATATCATCAGGATCAGGTTTATATAACCTATGTAATTCAACCCACAAATCTTGCTCTTTTGCATCTAGCTTCTTGACTGTTTTGATTCTTTCTTGAACCAACTGCCATAATCTGTCTAAGTCTACTCTGTCAATTTTTCTTATCAAATCCTCAAACCTTTTGTACAGTGTTGATCATCCACCAGCCCTGATTATCTTCTAATCCTTTCCAAATTTATCTCGGTAAATCTCCCAGTCCATGATTGGATGTCTAGCTTGAATAGGGTTAACATATAATGTTTCAGGAACAATCACCATCATCTAATCATGAGAAGAGCTGTCTTCCTTTCTTTGTGAATCATTCTTCTTCTCAGCAGGTTTGTCTTCAATGATCTTTTGTTTCTTTGATGGTGTTTCTTCTGTACCCATGGGGATAAAATTTTCAACATATTTCTTGAGTCGGTAGTATAGACATTCAATTTGTTCATATGTCATTCCCCTGAGGTCAGAAGCTTTATACTCACCTTGATGCTGTATGTATATCTTCATTTCACTGATGAGCTGAGACCTTGTGGGATTTATTTTCCTCTTCTGACTTTGACGTTGATTCATTGACTTAATTAGGTCCTTCAAAACTAATTCTTCATATCTTTCCTTTATCAAATCAGCAAGTCTTTGTACTTTGTCTTCCCCATTTACAGTCTCATCTGTGTAAAGTTCTTTAATTTTAGCCTGTAGAACTTCATCCGCATCAATAAAAGCTTGCATTTTCTCTCCATGAGCTCTTTTTTTCTCCTCTTCTTCAAGTCTGAATTTTACTTGCTCATCTGTTTCAAATTCAGACACTTTATCTCTCCTCTTCTCATCCATAAAGTTAGCTATTTCAGCTTCATCAACTCTCTTTGCAACCTCTTCATCTGTAGCAACTTCAGCAGTAGAAACTTGATTTGTTGTAGCAACAGAAACATCTTGTTGTACCACCTTAGCCATTTCTTCAACATTACTATTAGTAGCAGTTTCTCCCAAACTAGTATTAGTTTCCACTACCTGCTCTTTATTTACATCTTCCAAAACCGCCTCATAACCCCCCTTGTCAGCAACTAAATAATCATCATCCACATTATCATCACTATCAATCCCAATATCCATATCCACATGCATATCAACACAAGCACCTTCAGCATTTGTTGTTTCCTCCCCTGAGACTCCGCCTTCATTCCTTACCTATTTGGGAGCATCCTCCAAACTAGTAGCCTTAGAAGAACTCACCCTGTGTGTTGTGCCTACCTTCTTTAACCTTCTGAACTGAGCTTTTCTTGACCTCTTTCGACCTTCCAAATATCGAACACTCAGCTTCAACCTTTTGATCTTTGCACCATTTTTTAAGCGCTTTTGGAGGCCAAGAACATCCTCTTCTAACTGGGTACAACATGCCTTCAGATCCTGTATAAGTTTCATTCTATTCTCACCAGTATCGATCAATTCATTTGTTTCAGAACTACCCTCATCACTTCTGGATGTGTTACCTTCCCTGAGAGGTGAATCAACAGGTGTATACTCACTCTCATGTATGTTACCACTGGCCTGCTCCACACCCATGACATCCTCACCCTTTTTTTGTGGAAGGTTCACCATATATGGAAAAAGCGGTGTAACCTTTCCTGAAAAATCATTGCCATTATTTTTCAGATTTGAAAATACTTTCTTTTGTAGTGAGGGGGCAGCATAAGTTCCTTTATGTCTTTTAAAGGTAGTCAACTGTTTTTGAATAATAAGTTGCAAAAACCTTGGATATAATAAAGAAGTACCATCATCAGCCAAGGTCTTGATCATAGCCTCCAAAATCATTTTTGAAAAATTGAAAGGTTTTCCTTTAGCAAGGCATATCACTGTTGATGCCATGGTGGTACCAAACTCATTCCAACCTGTTGTTTTAGGACTCAAACAATGTAAGAGAGTATGAATCAAGAATTTCCACTGAGATGAGAAGAGACCTTTGTAAAATTTTAATCTATCATTCTTCTTCTCATACCCCATTTTTTTCAAACCTTTGAAAATGGCGGCATTTTCAAGACACACAATCACTTCATTATCTGGTAGGTTAAGAGATTCCCTAATAGATGACTCAGTTATGAGTATATATTGGCCATCTACCTTAGCCTTAATCTGTTTTTCTTCATTAAAAGTTATGACCTTAGCAGTAGCCCAAAACTGCTTAATAAAAGAAATGCATATAGGAGGATTCGCAGTTAATGCATACCTAATAGGGGTAGCATTCAAGAAATCGATTATCTGTGTGAATCCTTCAGAACCATCTAGTTTCTTCAAAAAAGCGACCATGTTGTGTCTGTAAACAAATGTGTGTTTTGATTCAATTGACAACACCATCTTGAATTAGGGTTTTGTGATTTGGGGATTTTGAAAATGATTGATAAAAGATGTTAGTGTTTGTGATTATAGAGAAATTATGTGTGTGTGAAACTGAATTATCGATTTGATTGGGGATTTAAACCGGAAAGTGTAAATGTTACCAATCCACCCCTGCACTCTCAGTTCTAGCAGTACAAACCCAGCTGAAATAACGTTTTCTTAGCAGCAGAATTTTTTATTTTTATTTTTTATTATTATTATTTTTTTTAGTGCAAAGGGTGAATCATTATATTAATATCAACAAGTAATGAGAAAATTGAGCAATGACAATAGTACGGGAATGAAGATTAAACATTTTCCATTAAAACTTGAAATGAAAAATTACAAAATACTGGAAATAAAAGTTACACATTCTAAAAATCTACTAGTCTAATTTTGGAGATTTCTCCGGGTCAAATGCCACATGTGCATCTTCGTAATCCAACCCATTAAACTCCACATCAGACAAATCATCATCATCCAATGTCTTGTACGCCTTGGGATGTTGTTTGAGAGATGGTTTTTTTGTTGCTTTGTACTCCTTTTCATCCTCAGCAGGTTGTTTGATAGATTGTGTTTTTCCTGCTTTCTTTCTTTCAGCAGCTCACCAATTGTACCACGCATTTCCATCCAATTTAAATTATTTAACACTTTTTGCCGCTTTCTTTTTTGAAGCAGACCTGCTTGAACCTTCTCCTTCAACCCATTGTGCTGATCTCTTGTTGTTTGCAGACATTGTTTATGAATACTTCCTGTAGGTTTTTGTTTAGAGATTTCATAAACTAGGATTTGTGATTTGAGATACACATGGAAACGAGTATAAAAAAGGGATATGGGAAAACCAAAATACCTATGTTTAATGCAGGAAAGGATTGATGTTTCCCACAGGTGGCTTGAACCTTTTCAACATCTTCGGGCCAATCATGATCCATTGGGACGAGTGTTTGCCAGGGATCAATGCTTATAACTCTTGACAGAACTATATACATATTAGTCGCAACAAAGACTAGCCACAATGGAACATGATTGACTTGAAGAAATCTGCAAAATTTCATGATTGACCTGATCCAAATATCCCTTTGGAAAGTAGTCTGACCATAGATTTGCTGCAAAAAAATTAAAAAATATATTAAAATTTAAAAAAATATAGTGTAAATGAAATAAAATATAATGTTGCAATTCAGGGTGTGTTTGAAACAACCTTTGTTCTTGGAACTCCAATGGCCACATTACTTGGTGGATGGTTGGTTTTAGATCATAAAAAAGAATGGAATGCAATAAACCAACATACGTAACCCTTCTAAGTTCCCGCTACTGCTCGCTTTGTCGTTTCAACTCACTTTGAGCAAAGGACTGCACCAGCCGCATTGCTAGATTGTTGAAAAAACAAAGCAAACAGTATGGGACCTTAGAATGGAAAGGTATGTTGAAATTCCAGACTCAAAGTAATACAAACAATCTAAAAATGTTAAGTAAAGAATAGAGTCTAAGTAACATCACTCATCTTGAATGCGACAATGGAGTGTGGCATGTCATGAACAGTACACACTATATCATTATTGCATTGAAGACGTCTCAATGATCAGGCCAGATCGATCTATCTAACGTTGCAGTACCGTCTAATAACCACACAAACGGTAGTAGACGTTTTCCAAATTAAGCAATGGAACCATCTACAACGCTAGATAGAGCGCCCTAATCATTGAGCTTTAAGTTATTAGAAAACAGATTCTTACTATCATTTATAATGCTCCCTTAGATGTGACGAACATACATATTAATTATGTAGATTCTACGACATTAGAGAGCTAATTGTGCATGAATGAAATCATATAAAATTTATATTAACAATGCAATGAACTACCATCCTTTCTACCCTAGCCAACAACAACATATTATTCAGCCTTGAATCTCTAACTTACCAACATGCTGGAAGACGAAGACGCTAAATTCAAGCATCGAACCTACAAATTATACTTGATAATTGTTTCTGTATTTTGACAAAGAGCAAAGATGAATCAACATGGATGAACAACACCAAAACAAGTTTATGTTCATACTTGAAAGTGGTGTCTGTTCACCCATGTTGATACTTCTTCCATCTTTGATACTTCGCTGTTTCAGCCTAAATATTCGCACACACATCCGCCACTTTTTTTCCTTATTCTCTCAATACAAATGCAACATAATTCTTATATCAAAAATACATCATACATATATATAAAGCAAACAGAGTGATACAAATAATCTACAAATGTTGAGTAAAGAATAGAGTCTAAGTAACATCACTCATCTTGAATGCGATAATGAAGGAGTGTGGCCTGTCATGAACAATACACGCTATATCATTATCGCATTGAAGACGTCTCAATGATCAGGCCAGATCTATCTAACGATGTAGATGGGTTCCATCGCTTTAATTGGACCCTGTTTTCTAAAGATGTTTAATCTTGATTATTGAAAGAACCATTAAACATCGTTAGAAAATGGGGTCCAACTAAAGCGATGGAACCCATCTACATCGTTAGATAGATTTGCCCTGATAATTGAGCTTTAAGTTAGCAACAAAATTCTTACTATCATTTATATTGCTCACTTAAATGTGACGAACATACATATTA
Source organism: Artemisia argyi (assembly GCA_030686995.1). Taxonomy (NCBI): domain Eukaryota; kingdom Viridiplantae; phylum Streptophyta; class Magnoliopsida; order Asterales; family Asteraceae; genus Artemisia; species Artemisia argyi. The sequence continues at coordinate 92,930,302 of CM060683.1, read as the reverse complement.
GTTATGTAGGTCCTACGATATTAGAGAGCTAATCATGAATCAATGAAATCATATTAAATTTATATCAACAATGCAATGAAAATATTTTCATTGTAACTAAATACATGAAAAAACTGTTTAAGTTCTTGATATGTTTATTGTACTTCAACCTAATCCTAAGATAAAATAAGCTAATCCAAGCAAACCTTAATATCTCTTTTGCTCTAATTATTCGCAAAAACAACACATCATGTTCTTCCTTATTCTATCAATACAAATTATACTTGATAATTATTTCTGTATTTTGACAAAGAGCAAAGATGAATCAATAATGGATGGACAACACCAGAACAAGTTTATGTTCATACTTGAAAGTGGTGTATGTCCAGCCATCACTGATACTTGTTCCATCTTTGATACTTGGATGTTTTAGCCTAAATATACGCACACACATCCGCCACTTTTCTTCCTTATTCTCTCGATACAAATGCAACATAATTCTTATAACAGATAGTCAACCTAATTGTAACAGTTCACATATTTGGATTACTACTCATTTTTACCATTCACTATTACTATTCACTTTTACTATTCACTCCCGAAATTTTTATTTCATATTCTCGTAAGTTAAACTATTTTAATGATAATCCGAGATTTTGACACTCGTCGGAGCATTTCTGCAAATATCGCGAAACCGTGTCCGAGATTTAATTTTAGGTTTAAACGTCATTCCAGCATCCCGATATGTCCATAAAACACTATAAACAATAGAAATATGATTTTCTCTCATTTTACGACAATTCTAAAAGTTTTGGAATTTTACGTTTTCCAGTTCAGCGTTTTACGCGAATTACGCGTTTTAGACCCGCGTTTCCTGTTTTAACAGCGTTTAAGCAACCCGATAGAACTTATCACTCATTTAATATGCTAAGATAGGTTATATTAATAAGTTCTAACATATTTATAAGTTTCATATTTTTAGAATACCCGATTTTAAGTTTCATGACTTAACGACTTACCGTTAGCGATTAACGGGGCCAAAACTCACTCCGTAACTTAGATAATACCATGACTACTCATCTAGTCACCCTAGACCAGCCTTGGCTGACTATATGGGGGGGGGATTCATCCCTAATGTGTTCTAATGTTAGGCCTTGATCTCTTAGGATGATGACAAGTATAGTTTAGGTTGCAAATTTGATAACTACTAGCTAAAATATCCTAAGTCTTTAACCTCCTCATTTCACCTTCCTAGGCACCTTCCTAACCTCCTCTTCATGCTATAAATAGCAAGCTCATCCTCTTCCTTTTATCATCACCATAAACGACACACACTTAAATCACACAACCTTTCATCTTTCATTTCCAAGTTCTAAGTTGCACACCAAAGTTGAAGGCATAGTTAGTCTCTACATGAATCAAGAGTTTGTTTGGTGATTCCATGGTTGAATTAGGAGCTACACAAGGTGTTAGGGGCTGAGGTTAATTGGTTTTCAGAAGGGTTATGTAAAGGTTAGCAAGGGTTTACAATAGTTGTGGTGAATGGTTTGCAAGCATAGGTTTAGTGTCCTAGTTTCATACTTGACTTCCTTTCTTTAAAAAGCCAAAAGTTGTAAGAAACCCTAATACACTTTCTTGCTCAATATCATTTTCATGCTTATTATGTTTCATTCATTCTATATATGGTCTTTGTGTTATGTTCATGATGTATAAAAACTATTAAAACAAGTTATGGAAACTATATGTTAACTTATATTAAGTAAACAAGAAAACTAGTGACTTATAATGAGAACCATGACCAAAATAAAGTAACCATGATATAAAACACTTACCTACTGTTATAGAGGACTTAAAAAGGAAAATATATCAATTTGAACCACCTAAAACGAGTACACGAGTCAAAAGTTATGGCCAAAAGAAGTTAGCGAACCTAAAAACCCGAAACTGCCTTATAAACTTTCTGATCAAAATCCATAATTTTTAAGGCCCTTCTGGTCCGTTTCATCAAAAAGTTAAAACACGAAAGTTGTCCGGAACGAAGTTTTCGTTCAGGTGCAAAGAAGTTCGAACCCTGAAAATGCATAACGAGTGATATTTTTCTTCAAATTCTTAACAGCCTTTTTAATACCCAAAATGACCATGTATTGGTTACGGCTAAGGAAAACCAAATGGCCTAAAGGCCTAGAGCTGAGATCACAAACGCGGCTAAGTCCAAGGTTGAGATCTCAAAGACATGGTAGCCAAGACCAAAGCCACGGCTAAGACCTCAAGGCTTTCTAAACCGAAATCATTATAACTATTATACATGTTTTACAAATTGAATACTACAACACTAGGGAGCTTCATGTGAGGGGTTTCATTTGGGTAAACGGATCGACGAGTTGCTGGATTTACGAATTAAAGTGTCCTAGCTCCTCGAACGTTTACTACATGACCTCTGAATTATGACGGCCCGAACGGTAGTAAGAGATATACAAACTATACATGTTTCATAAACCATTTTTATTCAACGACTTACACTATATACTAAGTACTACATCATGAACTATATGCAAAATATATATAGGCAATTCTTCATATTCTTAGATGTTATTCCATACCTAAGACATGAAATCATATTCTAGGTTACCCATAGAGACTTCCTGGCTTAATCCATCTATCCCGTTATATGTTTTGATATCATTAGTTTAAGGTGAGTCATAGCCCCTACTCTTTTCATACTTGTTTTAACTCTTTGGGGGAGATACATGCTCAACTACTTGCTTTTACTTTTACTAATATTCCAAAACATTTATACTTGATTGCATTATACTTAATTGCGTTAAACCTAAACTTGTAAGTCTCCTCGTAAGCATCATAAAGTCTCCTTTGATAACATATGCATTGGGTTTCCGGAGATGAAGTGGAGCCAATGATATTCTATCTTTGTGAGCAGCATACCCATATGAGGTCTCCGGAGATGAAGTAGAGCCTCATGACTAATTGCTTAACTGTTGTGATGAACTTATACATGTCTTAATCATACTATCTTTTAGTAGTGGGTTGTGAACACACAGGTTGCAAATGTTGTATGGGCGAGATTTGCAACTGAGTGGATTTACAATGCCTTTGCTGTGTGAACATTCTTTAAAGGTTTTTTAACTGTTTTAAGACCAACTCTATGAACTCACCAACCATTGTGTTGACACTTTAGCATGTTTATCTCAAGTTAGTAAGGCGATAGCTAGTGCATGGAACATAGAGTCAAGCTGCATATTATGAAGACTTACACTTTTTATCATTTACCATTCAAAACATTTTGTATACATTTATGTATAATACTTTGGAATCTCATGTTTGTAACTTTGAATTCATTAATCGAATGGTAACTTTTCAAAACGTCTCATTTAGAGGTCGTTTTCTATAACTTGTACTTTGTATTATGAAGTAGCACCCCAGTGACACAGTCTTCCGCTGCGGTATTTTGGGGGTGTTACAGATTGGTATCAGAGCATTGGTTATAGAGAACTAGGTTGCATTTAGTTCCTAGACTATAACTGCTATATACGTTAAGACCCTCCTCTTTATTTGCCTTACACACACTACATACGCATATGGTTTTTGTTAGTTGTTTGTTTAGTTCCACGCTGTTAGATTATATGACTTTATTATTATAAGGAACCCCATAATTTAGTCGAGTCATTAAAAATATGGAGCTCAGTAATAACTAATTATTTAACTTGATCTTGTGACAGTTCTTGTTTGATGAGACATAAGGTTTGAGTTAAATAATATTATTACTTTGCTTTAGGGATTTGATGACTTGGTTATCTTACTATCTGTCTCAGAAAGCGAGTTTTTGTGTCAGAAATTCTTAAGTAGGATGATTTAAAATCTCCTTATTTAAATAGATTGGGACGCCTCTTTATTTAAATAAAGAAATTGTAAATCACCGAACCATAAGTTTATGAACCCTTTACTTACATAAATTCGGACGCTTCTTTATGTAAGTAATGAGTTATAAATAAGTGGGCTTAATTGTAGCCGATACAACTCCTTAACCACAATCTTAGATGAATCAGAGTGAACACCACTATTTTAGAGATTCTGAAACCCCGAATTCTCTTAGACACACCGTCAGTAGTTAACATCAACAGAACTTCAGGACGAAGTTCTCTTTAAGGGGTAGGTACTGTAACAATTCGCATTTTCGGATTACTATTCATTTTTACCATTCACTATTACTATTCACTTTTTACTATTCACTTTCACTATTCACTCCCGAAATTTTTATTTCATATTCTCGTAAGTTAAACTATTTTAATGATAATCCGAGATTTTGACACTCGTCGGAGCATTTCTGCAAATATTGCGAAACCGTGTCCGAGATTTAAGTTTAGGTTTAAACGTCATTCCAGCATCCTGATATGTCCATAAAACACTATAAACAATAGAAATATGATTTTCTCTCATTTTACGACAATTCCAAAAGTATTGGAATTTTATGTTTTCCTGTTCAGCGTTTTACGTGAATTACGCATTTTAGACCCGCGTTTCCAGTTTTAACAGCGTTTATGCAACCCGATAGAACTTATCACTCATTAAATATGCTAAGATAGGTTATATTAATAAGTTCTAACATATTTATAAGTTTCATATTTTTAGAATACCCGATTTTAAGTTTCATGACTTAACGACTTACCGTTAGCGATTAACGGGGCCAAAACTCACTCCGTAACTTAGATAATACCATGACTACTCATCTAGTCACCCTAGACCAGCCTTGGCTGACTATAGGGGGGGGGGGATTCATCCCTAATGTGTTCTAATCTTAGGACTTGATCTCTTAGGATGATGACAAATATAGTTTAGGTTGCAAATTTGATAACTACTAGCTAAAATATCCTAAGTCTTTAACCTCCTCATTTCACCTTCCTAGGCACCTTCCTAACCTCCTCTTCATGCTATAAATAGCAAGCTCATCCTCTTCCTTTTATCATCACCATAAACGACACACACTTAAATCACACAACCTTTCATCTTTCATTTCCAAGTTCTAAGTTGCACACCAAAGTTGAAGGCATAGTTAGTCTCTACATGAATCAAGAGTTTGTTTGGTGATTCCATGGTTGAATTAGGAGCTACACAAGGTGTTAGGGGCTGAGGTTAATTGTTTTTCACAAGGGTTATGTAAAGGTTAGCAAGGGTTTACAATAGTTGTGGTGAAGGGTTTGCAAGCATAGGTTTAGTGTCCTAGTTTCATACTTGACTTCCTTTCTTTAAAAAGCCAAAAGTTGTAAGAAACCCTAATACACTTTCTTGCTCAATATCATTTTCATGCTTATTATGTTTCATTCATTCTATATATGGTCTTTGTGTTATGTTCATGATGTATAAAAACTATTAAAACAAGTTATGGAAACTATATGTTAACTTATATTAAGTAAACAAGAAAACTAGTGACTTATATTGAGAACCATGACCAAAATAAAGTAACCATGATATAAAACACTTACCTACTGTTATAGAGGACTTAAAAAGGAAAACATAGCAATTTGAACCACCTAAAACGAGTACACGAGTCAATAGTTATGGCCAAACGAAGTTAGCGAACCTAAAAACCCGAAACTGCCTTATAAACTTTCTGATCAAAATCCATATTTTTTACGGCCCTTCTGGTCCGTTTCATCAAAAAGTTAAAACACGAAAGTTGTCCGGAACGAAGTTTTCATTCAAGAAAAAAGAAGTTCAAACCCTGAAAATGCATAACGAGTGATATTTTTCTTCAAATTCTTAACAGCCTTTTTAATACCCAAAATGACCATGTATTGGTTACGGCTAAGGAAAACTAAATGGCCTAAAGGCCTAGAGCTGAGATCACAAACGCGGCTAAGTCCAAGGTTGAGATCTCAAAGACATGGTAGCCAAGACCAAAGCCACGGCTAAGACCTCAAGGCTTTCTAAACCGAAATCATTATAACTATTATACATGTTTTACAAATTGAATAGTACAACACTAGGGAGCTTCATGTGAGGGGTTTCATTTGGGTAAACGGATCGACGAGTTGCTGGATTTACGAATTAAAGTGTCCTAGCTCCTCGAACGTTTACTACATGACCTCTGAATTATGACGGCCCGAACGGTAGTAAGAGATATACAAACTATACATGTTTCATAAACCATTTTTATTCAACGACTTACACTATATACTAAGTACTACATCATGAACTATATGCAAAATATATATAGGCAATTCTTCATATTCTTAGACGTTATTCCATACCTAAGACATGAAATCATATTCTAGGTTACCCATAGAGACTTCCTGGCTTAATCCATCTATCCCGTTATATGTTTTGATATCATTAGTTTAAGGTGAGTCATAGCCCCTACTCTTTTCATACTTGTTTTAACTCTTTGGGGGAGATACATGCTCAACTACTTGCTTTTACTTTTACTAATACTCCAAAACATTTATACTTGATTGCATTATACTTAATTGCGTTAAACCTAAACTTGTAAGTTTCCTCGTGAGCATCATAAAGTCTCCTTTGATAACATATGCATTGGGTTTCCGGAGATGAAGTGGAGCCAATGATATTCTATCTTTGTGAGCAGCATACCCATATGAGGTCTCCGGAGATGAAGTAGAGCCTCATGACTAATTGCTTAACTGTTGTGATGAACTTATACATGTCTTAATCATACTATCTTTTTTAGCAGTGGGTTGTGAACACACAGGTTGCAAATGTTGTATGGGTGGGATTTGCAACTGAGTGGATTTACAATGCCTTTGTTGTGTGAACATTCTTTAAAGGCTTTTTAACTGTTTTAAGACAAACTCTATGAACTCACCAACCATTGTGTTGACACTTTAGCATGTTTATCTCAGGTTAGTAAGGCGATAGCTAGTGCATGGAAAATAGAGTCAAGCTGCATATTCTGAAGACTTACGCTTCAAAATTTTGATTGGCTCCAAAAGGTCAACCTAAATTGACCAAGTAAATGGTCAACTAAGTCAGACAGCTTAGAGTCAATGCTCCGCGGAATACAGTGTTTCCCCGGGTCGTTATGTCCCGACGAGGCGTGGATGGTATTAAAAAGGGTTTGTGATCGGGTGAATTTTGACAGGAAACGGGTTTTGATTGATTATACTAAAGGAATATAAAAGGAAATAGCTTAAATAAGCTATATTAACAATACTGTAAAATTGGAAAACCCAGAAACGTTTAAAACTTAAAAACGCGTACGTCTGATTTAAATTTACGTAGACGTACGAAATAAAATACCTACGAATATGAAAATTACATTTTTACAATCCTAATGATAAAAGAAAATTTTTAGAAAATTAAAATTAATTTTTACACTATTTAATTAATTGTTATTAATTAATTACTAATTCCCTAATTACTTTTAATTATTTAGATTATACTAAAATACAAATAATTATGAAATTAACTTAGAAAAATAAAATTAAAACATGGAAAAATCTAAAATAATATAAAACTAATTTGAAAACAGAAAATATATTTTTTAGACTTTTTAAATAATTATTACTAATTAAAAACTATTTATTAATTACTAAAAACTAATTTAAATTATAATAAATACTAAATAAACAAAGAAAAATCTGAAACTTTTTCTAAAAATCTAATAAGCTAAGTGCTTAATAAAAAAAACTGAGAAATAAGCTAATAAGCTAAAGCTTCTTAAATAGAAGCTATCACTTGATTTAAAATTTGGTTTTTTCTGGATTTTCTTTTTTCAAAACTCTTTATATACTGGAAATGACAAACTTTTATAAAAACAATTTGCTTGGAAGCTTAAAAATAAGCAGATAATAAAAACAATTTGTTTGGCAGATGAGGCATTAAGCTTATTAGGACTTTTAGGTTTAGAAAAAGCTACACAACATGCTACAAGGACTGAGCCAAAGGTGAAATAGCATACAAACACGCTAAGTGTACTGAATACAAGCTAGAACATGCAAATTAGAACACTGAATAAGCCAAAACAAGCAAATAAGCACTCCAAAATACCCACAGATTCAGCAGGCCTGCAACTTTTTGAGGGCTTAATCCAGCTTATCAATTAAGCTAAGAAGCACAAAATAAGTATGGAAGTAGCAAGCTGGGTTGGTGACCTTTTCAAAAAGCCAGGATTCATAGGCTGGGGCCCACAAATAAGCTCTTAAGAAGCTTTGGCAGTTGGGTGATTAGGACAGGTATCATGGTGCAGGGCATGAACTTGCCCTGCAGCCTGATTGGAGCCATCAAATAAGCCAGAGTAAAATTTCACAAAATTAGTCCAAAGGTAGGATTCTATAGACTAGCTGGGACACTACAATATGTGAAAAGAACACACCCTAAATCTTAACATAAAAATCAATAAAATTCTTGCAATTTTTGACTTTTCTGCACAAGGTAACTGTTAGGTCACCATTTAGTAAACAAAAGTATTAGAATGAGATAGATATAAGGAGTTGGGTGATTATAAGAATTAGAGAATTAGAATTGCAAGAGTTTCCTTAATATTTCACATAACCAACCATGTTTACAAATGACCTAAGGCTTCTATTTATAGGCAAGGAGCTAGGGCAACACTCCCTCTCCTTCCTATCTTCATTTCGTGGGCTTTGAGGCCCATGGGTTACATTCCTTAAGCCTAGTAAACTTAATACATTTAGTAAATGAAAGTAAATAATAGTTAAGCAACCTAACATTATTACAAATGACCGAGACTTGATAAAATGGTAAAACTTAGGTTCCAACAATCTCCCCCTAAGGGTCGGTCATCATGGTTGCTTGACGTCTTCGTCTTAATCTTTGACTTTCAAAGCTTTAGACGTCTTCAAAATCATTCATCGTTCTTTGTTCTTTGTTGATGTGGTTGTGATCATCTAATGAAGTTATCTGCCATGCGTCACTTCTGCGTCTGTGGTGGTCGTCGGCCATTCCAACATGCTCATACACCTTTGAACTGAGACATTTACATGCACGTTGTTCCCTTTCTTTCACATAGATCTTTAGTCTTTAAACTTTGTAGATTCTTCTTTTTGGCGTAGAATCTAACTTTGAACGTTGTGTTGCTTAGATCTTTGAGGGAGCTTTTGTTGACTTCAAGATGTATGTATGAGCATGCGGAATCAGTCTCCATGGAGATGATATATCCCTGCAGTTTAAACAGTTAGCAATAAAACATCCGGTACTTACAGATAAGGAATTAGAGATCGTCAACATCATAGTGTGAAGACTCCTTCTAACCCTCATCCAGGCCGTTCCCATATCAGATACTCCCGAAGGAGATAACGAGACCTACAAGGTAGCTCAATGACTGAGTGAGTCGCTGGGGATCACTCCACGACTGTAGACCGATAAGAAACCACCGCAAACACTAATCGTAACTCACGAGGAGTTACCGAAGTGACCTGTCAAGGCTGTTAGTTGATGACCCTGACAGGAGTTTCCGTTCAATCATTGAGAAATACCTAAGTACTTCTCTCATAAACGTTCTCGGCAGATTGCTAAGATCAGCGAAGGACTCGATAATTTACAGCTGGTGTCCATTGATGCAGAACACCAGTTGTAGAAATACCAAGTGTTCCTAGGAGATCTTTTGATGAATCTCGTGGCTCTAGACTCGATAAGTGCACACTTAGGTTTCTTATGCGGAGACTAGGGAGGGGTCTCCAGTTTCTAAATTACACCGGTTCCCTGTGAGAATGAAACAAATTCTTTTAAGAGAACTTGAGTGGCTAGAAGGTTAAGTGCAGTGCGTCACTGGGTCCATGACGGCTTTATCTTCAATACCGGCGTTGCCTTAGCAACAACCAGTAGCATACGAATTGAACCCGGTGTCTGCCCTAGGGTTGAATCATATGGAGGGCTGTTTCTTTTCACCCTTTTCTTTATTTTTCTTTTTAATTCTTCAACCCCTTCTTTCTCCTTTCATTCTTTACTCCTTTTTCGTATCATACCTAAGGACTTCTAGTTCTAACTATTGGTGACGTCCTTGGGTAGATCCCTCCGGCTTAGGCGGATCATAGGATGGTTATTTCCTAACCATAGTCACCTTATAACTCCATGACTATCCTATAATTGCCATTGAAACCTTTGAAAATCTCTCAAAGTGTTTGTGTTTATCAAACATTTTGTTTAACACTTTGAGAGTTTTGTGTTTTCTTATGAAGGGCTCCCCCTTCACATGTGCTCATATGTAATTAATAAATTTGCACATGCTGGAGGAGCAAGCACTTTTTGAATTGATCCACTTTCGGTGAACAAGACCGATTCGAGACACGCTTACATCACTAGTTAGACTAGCTTGAAGTTATTACCCGGCCTGGTCAAGTCCACAGAAAGTTTCTCGAACGGTACATTTCTACTAAGGCAAATCCTTTTCGAGACACTCTTACGTGGCTAGTTAGAGAGTTCCATTGTCAACTTTTAGGTGACAACTAGCTCTGGTAACTAACTTGATGTCATTACCCGTCGAGGATAAGTCTTTTCGAGATTACTAACTTTTGTTTCGTCAATTCTTGGGTCAATCTGAGTCTGGCTCGCATGAGATTCAACTTTAAGCAACTTTGAACTTTCATATTTTAATCACTTTTCTTTTCTCCCCCTCAAAAATAGCATATAAGATGTTGTTTTTGAGAAACATTTGATTAAAATATGCTTTTTGAGTCTTATGGGGAGAAATCAACAAGAACTTTGGATTTTGAGAACGATGAGTTTTCAAGTGCTCCCCCTCAACAAGTGAATACTCATTGAGGTGAAGTACTTGTCTTTTGAGTAGAATTATGAAAATCAGAAAATGTTTGATTAATTCTACTCAAAAGTAAGAAGCCTTCGCTCCTTATATTAGGATTGACGCACTGATGCGTACCTCAGGGTCCTTTCTTTACAAGAACGGGTTGTACACTGTTATGTGTGTACAAGCCATTATAATAACAAATCAATCAATTGAAATAATGAAATGTTAATACCCTTGAAGATCAGCTTATGGTTCATCGTCTTTGAGCGGAGCTTCAAAATCAGTGAACTGAGGATTTGGTCTCTGAAAGAGTCTGACTGGGAAAGATGGTCTGACACCGATATAGCTTTCCAAACGTCTGATCTGTTCTCGACGGAATAGCCTTTCTTCTATCTTAGTGACAAAATTCCTAACTTGTCGTATGGAGCTGGAATTCCACCTTGCAGTTTCCTTTCTGGATAACTTACGACGATCATCATTCAACCTCTTGACTAACCCATCACGAACTGTTTTAAGCGTGTGATCACAGAACTTGTGTATTTCATCCATCTTCATGAAACTTATATTCTTTTGACTATCGATGTAAGTAAAGCCAAAAGATGGTTTCTGGATGAGTGTTAACTGTGACATCTGGTTAATTCCAGGGAATCTGAGTAGTGGTTTAGTCAAGTTGATCTTTTCTTGATAACTTTCAACTCCAAGCTGAGGATCTTCCACCCTTTCTTGAACTATTAGTCGTCTGATGAAGAAGTAATGATGAAATGAAGTTGTACTGTGTGTTAGTGTCGAAGCCTCGCATTCTTCCTTGAACCTTTTCAAGATACATGTCTTCGATGTCGTTTCGGTAAAGGTCTGGAAAGTCTGCTTCAGAGAACTTATACTTCTTTTCATCTTGTCTCTTGACAACTATTTCTTTCATGAACATGTAGTCGCATCTTCTTGACTCCTCAATTTCCAAGATCGCAATGATTTTGGATTTGTGCTTTACGTTCTCAATTGACTTGTATCCTAACCTGTGAGTGTAGCCGAGTCGACGACGTTCAGGCCAGTGTTGAATCCCATGTAGAGCATCTCTGTCGTAAGCTACAACGGAGTTGCTAAAAATTGGAGCGGATTCTTCAATAGCTGGAATATCGTATCTTGCGGCCGGTACAGAGATAGTTAATGACGAGGTAACCCTGCGTTTGGAGGTGTCATCTGAGAGTCGAAGATTATGAAGATCTTTGTTGAAGAATCTTTTGTAAGGTATCTTAGGTTTTTCAGGGAATCCCAGCAAAGGTAGAGGTTTTGTCCAGTCGGTGACGAAAGGTTTGATAGGTTTCTTGGGATTGAAATTCACGTCAGGGTTTAGCCAGTCAAATTCTAAAGACATTGCACTGGCTATGTTCTGCATATGAAATTCATATTCCGTCTGGTTTCCAAATCTTTTCTTGAGGAAATCCTGTGCATCCTGGTTGATTCGTCTGAGCTCGGCCTTTGTAAGTTTCTCGATGTGAAGATCTGCCATGATGCGTTGAGTGAACTGCAATGTATTTCCAGGAAGCGGTTCTTCATCAGGGAGAGCAGGCTGAGCTTGGATCAAGTTTGTCAACCAATCATTCTGAGGTGTATCGTCATTATCGAGCCATGAGTGACGATTTTTCCTTTTGGACTTCTTAGACTTGTCTTTGCCCTTTGATGATGGTTTGGGATCAGAATCAGGTATAGAAGATGCATGATAATCGGTATCGGGTTGACCATGATAATCCTCAGTTGGTTCCATAAGCTGTTCATCTTGATCTTTAGGACTTGGGCCAGAAGCTGAGGTGTGTTGTTGATTTCCAGGAGGATTAGAATCCTTTGGTGGTTGTTGAGAAGATGATGGACCAGTTCCAGACTTGTGTTTCTTACCTTTTGAGTTCGGGTCCGGGTCGTCATCTTTCCTTGACCTTTTTAGGGTTCTAGCAGCATCTTTGCACGACTCTTTAGACAAGTTGGCAGAAATAGCATCAACAAGTGCTTTTTCTTCAGTTGTCTGTGTAGTTTTGTAGGCAACTTTGTCGTAGAGTTGAGCAAGCAGGTCATCGAAAGACAGTTCAGGGATGGTTGGAGTTGATTTTGTAGCTTTGACAGGATGAAGAGTGAATGATGTTGTTGACAATGTTTTCTTAACACCACTTCTTATCCTGTGCTCCAACTCATTTGAAATGGGTTGAATAAGATTTGTTACCTCGGGAGTTACAATCTCAACTAGATTCTCTGTGAGGTAGTCGTAGGTGAAAGTCTTAATTAGTCTTTCCAAATCAGATTTCAAGAATTCGTCGATTTGCTGCTTTGATTCCTTGAAACCTTCAACTTGTTTAGCCAGATTGGTAACCAAAGTCGTGAGATTGTTCACTTGCTCTTGAAGATCAACGGGTTTCTCAGGTTCATTGATTGATTGTTGCTTTGATACGGTTTCAGATGGTGTGGGTGAAGAGTGTTCCGGTGAAGACTCAGAAGATGATTCTTTGTGAGAGCTGGAAGACGATGCTGGTGGAGATGGATCCTTCGGAGGAGATGCTGCAAGATGTGGAGGTTGTTCTGAGGCAGTTTGCTTAGACTGTGAAGACGACTGAAGGAAGATGTTAGTGTCAAATGCTTCCTTCTCTTCTTTTTCTTTCCTTCGACGTTCCTCTTCTTGTGCAACATATTCAGGGGTGATGAACGGGTCTGTTGCTACAAAAGTTGGGCGCTCTTAGCTTGGGCTTGGGCTCTTGTATCAACTCACTTCTTAATGCTTCGTTGGACCTGCGCACTAAGAAAATAAACAGACACCGTTAGGCTTATCGTGGGATTGTCTCCCACGATTAGACTCCGGCGTGAGAGTAAGTAATCGGTTTAGGGTTCTCGTAAAGAGTTTAGGGATTTAGTAAATCGTACCTTGAATGAGAATCGTGTGATTCTATATATAGGTGCGTAGAAACCGTGTTTCTTGCTCCTTACTCTTTGCACGCGTAGTGCTTATCCGAGGAAGGATATCTATTCCATGAATAGATGATCCTTATCTCGTACCCGGTGGGTTTAGTTGGGCTTTGGGCTTTGTTAGCCCAAGCCATTGATACTGCGGCCCGTACCATTGTCATGGTAGCCCACTCGTGATGGACTTAGGCGTTAGTAATGTGTATCGTATGGGTTCGTGACCCATATATAGGCTATACGTCATCATGTCCCCCCAGTCTAGTATGCGCGACTCGTAGCCGCGGTTGCTAGACTAATGACTACAGCGGGAAGCGTGGCGAGAAAAGGTGAACATTTCCCGCCAATAGTTAGTAACAATGTATGAAGTCCCTAAATATCAAGGGTCTTGCCTCGAAAAATGGGGAGGGTATCCACGTATACCTCGTAAAACGGGAAAGTGTTGTACTTGCATGTTTTCCTAGCCATACGATCTGTGAGTGGGATCCACGTGGTGATGATCTAGGGTTTTATTAACACTATATAATTGTCGCCGCCCCATTTTTACGAGCACACAGTAAAACACGCATTCACCACTATTCATCTTATTTAAAAGCTATTTTACAGAGAAAAATTCGTCATTTTCGTAGGTAATTCTTTGTGCGTTTCACTCGTAAATTAATGAAAATGGTTGCACAGTTAGAAGATTTCCGTTCTGCGATGACTATTGAGGATGTTACTCAATTTTCGTTTGACTATTTCGTGCCTCTGGATGTCCATCCAGAGGTTCCAGATGTTAACGCGTGTATAGCTGATTTCCCCGAAGGGAAAATAGGGCTATACACGAAATTCTTTGAGTACGCGAATCACCGTGTGCCCATATCTATCTTTCTGAGCGATTTGCTAAACCACTATCGCCTTCACATCTCTCAGTTGCACTGTATAGGTGCGGCTAAGGTGTCGAATTTTGAAGTAAACTGCCGTTTACTTGCGATTGAACCGACCGTGGCCTTGTTCTGCTTCTTTTACCACACGTCGTGGACAAATGGGTGGGTATCTTTTTCAAAACGCCCTGGGAAGCTTCAGTGTTATACTGAGAAAGTAGATGCCCTAAAACATTGGAGGGAGTACTTTTTCTGGGTGGATGATGTAGTATTTCCGTCGCCTTATGAGTTTTATACTCCGGACACACTACCAAGGGATGGGCGCCCCGCACCCGGTTCCTATAGGCTAGCTGATGCGCAGACTCTTGATGCCAACCGTATGACCATTAACCCTTATCCGGAGGAGTTTTTGGTGTACATGGGGTTGAGCCACTCTTATTTCGGCGCTGTGGATGAGGTGCCTACTTTTTTAAGTGAGGATGGCCGGGGTGGGTGTCCATCCCTTCTACTTCAAGCTTTTGTAAGTCTCTTTTTCTTTGTGCGCGCTTTGAATAACTAATCCTCCTCTTTTTTTTTTTTTTTTTTTTTTTTTTTTTTTTTTTTTATGTGCGCAGAGATGGATCTGTTTTCCTTTGTTAAGGTGGACAAGCCGAAACTTGTGACTATAGGGGTGCGACCTCTGAGGGAAGGTGAGCAACCATTATTGGAGGCGACTGAAGGTCGCTTGACCGTGCTGCCAGAGGTGGTCCCTGAAAACACGCCGCCACTCCAGGTGACGCCTGTTCAGAGCGTGGCCCCCAATGCGGAGGTGGCGCCCGATGCGGAGGTGGCGCCCAATGTGGAAGTGGCGGCCGAGGAGGCGCACTCGGGGTCGTCTGACAGCATAAAGATCCATAATGCCGAGGAGGTGCTGAAGGAGGAGGTTGCGCAGAATGTCAAGCGCAAGGGAGAGGCTAGTGGCAGTGGTACCAGGAAGAGACGTCGTCGCGTCATTGTGGATGCGGAGTCTACCGCAGAAGAGACATCTACTTCTGGTGCGGGGAAGAAGGTTGCTGAGGCTTCTCCGTTTTTGTAAGTGTTTGCACTTTTGTCGTTTTTTTTTTTTTTTTTTTTTTTTTTTTTTTTTTTTTTTTTTATCTATATTACTTGTTGTAATATTGACTAACTGTTGTGTTTTGTCTCTTGTAGGGATGATGCTGCGAAGAACGATGGGGTCTTCGTTGATGAGGTTTCCTTTCCACAGAATAAAAACAGGGAGGGGAAAGCCAAGGTTGTTGAGGATGAAGAGGCACAGCGGTTGATAGATGAGCTGGCTGCGACGAATGTGCGCCAGGCTGAGCTGGTGGCTCAGTTGAGAGGGAAGTGTGCCGGGGAGAGCAGCGTTCTAGCGGAGCTCCGTACGCAGTTGGCTAATGCGCAGGCGGATTTGGAAGCCTCGCGAGTGTATGCTGACAAGATTACCCATGAGAAGCTGTCCGCCATGGCTGAGGTGGTGAAGGCACGTGGAGAGCTGCACCATTATAAGTCTGATTTGACTTTCGCCGTGCGTTTCTTGGAGGAGAAGCAGGTGGAACACCGTGCTAGCATCACCAAGTTTAAGGAGGATATGTTGAAGATCATCCAGATGCAGGAGGACAAGCTACGTGGGCTTAGTATTGAGTTTGACGAGGAGTTATATCCTCATTTGATGACGGCGATTGCGGAGCGCAGGTATTTTATTCTTCTTCCTAATAATTTTATTGCCATGCTTTTTTTTTTTTTTTTTTTTTTTTTTTTTTTTTTTTTTTACACAAATTGTCTTTGTGGATGTAGGTGGTTGATTAGCCATGGGCTGCGCCTGGCAGCGATGGGCACACTGGAGTCCCAAGAGGTGGTGGAGGCCTTTGGGAAGGTGGTGCACTGTGCGATAGCGCGTGGGAGATCGCAGGCTATGGAGGATCTCCATGAGGCCCAGCTGCTGAAGAAGGACTTGGCGGAAGTCCCTGGGTATAGTGTTACTGCCTATGATGAGTTGATGCAGGCGATGGCGGGGTTGAAGGACCTCGAGCTGCCGCATATTGGGAGACTGGAGCGCGATCAGGACAACCCCATAGATGTACTCATGGCGGGGTTGACGTTGGAGCGCCATCTTACAGAGGATGCAGATGGGCAGTCAGATGTCTTTTTGAAACCTGATGTGTCGCAGCTACAGATTCCTGTTTTTGCGCGGCCTCGCGACATTCTTAACCCCTTTGCTCTTGAGAGGGAAATTCCTTTAAAAGAGGTGCTGGAGTGTCATGAGCAGAGGGCTGCTCAGAAGAAGGGGATCAAGGGGAAAGCAGTGATGTGCGGCATGGGTGCTGCGCACATCCCCAGATCTGATGGCGTGCCCGTGAGTGTGCCTACAGTATCTCCCCATGATGCCTTGCTTCTGAGGAAGCTTCAGGAGGCGGGGAGTTCTGCTGCTCGGGAGGATAGCCCTGAGCATCGCCATAGCGTGTAGGCCTTTTGTATGTTTATGTATCTTTCCTTGTAATTTTTATGTGGAATAAGATATCTTTTGCTTAAGTTCGTGACTTAAATATACTTGCATTGTTTGCGGATGTTTGACCAAGTGTCTTGGCTCGTTAAGTATGTGTCTTTAAAAAATTTATACTTGCATTGTTTGCGAAGTTTTGTTATTTGACCAAGTGTCTTGGCTCGTTATGTTGCTAAACTTGTACAGTGTACTTAATAGTTGCGCATCCGTCGTGGGGTGCGCAAAGGAAACTTACTTCAACGTCTTGTAAGTAAGCCGCTTAGCAAGGATGCGCACCCATCGTGGGGTGCGCATGGATTCGTGATCCAATGTTGATGGGTTTGCAACCCTCTTACTCAACGAGTAAATTAGTAGGTTAACTCTTCCTTTCTGCCATCGTGTGGTCTTAATAGGTGCATGCACGCCTCGTGGGCCAAGTGTAACAATATTGTAACAATGATAAAAATGTATTCAATAAAGTAAATTGTGTTGTGGAGTTAGCTAGAAACCACAACGTTTTATTAATACTTTTCAAGTCTATGAAAATAAAGATACAATTCCTAAGAAATAAAAGAAATTATAAAGAACAAACATTTATTGGGCACGTACTAGAGTGCGAGTATGTCTGTTTGTGGGCCGTAGCCGATCCTAGAGATAGCATCTCTTTAGATTGCAAATGTTCCAGGTGCGTTGTAGTTCGTGACCATCCATATTGCGCAGCCTGTATGCACCATTACCTAGTGCATCTGTGACCTCGTAAGGTCCTTCCCATTTAGGTCCGAGTTTGCCTGTGTCCTCTGCGTGGCTCGCGTCATTGGCGCGATACACAAAGTCTCCGGGCTTGAAAGAAGTGTGTTTGACTCTTGCGTCATAGTACTTCTTCATCTTTGCTTTAGCCTTTGCTTCTCGGATAGTTGCGCGTTCGCGCCTTTCTTCCAGCAAGTCTAAGTCGATGCGCCGTTCTTCATCATTTGTCATGACGTTGACCTCTGCTGTGCGGATGGTTGGCATCCCAATTTCGGCTGGTATGACGGCTTCCGTTCCATAGACAAGGGAGAATGGTGTGTCTCCTGTGCTGGTTTTAATTGATGTGCGGTGTGCCCATAAGACATGCGATAACTCCTCTACCCATTTGCCTTTGTGTCTGTCAAGGCGCGCTTTTATTCCTTCTCCTAGACTGCGATTCGCGCGCTCTACCAGACCGTTGGTTTGCGGGTGTTTCACTGAGGCGAAGTGTTGTGTGATGTTTAATTGTGCGCACCAATCTTTGAATGGGTTGTTGCAGAATTGCTTCCCATTATCTGAGATAATTTCCCCCGGTAGTCCGAAGCGACACACAATGTTATCCCACACGAATCGTTTAACCTGATTGCCGGTGATGTTCACTACTGCTTTCGCCTCAATCCACTTTGTGAAGTAGTCGATGGCTACAATGAGGAATTTTAGCCCTCCCGCTGCAACTGGGAAGGGGCCTGCAATGTCAATGCCCCACTTATAGAATGGCCATGGTGAGGTAATGGGGGTTAATTCTTGTTGTGGTTGGCGCGGTATTGGCCTATGCACTTGGCAGTTGCTACATTTTTTGATCATATCTCGCGCGTCGCGATGCATAGTAGGCCAATAATACCCTGAGCGCAGTGCGCGCGCCACCACGGATCGTGGTCCTAAGTGCATGGCACATGATCCCGCATGTATTTCTCGGAGAACATAATCTGCTTGGAGAGGTCCAACACATCTGAGCCAAGGTTGCAAGAAGGAACGTCGATATAGGATGTCATTTCGTAATTCAAACTTTTGCGTCGTGCGCCGTATCCTTCGAGCGTCCTTTTGTTCCTATGGTAAGATCCCTTTGCTTATGAAGTCGATGATAGGTGTCATCCATGTGGGATCTTGTTCTTCTATCACTGTGGATACTTCCATCTCCAAGATTGATTTGGTTTTTAGTGTTTCTACCAAGACCTGTTTTGATAGATGCGCAAAGCTTGTAGACGCGATCTTGCTGAGTGCGTCCGCCTTTCTGTTGTCTCCTCTAGGTACCTGTTTGATTGTGAACCTATCGAAGCTTTGTATCAAGGACTTGGTCTTTTCAAGGTATTGGATCATGTGTTCATCTTTGGCTATATATTCACCTAACACGTGGTTAGCTACTAGCTTGGAGTCTACATTTGCTTCCAGGTTACGTACACCCATTTGTATTGCAATGCGTATTCCAGCGAGTAGTGCTTCGTATTCTGCCTCATTGTTTGTGGCTGTGAATTCAAAGCGCAGTGCGTA
The DNA here is from genome assembly GCA_030686995.1 of Artemisia argyi. Classification (NCBI taxonomy): domain Eukaryota; kingdom Viridiplantae; phylum Streptophyta; class Magnoliopsida; order Asterales; family Asteraceae; genus Artemisia; species Artemisia argyi. The sequence continues at coordinate 92,911,017 of CM060683.1, read as the reverse complement.
GGTGAATTCTATCCCTTCTTGGTTAGTAAGAATAAGACCTGCGCCTGATCCATCTGCGCATGATGATCCATCTGTGAATAGAATCCATGGTTCATGTAACTCTATCTTGCTTGTTGCAAGTGGAGTATCCGTATCTGGCTTTTCAACGATGAAATCAGCTAATATTTGTCCGTTGATTGCAGTGCGCGGTCTGTATGAGATGTTGTACTCTCCTAAAAGTACACTCCACTTTTGTAGCCGCCCTGCTGCGTCAGGTTTGGAAATAACTTGCTTGATGGGTTGGTCTGTGATGACAGCTATTGGGTGCGCCTGAAAGTATCTGCGCAGTCTTTTGGCTGCGAATACTAGGGCTAAGACCAGTTTTTCCATAGCGCTGTAGTTAGTTTTCGTCTTTTTTAATGCTTTGCTCACAAAGTATATGGGAGTTTGAACGGAGTTTCTATCTGTTAGCAGCACTGCGCTGACTGCTCCATGGGTTGCCGATAAGTACATAATCAGTTCTTCCCCTGGTCGCGGTGCGACAAGTTTGGGGAGAGATGCCAGTTGATGTTTTAGTTGTTGGAAAGCTTCCTCTGCTTCCTTTGTCCAGCGGAAATCTCCCTTTTTTGTACACTTCGTGAGTGTTTTAAAGAGAGGGAGTGATTTGTCTGCGGACTTGGATAAGAAACGGTTTAACCCTGCGAGTTTTCCGTTCAGTGATTGGACTTCTTTTAGTGTGCGCGGCGAGGGGAGATCAATGACAGCTTTTGTCTTTTCAGGGCAAGGTTTGATACCATCTGGTTCAATTAAGTACCCGAGGAACATACCTTCTGATGCGCCAAATGTGCACTTTTTGGGATTCAGCTTCATGTTTATTCTTTCCAACGTTTTGAACGTTTCCTCGATGTCGCGCACTAATTCTTCCTCTGTGTGGCTTTTTATGACGAGGTCGTCTACATACACCTCCAAGTTGCGACCCACTTGCTTTTCAAAAGCCGTGTCTACTAGTCTTTGGTAGATTGCGCCAGCGTTCTTTAGACCGAAGGGCATTTTTGTGTAGCAGTAGACTCCTTGACTTGTGTGGAAGGCTGTTTTTTCTTCATCTTCCACGGCCATCTGAATTTGGTGGTATCCCTTATATGCATCTAAGAAGCATTTGAGGGGATATCCGCACAGAGATTCGACCTTCCAATCTATTTCTGGCAGTGGATAGCAGTCCTGTGGACATGCTTTGTTGAGGTCCGTGAAGTCCACGCACATCCTCCAACTGCCATCACTTTTCTTTACCATCACTGGGTTAGAAAGCCAATCGTGATAGTATACTTCGCGCATAATTCCTGCATCCACGAGTTTGTGAACCTCTTCCAGAATAACCTTTGCGCGATCCAGAGCTTGGCCGCGCTTCTTTTGTCTTATTGGGGGATATCCTTGTCGGATTTGTAGCTTGTGCTCTGTGATAGAGCGTGGCACTCCTGTCATATGCTTTGGTTCCCGCGCAAAGATGCTTAGGTTCCTTTGCAAGAGTGCGCATACAGCTGCTTTACCTTTGTCAGATAAAGATCCTCTAATCGACACCTGTTGGTCTGGGTAATCAGGATGAATGGCGACCTTTAAGTTTGGTATTTTTGTTGCGCGCTGTTCTGGGGTATGATTCTCCTCAGTCACCACCACGTTGCATTCTTTAGGAGGTACCGTGGTATTGTAAAGGGTCACAATTCCTCCTTCTACTGGGAATTTTAACATTCCGTGTGTTGTGGATGGTACGGCGCGCATGGATGATATTCCAGGTCTTCCAATGATACCGTTGTATGGCGAGGGAGACCTGATAATCATGAAGTTTATCCATGTTGCCGTTGAGTGTTGTTCATCTCCCACGACTACGAGTAGGCGTAGTTGTCCCATAGGCCATATCTTTTCTCCCGTGAAACCAGTTAATGCTGTTGCGGCTGGTATTAACTGGTTTTGTATCTCGGGTTTTAGTCTTTTAAAGCAGTGTTCATACAAGATGTCTGCGGATGCTCCTCCATCGATATACATGCGGCGGATATCGTGACCCCCGATATGTATTTCGATGGTTAATGGCTCTACCACTGCGTTGTCCGCGGTGATGCTGGGGAAGGATATCTCTTTCTCTGAGGAGAATTTTTGGCTAACTTTCTGTTTTGTCTTGCGCTGCCATGATTATATCATGTAGATGATATCAGCCTTATCTTTTTGGGGCTCTTTCGTGGCTCCAATCTTTTGCCTATCCTTCCCTTCCTTGATGCTTTTTACGAGGTGATCCATTCTGCCTTCCTTTACTAATTTTTCGATTTGCTGTTTTAGCTGGACACACTCGTTGGTAGTGTGGCCTTTTTGGCCATGGTAGTCGCAGTACCCACTCCCTATGCGCTTATTTTCTGCGGTGCGCATTTGTGTGGGTTTTGGGAAGTTCGCCCCTTCTGTTGCAAATATCTCTCTTGGAGTTTTTATGAGGGGGGTATATCTATCATTACCTTGCCCCCTTCCCTGACCGCGGTAATTCTTGCCTTTTTTACTATCTGCGGCCGCCGCTTCTCCTTGGATGAAGGATCTGGTGTGCTTTGTTAGCTCATCAAAGTTTTGAGGTACCCTATCATTTAGCTTCCGTATAAGCTCTGGGTTATTGATCCCATTCATGAATCCTGAGATTTTTAGTACCTCAGGGCATGCTTTGATTTGCATGCATTCATCCTTGAAGCGCTCCATAAAAGCGCTTGTGGATTCCCCTTGACGTTGCTTTACCCTAGCTAATTCCACAGGGTTTTTTGCGCACTTCTTTCGTTGCGTGAAGTTTAGGCGGAATGCCTTTCGCAACTCTTCAAATCCATTGATTCTTCGTCGTGGAAGCTGGTTGAACCATGTTCGTGCGTTCCCTACCAAGGTAGAGTTGAACATGTGGCACCACACAGGTTGTGGCCAATTTTCGATAGCAGCCGCTGACTTGAAAATTTTTAGGTGATCATCAGGGTCACCCGTTCCATCATATGTTTTCACATTGGTAGGCATGCGTCTTCTCTTGCGATCAGAGTAATCGCTGATGCGTCTTGCGAACGCGTCGACTTTTTGACGCCGCCAAGGAAGGGATAGATCTTCATCCCTTTCTTCGCGATGCCTTCCTCTGGATTTCCAGTGCCCTGTCTCTTTGTCATCGTTGTCCGAGGAATTGCTAGAGTAGGAGTTATTTTTTTTGTGGCGCTTGCGCCGGTATTTCTCAGAGGAAGAGTTTGAGGGGCTTTCACTTGGGGAGGGTCTCCTTCCCAATCTGTCGTGAACTCTCCTTCTTCTAGATTTGGAGGAGCCCGCGCTTGACGATCGTGATCGTTCAAGTCTGTCTTCCATTCTCCTACTACCAAGCCTAGTATGGATGTCGGAGCGCCTCTCATTAGCTTCATATTCCTCCGAATATTGAATGTTAGATGGTGTGCCGAGCCTGTCGTGGACATTGGCGCGTCGTTCGCTGCGTTCGCGCTCATGATGGCGCGGTGGAGATCTTTCTGGGTCAAAATTTAGCCTGTCATGCAGGTTATGGCCTGATCTTCTTCTTGCTTCATCTCGCATGAGATTATTTAGAGCTTCGTAGTGTTGCGACACGAAGTTGTTTAACATCAACTCAGAAGCATCTTTTTCCGCTGCCAGAATTTCTCTTTCAGCATGAAGTTCCCTCTCGCGATTAGGTGCGCCTGGCGGTATAGTGTTGTCCACTATGGGTGCCGTTTGATGAGGCGTGGCGAAGAGGGTACGCTGGAGATCATCAGCGTTTGTAACCACCGTAGAGGCTTGGGCGACTTCCAAGGGTAATTCCACCATGGTGGGAATTGGAGTTATCTCTGGTTGACCATCCGAACTGGTCATTCCGTAAATTAACCCTGAAGTCGAGCTTTTGTGCTTCTTTTTGTGCAAGTCATCTCGAGTTTTATCTGGCTGCGGAGTCCGCTGCCCTGAGTTCTTGTTTTTCGTCATTCTAGTGTCGAGTTCTTAGTGTGGGTCCCACGGATGGCGCCACTTGTTGCTACAAAAGTTGGGCGCTCTTAGCTTGGGCTTGGGCTCTTGTATCAACTCACTTCTTAATGCTTCGTTGGACCTGCGCACTAAGAAAATAAACAGACACCGTTAGGCTTATTGTGGGATTGTCTCCCACGATTAGACTCCGGCGTGAGAGTAAGTAATCGGTTTAGGGTTCTTGTAAAGAGTTTAGGGATTTAGTAAATCGCACCTTGAATGAGAATCGTGTGATTCTATATATAGGGGCGTAGCAACCGTATTTCTTGCTCCTTACTCTTTGCACGCGTAGTGCTTATCGGAGGAAGGATATCTATTCCATGAATAGATGATCCTTATCTCATACCCGGTGGGTTTAGTTGGGCTTTGGGCTTTGGGCTTTGTTAGCCCAAGCCATTGATACTGCGGCCCGTACCATTGTCATGGTAGCCCACTCGTGATGGACTTAGGCGTTAGTAATGTGTATCGTATGGGTTCGTGACCCATATATAGGCTATACGTCATCAGGGTCAAAATCTTGATAGGTGTCAGTGTGTTCTTGTTCATCAACTCTCTCCTCGGTGCCTACAGCTTCAGCCATTGTAGTGTTACCTTCGGTATCTTTGTCTTCTACTCTGTTACTAGGTTCTGGAGTGGTAGACTCGATGGGAGGAACAATGCTGCTGCTTGTAGTGCCTTCATGGGTAGGTTGTGATGAAGGTTGAGGATGAATTCTATTGAGGAGTGAAGCATCCCTCTGATCCTTAAGTAGTTGCTTTTCTTCGGCACGTGTGTCGATAACAATACTTTTTAGTCTTCTCTTGTCGACCAATGGTTCAACAATAGGTTCATCTTCTTCAGCATCATCGGGTTCATTGATAGTTATTCCTTGTCTCTTTCGTTTATTTGCTTCGAAAGTTTCTAAGCTCTGTTGTGTAGCTATTTCCATATCAGGAAATTCAGCTTCAGGTACACGTACTCTTCGTTCATAATCTCCCTCTTCGTCATCTGATTCTGTGTCAAACTCCGAGTCGTTGTCAGGAGATGACGGTGTAGGATCACGACGAAACCAGGTAGATTCTACTTGAGGAGTGTGTGTGGTATATACCTTCTTACTCGGTTTGGTTGCAGGCTTAGGTTTAGGTTTAGGTGTGGATTTGGGTTTAGTTGCATGTTTGGTTGTGGGAGTCTTCTTAGGTTGTGAGCTAGTGGTGCTTGCAGTACTCCCAGATCTCAAACTGCCTTTGCTGCGAGTCTGTCTAGTAGCCTCTTCCTGTACCCCAGTGTAAGCATTATTGTAGAATTTGTAGTTCAAACTCTTCTTGATAGTGTCATCAAGAAGGTATTCAGGAAGCCTCATTCCTTTTTGTTTGGTGGAGGAAGTGGTCATCTTAACAAAAGAGATGGTGAAGTCGTCCTCGAAGAGGTGCTTTGGCTCGTTAGGGTCACTCATTCTTTTTATGAATTCAGGTGTGGCTTTGTAGAAGTATTCAATGAGAAGCTTGGTAAATCTTGTGAATTGGATCATAGTCCTTTCAAGTCCAGTTTGGATGCTGTAGACTATGTCATTCATGATAGGAACTGCAAAGTCAATGGGTGACATGGTCACCATTCCCCAAAATGCATGTAGATGCTCAAGTCTGGGATGTTCGTGACCACTTTTTCTTCCTGATATGGATCTTACAACTATCAAACAGAATGTTCTCCAAGGCTGAGGTATATTCTTTGCATTGACTCTGGAGTGTTTGATCAGAGGTAAGTCATCATCAACATCGTACCCTAATTCAATAAAGAAATCCAGGAGATCCAGTTCAGGCAGCAATGGAGCAAATTCATGATCAGTTTGTGGCAGGAGGAAGACTGTACGAAGGACATCATGATCAATGGTGTATTCTTGATGATCCAGTGTAACAGTGAAAGACTCATCATCCAAATTAGCCTTTGCCATAAGCCAGAACTGATGAAGGTAAAACAACGGAACTGAAGTAGACTTGTTGAGCAGATGCTTGCAAGGATGTGCAAGGAGAATATCTTTGACAATCCTGCACGATTTCTCAGAAATTCTTAACTTGTCAAAGTCAACTCGTGGATTGTTATGTCCAATCTTAACATTGTAGTCGGCGGGAATGATGTCATCCATGGTGAGTAGTGGTTGACTTTGTTCAGTGACGTTCTCGTTGTGTTCAGCCATGTTAATCTGAAAAACATTATCATAAACCAAACATCCAGATTTGTTACTTGTTAGAAATGTTTCGAGTTTGATTGTAGATAAATACTTAAATCAGTTAAGCACGAATGGATCGAGTTATTATGTGTGAAGTGACGTATGATGCAAACTTAGACCACATTAATCTAATTGAATCACAAGATTAATCACAAAGTACTAAACATGCACATGAGCACAAATATGATCTAAGAAGTATGATTATATCACGAGTTACATCACATAACCATCACAACACAATAACATGTTTTTGAAATTACAAGTCCAAGATCTCGAAAATTAGCATTATTACAATTATCGCAAACATGTAATACCCATAAGTGTGATTTCGAAAACCTCACAAGAAAAATGTTTTCGCAAACTAGTATGGTGACTAATTTCGAAAAATATTACTAAGTGTGTTCTCGATAAAGTATTTGTCGAGAACATACTTATATGTAATGTTTTCGAAATCCTTCAACATGTAAGACTGCGAAAGTTTTCTTGATTTCGAAAAAAGTATTCTCGATAAACTTATTTTCGCGATCAAACTTAACCGGGTGTTTTCGAAATAAAATTCAAAGAAAGTAATCTCGAAAAAATATTTTCGAAACTATAGAGCCTTTGAACAAAATTTTTGCAAACACTAGTTTGAGTGTGATTTCGAAAATAATTTCACCAAGAATGGTGATTGCGAAAAATCGTGTTCTCGAAAAGAATTCTTATACAAGAATTTTTCGAAATGTAGTTAAACGTACGTTTCTTTTTGCAAATTTTGGTTCCAGAGATTCAGACCTGACATTAAGAAGGATTTACAACAATTAGACACATACAACACACATGTTATTAGTGATTTCGATAACATCCAAGAACATAATCTCGATAAAGCTCACTAACATGAATCTAATATGGATGATGGGTTCAAGCATATCACAAACATGTATATTAAGCATGTAACCTTCACAAACATCACACTTGAACACAGAAAGATAGATACACAAGTTGAATGAAATACCCTCGTTTTCGAGAATCAAGCGTATATAGTTATAGAACAACTAAATCATAACAACACTGATACTTCACACCATGGAAACATATCCCACCAACAGTATAACACAAACAAACACAAAATCAAAAGAACCCAAATCGATTTTAAAACCCTAGATTTCGAAATTTGTGCAAACGTGAACGGAAGTAATATAAGATGATATAGTTAGTTTAGGAACATGTAATGTAACAAAACCCTATCAAAAAATCAAACTCCTAAGCACGATTATGGTATTTTCGAAATACGCAAAACCCTAGTTATTGAAATCGATATTCTATGAAATCAAGCCGTTGGATTCACAATTAAACGAAAACCTATGTTTGTAATACCCTAGAGATCACTAAGTAACTTACAAAATGGAGATCACAAGCACGGATTACTCGTTTGAATTGGGACCGTTGGTTTCAAAGTGGGAGGGTTTTGGTTTGCAGAATTTTCGAAAAAAAGAAAAACAATGTGTGTTTAATTTTTGTTATATTATTAGTACTTTTGAACTTTGTCACTTTTGACCCCTTAACTTTTAATATTACATTGTAAGTCCAAAAGTTGGTACGAAACAAAGATAAACTCCTAACCGGCATAGTTTATGAAACCTTAATCGAGATGAGACGAAGGAATGTATGTAAAACTTCCACAATATCCGAAGTACCGCATCATTAGTAAACATGCAAGTATATCAATTTGAGAAAAAATTGTGTAACATTTGAGCGTGTCTCCCCCTCAACACTTGTAAAAAATAAAGAAAAATAACAAGGTGTTGAAGAGAAGTGATATACTTGCATTTTCTTTTTTTTTTTTTTTTTTTTTTTTTAGAATATGAGAAAAAAAATGAAAATCTTTTTGTGTTTTTGTTGGTTTTATATTTTTGTATTTTTGTTTTTGAAAAAAATATTTTACAAAGATAGTGTTGATGTTTGACGATCATAGGTGTTTTAAAAACTTTTCCAGATCTTCTGGAGTCAAACATCACATACCAAGTTGGTGAACTAGACTAGCAAACCTTGATGGTGCTAAGGGTTTGGTAAGTAAGTCCGCCAATTGGTACTTAGTTCCAACAAAATAAAGTTCAACGGTACCCTTTTCGACATGCTCCTTGATGAAATGATAACGGAGATTGATGTGTTTGGATTTGCAATGATGAACGGTGTTGCATGAGATGGCAATGGCACTTTTGGAATCACAATAGATCGGAATCTTATTGAATAGGTAGCCATAGTCTTTAAGTTGTGATCTCATCCAGATGACTTGAGCACAACAAGCGGACATAGCTACATATTCAGATTCTGTTGACGACAGTGATGTGCAGTCCTGCTTCTTTGATTGCCATGACACAAGTTTATCTCCGAGAAACTGTAATCCACCCGATGTGCTTTTGCGTGTGTCTAAACATCCTGCATGATCAGCATCTGAAAAAGCAATTAGTTCAAAACCAGAATCATTCGGATACCAGATTCCCAAGTGAATGGTTCCCTTTATGTATCGAAGGATTCTTTTAGCCTCACTGAGGTGTCTTTCAGTTGGTTTGGACTGATAGCGAGAGCACATGTAGACAGTAAATACAATATCAGGTCTACTAGCTCTGAGATACATGAGTGACCCAATAATACTGCGGTATTTGGTAGGGTCAACCGGTGTCCCATGTAAGTCAGCATCTAGTTTTGTGGTATTACTCATCGGTGTATTATAAGTATCACAACTCATCATTCCATGTTTCTTTAAAATTTCCAGAGCATATTTGGACTGATTTATAAAGATTCCACGGGGTGATTGATAAACTTGTAATCCTAGAAAGAACGAGAGTTCACCCATCATGGACATTTCAAAATTATCTTTCATTAATTTTGCAAAATCGTTTGAGTAACTTCTTTTCGTTGAAGCAAAAATAATGTCATCGACATATATTTAAACAATAAGTAAGTCCACCCCGTATGTTTTTGTAAATAATGTTGGATCCACCGAACCTTTAGAAAATTTATTGGCCAATAAGAATGCAGATAATTTGTCATACCACGCCCTGGGGGCTTGCTTAAGTCCGTAGAGTGCCTTTTTGAGTCGGTAAACGTGATTGGGACGCTCAGGATAAACGAAGCCGTCTGGTTGGCTGACATACACTTCTTCACGGAGTTCACCATTAAGAAATGTTGTTTTCACATCCATTTGAAACTACCATGTTCCGATGTGCTGCAAAAACCAGAAATATCCGAACAGCTTCATGTCTAGCCACTGGAGCAAAGGATTCAGCAAAATCAAGTCCTTCTAATTAGGAGTATCCTTTTGCTACCAGGCGTGATTTGTTACGAATGACAGTTCCTTCTGCATCAAGTTTATTTTTCCAGATCCATTTTAACCCGATGACAAAGATTCCGTCAGGTCTTTCAACTAATTCCCAGACTTCCAATCTAATGAATTGCTGAAATTCCTCTTGCATCGATTCAATCCAGTTATCATAAGTCATTGCTTCTTTGATGTTTTTAGGTTCTTCCATGCTAACTGTGAGTGCATAGATGCAAGTTTCACCATCTGTGTGAAGTCGTTGTCTTGTCATTACAGGTGCATCTGGATGGCCAATAATATGAACAAGTGGATGATCTCGAGTCCATTTGTGTGTCGAAGGGTGAAGTTGATAAGTACCGCGCATGTTAGCAGGATCCAAATTGCGTGTTGACGACTCCGCTTCTTCATGAAATGGTGGAGCTGGTGCAAACGGGTTAATGAACGCATTAGGATCGTACTCTGCGGGTTGTGGAACTGATTGTTGTGTAGGATCTTCAGCTGATTGCCTGGAGTTGGAAGTGGTTTGTTCTACCGTTATTGGAGATGCAATTGGAGGACCGTCTTTTTCAACAGAAGTTGATGTTTGTTGAGGTGATTCAGGTACTTGAATATTATCAGGTTGTGCAGCGGAATTTGGTGAGACCTCAGTAGACCGGTATTCAATTGTATCATCAAATAATGGAGTAAACAAGGTTTCCAATTCTTTGCAGTTGAGAGGCAATGGTGCAGCCGAAGAGTCTGGAAAGTTAAGACGGTTGAATTCGGGTCCTAAGTTGTTTTGCTCAGAAGCCATTTGCGTGAGTTCATCGAAATTAGCATGAATAGTTTCTTGAATTTCTTTTGTTCGACGATTCCATATCCAAAAGCCTTTGGAATTTTCACAGTATCCAACGAACACTCCGATGTCAGCCTTTGCTTTAAGTTTACCTAAATCATCACGATCATTTTTTGGATAACAAAGTGCTCCAAATACATGAAAGTAGTCGATGTTTGGTTTTCTTTTGTGAACAATTTGATAAGGTGTTTTGCGATGACGTTTTGTGATCATACAACGGTTTTGGGTATAACATGCGGTTGAGACAGCTTCCGCCCATAAGTAATCAGGTAATTGAGCATTAATCAACATAGTTCTAGCAGCTTCCACTAACGTCCTGTTGCGTCTTTCAACAACTCCATTCTGTTCCAGGCTTCTAGGAATAGATGTTTGATGTTCAATTCCCACTTTCTCATAGTAAGACCTGAGTGTCTGATTCTTAAATTATGTACCATTGTCAGTTCTGACCATTCGAACCGTGTTGCGTAACTGAACTTGAATTTTAGTAAGAAAGGTGATGATCATCGAAGGAGCTTGATCTTTGCTTCGTAGAAAGTAAACCCAAGTCCATCTTGTGTAATCATCCACAATTACAAGTATGTAGCGTTTACCGTTGATACTTTGAACACGCATCGGACCACACAAATCCATATGAAGCAATTGTAACACATGATTCGTACTGTGCTCATGTTTAGGAGGAAAGTGAGCTCGAGTACTTTGTCCTTGTTCACAGGCTGAGCATAAGTGATCTTTGGTAAAACGGAATCTTGGAAAACCATCAACAAGTTTATAACGAGCAAGGTCGGTCATGGTTCTGAAATTCAAGTGTGAAAGACGTTTATGCCATAACCAAGATTTAGTGGATTCTGCTTTGGAGAGAAGACATATCGGAGATGAAGCAATCATTTCTGACATCGATATTGTATAAAGATTGGACCCACGTGAGCCAGACATAAGATCATTTCCTTGTAAGTCACGAATGAAACAAGTTTTCTCATGAAATGCTACTTCTAGATCCCCATCACAGAATTGGCCGACTGAAAAAAGGTTGTGACCTAGGCCTTCCACATAATAAACACGACTGATTTCGATGTTCCCACTGACATAGTCACCATATCCCATGATTAAAGCGTAATGATCATTCCTGAATCTGACAGTACCGATGAACTTTGAAACAAAGTTGATTAACAGTTTGAGATTGCCTGTCATGTGTCGGGTGCATCCGCTATCAACAATCCAGAGAATAATCTGTACCACCTGCATCACAAGAAGACGATGAGGATGGAACAGAAGTAAGGGTGGAACCCAAAGAAAGTGTGGGTTCCTGTTGGTTAGCAGCACATGAATTCAATAATTTCGGAATCCATTTAAAGTCAGGTTTATACTGTAGCCAACGTTGCCAATTCCAACTAGTTTTAGCTTTCTTTTTGGTAAACTCACTAGCTATGGGCTTGTTCCTAGGTTTGTTCTCTTGAATGATGGGGGTAACTTCAACATCATTAGAAACCGTAGATGGCGGTTTTCCTAATATTGACTTAGAGGCAGTAGTGTGCCTAAAAGGAATCCCTGTCCTACGTTTCTTATGACGAAAAAGGAGATAATTAGCTACACATTTTGTATGATCACCAGATGATACGTTTTTACGACAAAACACACAAGATGCATTAATATTCAAAACATTCAAAGGTACATCATTCGTTACATTTAGATCTTGATTACAATTTGCCAGATTAGAATCTAAATCTGATGCAACATGAGTGTTATTCAAATTCCTAAGTTGATCTTCTACTTCTTGAGCTTCTAGTGATCCTTTCTTACGTTTCCAGAACCTATTCTTCTTGTTACTTTTTCGCTTTGGTCTGCTAACGCTCTTAATGGATACTAGTCCTGTGGAAGTGGAAAGGTCATCATTAGTGGTTTGAATATACTTACCCTTATTAGTTTTGTCTAATTCATACAATCCTGGTGCTATCACAGTGGTGTCAACAAACTTTCCTTTTTGTAGTAGCTTAATTTTCTCTTTGAAATCAATGATGATGTGTTTTTTATCCTGAATTTCAGAATCAAGTAAACCAATACAATATTTGAAATCGACACTGTTTTGTTGCCATTCTTCGTTTTCACTCTTTAAGTATTCAATTTATTTCTCGTATTTGAGACACATACTTTTGAAGGAATCAAGGTTTTTGCAAAGTTGACACGAGTTTGAAATGTTTTTCCTTTGATGTTTCAATTCCATGGCAATACTTTGAGCTTGACAGTAATCAAGCTGTTTTTTTAGTTGAAAACTTTCATTTGAAAATTGTTTGCACACATCATCATTGTTCATTCTCAACATTACTTTTTCATGTTTCAGGTTCTCAATTTCCTCATTCAACCGATTATTATCAACACAAAGATCATCCATAAGCATAGAAGTACCAGATTTATAGAGATCATTCATGATAACAGACAAAATATCAGCATTGAGAACTTGTTCCAAGAGTCGATCAGCATCATCTTTTAAACATTTATTTCTTTGCTTTTGAGCCAAAATCTCATTTTCATTTAACTTGAACACATTTTCCATTGTTTTTACTTCGTTTTGAAGTTCATGTTCCCAACGTGTAGCACAAAGACGGAGGTGTTTAACAATTGGCAACATTTGTTTCTGAAAAATATCTCTTTTTTCTCGCTCGTAAGCAGATTGAAAATTTTCAATTTTTATCTCTGAATTACGTTCAATTGTTTCCTCCAAAATGTCGATATCATCCATAAACGTTTTGAAAAAATTTAAAATTCGACAACTTTTTGGTAAAGGTGTTACTTTACCAGAAGATGGTAAAGGACCGTTAACTTGTGCTACAGTTTGAACAGGAGCCGCATTAGAAGATGAAACGTATGACTCGGTAACATACCAAGATTGCTCAGGTATTTCTTTTTGAGTAACAAAAGATTTAGAAATGTGAGGAGCTTTTGAGTAATCATATGGTTTACAGCATTTGACTTGACTCATTTTTGATCGACTCTCTTCCTCAAGTTCTTCCTCTTCCTCAGTATCATGAACAACAGTACGCACAATCGTATCGTTAAGCATATAATCCATACTATAAATTTTAGGATTCTCTTTGAATGCTTTGTAAAGAAATCTTGATTTGTAATCACCAAGTGCAAATCCTTTATCGGGTCTCGGTTTTAAAGTGTATTTCTGAATGGTTGTGACTGAGCCCCCGATTTTATAAACAATATTACGAAATTCTTTAAGTTGGTTTTCAAGATCAACATTCTTAAGGAGAATGTCATCTATGTACTTCCGTTTTCGTATTTTATGTTCACAAAAATCCTTTTTGCAAATTAACAACTCTGTTTGTGTTTTTGAAAGTTCTTTTTGAAGTTTTTCAACTTGTTTTTGAATTTCACACTTTTCACTTTCAAGTTTTGAAACCAACTTTCCATTAGACTCTATTAAAACTTGCATTTTGTGTTGAAGAACTTGTTCTTTATTGTAAGAATCATGAAAAGCATTTTCAAAACTTTTTGAATGTTTAATCTTATCTTCCTGATTTGAAAGTTGTGTTTTATAACACTCAATATCTCTTGCAAGTGCCGCATTAGTTTCTTTTAAAGCTTTATTTTTCTCGTTGCATTTTAAGATTTGCAATTTTTGAGCATTCAGTTGTTCAGACAACAAGATTAGGTCAGGGTCTGGATCAAACGATGGTTCATGTTGTTTGACATGATCATGTTTATCATTCTCAATTGGATCATCAAATGAAACAACTGTGTCATCATCAAATATGACAACTGTGCTTATTTGTTCATCTGATTGAGAAGATGAAAATGAGTCAGATGAAACAACTAGCGCCATATCTTATACAGAAGCAGAGGATAAAGCAATATCATGTATTAGGCATGCGTTAAGATCATGTACCTGAGACAAACCATCTGTGTCATACACATGGCCTGAATTATTAAACTGAAGTTCCTGCATGTTGGCCATAAGCATCACAGCTGCATTAGCTTCGAGATCTTCCATGTCATCATCATTGTTTGCAGTTGCCATGAAATTGTTCTCCTGCTCAGTGAAGTTTCCATCCTTTTCATCTTGGAGAGCCATAAGCAATGCCTGTTTGTGAAACTTAATACCCCTAGTTCTCGGTTGAGGACATGCAGTTGCAATATGACCTTTCTCATTGCAGTTATAACACCATACTGCATTCCCAGAGTTAGAGTTCCTAGTTTCACCTGGTTCAGACCGTTGCTGAGAAGCACCTGAGGTGTTCCTGAACCCTCCATTGTTGTAAGACCTCTGACCATTTCCACTGTTGTTATACCTCTGACCATTCCCAAAATTTCCTGACGAACTTCCTGAACCTGATCTCCCATAGTTACGATTCTGAATTTCAACCCTTCCATCATGTACAACAGCTTGATTCCTTGTATTAGAGGAGGAACGTTGACGGTTGTTTGTTTTGTTGGAGAATTTGCTAAAAGCACGAGCAATAAGAGCAAGTCCCTGATTCAACGTGTTAAACTCCTCATCTTCATCATCATTGGAGTTTGAGTAATACACAGCATCATTGTTGTTGAATGGAACCAGTTGGGTTGAAGTATTCTGTGGAGATGAATCATAGGAGACCATTTGGTTTGATGTAGAAGATTGTGGATAACTGAAGTAGTTTTGCTCTTGAACATGTGCATGATTTGACATTAGTGGTGGAGCATAGTTAGATTGAGCTACGAGTGCCAATGAATTTGGTGCTGGTGATGGCGAGTATCCTCCTCGAAGAGCTCTATCCTTTTCCACTTCAGGTTCATGGTGTTTCAGAAAATCATACAACAAACCATATGGTGCATCACGTAGATTTTTTGTTTGTCGTACGAATGTCACATACTTATGCCAATCTGGACCAAGACTTCCAACGAATTTGGAGTTCACTGCTATCCTAGGTACTGTGATTTTGTGTCGTTCCAAATCATTTACCACATTTGTGAAACGATGATAATATGATTCAAGTGACTCCCCTGGTTCAATTGTGATGTCAGTGTATTCCATATAGATTTTTGATTCCATATCATCTTTGTTCAGTTGAGTGCCTTCCATTAGGAGATGAACATGTTCCCACATAGCTTTAGCCGTTTTCTGAGCATCGACACTTCGATAAATTGGGTTAGGTATTCCTTGAAGTATGTAGGCCATAGCATACTCATCAGCTTCACGATGTAGTTTCTGATCATCTGTGAGTTGATTTTCTGGAACAAGTTTCTCTGCAGGAGCACGTGGAGGATCAGCAGTTGGATCACCAATTTCAAGTCTTGTCGGCCACACAAATGGTCCTTCAAGTATCACTTGTTTCAAGAACTTCCCATGGGGTTTCTTTAGCTCAAGGAATCGTAAGAATCGACTTGACCATTAAACGTAGTTCCCAGGTGTTAGCATTGGAGGTGTTTCAAGTGAACCTGCCTCATGTCTGGATTGTTGAGTTGTAATAACTTCACACATTCTATCAAACCAGTGAGGTTGTTTGGAGGAAAACTGATTGTTTTGTTGTGACATTTGAGATGGTTGTTGTTGAGGGATGTTTTGATGTTGTTGCATCATGAGATATTTTTGTGGTTGATTAAACGGTTGATGATGAAAGTGTGATTGTGACGGTTGTTGATACGATTGTTGCTGATGATATTGTTGTTGCTGATACTGCTGAGGTTGTTGTAGCTGAGGATGAGAGAAGTAGTAATGTGGTGGTTGAGACATAATAGAACACTTGTGTAATAATGGATCTTGTAGAAGGTATAGAAGTAATGCCAAATCTCGAAAAATTTGCCCAAGTAGATGATTGCGAAATGATGCTCTTGAAGTGATTGCGAAGACCTTGTGATTGCGAAAATTGTAGTTCAGAGATTTCGAAAGATATTGGGATTGCGAAAGAAAGGTTTATCGAAACTTAGGATATTTTCGAAAACCGTGAGATTTCGAAAACTGAAGATGTTTTTGAAAAACTTGTGATTTCGAAAAAATTGAGAAATTTTGGAGAACACAATTTCACAAACACACTTTCGAAATTATACAATTTCGAAAGTTTACCAAAATTCGAAGTACTTTTCTTTCTTATACAAGAGAGAAAAGACTGAGTCCACAATTCGTGAGGCGATTTGAAGCACTTAGAACACGATTTCGAAATTTGGTCAAGGAGGTGATTTCAAAATTTTGCAGAAATTTGTTTTTCAAGGAAAGCAATCCAAAAACGAGTTTTTAATCCAAGATTTTTGTACTTCAAGTTGTAAAATGATGAAATCTTGAAGAAAGTTATAAACTTGACAAACTTTTTCAAAAATTTATAAAATTTCGAAAAAAGTACATAAAATCAAATCGTAAATTTTGAGATAAAGATTGAGACTTTTTTGTTTGATATGATTTGTAGCACAAGTTTGTATGCAGAGATGTGATAAAAACCAAGAAACAAACAAGAAAGTACAAGTTTTTTCACAAAAAATAACGAATTAAAAAAGAGTTTAAGGATCGTATTCAAAGAAAAAAATAACTACACCTTCTTCCGGCGAATGATACCACTTGTTAGGTCACCATTTAGTAAACAAAAGTATTAGAATGAGATAGATATAAGGAGTTGGATGATTATAAGAATTATAGAATTAGAATTGCAAGAGTTTCCTTAATATTTCACATAACCAACCAAGTTTACAAATGACCTAAGGCTTCTATTTATAGGCAAGGAGCTAGGGCAACACTCCCTCTCCTTCCTATCTTCATTTCGTGGGCTTTGAGGCCCATGGGTTACATTCCTTAAGCCTAGTAAACTTAATACATTTAGTAAATGAAAGTAAATAATAGTTAAGCAACCTAACATTATTACAAATGACCGAGACTTGATAAAATGGTAAAACTTAGGTTCAAACAGTAACTTTGGCTTTTTACATAAACTTGGAATTTTGACTAATTTGAGGTTTGATTAACTCCTACTTGCTGAAAATGAGATTATAAGCAATAGTGAGACTATAATAAGCCAGCTGTTAACAACTTATTCAACCATAATTGATGATTATTCAACTTAAAATTCAATATTGAATGAAAAACAAAGTTCAAACTGAGATTTTGACTTTATTACTAACAAGTACTGGTATTTATGTTTTGCTTGACCTAACTGAGCCTAATGAACCATGTATACACCACAAATTCCCACTGAAACACACTAGGACACAGTGAACTCTCTAAATCCAAACACACCTTTAAAGGGATGATTTTGTGAATATCTAAGCAAGACACTGATCTGGACCATGAACTTCATGCATAAACTCATATAATGATGAAATGAATTGAGATTAACATCCAAGTACCAAGAATAATAACAATTACAAGAAAACCAAAACTATGTTATTATGACAGTGGAAATGTGAAACTGAGCAACCATTAATCCAAATGAACCAACATGTAATTATTCATCATAAAACAACTTAAATATAGCAAATAAACATAGAAACACCATAATCAAGTAAAATGACCAATGCTACAGTAATATACAATAAAATGAGATAAAGCTTACAAATTGAACCAAGACTGAGAGCATGTAACCAGATCACATAACACTTCCTAAAGCCTCCCAAAAGGCTCTAAACCAAAGGGCCTTTCATAACCAATCCTGCCCCAGCTTCTTCTTTCATGAACACTGAATTTTTATTTTTCATTTATTTTTCATGAATTTTGAGTGTTTTTGCTGTTATGAATTAAAACTGAATGATGTGTTCAGGAACCTTGTAAAAAGCTTATAAAAGACTTAATTAAGCTCAGTGAATCAATAAACAACAATTTTAGATAACAACACAGTTAAAATGGAAATTTCACTAAATATGCAAATTCTGAATTTAAAAAGGAAACTTGGAATTGATGCTTGGAAGGAGTTTAAATTACACTAGTAAAACTTAATACAACAATTGAAAGCTAAAAACTACACTTGAAATGGAAAATTTATAAAAACGACACTAAAACTATCTAATTAAAACTACTCTACACTAACTAATAATATTTCTTCATTCTTTCTTCACTTAAATAGGACCTGGAGTGTTCCACACCGATGAGATAAGTACCCGGCTTTAAATAGTAGAAACTATAAGCGGTGATGCCGGGGTCAAAGATAATGTCTTCATTCCCGAAGGAGTGAAGAACAGGAGAAGTCACCCGGTAGGTGAAGAAGAGAAAAAAGATCTTGATGACAATCAAGATAAAGTCATCATCATCAGAAAGAGAATTCATAATTTCCATATCATGAATCTCATCATTTAAGCTCATTTGGTCTAGACATATAATGGGTGGGAGGGATGGGATTTTGATATCACGCAAATTCTCATGGCTGAGAATATTTCCCTCCGAAACACAAAGATCATCTTTGTCTAGATCAAAGTAGAAATTATCATACTCCGATGGAGATATGATATGAGTGAGTTCACGGGGGAACTCCTCGAAGGGGAATGACTCATATTCGGGGAGAGAAATTTGAGAATGAGAAGTGGTACTGCCACTAATCTTCTCTCCCATATGATCAAAACTAAAGGCTTCAAATTCCGGTATAGGATCATCGGAGAAAATGTCACTATCCTTAATGGGGATAGGAGATGAAATAGGTTTCTCTTTGAAAGCCTCAATTTTAGAAATGAGGAGATCGACATTCAATAATGTTCCACGAAGTGCTTCATCTTTGATTTTAGTGCCAATCTCATCATTCTGTTCTTCTAAGCTAACTAGCTGAGAAGGTAATTCTTCCATAAAAACGATGTCTCCACAAGATAACGAATCGTCATAATTAGAATCGGAGAACATCTCAACATCATCATTCGGGAAGACAAGAGGAGGAGGGATATCACACAAATGATCAAGAATTCCCTGTGACTCTCTTGGGATTGGGACAAGGTTCTCAACACTAGACTATATGAATTCGTCCGATTCCTTTTCAGGAACAGTGTCAAGATGCTCGTCCCCCATGCTCAGAGAGTGAGTGGGAACCTCGGGTACGATAATAGCTGACTCAGGGAGTTGAGAAGGGCTAGCATCAATGGATTTTTTGATTTCCATTTGTTCTTCTGCTAGTGATTCAATTATACTCTCTTCTCCCTGTGTTTCCACAGATACAGTTTCAACTGAAGTCGAATCACATGGTTTCTCAGATACCTTTGGGATTGGAACAAGGTCATTTATTTCCTTAAGAGGATTGACTTTGACTTCCTTGTCCCCCATCATCAAGATATCTGAAGGTTCCTTTGAATCTTCTTCAAATGGTTCATCCTCATCACTTTCATCCTCAATATAAAATGAGTTAACAGGAGGATTTTGTTTCCTAAGAGTCATGTGGAAAACTAGAATGGGGGGGGGGGGGGTTGAATAGTTTTACATCCTTTTAAATTTATAAACACAAGTTTGTTTTAAAAACTTCGATTCTAGTTTATGTGAACTCAATAGTTGCACTATATGAACAATTGTATGGTAACTAACTAACAAAGCTAATATAGTAAAGATAACTAAATAAGTAATGAAAAGAGTGAGAAAGATCAAACCACAACACAAGGATTTATAGTGGTTCGGCTACAAGGACACCTTCCTTGTTCCTACTCCACTCCCCGAGTCACCTACTCGAGAGTTTTCTTCACTATGTCAACAAACTCCCTTTTGGCGGAGAAAACCTTACACAACAATTACACACCACACAACTTCACAACTTGATCACAACTTCTACACAACTTCTTCACACCAATATACTACACACCAATCTTCTTCACAACTATCTTCTACACACCAATCTTCTACTTCACACCTATCTTCACAACTAACCTACTTCACTACTTATCAACTTCTATTATCTACACAACTTCTATATCTTCTACACAATTAATCACAAGCACAACACAATATTCACAAATGAATATATATATACACAATGCACAACTACTCTTCAACACTTCTTGAACTTGGTTGTAGAAAGAGTGTTCTTCTTTTGCACTTTGGTTGAGAATGGATGATGAGGGATTGAATCACTTGAAACAAGGATTAATATACAAATGATCAAAGGGTTTTAGAGAATGTTTAGAGAGTTCTAGATCTGAAAATTTCGTGCAAAAGGTGGTTAAAATTCTAGAATTAAGGTGGTATTTATAGGAGAGAAATTCTGACAGTTTCTGACAGGGGAGCCTGGCCGGTCCCCTTAAATCATGGCCGGCCCCCTTAAAATTAAGGGGACCGCCGCTTATAATTAAGGGGGCCGCCCAACTGTAACGGCCAGAAAACTTGTCTTTTAGTGGGGAAAGTTTATTTGGTGAAAAACTAACTGATTTTGGTTAAATATTTGAAATCATATATTTAGTATGATTAAAACATTTTTCTTTATTACCAAAAGTGTTTTTCAAAAATATATAATATGTTTATATATTTAAATAAACTTTGTATTAGTTAATTAAATATCCCTTTGATCATAAGATGTATTAAGCACTTGTTTATCCATACCTTAAGTGATTAAGTTGGATATAGTTGTATAAACTAGCTTAATACTTGTTTACGTAGTAATCTTATGATTGACGAGTTTACATTTTGTGATCGTCAAAATATAGAGATATCGAAAAATATAAATAACGTTTTCATACATTATTTATGTCAACAATTTGAGAGGTTTTTGGGTTTTGGTTTTCGTCACAGCAGAAGCAGGGGAAGGGGAGTATGAAAAAGTGGAGTGTTTGGCAAATGAAACAAAGGGAAAAACGGGTTTGAGCTATCAGATGGCCGGCCCCCTTAAACATTACGGGGGCCGCCCTACATTTGGCTGCCGGTCCCCTTAAACATTAAGGGGGCCGCCCTCCAAAATTCGATTTTTGTGATTTTGGTTTCTGGAAAGAGCAAGAAATTATTCATATGTATGTATTAGATTTAGATTTAATCAAAAATACTTTGGAGGGTATTCGCACGAAAGGAATTACTTGACACTTTTAATCAACAATTTGCCAATTAAATTTTCTTGATCATTTTGGATGAAATTTATCAAGTTGTCAAGTACATGAGAACGTTGTGGAAGGTTCATAAGTATATGTATATATATATATATATATATATATATATATATATATATATATATATATATATATATATATATATATATATATATGTATGTAGTATAGGCTTATAAGACGAGAATAACGGAAGGAGACGAATGCAACGGAAGCCGGGAGTTTCTTTCATCCATAGATTTTTTGACTCATCTCTCTTCATCAGCATGAGTGTTGTTGAACATTAAAGTTCAATAAGGCAAATGGGGAAAAGAAAAGGTTCGTAAACGAACAATTTCTAGTTCTAGAAAATCAACAAATGAGTTTTCTAGGTTATAAGATCCTAGATATAGCTATATATATATATATATATATATATATATATATATATATATATATATATATATATATATATATATATATATATTTAGATATAGTATAAGTAAATAAGTATATATAATTGTGTAGAAGTAAAGACTAGAGAGAAAAATGAACCAATCAACATCACATAAAAGCTAGATACTAAACTAAGCATGCATTTGATGACAAGGAAATAACAGGAAGTGTGTACCTTTCGTCTTCAATGCGTTTAACTTCAAAGTCTTCAAGAGATAGTCCGAACAAGAGGTGATAACAAAGATTTCCATGTTTGAACGGCGAGAATTTTTACGTTGGTCCCCATTGTCTCATTTGACCAAAGTTATTTGTCCCGAACATGTTTTGTATTTGACTTGGGTGCATATATGGTGGAAACATTCCCCATGGATTGAAGTTCCACATTTGTTGATTATTGTTAAAGTTTCGTCTATTTTGGTTTACTCTTGGTTGAGGTGTTTTAGGTCTAGGGTAAGAATTATTCGGTTTCCTAGGTGGTGGAGTTTTAGATCTTGTTTTAGTTTTAGACGATTCTACTTCGGTTTTTAAAGATGGTTTATAAAACGGTTTTATTTCTTCATTACTAGCTAGAGGTATTTTCTTATCATTTATGAGTATATACTTAGGATTAGATTTTGAAGGTTTTAGTTCCTTGATTTCACTTTCAAATTTAACATTTTTAACTTCACTTGTTGAGGCTTCGGTTGAGTTAAAACCTAGACCGGTTTTATCACCGGATATTCTTTGAATACTTATAATTTTACTAGGTGAGTTACTACTATTTTCAAATTTATCAAGTTTACAAATTTCTTCCTTAAGTTTGTTGTTTTCACTTCTAAGTTCTTGACATGATTTACATTCTTCAAAAGTTTCTTTACCTTTTTCAAGTTGATGTATTTTAATTTTTAGTTCAAGTACTTCATTTTCTAATTGGTTGTTTATGTATTTTAGTGATTTGTTTTTAGCCATTACTTGTTGTCCTAGTTTGCATAATCTATTGTATTCACTATCTAAATCTTTTTCATCTAATGATAGATTTTCATCACTAAAATATTCGGTTTCGGAACGTACCTCACTTGACGTCTTAGCCATGAGACACTTTTCCTCCTTTGTTGTTTCTTCCTCATCTTCATCGCTATCACTCCAAGCTCTTCCAACAAACGCTCTTTGATTTTGATCTCTTGTCATCATTGGACATTTTCCAATAAGGTGATTCGGATCTCCACACTTGAAACATTTTCTCTCATTCTTGCTATACTTGTCATCATTATTCTTTTGAGGTGTTCTCCTTTCATCGTGTGGTTGTCTAACGAATCTTCCTCGCCTTTTGAAGAATTTCTTGAAATCTCTTACGGCCATGGCATATTCTTCGTCTTCGCTTTCGGAAGATGAGCTATCTTCGTTGTTGGATTCCCTTCTAGCTTTCAAGGCGATTGACTTGCTTTGCTCTCGTTTCCCTTTAACCATTTCGAAGTCCTTCTTTATTATTGCTTCGTAGACTTTTAAATGACCAATTAATTCATCAAGTTGTAGCGTTGACAAATTCTTTGATTCTTCAATAGCCGTCACTTTAGCTCGCCATTTTGGATGAAGAGCTCTAAGAAACTTCCTAACAAAATTCTTACTAGAGAAATTCTCATCAAGTGCTTTTAAACTTGTGATGATAGTGTTAAATCTAGCAAAAGCATTATCAATTGATTCCTCTTCCGGAATCGTGAATTGCTCATATTGTTGAACAAGTAGATCTATTTTGTTATCTTTGACTTGATTATTACCTTGGTGAGTTATTAATAAAGAGTTCCAAATTTTTTTTGCGGTTTCACACATAAAGATCATTTCGTACTCCTTACGTGGTTGCGCATTATAAATAACCATTTTTGCTTCATTATTTTTAGCAAGTTTTCTTTTTAAATCATCATTTTGTTTTTCAAAAGGTACGATTTCATCTTTCTTAGTTTCGGGGTTATTTTGAATAGGTAAAAAATCACCATTGGTAATAACATGCCAAAGATCTAGATCTTTTGATTTCACATAAGTTTCGAATCGATTTTTCCAATATAAAAATCCATCACTTTCAAATAGTGGTGGTCTTTGCATAGATTGCCCTTCTAAATATTATTCAGATTCCATAGATCGTTACAAGTTTTAAAATACAATATATTTTAAAAATCTTGCTAGACGTGGCTCTTGATACCAATTGTGGAAAACTAGAAGGGGGGGGGGGGGGTTGAATAGGTTTACGTCCTTTTAAATTTATAAACACAAGTTTGTTTTAAAAACTTCGATTCTAGTTTATGTGAACTCAATACTTGCACTATATGAACAATTGTATGGTAACTAACTAACAAAGCTAATATAGTAAAGATAACTAAATAAGTAATGAAAAGAGTTAGAAAGATCAAACCACAACACAAGGATTTATAGTGGTTCGGCTACAAGGACACCTTCCGTGTTCCTACTCCACTCCCCGAGTCACCTACTCGAGAGTTTTCTTCACTATGTCAACAAACTCCCTTTTGGCGGAGAAAACCTTACACACCAATTACACACCACACAACTTCACAACTTGATCACAACTTCTACACAACTTCTTCACACCAATATACTACACACCAATCTTCTTCACAACTATCTTCTACACACCAATCTTCTACTTCACACCTATCTTCACAACTAACCTACTTCACTACTTATCAACTTCTATTATCTACACAACTTATATATCTTCTACACAATTAATCACAAGCACAACACAATATTCACAAATGAATATATATATATATACACAATGCACAACTACTCTTCAACACTTCTTGAACTTGGTTGTAGAAAGAGTGTTCTTCTTTTGCACTTTGGTTGAGAATGGATGATGAGGGATTGAATCACTTGAAACAAGGATTAATATACAAATGATCAAAGGGTTTTAGAGAATGTTTAGAGAGTTCTAGATCTGAAAATTTCGTGCAAAAGGTGGTTAAAATTCCAGAATTAAGGTGGTATTTATAGGAGAGAAATTCAGACAGTTTCTGACAGGGGAGCCTGGCCGGTCCCCTTAAATCATGGCCGACCCCTTAAAATTAAGGGGACCGCCCCTTATAATTAAGGAGGTCGCTCAACTGTAACGGCCAGAAAACTTGTCTTTTAGTGGGGAAAGTTTATTTGGTGAAAAACTAACTGATTTTGGTTAAATATTTGAAATCATATATTTAGTATGATTAAAACATTTTTCTTTATTACCAAAAGTGTTTTTCAAAAATATATAATATGTTTATATATTTAAATAAACTTTGTATTAGTTAATTAAATATCCCTTTGATCATAAGATGTATTAAGCACTTGTTTATCCATACCTTAAGTGATTAAGTTGGATATAGTTGTATAAACTAGCTTAATACTTGTTTACGTAGTAATCTTACAATTGACGAGTTTAAATTTTGTGATCGTCAAAATATAGAGATATCGAAAAATATAAATAACGTTTTCATACATTATTTATGTCAACAAATCAGATCCTTAAGACAGTTTATTCCATCTTGAATGCTCTTGTTGACTTGAATTTGAGCAATGATCATTTTAGTAATCAATTCAACTCTAGCTAACTCGTTCTGAGGAGGTGGTTGAGGGGTTGTGTATTGTGAAGGCGGGTTAAAACCAAATTCAAGAATGTTACAAGGAACCTGTTCATAGACAAACTGATTCCTAGTTTGACAATCAGAGCTGTAGTGGGGGCCTCCAAAATACTCACAAGAAAAACTTGGTGTATTTTGATACGGAGCATCATTGAGATTTGGATAATATGATTCTTGCTCGTATGAATGTGATGGGTAATTGGAAAAATTTGAAGAGTCGTTGAATGAGTTCTGATTAGGATCATAAGCAAATGAATTCCTAGAACCACAAAACAAACAACTTTCGTTTCGAATATCATTACCACATTGTTCACATGTACACCAACGACATGGCAACCCGAAAAGCGGCTCACCACACCTGACACAAGGAATAAAATCCGGAGGTGGGACAAGTGGTGTGCTCTGAGAGCTAGGAATTTCCAGCACTTCCGTTATGGTCTCTGGTTTTTGTTCTTGATAAACGTGAAGATTAGGCAAGTCATTCTTTTTAGTCACTGCCCTAAGCTCTGTACGTTTGCTTGACAAACTTTTAACCGTAAACCGTGAAAGGTTAGGATCAATTCTTGATGGTTTGTCATTAATAGCACGTATCTCAGGCTGTGAAGGGTAACTAGAGGAATTTGGTGAATCATTGAGAGAATTTGGACTTATGAACAGATTGCACACAGTACAAAATCTGTTACTACAATTATTTCAACACTTCTCACAAATACACCGGTAACAACGATAGATGTTCTCCATCGGGCTTTTGCAATGAAAACATGTGTACCCGAGAGATGCCATAAGAATCAAACATAAGAGAGGTATAAGAAGTTAGAATCAAACGGATAGAGGGTCAGGAAAAATATTTTTGGGTTTTTATGAAATAATATGAACAAGGATGGATACTTTACAAAGAGTGAATATCCAAAGATCACCAATCTGCAAAACCGTTTAAAATACGCGCACAACCTCCCCGGCAGCGGCGCCAAAATTTTGATTGGCTCCAAACGGTCAACCTAAAATGACCAAGTAAATGGTCAACTAAGTCAGACAGCTTATATTCAATGCTCCGCGGAATACAGTGTTTCCCCGGGTCGTTATGTCCCGACGAGGTGTGGATGGTATTAAAACGGGTTTGTGATCGGGTGAATTTGGACAGGAAAGGGGTTTTGATTGATTATACTAAAGGAATATAAAATGAAATAGCTTAAATAAGCTATATTAACAATACTGTAAAATTGGAAAACCCAGAAACGTTTAAAACTTAAAAACGCGTACGTCTGATTTAAATTTACGTAGACGTACGAAATAAAACGCGAGTTTTGTAGAAATAAAATACCTACGAATATGAAAATTACATTTTTACAATCCTAATGATAAAAGAAAATTTTTAGAAAATTAAAATTAATTTTTACACTATTTAATTAATTATTATTAATTAATTACTAATTCCCTAATTACTTTTAATTATTTAAATTATACTAAAATACAAATAATTATGAAATTAACTTAGAAAAATAAAATTAAAACTTGGAAAAATCTAAAATAATATAAAACTAATTTTAAAACAGAAAATATATTTTTTAGACTTTTTAAATAATTATTACTAATTAAAAACTATTTATTAATTACTAAAAACTAATTTAAATTATAATAAATACTAAATAAACAAAGAAAAATTTGAAACTTTTTCTAAAAATCTAATCTAAGTGCAGAAAGTTAAGAAAAATATAAAAATAGCAAGTGCTTAATAAAAAAACTGAGAAATAAGCTAATAAGCTAAAGCTTCTTAAATAGAAGCTATCACTTGATTTAAAATTGGTTTTTTCTGGATTTTCTTTTTTCAAAACTCTTTATATACTGGAAATGACAAACTTTAATAAAGACACTTTGCTTGGAAGCTTAAAAATAAGCAGATAATGAGCTTATGGATTTGGCAGATGAGGCATTAAGCTTATTAGGACTTTTAGGTTTAGAAAAAGCTACACAACAGGCTACAAGGACTGAGCCAAAGGTGAAATAGCATACAAACAAGCTAAGTGTACTGAATACAAGCTAGAACATGCAAATTAGAACACTGAATAAGCCAAAACAAGCAAATAAGCACTCCAAAATACCCACAGATTCAGCAGGCCTGCAACTTTTTGAGGGCTTAATCCAGCTTATCAATTAAGCTAAGAAGCACAAAATAAGTATGGAAGTAGAAAGCTGGGTTGGTGACCTTTTCAAAAAGCCAAGATTCATAGGCTGGGGCCCACAAATAAGCTCTTGAGAAGCTTTGGCAGTTGGGTGATTAGGACAGGTATCATGGTGCAGGGCATGAACTTGCCCTGCAGCCTGATTGGAGCCATCAAATAAGCCAGAGTAAAATTTCACAAAATTAGTCCAAAGGTAGGATTCTATAGACTAGCTGGGACACTTCAATATTTAAAAAGAACACACCCTAAATCTTAACACAAAATTCAATAAAATTCTTGCAATTTTTGACTTTTCTACACAAGGTAACCTTGGCTTTTTACATAAACTTGGAATTTTGACTAATTTGAGGTTTGATTAACTCCTACTTGCTTAAAATGAGATTATAAGCAATAGTGAGACTATAATAATCCAGGTTAACAACTTATTAAACCATAAGTGATGATTATTCAACTTAAAATTCAATATTGAATGAAAAACAAAGCTCAAACTGAGATTTTGACTTTATTACTAACAAGTACTGGTATTTATGCTTTGCTTGACCTAACTGAGCCTAATGAACCATGTATACACCACAAATTCCCACTGAAACACACTAGGACACAGTGAACTCTCTAAATCCAAACAGACCTTTAAAGGGATGATTTTGTGAATTTCTAAGCAAGACACTGATTTGGACCATGAATCTTCATGCATAAACTCATATAATGATGAAATGAATTGAGATTAACATCCAAGTACCAAGAATTATAACAATTACAAGAAAACCAAAACTATGCTATTATGACAGTGGAAATGTGAAACTGAGCAACCATTAATCCAAATGAACCAACATGTAATTATTCATCATAAAACAACTTAAATATAGCAAATAAACATAGAAACACCATAATCAAGTAAAATGACCAACGCTACAGTAATATACAATAAAATGAGATAAAGCTTACAAATTGAACCAAGACTGAGAGCATGTAACCAGAAACACATAACACTTCCTAAAGCCTCCCAAAAGGCTCTAAACCAAAGGGCCTTTCATAACTAATGCTACAATATTTTTCATTTATTTTTCATGAATTTTGAGTATTTTTGTTGTTATGAATTAAAACTGAATGATGTGTTCAGGAACCTTGTAAAAAGCTTATAAAAGACTTAATTAAGCTCAGTGAATCAATAAAAAACAACTTTAGATAACAACACAGTTAAAATGGAAATTTCACTAAATATGCTGTCACACCCCCAAAATACCTGTTTTTAGCAGCGGAATGGAATACCTGGGGGTGACTGTCATAGCATCACAGTTACAGTTACATTGAACGACCTAAAGTGTCATTTGGAAAATACGTCATTTGATCATTAAAAACATTCAGAGTTTACAAAACATAGGTCCCAAAAGATGTTGTCAATTTCAGTAAAATAAGTTCAACAAGATCAAACGTTCATAAGTGCATAAAAATATAGTCAGACGCGTCGTCTCCGCGACTCCATGAAGGTCCAAATGCATGCAACATGAGCTACCTTAATAACCTGAAAATACATGCTAAAGTGTCAACACAAGGTTGGTGAGTTCATAGATTTTAGTGAACAAGTAGGTAATGTAAAACATTTGGAGAGAAGAATTTCCCAGTAAAATCATCGTAAATCCGTAATAAGGTTGATGCAAAGGCATCGTAATTCAGTAATAAGGTTGATGTAAAAGCATCGTAATTCAGTAATAAGGTTGATGTAAAAACATCGTAATTCAGTAATAAATCAGTAATAAGGTTTATAAAAACCATCAGTATATAACTTTAATCGTATGTACAATAGCCCAAGTATAAAGTAAAGTAATAAGATTTCAGTCATAAAATTTACATTGGCTCTTAAGCTCATGACCCCGAAGCTAGACGTTACTTGGCCCCAAATGAGTGTTTACCAGACACTCTAATATTAGACATGAAATGCATTCGTACCCGTTGGAGCAACCCAAACACGAATGGAGGAGTCACCCTCAATAGATCTATTCACTCACTCTCGCTCGTACTTTAATTAACGGTCCATGATAATAAAGGGGACTTGTCAAGACGTGGTAATAAGGAAACTTAAGCAATGTAAGGCATTTAATACTTTGGCATTGTACAAAAATAATTAAAGCATTGTATTCTCCCCCAGAAGTAATTCAAATCGTATAAAAGTATAAAGCAAGTATTTAAGCATGTATCTCCCCCAAAGAGTTTATAAAGCCATTAAACAAGTAAAAGTGGGGCTATGACTCACCTGATATGATGGTACCATGAACATGTAATGAACTGAAAAACAAGGCGCGCACACTAGCCGCAACCTAAATGAATGATGAATGATCTACTTTAGATCATGAAATGATGTTGAAAATGTCCATGCACATGTTTCCTATACCACTCTTAACTTGAAAAATACTTGTTGGTATCAAATAATACATTTTTCCAAAACTAGGGAAAATAAGGCAACTAGAAAATAAAACTAGTCGAAATGTATATATATCGTATATATATATATGTTAGTGTTGAAATCCTTGAAATAACGCCTTGTAGTAATAAAATATACTTGTATTCACTAATACTTCATTAGTTATGATATTGGGTACTTGAGTATTATTTCTAGAATCTAGAGTTACTGTAACACCCCAACCCGATAAGGGTAGAAGTATTACATTACAGTGACATATCAGAACAAACACAAGCATATGATTTATACATACCAAAGAAATTCAGGGTTACAAATGAAAATCTGAAACTACAAGGTTACAAAACAATAAATACTATGTCTAATAAAGTGAAACTTCATCTAATCGTCTCTAGTCCAAAGCATAGTCTTCTAAGTCCAGTCACACTCTCTTCCCATAACCCAGCTTCCTACTAAAACCTGCCGCAGGAAAAGGAAATGCGGCTGAGCTTAAAAAGCCCAGTGAACAGATACATATACAAAGCAATGATAATGAAACAGAACTGAAATATAGTGCATTGGGGAAATAGAATAAGGAATAGATAAAAGAGTAATAGAATAGAAAGAAGAAAGGATAGTCATCTACCACGAGCCCAGAAACATATCATATCATATAAGCCGTCAATACCATAATTCTTCATAATCATATAGAGGGGAGTCCTCTCAGATAATCAGATAATATGAGGGGTGTCCTCATTCTTCAAATGGGTGGAGTAGCGAACTCCCAGAAATTGTGAAAGGCATGTATAGCACACAGTACCAGTCACCAGACATATATCATAATCATAATCATAGTTAAATCCACTAAACAGAACAGATCTAGGATGCATCCATACGCCCCCGCAGAAATCATAGTGGCCATAACAAATCATATCATTAAGCGCGCATATCATATAACAGAAAAGGGGACGGTGTAGCCAAATCACTAGGGCCACACACTAGTCATGCCAGTGGTGCATCACAGACACGCCTATGGTACCTCCATAGGTAGGGAAAACAGAAATGGCTCGGGTATCAAACTAAGAGTCAGGTCTCATATCATACAAAAGGTCATATAGCAAAGGTGTATCTCAGAATCATATCAAAGGTTCATAGTAGCAGTTCATAACGAAGGGTTCATATCAGAAATAGTATTCAAGGTCCAATCAGAGTTTATCAGGTCAAGGTTCATATTCAAAAATCAATTCATGGTTCAGTTCAAAAGTCCGTTTCAAAAGTTTCTATTAAAAGTCCAATTTAAATAATCTTTTAAAACAGTTTTCCTAAAAATAGTCTTTCAAAATATAGTGTTCATGAAAGTTAAATAACCTTTCTTTTAAAAAGAAATTTAGCATCATTTATAAACATCTTTTCAAATCGGTTCTTCTCAAAACATTTCCATGGTATCATTAAGAAGGTTTTCATAGCATAGGTTCATAACGGAGGTCATATCAAGTGGGATCAACAGAGAAGGTTCAAGTAAAGGGGATCATAGCAATGGCATCAATTCGGGAACTAACGGATCAGAATATGAAAGAGATCATGAGAAACCTTTTGAGAAAGGTCAGAATATCTGTACCTTAAATCGCAAGTGCAAACATGACAGAAAACATAAAGGTCGGAAGCAAAACTCCTTCTTCAGCGAATCTACACGAATTAATGATCGGCTTATTATCAATAACTTATTTTAAATCAGATTACTCGTTTTAGTCGGCTTTCCATTTTTAGTGACTTCCATTCATAGCAGCTTTCCAAAAATAGTAAGTTTCCACTTTAAGTAATTTAACCATTGTATTCAATGAATAAGTCTACTAATATATTGTCAATTTAATAAATTGATGATGTAGTATTTCTGGTTTTATAAGAGTTTCTAAAAGTCTCCATATTCTCTTAATATATAATACTAATAAACAACTCTAAAATTAGTTAAAACAATACTTAAATATAGGACTAGTTTTTGAAGCATATTTTAGTTGACATAAACCAATTTTATATAAAATTAAGGTAGTTTATGTAACAACCTACATAATACAAGGACTAAAATGTAAGTTCATAAAAAATGCCATGAGATCATCATCTTCATGTTATTCCTTTTCGTGTATGTGCAAACCGAAAATGTCTCCTGATTTCTACTCGTTTTAGATCTAGTTATATTCATTATTTATTATGATTTACATTCTCGTGCTAAAGGACATATTTAAGATCTTAAACTCGTGGTTTAGTTATATATTAATGATGGTCCGTTTGCTACTTTTGTATAGCGACCCATCAATTTAAACTATCGAATCACTAAGTATCATAAACAACATACGGTAAATATTATAATTTGAGAATTACCTCCCGCGATCGAGACCGAAATCAAACATAGGTAGGAAAATCAACCCGTTTATAAATGCTAATATTCAAAGTAGGCTGAGTACTATCCAAACGCATATTTGAATCTCCCGCGAATGAACCAGAACCTTCTACCCAACCACGAACAATAAACCGAAACTCAACCCGAACACCCAATCGCAAACCGAACTCGATACGAACAAGCAAACCGCAACCCGATATGGATTCAAACGTTCAGAATGAATAATAAGAAAACCCGGCACTCACGCTAACACACACTCTTTTTTTATTTATTATTATTCATAAAGATCGTGATAGAGTTTGGTATACTGATATTATGAGATGTATACGTGCATGATGATATATATGTATCAATATTGATCTATTCGGATCTTTTCCAAAACGAAAGAATGAAACGCGTGGGAAAATATGGAAAGAAGTTAAAGAAGTAAATATGAGATATGATATCTCAACAAACGTGTGGTGACCTTTTTTTTTTTTTTTTTTTTTTTTTTTTTAATTGTATGTTTTATTTATTTATACTTGTCATATAATCAAAATAATTACTAAAATGTTAATTCAAGTTTTAGTGTGTTATAATTCTTCCCCTCTAAAAAGAAAAAATTTCGTCCTCGAAATTTGAAGTCGCAAAGTTAGACGAAGTCGTAGCAAACCGCAAAAGTCGTCACAACATTCTCACGCCCGGGGAGGTTCTTCCAAAAGATATTCAGACCAACTGGTTTCTCATGACTCGTAATTATTGTCAAAACAGTTCCAGATTTTCTCAGAAGGGCATATCATATTGAATTTGAATCAAAAGGATAATGTACCAAACATAACGGATGATAATCGAATTCTCCAGGAAGAGGTATAGAAATACATAGGATTTTCATCGAATTGATTAGGCGAATCAGATGATAATACATTGAATTGTAGCAAACATGGGGTGATATAAGGTTTAATTCTTCAGCTTCTCAGATAGTCTCGGCTTTTAGATAACCTTCCAAAGGTACTCTCATAAACAAACAGGTCTCATTTCCTCAAAGTCCACAATCACATATTTTACTCATAGCAGATCATAATGAACAACCTCGCGAATGCGAATCGTATACGGACAGAAAGCATATCGTTAGATATCGTCAACGGCAGAAATTTCATAATGGAACCTAAGATCCTTATCAGAAGTTGCAAAGATCAGCAAAACACGTGTCGAGAGTCCAAACGTATCGAATCGTATAACAAGGACAGCATATCAAACGTATAGGTAGAATGAACCTAAAGTCTCACTAAACTCAGATGATCTTGATCAGATGCCAGAATTCTAAAGCTTCTAAGGCACTTCTTAAAATATCATATGCCCACCATAAGTGCACGTTATATGATGTAAGTATTATCACGTTGGCCAGGCGTCATAATACTGGTATCATATACATATGCCCTCATGATGATCATACTTTATCTCAAGTCGTGAACACCCAAACTTATTTAAATCCACCTAGTCCACCTACAGTCTCAGAGGTCACCAAAATCAAACAACATAACTAAGAGAACGAAATTACTCGAAGAGTAACGGAGATCCGAGAATGTCATTCAAAATTAAGGTACGTCATCATTAACATCAATTCTTTACAGCATCATCTCATCTAAACACAATGTCCGCTTTCAAATCCGTCCACTCATTTACAAATTTCAAAATTTCTTCCAAGTTGGAGTAGTCTGTTTATTCTTGTCCGTCTTACCTCATGATTAAGAGAATTTAAAATTCGAGTCTGGTTCCTCAAGCCTTCAGCAACTCTTCTTGGTACTGTGGCGTCATAGCGGCAGTCTCTGACGTGATTACTGTGCATCCCTCCATCTGCAGGTCTGCTTCTGCTCTCGATTCATCTTAGTACAACTAAAATGAATAGAGAAACAAGACTGCGTTTCTTCGACAGGTCTTCTAACATCGCTCCAGGTTTTAAGGTACATGATGTTGTTATTGACTCTAGGTTGTGTGTTGAATGGTTCGTCTTCTTTGGTCTGGTTGTCTTGATGCTCGAACTGAAATCTTCACGCGTTGCATGATGTATGATTGAGCACTATCCCAGTTCCTCACTTCTCTTGTATGCTTCTCCCATGGTAATGCTTGTCGCAACCATCTTCCACGACTCTTCCACCAAGTTTCTAATTCCGATAACGATCTTCGATCTTGGTCCTACTTGTGAAAGCTCTGTCTTTACATTATACAGGGTAGTGTTGTCTATTATGCTTTCTGAACGTCAATCAAATTTCTCTCCTAGAACAAAGGGTCGTCTCACCAATAATCTCTATGTTCTTCTTTCGTTTTAGAACATAACACAATGTCATACTATGACAATTTGTCCAAAACACGCGAAAAACATGATTATTCTAGCCAACACCATTGGCATCATTCAAGTTCATAAATGTTATAACGAGTGCAAAGGCAACTCCAGAAATCATCTCAGGGAATTTTCACATCGCCTTCTTTCTTCTTCAGGAACTGAAATACTTCCCAAAGGTTACTCTCGGTTAGTTAACCCCCTTCTTAGAAGTTTTTGTGGTTGCTTCTTCAGTCCTTCAAATCTAAAGTGATGCAATCAGATGCGGAGTTTCAAAGGAAGGCCAAATTAATTATTGGTACTCGGGAACAGATAGTGATTATTGATAGTGGTACGTTTAAGTTCACGATAGTCGAGACGTCATCGCATACTTCTCTCGTTCTTCTTCATAAACAAACAAGAGCATCTAAAGAGAATTACCAAGGTTAAAAATCATATTCCATCAGCTCCTTCAATCTCTCAACTTCTATGGCACCATGGTTTCTTCACTGATATCAGTTCAATGTCCACTCTACTTCTTAAGCAGGAAGGAGTACCAAAAGGTTCATCAGAGAATACCGGAAAATCTTCGTATGACAAAATATTTCCCAATAGTAGAACTTTCTAAGGGTTGATAATAATGGTTTTCAGGACAACTTGGTAATCACATGAGTTTGGGGTAGGTGTTTCCATAGTGACAGAAATTTTAGCAGATGTAGAGAGTCATCATAATGGAGTAGGGTGAAGCAGATTTTTTTTTAAGGTCACATTTCAGATATGGTAGTCTATGGTATCTTCACGAATAGTCATTCAGTCCAAAAGACCATACAATCAGACATCTCAAAGTCAAGGGATTCATAGAGTGAATACAGTCGTCAAATCATACAGATAGTTCATATATCAGAGTCAAGTACATGGTTCAACAAAAATGTTGGGATGGATAAACGAATAGTTCAATGTGTGGGAATTTCGTTTAGCTTCTTAGCATAAGTAGCATGTAGGATGTGTATCATTGGTAATACGAATATCGTATAATTGTCAATCATGAGAGTTACAGAATCTCAGTCATCAGCATCATCATGCGTAGTTAACAAATCCATACAGAGATAGTCTTTACATCATACCCTTCCAAAGGAAATGGTTGGCAGGACAAGGTTCGTCATTCAAAGAGAGGAAACAAAACTTCTCATATTCGGGGTTCATAATTACCAAAATTCTCATAGGAGTAATAATGGATCATACAGAGTTAAGTAGTATCGGATGATACATTCATACCCAGCATAAGTAATGAATTTACAGAATGTGTCGAACACATTGTGGTTGAATGGCCTACGATGTGGTCGAAAAGGTGTCAAACAGCTTATCAAACAAATCGGAGGCGGAGATCAAAATCTGAAGGTGAAACTTAAATGTGTAAGGTATCCAGGTAGCCTTCCGAGGTATTCCAAACTTACTTGGTTACTAAGCTTAAGTTGCAAAACTTCTAACTTCTGAAACAAAGGTCCTTATAAGGCTTATCTAAGAGCAAAGGTACGATCAGAGTGATACGGAAGCAAATGATACTTACATAAATGTCTTAGTCTACCCATTCCTCACTGGTAATAACTTAGATTCCTATGGGGAATCCTAATGTAAAGTTTCAAAGGTTGTCTTATGAGCGCCTACAGTGGAAACTTAGGGGTCCAAACTTCACAGGTCAAGGGTAAATGTATTACGAATCGCAGCCTGGGCTCTGATACCATAATTGTAACACCCCAACCCGATAAGGGTAGAAGTATTACATTACAGTGACATATCAGAACAAACACAAGCATATGATTTATACATACCAAAGAAATTCAGGGTTACAAATGAAAATCTGAAACTACAAGGTTACAAAACAATAAATACTATGTCTAATAAAGTGAAACTTCATCTAATCGTCTCTAGTCCAAAGCATAGTCTTCTAAGTCCAGTCACACTCTCTTCCCATAACCCAGCTTCCTACTAAAACCTGCCGCAGGAAAAGGAAATGCGGCTGAGCTTAAAAAGCCCAGTGAACAGATACATATACAAAGCAATGATAATGAAACAGAACTGAAATATAGTGCATTGGGGAAATAGAATAAGGAATAGATAAAAGAGTAATAGAATAGAAAGAAGAAAGGATAGTCATCTACCACGAGCCCAGAAACATATCATATCATATAAGCCGTCAATACCATAATTCTTCATAATCATATAGAGGGGAGTCCTCTCAGATAATCAGATAATATGAGGGGTGTCCTCATTCTTCAAATGGGTGGAGTAGCGAACTCCCAGAAATTGTGAAAGGCATGTATAGCACACAGTACCAGTCACCAGACATATATCATAATCATAATCATAGTTAAATCCACTAAACAGAACAGATCTAGGATGCATCCATACGCCCCCGCAGAAATCATAGTGGCCATAACAAATCATATCATTAAGCGCGCATATCATATAACAGAAAAGGGGACGGTGTAGCCAAATCACTAGGGCCACACACTAGTCATGCCAGTGGTGCATCACAGACACGCCTATGGTACCTCCATAGGTAGGGAAAACAGAAATGGCTCGGGTATCAAACTAAGAGTCAGGTCTCATATCATACAAAAGGTCATATAGCAAAGGTGTATCTCAGAATCATATCAAAGGTTCATAGTAGCAGTTCATAACGAAGGGTTCATATCAGAAATAGTATTCAAGGTCCAATCAGAGTTTATCAGGTCAAGGTTCATATTCAAAAATCAATTCATGGTTCAGTTCAAAAGTCCGTTTCAAAAGTTTCTATTAAAAGTCCAATTTAAATAATCTTTTAAAACAGTTTTCCTAAAAATAGTCTTTCAAAATATAGTGTTCATGAAAGTTAAATAACCTTTCTTTTAAAAAGAAATTTAGCATCATTTATAAACATCTTTTCAAATCGGTTCTTCTCAAAACATTTCCATGGTATCATTAAGAAGGTTTTCATAGCATAGGTTCATAACGGAGGTCATATCAAGTGGGATCAACAGAGAAGGTTCAAGTAAAGGGGATCATAGCAATGGCATCAATTCGGGAACTAACGGATCAGAATATGAAAGAGATCATGAGAAACCTTTTGAGAAAGGTCAGAATATCTGTACCTTAAATCGC
The DNA here is from genome assembly GCA_030686995.1 of Artemisia argyi. Taxonomy (NCBI): domain Eukaryota; kingdom Viridiplantae; phylum Streptophyta; class Magnoliopsida; order Asterales; family Asteraceae; genus Artemisia; species Artemisia argyi. The sequence continues at coordinate 92,873,273 of CM060683.1, read as the reverse complement.
AAGTGCAAACATGACAGAAAACATAAAGGTCGGAAGCAAAACTCCTTCTTCAGCGAATCTACACGAATTAATGATCGGCTTATTATCAATAACTTATTTTAAATCAGATTACTCGTTTTAGTCGGCTTTCCATTTTTAGTGACTTCCATTCATAGCAGCTTTCCAAAAATAGTAAGTTTCCACTTTAAGTAATTTAACCATTGTATTCAATGAATAAGTCTACTAATATATTGTCAATTTAATAAATTGATGATGTAGTATTTCTGGTTTTATAAGAGTTTCTAAAAGTCTCCATATTCTCTTAATATATAATACTAATAAACAACTCTAAAATTAGTTAAAACAATACTTAAATATAGGACTAGTTTTTGAAGCATATTTTAGTTGACATAAACCAATTTTATATAAAATTAAGGTAGTTTATGTAACAACCTACATAATACAAGGACTAAAATGTAAGTTCATAAAAAATGCCATGAGATCATCATCTTCATGTTATTCCTTTTCGTGTATGTGCAAACCGAAAATGTCTCCTGATTTCTACTCGTTTTAGATCTAGTTATATTCATTATTTATTATGATTTACATTCTCGTGCTAAAGGACATATTTAAGATCTTAAACTCGTGGTTTAGTTATAGGGCTGAGCAAACGGACCGGATGGACCGGACCGACCGACAAAACCGACCGGACCGAGACCGACCGGACCGGACCGACCACATTCGGTCCGGTCCTCGGTCTAAGCTTTTTGCCAAATTCGGTCCTCGGTCCGGTCGGTCCGGTCCGGACCGACCAAAAACCCGAAAAAACTTGCCTAATTGGACCGGACCGACCGAAGACCGACCGGACCGAGACCGGACCGACCATATTCGGTCCGGTCTCGGTCTATGGTTTTTCCGGTTCTCGGTCCTCGGTCCGGTCCGGTCTTGGTCGGTCCGGTCCGGTTTTCGCCCGATGCTCAGCCCTATTTAGTTATATATTAATGATGGTCCGTTTGCTACTTTTGTATAGCGACCCATCAATTTAAACTATCGAATCACTAAGTATCATAAACAACATACGGTAAATATTATAATTTGAGAATTACCTCCCGCGATCGAGACCGAAATCAAACATAGGTAGGAAAATCAACCCGTTTATAAATGCTAATATTCAAAGTAGGCTGAGTACTATCCAAACGCATATTTGAATCTCCCGCGAATGAACCAGAACCTTCTACCCAACCACGAACAATAAACCGAAACTCAACCCGAACACCCAATCGCAAACCGAACTCGATACGAACAAGCAAACCGCAACCCGATATGGATTCAAACGTTCAGAATGAATAATAAGAAAACCCGGCACTCACGCTAACACACACTCTTTTTTTATTTATTATTATTCATAAAGATCGTGATAGAGTTTGGTATACTGATATTATGAGATGTATACGTGCATGATGATATATATGTATCAATATTGATCTATTCGGATCTTTTCCAAAACGAAAGAATGAAACGCGTGGGAAAATATGGAAAGAAGTTAAAGAAGTAAATATGAGATATGATATCTCAACAAACGTGTGGTGACCTTTTTTTTTTTTTTTTTTTTTTTTTTTTTAATTGTATGTTTTATTTATTTATACTTGTCATATAATCAAAATAATTACTAAAATGTTAATTCAAGTTTTAGTGTGTTATAGTTACTACGTAGTAGTAATATTATTATTATTATTTCTAATAAAAGCTGTCAATTATAGAGAGTTTTTGTCGATATTGAAACGTAAATATCTTTGTCGTTATAAGTCCGTTTTACTTGTTCTTTATATCCATGGTTACGTCTTAGCATGTAATAATATATTTTGGAAAGCTTGGCTCCTCCGGGTTATGTCTAAAGTCTCTTTTTGCCCGACGAAAAACGTCCATCAGCATGTATTTTTCCGGAAAATAGTTTTCGTCGTTAATATTGAAAAATTCATAACTTCTTCGTTATAAACCCGTTTTAATCCGTTCTTTCGCCTACGGCTTCGTTTTTGAAAGTATTTTCTAAAATGTTTGCCAAAGTTTACTTTATATTTACTGATTTTCCTGGATTTACAAAAATGGGACAGTAGGTTTATATACTTGTTACAAATCCATTTTTCATGTTTAAAACTAGTTTCTAACATCACCAAATCTCTTGCAAAACACCACAAAGCTATACTAATCCTACCATACACCTTCTTAGGGTTCCATGGGCTCCTAATCATCCCTAATCATGTTAATTTAACAAAGGAGCACTTAAATCAAATTCTAGGGTTTGTATGTTCAAAAAGTTAACAAAAAATAAGCATGAAAACCATATGATACAAGTATATATTAGATGAAATCAAGAAAATAAATTTGATAACTTACTTTGAAATATTAGGTGATTAGATGATGAGAAATCTTGTGTTTCTTGAGTTTGTATTGCAAAACTCTTAACTAGAATGATGAAATGAACAACTTTGTAGCTTTATACTTTGAAAAATAATCACTTGATCTTGGTGTTCTTGGTCCTTGTAGTTTGGCCGTGGGTTTGTAAGAGAAAGGAGAGAAAAAATTGCTTTTTTGATCTAAAATTATATATGTGTAATTGTGTTAAAGGTTTGTAGATATTTACTTAGGTTTAATCATATAAAAGGGAAATTTAAAGCATGAGGTTAAAAATGCATATGATGTCCATGGGGGGGGGGGGGGGGGGGGGGCATGTGGCCGGTTTTTACATGAGAAAAAGAGAAGCAAAATTGGTTTTGGTAACTTAGTAAATTCTATTGTAGTATTAGTTGTAGTTTGTAGTTAGTTTAGTTATAATCGGTAGGGGTGGCAATCGAGTCGTGTTCGTGTTGATCTATTCGGGTTCGCGTGTTGGCGTGTTAATATAACCTCTACCCAAACACGACCCATTTATTAATCGTGTCAAGAAACTCAACCCTAACCCGCACCTGCCTAACACGTGTAACCCATTTTTGACCCATTTAACCTATTTATATAAATAGGTCAAGTCGCGAATAAGGTTAGTGGTTTGTTGATTTAACTAGCTTAAATGCCAAAATGATATAAGGATTTAAAATAGGATAAAAATAACAGATAAATAAATATACGACAATCTTCTCAGTTATAAGTGTCAACTCTATGATATATGAGGTATAATAGTAATTCAATCATATTAAGTACATAACAAAATACATTTAATCCATATTCAACATAAAAAAGACATGTTATATATTTTATTTTTAGAGTCTTATATACTTAAACGGGTTCACGGGTTGACCTATTTAATATTTACTCAACCCAAACACGACCCATTTATTAAACGGGTTAGACGGGTTGACCTGTTTTTGACCCAAACCTGTTTAACTTCGTGTCGGGTTCGTGTCGTTTATCGTGTCGTGTCGACAATTGCCACCCCTAATAATCGGGTAACGGGTTTTCTTGAAATAAATGTTAACGAAGTTATCCGGGTCTAAATAAAGTTATAAAAATGTTAAAATTATGTTGGGTACAAATGTTGAGTGATCGGGTGATTATTGTTTAGTTTTCACGAAAACCGTCGTAATATTTATAAACTTTCGTTATAAATAAAATAAATTTCCAAAATACTGGGTAAATGAATTTTATAACTTTTATGATGATATAGTGGATATAAAAATATGTCGGGACCATTGTGGGAATATTTAGATATATTCGTCTTGTTTATTAACCGTGTGTTAACGTTTATTGTAAATAATTATAAGAAAACGTTAAATGTATTAAATATATAAATTTGAAAATCCTAAGAGTGGTATAACATGAAAATGCTATTGTGATGATATGCAGACTGTCTCTAGTCCGTATGCAATGTCCTTACTGATAATGAAATGTATTCGCACCTGAACCAATTCGGTTACGCGAATTTAAATACCCGTAAACTAAATTTACGATGAAATGAGTAATGCACGTGAATAATGAAATTTCTTCCGGAAATGAATAGTGTTTTGTGAATAGTAACATTTTCAAATGTTTCTCAGTACATCAAACTGACACCAAAAATGATGAATAGTAAAATGATGAATAGTTTTTTGATGAATAGTAAATTGTCGAAGTCTAGAAAATGTCCTGAAATTACGAGTTGTGACAGTCTTCCCCTCTAAAAGGAACTTCGTCCCGAAGTTCAGTTTATGTTGGTCTCTGAAAACGTATTGGTGAAAAGGTGATGATATTCGAGAATTCCAGTGAACTCTAACGATAGGAATTCGACTCTGTTTTAACTGTTTGGCCACACAGTCCATGATTTCTGTTGGTTCTCTTACAAGGTCTGAGATTGTCATTTGGGTTGGATCCCTTCCAATGGAATCATGAGTGGCTCATCTGAAAGTCATTTCTGGGGATTTAAAAATGTGAAATATGTTTGTGTAATCCTGCTGTTCTCTAACAATGTTCAAGTCTGACGGACACTAGGCCTACTCTGTCTGACATATTAAATGGTCCAGTGTATGTTGGTGTAACTTCCCAAGTTTTATGAATGGTATCATGCCTTTCCTAGGCAGAACTTTCAACATGATCTGGCTACCAACTTGAAGTTGTAATGGTTTATACTTATTGAACTTGTAACTGATTCTTGACTTGTAGTAAATTTCTGCTTATTTCATGAATGTCTACTAGACTAGTGAGTTGAGCTTTTTCCGAGTTTGGCCCATCAATAGATGGTCTGCGCTTCTTAATGTTTTAAATGTGATACTGGTAATGTATACTGCTGAATTCTGCCAGAACTCAAGTTTGTATGCTAGTTGGTCGATTCTAAAATGAATCTTAAATGGTCCAATATGCTAAAGGTTCAACCTCTCTTGTTATCCAATTTGTATTATGCCAATCCAAGGCAATGCTTTTAACTTAGTTTGTTCTCCCACTTGAATCTGGATGGTTTGTTGTTCAGGATACCCAATCCAAATGATGTGTGTTATGTACCAACCTAACTTCTGCCAGTTTCTCGCTGTTGGTGTGATAACTATTGTTGTAGATGAATTTGATTTATGTTAAATGATTAGTCCAACCATTTCTAGGGTCGACCACTCATGCTCTGAGCATACTTTCCTGTGTTTGAATTGTTCTCTCGCTTTGACCATCGGTCTGAGGATGATAGGTGATGTTTACATCTAATTGGGTTTCTGAAGGAAATCCTGAAATGATTTCTTGAAGTCCAACGTGAATCGATTTCCTTATCAGGAATAACTGAAATGGGTACAATAAATCTTTGTGGCTAATTCCACAACGTTCGGTCCTTCGAACTTGGCGTTATCTGAAAGGGATAGAATATAGGTAACAATTTGATTCCTTGTGTTTTGTTCCAACGGATGATAAGACATATGTCTTTCTTTGCCTAGTGGGTTTGGTCTCCACTACTGAAGTTCGTGATTAATTGGCGATGTCCTTCCTAATTCCTTCATCACATATTCAAATATTCTTTATTGTCAAGTCACAAAATCCTAAATGCATAAACGATGTAGTAGGGAAATTTGTTCGGGAAATTTGTCTCGCGATTGTGAGTTTTGGTTGAAATCTTTTTCTGAATAAACGAATTTAGAAAATGGAGCAAATGATTTACTAAGTAATATTTTTCCTGATGATTCAAAATTCCAGTAGTTATGAAATAGAAAAAAAATGTTTTCAAACATGTTGTGATTAAGACTGCTTACCAAAGTTTGATGTCTATGTATATTTCTCATTGTACAATAGTGTTGCTAAATATTGGCCAAAAAGGATCGTACTTGTTCAAAATAGGAATTTCAGAAATTATTTTCTACAAGATATGTGATTTATGTAAACGCAATTTTTGAATTAACTTCATTTAAAAGTGAAAACACCAACAAGGATAAAATGGTATGATAGGAAATGTTCGCATAACTGCATAGATGTCTAACGTTTAGTTACCGAGGTTGGATAATGCCTATTGGTGCTATTTAGGCAAAACTACAAGCATAAGTATTCAAACTATCTTAAGTACTGATATGGTTTATCGTTGAAATTATCATCATGTTGGCAGAATATATGTTAGGGTTTGATTCCTTTCTTGGTATGAAAATGAGGTTATCTGGAATATCTAGAGAACACAACGCCTTAGGGAAATCTATATCGATATCCTTAATTCAAATCAATTATACTTGGTGAAAACTCATTACAAGGAAGTTTACGTTTTGATGAGGCAATGTTTAAATGAAATGATTTACAGTCTCAATTAGGTGCTTGGTTTATTTCTATAGTGTTGCTTAACGTACCTTCACATTGTGCTCGATCCTGTAGCTCAGTCTAGCTAGTACCTTTGAATAATAACATTTGACAACTAGGTCAGAGATGGTGATTCGTATGGTCTCGTGATATCCTAGGATTGTTGTTGAGTTATGAATTTTTCTTAGTCTAGGTTTAGTAGTTCCGTAATCCTTTTATTGTTTTTCTTGCATCAAGGACTCCTCCTAGTACTTGATATGAAAAGTCTCTCCTAAAGAAGTCAATGGAGAGTCCAACTTAATGGCTAAGTGGGTGACAGATGGGGTAAATATCCAGGGAGAGTTTATCAGAAAGAAATATTTATAAAAGAGTTTACTTGTTTAAAAACGCTTTTAAATGAAGATTGTTATTAGTAATACTTTAAAAAGGTAACTATTTCCTTCATGGCATAATCCTTCCTGAATTATACATAGGTGATCAGGCTATGTATAATTGAGGACTAATGATGCGATGCTTGATTTAGTCAAAATAGTATTACTTTTCTCAAAAGTTTTAGATGGTGTTCAACGTATTGTTATCAAAAATGGTATCCTGATATTTCCTTTCAAGTAACATGAAAATTGTTTCGCGTAGTAATATTAAATACTTGGTGTAATGACAAAAATCAATTTATAGAGTAGTAACAATATTGCTTATTTTAGAAATTCTGTAAAACAATTTCCCCATAGGGTAGTAAAATAGCTTGAAACAAAATTCGTTGAATGGTGTATTGGATACGTAGGTGAATCTTATCGAATGGTAATAGTCTACTAATCCACTTATTTAGAGAAATATAAATATCTTAGTCCATAACAGGATAGTGGTTTATGATTATGAAGTAGTCGAGAATATGATAGTGATATTGAGAGCGTGAAGGATGAACGTGTCGTTAAGGCATCTATAGTCAAGTGAAGACGATAGTCTACGTGTTAAAGAATATAGGGAAGAAATCGGTGCCAATGATTTGAAGTATTAGAGAATTTATTCTAGGTAAAGTTCGCAGGTTCAAATGCTTAATCCTTCTAAGCATGACTAAAATGTATAAAGCCTGGAAATTGTTGTACTGGTGGTCTGAATCAAGTAGGTACCCCATCGTATGATGTTTGATTTACCATGAATGAAAGCTAAATGTCTTTTGGTCAGGCGAAACTTCTCGATGTCCTTTCATGAAAATGAGGTCTTGTTCCAATGTGACTAAGCTATATCGATCTCTGAAAAGAATATAAATTCTGTTGAGTCATTGTACCTTGATCTTTTAATCCAACGAGCTTATAATAGTGTGAGGGTCTGATAACATGGAAAGAGCGAAAATGTTGTAATTTGAAGCAGTGGTGTTGAGGGATGGTGTATCTATATTGGGAATCTCTCGTAGAGGTGTTTCTTTCTTGGAGATATGGTTTCTAAAATTCGTCAACACATTTGTTTGTACAACAACCAAAAGACAACAAGTTCTTTAGACTATGTTTCCTACTTTCCGTGGCTAGGATAATAGTAAAAGCTAGTAAAGATATAAGTCTAGTATAGGGACTTCCTGGTGTCCCTCTGAGTGAAACCAGGGTTTGTGGCATCATAAGGTCGAGATAGTCCTGAAGCAGTGTCTGAAATTGGGCATCGATCATATCTTAGATAATGTAGGTTCTGAACCATTCCTGAAGAATCTGCGGATGTTCCTGTTGAGTCTATGATCTTGGTGTCATCCACAAGATGTTATCTAATAGGTCCATTAAGATTAACTCTGAATACTCTACCAAACGGAATTCTATGTATAGGCTGAATGATAGGAAAACCCTGTTCCTATGGCAAATCAATAGTGCTAATGATGGTGTAAGTGCAACTGGTGGTATAATGGTAGTGGAAGATGACAAGGCATCTTCAATGTCGGAATCTGATAAAAGGATGACAGGGTAGGTATCTGAAGACATGTCACTTGTGAACCAGGTCAACATAATTATATATATACGAATATGGGTATGAATAGCTCGCACAGTGTGTGCATGAAACAACATATGCTGTAAATATGCACTTATGATGAAATGATGAGATGCTATGATGATGTGGTTATAGTCTATGGTCCAAGATACATCCTAGTTCGCTATAACCTTAGCTCTGATGCCAATCTGTCACACCCCCAAAATACCTGTTTTTAGCAGCGGAATGGAATACCTGGGGGTGACTGTCATAGCATCACAGTTACAGTTACATTGAACGACCTAAAGTGTCGTTTGGAAAATACGTCATTTGATCATTAAAAACATTCAGAGTTTACAAAATATAGGTCCCAAAAGATGTTGTCAATTTCAGTAAAATAAGTTCAACAAGATCAAACGTTCATAAGTGCATAAAAATATAGTCAGACGCGTCATCTCCGCGACTCCATGAAGGTCCAAATGCATGCAACATGAGCTACCTTAATAACCTGAAAATACATGCTAAAGTGTCAACACGAGGTTGGTGAGTTCATAGATTTTAGTGAACAAGTAGGTAATGTAAAACATTTGGAGAGAAGAATTTCCCAGTAAAATCATCGTAAATCCGTAATAAGGTTGATGCAAAGGCATCGTAATTCAGTAATAAGGTTGATGTAAAAGCATCGTAATCCAGTAATAAGGTTGATGTAAAAGCATCGTAATTCAGTAATAAGGTTGATGTAAAAGCATCGTAATTCAGTAATAAATCAGTAATAAGGTTTATAAAAACCATCAGTATATAACTTTAATCGTATGTACAATAGCCCAATTATAAAGTAAAGTAATAAGATTTCAGTCATAAAATTTACATTGGCTCTTAAGCTCATGACCCCGAAGCTAGACGTTACTTGGCCCCAAATGAGTGTTTACCAGACACTCTAATATTAGACATGAAATGCATTCGTACCCGTTGGAGCAACCCAAACACGAATGGAGGAGTCACCCTCAATAGATCTATTCACTCACTCTCGCTCGTACTTTAATTAACGGTCCATGATAATAAAGGGGACTTGTCAAGACGTGGTAATAAGGAAACTTAAGCAATGTAAGGCATTTAATACTTTGGCATTGTACAAAAATAATTAAAGCATTGTATTCTCCCCCAGAAGTAATTCAAATCGTATAAAAGTATAAAGCAAGTATTTAAGCATGTATCTCCCCCAAAGAGTTTATAAAGCCATTAAACAAGTAAAAGTGGGGCTATGACTCACCTGATATGATGGTACCATGAACATGTAATGAACTGAAAAACAAGGCGCGCACACTAGCCGCAACCTAAATGAATGATGAATGATCTACTTTAGATCATGAAATGATGTTGAAAATGTCCATGCACATGTTTCCTATACCACTCTTAACTTGAAAAATACTTGTTGGTATCAAATAATACATTTTTCCAAAACTAGGGAAAATAAGGCAACTAGAAAATAAAACTAGTCGAAATGTATATATATCGTATATATATATATATATATATATATATATATATATATATATATATATATATATATATATATATATATATATATATATATATATGTTAGTGTTGAAATCCTTGAAATAACGCCTTGTAGTAATAAAATATACTTGTATTCACTAATACTTCATTAGTTATGATATTGGGTACTTGAGTATTATTTCTAGAATCTAGAGTTACTACGTAGTAATAATATTATTATTTTATTATTTCTAATAAAAGCTGCCAATTATTGAGAGTTTTTGTCGATATTGAAACGTGAATATCTTTGTCGTTATAAGTCCGTTTTACTTGTTCTTTATATCCATGGTTACGTCTTAGCATGTAATAATATATTTTGGAAAGCTTGGCTCCTCCGGGTTATGTCTAAAGTCTCTTTTTGCCCGACGAAAAACGTCAATCAGCATGTATTTTTCCGGAAAATAGTTTTCGTCGTTAATATTGAAAAATTCATAACTTCTTCGTTATAAACCCGTTTTAATCCGTTCTTTCGCCTACGGCTTTGTTTTTGAAAGTATTTTCTAAAATTTTTTCCAAAGTTTACTTTATATTTACTGATTTTCCTGGATTTACAAAAATGGGACAGTAGGTTTATATACTTGTTACAAATCCATTTTTCATGTTTAAAACTAGTTTCTAACATCACCAAATCTCTTGCAAAACACCACAAAGCTATACTAATCCTACCATACACCTTCTTACGGTGCCATGGGCTCCTAATCATCCCTAATCATGTTAATTACAAAGGAACACTTAAATCAAATTCTAGGGTTTGTATGTTCAAAAATTTAACAAAAATATAGTGGTATAGCTAACTTGTGCATGAAATTAAGCATGAAAACCATATGATACAAGTATATATTAGATGAAATCAAGAAAATAAATTTGATAACTTACTTTGAAATATTAGGTGATTAGAAATCTTGTGTTTCTTGAGTTTGTATTGCAAAACTCTTAACTAGAATGATGAAATGAACAACTTTGTAGCTTTATACTTTGAAAAATAATCATTTGATCTTGGTGTTCTTGGTCCTTGTGGTTTGGCCATGGGTTTGGAAGAGAAAGGAGAGAAAAAATTGCTTTTTTGATCTAAAATTATATATGTGTAATTGTGTTAAAGGTTTGTAGATATTTACTTAGGTTTAATCATATAAAATGGAAATTTAAAGCATGAGGTTAAAAATGCATATGATGTCCATGGGGTGGGGGGGGGGGGGGCATGTGGCCGGTTTTTACATGAGAAAAAGAGAAGCAAAATTGGTTTTGGTAACTTAGTAAATTCTATTGTAGTATTAGTTGTAGTTTGTAGTTAGTTTAGTTATAATCGGGTACCGGGTTTGCTAGAAATAAATGTTAACGAAGTTATCCGGGTCTAAATAAAGTTATAAAAATGTTAAAATTATGTTGGGTACAAATGTTGAGTGATCGGGTGATTATTATTTAGTTTTCACGATAACCGTCGTAATATTTATAAACTTTCGTTATAAGTAAAATAAATTTTCAAAATACTGGGTAAATGAATTTTATAACTTTTATGATGATACAGTGGATATAAAAATATGTCGGGACCATTGTGGGAATATTTAGATATATTCGTCTTGTTTATTAACCGTGTGTTAACGTTTATTGTAAATAATTATAAGAAAACGTTAAATGTATTAAATATATAAATTTGAAAATCCAAAGAGTGGTATAACATGAAAATGCTATTATGATGATATGCAGACTGTCTCTAGTCCGTATGCAATGTCCTTACTGATAATGAAATGTATTCGCACCTGAACCAATTCGGTTACGCGAATTTAAATACCCGTAAACTAAATTTACGATGAAATGAGTAATGCACGTGAATAATGAAATTTCTTCCGGAAATGAATAGTGTTCTGTGAATAGTAACATTTTCAAATGTTTCTCAGTATATCAAACTGACACAAAAAACGATGAATAGTAAAATGATGAATAGTGTTTTGATGAATAGTAAATTGTCGAAGTCTGGAAAATGTCCTGAAATTACGAGTTGTGAAATATGCAAATTCTGAATTTAAAAAGGAAACTTGGAATTGATGCTTGAAAGGAGTTTAAGTTACACTAGTAAAACTTAATACAACAATTGAAAGCTAAAAACTACACTTGAAATGGAAAATTTATAAAAACGACACTAAAACTATCTAGCTAAAACTTTTATAAGGTTGAGCTCAACTCATTAAACATTTCGAGCTCATTTGATAGGCTTTCAATCTCAAAATTTTTAATATAGTGCTCTAATGATCCCGCCCCTTAATTTTCCCCAAAATTTCAATATCCCGCTCCGCTCATATGGCGCCCCTTTTTCACCCAAAATCAAAACATTAATTAACACTACTAGCTTAGTTAGATCTATCTTCTCTCTATTCATCTCTTCTCCTTCTCTCTAGAACCGACTCACACCACCGCCACACTTCACCGCCTTATCTCGCCGTGGTTCCACCAACCATCGCTCCTCCACGCCATCACCGTCATCAAGACAAGGGAACTGTATGTGAGACTTTGTTTGCTTCGGTTGTTTGGTTCGAGATAACCACCACCATCACAGTCGAGCCACCATCACCCTCATCTCACCTATCCTACTATGTTCATGGGTATGCTCAAACACATATTTAATTTATATTTTCTTAAATGTGTAATCGAATATAAAACGATTTACATTGATTTTCGTGGATTAAACTAGCCTAAAACATGCTTTTGATTATAAATTCGTGTGGTGGTAATCGTTGCAGGTAGACTTATTAAGACGACACAGTTTTCTTGTTTATTGGAATGGAGACAATCGATGTGTTCTAAGAGGCCACTGTTTTGCTCGTAAAGGGAGTCTTGATTGGTTTCCACTCCGGGAGGATGTTGCTGAACAGTTGGAGTTTGCTTATCGCAGTTGCGTAAGTTATCTATCAAAAGATTAACATAACATCTGTTATATAGGAAATTAACTCATATATGGTTTGCTTTTTGTCAAACTGTTTCATTTGCACCAAATGTTAGTGATTTGCTTGCTTGGTACTGTGTTTGACATTTATTCATTCCACGTTTGGCACTGCATAAAATTGCAACCAATTGTATATTATTTGTTGCCTGATTTGATATGCAACCCGTATGTTTGTTTTTGAGGCTAAACTTATATTTAGGACATCTAATGTTGTCGTCTTTTATGTTAGTATTAATCACGTTACTTGTTTCTTGCAGGGGCTACATGAGCTATTTTCACGGGTGAGGATGATACATGGGATGTCTGGCTAAAAATTCCCTCAGCTGGATTTTTTGGCACACTTCATTTTCGAGGCGTGGGTATGCTCCATCTCAGTTACCAAAGCCAACCCATGTATATTTTTACTGTTTCATGGTTGGCAGATCTTATATTATGCAGCGTTATTAGTGCCTTGGTTTCTTACATTTCCCATATTTGTTTTGTAGAAAGAAACTGCCATTAGACTCAGATGTAAGTCATTTTTTATATTGTTAACAATTTCATTTTCTAATGATAACACCATTGTATTTCTTAATTTATATTGCAGGTGACCACTCCAATGGCCATTGAAACTTTGGAAAACGTACCAGTAATGGAAATAGTGGTAAGTAATAAAACATCCACCTTTGATTTTTTTAGTTTTACGTACATGACTAATGTACCGTGTTTTATATATACATATAGGAACCTGTTAAAACTATCGGACATACGAAAATGCTTAAGCCACGACAAACCGGTTCTACATGTTACACCACCAACTATGATACCAAATATTAGTGAACAAAATACAGGACTAAAATTAGTACCAACGAAGCGAAAATATTTGGTCTCTAGTGAAGCTAAGGCGGCGAAGAGTCAACAGGTTTTAACTTATGATAGTTGAGAATTTGATTATATACGACATTACAATTTTATATATATTTGCTTCATTTATATACATTCGATTTTTATTGAATTTGAAATACAATTGTATATATATTTGCTTCATTTATATACATTCTGTTTTATATATATACTAGCAGTAGTAACTCTGCTCCAGCAGTACTAATGTGGTACTAGTATTAACTCTCCTATCATGTTTGTGCAGATAGTTGAACCAGTGGCTCATCTAGTTCTGTTATGTTGTGAGTTTTGACATGTTCTAGTTCTGCTCTCATCCTGATGTGTTGATATGCAGCAGCCTACATTTTCAAGGCTTTTATATCCAGATGATGAGATTAGATCAATGGGAGAAAAACTTGTAAGTTTAACTGCAAATTTTATTAGTATGTTCATTGTTTTGGATTAAAAGTGTTCATGATGTTGTTTGAATTATTGCTGATCATGTTTGTGTTAATATTGCTTAGATGGATTTAGTGCAGCTCATGAACTTCAAAGAAAATGTGGCCAAGTATTTACTACTGCTAGTACAAAAGTTACTACTGCTAGTTAAAGTTGGTACTGCTCAGAGATTAAGACCGCTCGAAGTTGCTACTTGCTTATGGAAAAAATTATAGATACTTATAAAGAAACTATTGTTAGCCGACTAGGACTCCTTGGTGTATAAAAGGATGTCCAATTTTATATTTTGTTCAGTTATATACATTCCAATTTTATTGTATTTGAATTTGTTTTGATATATATTTGAATTGTTTTGATATATATTGATTTTTTAATGTGACTAAAAGATGCATATAGTCACACTTATTAACACTTTTGGTCACTGTTTGCTTTAGTCGTTGTGTGACTAAATATTACCGAAGGTCACACAAACATAAAATTCACGTGGCCATTGGATGATCTATAGTCACACAAAATACACATTTCTTCACTTTAAACAGCATATGGTCACACTTATTTACACTTTTGGCCACTGTTTGATTAATGGTATGTGACTAAATATCCAAAACAAACATGCTTTGTGTGACTAAATATTACAAAAGGCCACACAAACATAAAATTCACGTGGCTATTGGATGATCAATAGGCACACAAAATACACATTTTTCACTTTAAACAGCATATGGTCACACTTATTAACACTTTTGGCCACTGTTTGCTTAATGGTATGTGACTAAATACCCAAAACAAACATGCTTTGTGTGACTAAATATTACACAAGGCCACACAAACATAAACTTCATGTGGCCATTGGATGATCAATAGTCACACAAAATACACATTTCTTCACTTTAAACAGCATATGGTCACACTTATTCACACTTTTGGCCACTGTTTGCTTAATGTTATGTGACTAAATACCAAAAAAAAACATGCTTTGTGTGACTAAATATTACAAAAGGCAACGCAAACATAAACTTCATGTGGCCATTGGATGATCAATAGTCACACAAAATACACATTTCTTCACTTTAAACAGCATATGGTCACACTTATTCACACTTTTGGCCACTTTGTGTTAAATTGTATGCGACTAACTCCAAAAAAATAACACCCATTGTGTGACTAAATCATCACAAACGTCACATTTATTGTATATTCATGTGGTATAACACCACCATTTTAGGAACGCAGCGGAAAGGGACATGGGATGTTATATACTAGTCACATTGTAGAAATATAGTAAACAAATTCAAAATGAAAATATTTTTAATAAAACTTTTGCATACAAAAGGCATCCAGAGTTAAACAAAAGAGGTCCCAAATAAGTACAAAGTTTAGAGATACATAAGATAATAAAAGTTTTGGTCTTTCCTTAAAAGAAAATTTATTTAGAACATGAGCCATCTTGATATCCATCTCTTGCGCCGCCCATCCAATCTGAAAGTCTCGTACGGGCCTGAGAAAATACATACTAAAAAGTTAACATAAAGTTGAGTGAATTCATAAAGTTTAATAAGTAATAAGTTGAATACAAGCATTATTTATCAATAGACATATAACAAATACATGTTGGGTAATCAGATTATAGTATTGAGTTCATGCAACCGAACCTTAACGTAATTTAATAATGCCCCAGAGAAGGTAAAAATTTTCCATTTACCACAATTCTAACTATTATGTGTCCGTATCCCGAACAAGCCCGCCAAGCCTAATATGCATATCCATAATACTAGCGTTTACTACTCGAGTAATTAACGGTTCATGAGGGGACTTAATTGGCAAAAAGCATTCAATATCTATAATCATATAATCGGGTCCAGCATACCAAAAACTACTTGTATTCAGTTTGTAAAAACTAGCATGTATCCCCCTCGCGAGGTTTATAAAACATTTAAGTAAGTAAAGGCGAGGCTATGAACTCACCGTGAACAAAGGAAGTAATATGAAACTAGCAAGTGATGAAAAGTAGCCGCAAAGCTCTACGAAGAACCTAAACATATATACGCTTGTCTTAGGTTTTAGTAAATAAATATTGATATATTTTTGTTGTATATAAATTATACTCTTAATTATGCTTGGTACTAATTCTTATACTTGTTTATATGTTCAATTTAGTCCTAAGGTTCAAATTTAATTCAAAGGTTCCATTTAAGCCAAAGGGTCCAAAATAACTTAAGTGGGTCAAAATATATTTAAAGTTCAAAAGTTTATAAAACTTAAACATTTTTATACTTTTAATTTCAAAGCTGTCAAAAATGTTTATAACTTATTCACTTTCAAAAATCCGTTACTCACAAACCGTAAGTCCACAAATCTCGTTCTTTATATCCCCGGAAAGGTATACATCTGTACTAATAAGTTTTGTGGGTCCCACTAAGTCAAAAATTACATAGCATCAATAAAATAATCAATTTACCCATATTACTCAGTCCATCAATTTTCAGATTTACAACTGTCCCGCGAAAAGTGCGATATATAGAGTTTTACAAACCCGATTAGTTCCCCGTTTTCGGCCACGTTTAAGTTAAGATGTTATCTACAACTTTCATTCTTTGAGTAACAGAGGGTTATTCATAAAAAAATGACTTTTATACGTTTCAAATCTGTTACTCAGAATGTGACATGTTTCACGAAAATAATTATAGTTTAATCATCGTAAGGAGTTATTCGATGAAATACCCGTCAAAATAACCACCGGACATCTATATAAAACCCCATATTTTTAGTTAAGGTCCAATGTTTACTGATTAGTGCAATTTATTCCGTTTCTACCGCTAGTCCAGATTCACAGTTTGCATGTTTAGTCCTTTAGGGTTTTCTAGTGATTAAACTTATGTACCAAGCCTAACCAAGCATTATAATTTATATAAGGTTCAAATATGTCACAACTCACCATTTCACGTCATTCGCCATTTCAGGTCATTTTCCGAAACTTCGACTTTTTACTATTCATAAATCACTATTCATCAAAACACTATTTATCATTTTACTATTCATCGTTTTCGAGGTCAGTTTGATATTCTGAGAAACTTTTGGGAAATTTACTATTCACCGAACACTATTCATTTCCGGAAAAGTTTTCACTATTCACTTGCATTACTCATTTCATCGTAAATTTAGTTTACGGGTATTCAAATTCGCGTAACCGGATTGGTTTAGGTGCGAATTCATTTCATTAGTGTTAAGAACACTGCATACGGACTGGAGATAGTCTGCATATCATCATAACAGCATTTTCATGTTATACCACTCTCAGGATTTTCAAATTCCTATATTCAGTACATTTAACGTTTTTACGTATAAAGTATTTATAGTAAACGTTAACACCCGGTTTATACACGACGAATATATCTAAATATTCCCACAATGGTCCCGACATATTTTTATATCCATTTTAACATCATAAAAGTTATAACATTCAGTTACCCAGTATTTCAGAAATTTATTTTATTTATAACGTACGCGTATGAATATAACGACGGTTTTCGTTAAAACTAAACAATAATCACCCGATCACTCAGTAAATGTACCCAACATATTTTTAATATGTTTTTAACATTATTATAACATTATTTCATCCCGGTTAACTTCGTGAACGTTTATTTCTAATAAAACCGGTACCCGATTGTAACTAAAAACACAAACTAGCACATAATTCATGCAAGGTTTTCTAATTAAATCAAAAGCACCCTACCCCCCCCCCCCCCTTCTACCCTTGAAAAACCGGCCATGTGCCACCCTTTTAACCCTTGGCATTAACTTACCCTTATTTAACTAATAAACCTCTAATAACCTAACTTTACTAAATTCCTAAATCATAATTCACAATTTCTAGCTAAGATCAAAAGTTCATCTCTTCTCCATCCCTCTTCATACCCACGACCCAAGAAGAACACAAAGATCAAGTGATCATTTTCCATAAATTAAAACACTAAACTTGTTCATTTTACATGCCTAATCAAGAATCAAGCAACAAAAACACAAGAACATCAAGCATAATCATCCTATAATCATCTCATTTTATCAAGTAAGTAATCAACTTTATTTTTTCATGGATCATCTTATTTTTACATGTATTTCATAAGTATCATGCTAAAAACCATGTACAACTAGTTATACCACACTTTATTTTGGCTAAAAAGAAACATACAAACCCTAACTTTTTAGTTATGCATTCCCTTGCTCTAATAACCCGGTTAGGAGTCCATGGCACCCTAAGAAGGTGTATGGTAGGATTAGATTAGCCATGTGGTGATTACAAGAGGATTGGTGATGGTAGAAATTAGTTTTAAACCTTGAAAACTTGATTTGGAACCTATTTTAGACATGCTGTCCCGTTTTGCAAAAACCTGGAAAATCAGTAAACACCAAGGAGACTTTGGCAAAATTTTTAGAAAATACTTTCAAAAACGAATCCGTAGGCGAAAGAACGGATTAAAAAGAGTTTATAACGAAGAAGTTATGATTTTTGCAAGATTGTTGACGAAAAGTATTTTCTGGAAAAATAGTTGCTGTTGGACGTTTTTCGTCGGTCAAAAAGAGGCTTTAGACGTAACCCGGAGGAGGCGAACTTTCCAAAATATATTACTACATACTAAGACGTAACCGTGGACATAAAGAACAAGTAAAATGGACAAGTAACGACAAAGATATTCACGTTTGAAAATCGGCTAAAACCATTTTATATTGACAGCTTTTATATAAATTTGGCACAAAAACTACGAAGTACATTTTTGAGCTAGAAGTAATATTAAGTACCGAGCTTTATAACTAATGTAATATTAGTTATTACGAGTATATTTTCATCATTTTAAGGATTACAACCCGAGTATTTCAACGCTAACATGAAAACATACGATATATATATATAAGTATATATATATTACAACTAGCTTATTATATTTTCTAATAGCAATATTTTTTCCTAAGTCTTGGAATATATATTTTGATAACACAAGTGTTTTTCCAAAGAGTAGAGTGGTATAGAAACATGTGCATGGACATTCATAACATCATTTCATGATCTAAAGTAGATCGTTCATCATTCATATTAGGTTGCGGCTAGTGTGCGCGCCTTGTTTTTCAGCTCATTACATGTTCATGGTACCATCATATTGGGTTGCGGCAGCTAATTGTTCATTGGTGTTCATTTCATTTCATCACAGTTTCATCAGTTCAGGTGAGTCATAGCCCCACTTTTACTGGTTTAATTACTTTACAAACTCTTTGGGGGAGATACATGCTTAAATACTCGTGTTATACTTTTATACGATTTCAAATCCCATGGGGGAGAATACATTGCAACAACTATTTTTGTACATGCCCAAGTATTACAAATTCCATACATTGCTTAAGTTGCCTTACTACCACTTCATAACAAGTCCCCTTTTCAATATCATGGACCGTTAATTTCAAGTACTAAGCGAGAGTGAGTGAATAGATCTATTGAGGGTGACGCCTCCATTCGTGTTTGGGTTGCTCCAACGGGACGAATGCATTTCATGTCTTATCAAGTGAGTGCCTGGTAGACACTCTGTTGGGGCATTACAAAGTCTAGCTTCGGGGTCATGAGCTTAAGAGACAATGTAGCATTTTTGACATTTATGTCGGTTCACTTTATACTTGTGGCTATTGTACATACGAAAATTACTTATGGAATTACGATACTTTTCCACCACTATTACTATTGAATTACAATGCTTTTGTATCAAACATATTACATTTGGCAGTGGGTTGTAAACACACAGGTTACAAGTCTCTTATGGCGGGACTTGGAACTGAGTGGATTTACGATGCCTTAGCTGGGAAATCTTCATTTCAATGCATTACATTCTTTTTCAACAAACTCTATGAACTCACCAACCTCGTGTTGACACTTTAGCATGTATTTTCAGGTTTTAAGCTATGGCACACTACTGGAGGTTTTGGCAGGGCATGGCATGGTCATAGAAGACTCTGATTTAATCATTTGGGGACCGTTTTAAACTACTTTAAGGGCCTACTTCCGCATTACTTTTAACGATGTAAATTCATACTTTTGGTTAAACAATTTTATTTTAAATGATTCAAGTGAAAACCATTTTTGAACATGTGTTGTAATACCAATTGAGTTACACCCCAGCTACATGTATGCTTCCGCTGGATCCGATTTGGGGGTGTGACAGATTGGCATCAGAGCTTTGGCTATAGCGAACTAAGTGTTTTTAAAACTTAGACTATAGCTACTTTCAAGAAAACTTAACCCTATGACCGTCACATGCCTGCCTGCCAAGCTGAAGCCTCATTTGTGGTTAGTTGCTGACATAGGTGATGAGATTTATGTCTCATTATCTGATATATTATATTCATTTATTATAGTTGTTTACTATAATTGTCTTTCATATAAGCATGTTCACGTATCATATATATCACCGCATTATGTTTTTCCTTGCATAGTTTCATCATTTGACCTCGAGTTTGGTCATTTGCTTTTGTCTTTCAGAACGTCTTGGTATTTGTGAAGGACATAGTCTTAGTATGACTGAGTTGAGTATTTCAAAATTCATGGAACCTCGGTGGAATATAGACTGGTCATCTATATTCAACCCGGGATAGTGAGATATAGGCTGACCACCTATGTCTGACTCAGAAATGAATTTTGCAACACTGAGAATGGTTATAATAAAATTCTGTCTGGATTGAATCCACTCATTTTCCAAATGTTTCATGCATGTGTGTGTATACTCTCGTTGTCAGAACATTCATACTTTTCATCACCTCATGAACCGCCGCTTGGAAGCATGTCAATTGATCATTTCATTTCATGAGCATTCACGTCTACGCATGATACACTTACATCACGGTATTCTCTTTTATTACAATATCATTTTGTCGCAGTTGTCACAGTCTCTTCCCTTCTCACCATCACTATCATTTCCTTTCCCCATCCCCATATAAATATAGAATTAGCTGACACTATATAGTTTCCTATGCCACTCATCCCTCACTACCATCAATATTGTTAAGTGGATATTATCAATGACCTCCCTAGGAAAGACTTTCCATACCATCTATAAGGAGAATCTCTCGGTACATTAAGACCATTCAAAACTCAACAGAAATCTCAGGATATCACAAAACCATTCGAAACACTATCATTGGCCTGATCACCAAAAATTCCATCATCTAGAAAGTATTGGCTTGACTGAATTACAGGATTATTTTAGATACGATTACTCACAAAACAACACCATAGAGATAAATCCAACCTCTTAACCGAGACTATAGATTGAACATATCCTCACCAATAGACTTTATCCAAACATGTTAGACACCTATGCCTTTGTGCAGATATACATACCTGACTATTTTATCCTCTTAATACTTTCACTTTTAAATGGATTTTTCTCCAAACTACAGTTATACAAAACATATATCTTGTAAGAAATACTTTTATGAGGCACTCTATGGTCGAAGTGCCAACATTCATTGACGGATCGAAATTTGGAAAAGCCCAACTCACTAGTCCAGTAAGTATTCATGAAATAACCAGGAACTTCCTACAAATTAAGAATCAGTTACAAGTTCGATAAAATTGTAAACCATTAAAACTTCAAGTTGGTAAGCAGAGTTATGTTGAAAGTTCTGCCTAGGAAAGGCATGATATCATTCAGAAAACTTGGAAAGTTAAACCCGGATATACACTGGACCATGTAATATTTCAAACAGAGTAGGCCTAGTGGCCGTCAGACTTGAGCCTTGTTAGAGAACAACAGCAACAGGATTACACAACCACATATTATCAGCTTTTCAGAATTGTCACTCATAATTCCATTTGGAAAGGAATCCAACCCAAAGTCAAACATAAACCTTGCAGGAGAACAAGTAGAAATCATGGACCGTGTGGTCAAACAGTAGAAGCAGAGTCGAATTCCTATCGTTAGAGTTCGCTGGAATTCTCGAATATCATCACCTTTTCACCAATATGTTTTCAGAGACCAACATAAACTGAACTTCGGGACGAAGTTCCTTTTAGAGGGGAAGACTGTCACAACTCACCATTTCACGTCATTCGCCATTTCAGGTCATTTTCCGAAACTTCGACTTTTTACTATTCATAAATCACTATTCATCAAAACACTATTCATAGTTTTACTATTCATCATTTTCGAGGTCAGTTTGATATTCTGAGAAACTTTTGGGAAATTTACTATTCACCGAACACTATTCATTTCCGGAAAAGTTTTCACTATTCACTTGCATTACTCATTTCATCGTAAATTTAGTTTACGGGTATTCAAATTCGCGTAACCGGATTGGTTTAGGTGCGAATTCATTTCATTAGTGTTAAGAACACTGCATACGGACTGGAGATAGTCTGCATATCATCATAACAGCATTTTCATGTTATACCACTCACAGGATTTTCAAATTCCTATATTCAGTACATTTAACGTTTTTACGTATAAAGTATTTATAGTAAACGTTAACACCCGGTTTATACACGACGAATATATCTAAATATTCCCACAATGGTCCCGACATATTTTTATATCCATTTTAACATCATAAAAGTTATAACATTCAGTTACCCAGTATTTCAGAAATTTATTTTATTTATAACGTACGCGTATGAATATAACGACGGTTTTCGTTAAAACTAAACAATAATCACCCGATCACTCAGTAAATGTACCCAACATATTTTTAATATGTTTTTAACATTATTATAACATTATTTCATCCCGGTTAACTTCGTGAACGTTTATTTCTAATAAAACCGGTACCCGATTGTAACTAAAAACACAAACTAGCACATAATTCATGCAAGGTTTTCTAATTAAATCAAAAGCACCCTACCCCCCCCCCTTCTACCCTTGAAAAACCGGCCATGTGCCACCCTTTTAACCCTTGGCATTAACTTACCCTTATTTAACTAATAAACCTCTAATAACCTAACTTTACTAAATTCCTAAATCATAATTCACAATTTCTAGCTAAGATCAAAAGTTCATCTCTTCTCCATCCCTCTTCATACCCACGACCCAAGAAGAACACAAAGATCAAGTGATCATTTTCCATAAATTAAAACACTAAACTTGTTCATTTTACATGCCTAATCAAGAATCAAGCAACAAAAACACAAGAACATCAAGCATAATCATCCTATAATCATCTCATTTTATCAAGTAAGTAATCAACTTTATTTTTTCATGGATCATCTTATTTTTACATGTATTTCATAAGTATCATGCTAAAAACCATGTACAACTAGTTATACCACACTTTATTTTGGCTAAAAAGAAACATACAAACCCTAACTTTTTAGTTATGCATTCCCTTGCTCTAATAACCCGGTTAGGAGTCCATGGCACCCTAAGAAGGTGTATGGTAGGATTAGATTAGCCATGTGGTGATTACAAGAGGATTGGTGATGGTAGAAATTAGTTTTAAACCTTGAAAACTTGATTTGGAACCTATTTTAGACATGCTGTCCCGTTTTGCAAAAACCTGGAAAATCAGTAAACACCAAGGAGACTTTGGCAAAATTTTTAGAAAATACTTTCAAAAACGAATCCGTAGGCGAAAGAACGGATTAAAAAGAGTTTATAACGAAGAAGTTATGATTTTTGCAAGATTGTTGACGAAAAGTATTTTCTGGAAAAATAGTTGCTGTTGGACGTTTTTCGTCGGTCAAAAAGAGGCTTTAGACGTAACCCGGAGGAGCCGAACTTTCCAAAATATATTACTACATACTAAGACGTAACCGTGGACATAAAGAACAAGTAAAACGGACAAGTAACGACAAAGATATTCACGTTTGAAAATCGGCTAAAACCATTTTATATTGACAGCTTTTATATAAATTTGGCACAAAAACTACGAAGTACATTTTTGAGCTAGAAGTAATATTAAGTACCGAGCTTTATAACTAATGTAATATTAGTTATTACGAGTATATTTTCATCATTTTAAGGATTACAACCCGAGTATTTCAACGCTAACATGAAAACATACGATATATATATATAAGTATATATATATTACAACTAGCTTATTATATTTTCTAATAGCAATATTTTTTCCTAAGTCTTGGAATATATATTTTGATAACACAAGTGTTTTTCCAAAGAGTAGAGTGGTATAGAAACATGTGCATGGACATTCATAACATCATTTCATGATCTAAAGTAGATCGTTCATCATTCATATTAGGTTGCGGCTAGTGTGCGCGCCTTGTTTTTCAGCTCATTACATGTTCATGGTACCATCATATTGGGTTGCGGCAGCTAATTGTTCATTGGTGTTCATTTCATTTCATCACAGTTTCATCAGTTCAGGTGAGTCATAGCCCCACTTTTACTGGTTTAATTACTTTACAAACTCTTTGGGGGAGATACATGCTTAAATACTCGTGTTATACTTTTATACGATTTCAAATCCCATGGGGGAGAATACATTGCAACAACTATTTTTGTACATGCCCAAGTATTACAAATTCCATACATTGCTTAAGTTGCCTTACTACCACTTCATAACAAGTCCCCTTTTCAATATCATGGACCGTTAATTTCAAGTACTAAGCGAGAGTGAGTGAATAGATCTATTGAGGGTGACGCCTCCATTCGTGTTTGGGTTGCTCCAACGGGACGAATGCATTTCATGTCTTATCAAGTGAGTGCCTGGTAGACACTCTGTTGGGGCATTACAAAGTCTAGCTTCGGGGTCATGAGCTTAAGAGACAATGTAGCATTTTTGACATTTATGTCGGTTCACTTTATACTTGTGGCTATTGTACATACGAAAATTACTTATGGAATTACGATACTTTTCCACCACTATTACTATTGAATTACAATGCTTTTGTATCAAACATATTACATTTGGCAGTGGGTTGTAAACACACAGGTTACAAGTCTCTTATGGCGGGACTTGGAACTGAGTGGATTTACGATGCCTTTGCTGGGAAATCTTCATTTCAATGCATTACATTCTTATTCAACAAACTCTATGAACTCACCAACCTCGTGTTGACACTTTAGCATGTATTTTCAGGTTTTAAGCTATGGCACACTACTGGAGGTTTTGGCAGGGCATGGCATGGTCATAGAAGACTCTGATTTAATCATTTGGGGACCGTTTTAAACTACTTTAAGGGCCTACTTCCGCATTACTTTTAACGATGTAAATTCATACTTTTGGTTAAACAATTTTATTTTAAATGATTCAAGTGAAAACCATTTTTGAACATGTGTTGTAATACCAATTGAGTTACACCCCAGCTACATGTATGCTTCCGCTGGATCCGATTTGGGGGTGTGACAAAATACATCAAATTATACAACTTTTACAGAAGTGAAAATAGAAATAAAATGAAAAGTGAGTGTTGAGTTTCCTTACAAAAGTGATGAACAAGAAAAATTACTAGAAGAAAAGGACTTTAAGCCACCAATCAAGAAACCCTTGTAAACTCTTGTAAGAAGAACTCTTAAAAACCCTTGGAGAACTTGAAATCACAGAAACAAAACCATCTTGAAAACCCTTAGAATAATCACCAAATAAAACCCTTGAATCCAAGAAAAATTGATGTTGATGATGATGAGATTTATGTGTTGTTTGAGTGTAATAAACCAAGAAGAAGACTAGGCCTTCAAGATCTTGCACCAATGTAACTAGAAAATTAAGATGATGGTGATGGAGGGCTGTTTTGAGTCGTTCATATGAAGGAGAAAACAAGAAATGGTGAGATTTGCATGTAACTATGAGTGGATGATAAGTTTGGTGCATAATACATTCACTTTGGAGTCTTTATGTGACACTTGGGCACAAATGGTCATGCACACCATAATGTGGCGCCACCTAGGAAGGGGAGGGCTGAAAGTGCAGAAGTTTTATGGTATAAATTGTTATTAGATGTATTGTGTAGTTTATTTTGCTTCCAGTAATTAAAACGTATAGTTTTTAAGATGCGTAACGTAGTACCGGGTAGAAATAAATTGTAAAACTTTCAAAACTATTAAAACTTGTTTTCACAATGTATTTTAGAAATATAGATGAGTGGTGAGTTTATTGGGAGGATTCAAATGTGGTTAAAACATAAAAACGTGAATTTAAATCGCGTAAAACGTAAAAAGTGCAAAGTTAACGTAAAAATGGAAAAGTGAATTATGACTTTTAAAATAGGATTGTAAAGAAATTAATGATGCATAAAAAGTGTAGACTAGACATAGTCTAGATGCGGTTGAATTAATTGAACGTATCAAGACGTACGCGGATAACTTCCGACGAAGTTAATTATTTAAAAATAGAATAGTTGAATAATAAACTATTGAAATAAATGACATGAAATTTTTGAAATGTCAAGGTACGTACCCCTTAAGAGAGCGACGTCCCGGCGCTCAACTCGCTTTATCTCTAGACGGTTTACTTGTGAAAAGATGAGGATACTCGTTAGGAATGAAGTCTAGAATAACTAATGATGAGGTTTGATTCTTGTCGCCCAGAAATACGGTGCGGAGTAAGGTTGACTATATGCGATAAAGATAGAATGAGGATTTGTTTAGTTGTTTTGCTCGATCGTATGAATACCGCTGAATTGTTATACTCACATAAAATTTTTTGTGATTCTCGAAGATCAAGTAGAAGATCAATTAGACATAACTTATATATAACTATTCTCAGTATTTGAAAAATCTAAGTCGAACATAGGTAGTCAGACTATGTTCCACTGTCCCAAGGTTAAATATAGGTGACTAGACTATATTTAATCGAGGTTCGATAAAATTTTCAAATACTTAACTTAGTTATACTCGTGATATGTCCATTGTTGGACAAGTATGGAGTTTGCATAAGTATCTTATATACAAAGAGTGATATAAGTTTGTACATACGTAAGAATCAATCATAAGTAAGTAGTATGAGTATGTAACACAAGCGAATAAGGAAAATGCACGCAGAAAAGGAAGTTTTAAGCAGTTCTAATTAGTCCACATCGGGCCAGAATCACGGACCTTTAACAATGAAGGTTTCAAAAGAGAACTTGATGAATGTAGAGAAAGTTACTGAACTTCAGCTTTTGTATGATGAATCCGTTTATAAGAATTATTGGAGAATGACGAACAATAAAATAATAACAAAATAGTTCATGAGGCAATAATAAATCAATGGTTTTAGTTAATAAAACAAGGTCGAGTAATTCATAAGATAATAACAAAATCGTTTATAAGGTGGTGAAAATTTTGGTAACGATTTCTAAGATAACAAAATAGTTTATTCAAAACTAGTCCAAACAGTTTATTTAATAGTAGTACATCAGTGGATAAGTTTATAAGATCGTGGTAAAGTAGTTTGTAAGAGAGTGGCAAGGAGTGTATTAATATTGTAGTGAAAATGGTTTAGAAGATAGTAGTAGACTAGTTTTTCAAGGTAATTGATCAAATGATTCGTAAATGGGTGACTAAAAAGTTAATTCTGAACTAGTTAAAGCAGTTTATAAAATAGTATTGAATAAAGTTATTAGTTTATAAGGTAGTAATGGGGTAATTCTTTGGGGAATAGTAAATCCATTTGTAATATAATGAAAGATAGTTTATATGACAATAAAGGAGTTGTTTACAAAATGGTAGTGAATTTCTAAGGTAAATAATTAGAATGTGACGGGTTTCATATAAAACACCATTGTATAAGATCATGAAAAGATTTTTAAAGATCATAGCATAACTCAAGATTTTTGAGAAAATAAATGAGACCACTGTGTCACCCACAATGTATGAGAATGTTTTAGGGGATCATCAAAATGAATAAATACGTATTTAATTGTTTAGTAATTTGGTGAAACATATATAATTAGGAGAGGTAGGGTTTGAGATGATGTTTAAGAAAATAAGCAAGAAATACTCGGAAAACATGAGTTCGCGGGGAGTAGGACAACCAATAGAAATTGATAAATTGTAACAGGTTTCGCTATCATATGAAATGATATAACATACGGTTATGAAAGAGTTTATAGACCATTGTAATCACATACAATGTCAGATAAATAAGAGAGACCATTGTAATCACATACAATGTCTGAAGATTTCAGTATTCACTTGGAGAAACTTTATATAGAAATATATTGATGTTTCAGGGAAAGCAAGATGGTCGAGAAATATTACAAGTGCAAGTGATAATATTTATTATGTGCATACGTATAACGATGGTGCAATCAAAGAGATGTGTATAAATTTCCGGATGGAAGTTTATAATGCTCATGAATAGCATAAAATACAACAAGGAATTTTGTGCATAAAGTGCATATATAAGGAGTGATATTTCGCGGATTATCGGATGAGTTAAGAAATAATTATAGTACTCCTATAATTATCCCTAATATAGTATGATTAAGATATATATACGAGTGAGAAATAGGAAGCTCAGGAGTAGGCGCGCATGGATATCGGACAAGATGATGGAAGCTCATGATTTTGAGAAAAAAATAATAATAATAATAATAAATGATTATAGTCTAGGTTTTTTTTATTATTTTTTTTTTATTTATTTTTTTTAAAAGACCTAGTTCACTATAATTTGTGCTCTGGTACCATTTTTTAACACCCCCATTTTAGGAACGCAGCGGAAAGGGACATGAGATGTTATATACTAGTCACATTGTACAAATATAGTAAACAAATTCAAAATGAAAATGTTTTTAATAAAACTTTTGCATACAAAAGGCATTCAGAGTTAAACAAAAGAGGTCCCAAATAAGTACAAAGTTTAGAGATACATAAGATAATAAAAGTTTTGGTCTTTTCTTAAAAGAAAATTTATTTAGAACATGAGCCATCTTGATATCCATCTTTTGCGCCGCCCATCCAATCTGAAAGTCACTTACGGACCTAAGAAAATACATGCTAAAAAGTCAACATAAAGTTGAGTGAATTCATATAGTTTAATAAATAATAAGTTGAATACAACCATTATTTATCAATAGACATATAACAAATACATGTCGGGTAATCAGATTATAGTATTGAGTTCATGCAACCGAACCTTAACGTAATTTAATAATGCCCCAGAGAAGGTAAAAATTTGCCATTTACCACAATTCTAACTATTATGTGTTCGTATCCCGAACAAGCCCGCCAAGCCTAATATGCATATCCATAATACTAGCGTTTACTACTCGAGTAACTAACGGATCATGAGGGGACTTAATTGGCAAAAAGCATTCTATATCTATAATCATATAATCGGGTCCAGCATACCAAAAACTACTTGTATTCAGTTTGTAAAAACTAGCATGTATCCCCCTCGCGAGGTTTATAAAACATTTAAGTAAGTAAATGCGAGGCTATAAACTCACCGTGAACAAAGGAAGTAATATGAAACGAGCAAGTGATGAAAAGTAGCCGCAAAGCTCTACGAAGAACCTAAACATATATACGCTTGTATTAGGTTTTAGAAAATAAATATTGATGTATTTTTGTTGTATATAAATTATACTCTTAATTATGCTTGGTACTAATTCTTATACTTGTTTATATGTCCAATTTAGTCCTAAGGTTCAAATTTAATTCAAAGGTTCCATTTAAGCCAAAGGGTCCAAAATAACTTAAGTGGGTCAAAATATATTTAAAGTTCAAAAGTTTATAAAACTTAAACATTTTTATACTTTTAATTTCAAAGCTGTAAAAAATGTTTATAACTTATTCACTTTCAAAAATCCGTTACTCACAAACCGTAAGTCCACAAATCTCATTCTTTATATCCCCGGAAAGGTATACATCTGTACTAATAAGTTTTGTTGGTCCCACTAAGTCAAAAATTACATAGCATCAGTAAAATAATCAATTTACCCATACTACTCAGTCCATCAATTTTCAGATTTACAACTGTCCTGCGAAAAGTGCGATATATAGAGTTTTACAAACCCGATTAGTTCCCCGTTTTCGGCCACGTTTAAGTTAAGATTTTATCTACAACTTTCATTCTTTGAGTAACAGAGGGTTATTCATAAAAAAATGACTTTTACATGTTTCAAATCTGTTACTCAGAATGTGACATGTTTCACGAAAATAATTATAGTTTAATCATCGTAAGGAGTTATTCGATGAAATACCCGTCAAAATAACCACAGGACATCTATATAAAACCCCATATTTTTAGTTAAGGTCCAATGTTTACTGATTAGTGCAGTTTACTACGTTTCTACCGCTAGTCCAGATTCACAGTTTGCATGTTTAGTCCTTTAGGGTTTTCTAGTGATTAAACTTATGTACCAAGCCTAACCAAGCATTATAATTTATATAAGGTTCAAATACATCAAATTATACAACTTTTACAGAAGTGAAAATATAAATAAAATGAAAAGTGAGTGTTGAGTTTCCTTACAAAAGTGATGAACAAGAAAAATTACAAGAAGAAAAGGACTTTAAGCCACCAATCAAGAAACCCTTGTAAACTCTTGTAAGAAGAACTCTTAAAAACCCTTGGAGAACTTGAAATCACCGAAACAAAAACATCTTGAAAACCTTTAGAATAATCACCAAATAAAACCCTTGAATCCAAGAAAAATTGATGTTGATGATGATGAGATTTATGTGTTGTTTGAGTGTAATAAACCAAGAAGAAGACTAGGCCTTCAAGATCTTGCACCAATGTAACTAGAAAATTAAGATGATGGTGATGGAGGGCTGTTTTGAGTCGTTCATATGAAGGAGAAAACAAGAAATGGTGAGATTTGCATGTAACTATGAGTGGATGATAAGTTTGGTGCATAATACATTCACTTTGGAGTCTTTATGTGACACTTGGGCACAAATGGTCATGCACACCATAATGTGGCGCCACCTAGGAAGGGGAGGGCTGAAAGTTCAGAATTTTTATGGTATAAATTGTTATTAGATGTATTGTTTAGTTTATTTTGCTTCCAGTAATTAAAACGTATAGTTTTTAAGACGCGTCACGTAGTACCAGGTAGAAATAAATTGTAAAACTTTCAAAACTATTAAAACTTATTTTCACAATGTATTTTAGAAATATAGATGAGTGGTGAGTTTATTGGGAGGATTCAAATGTGGTTAAAACGTAAAAACGTGAATTTAAATCGCGTAAAACGTTAAAAGTGCAAAGTTAACGTAAAAATGGAAAAGTGAATTATGAATTTTAAAATAGGATTGTAAAGAAATTAATGATGCATAAAAAGTGTAGACTAGACATAGTCTAGATGCGGTTGAATTATTGAACGTATCATGACGTACGCGGATAACTTCCGACGAAGTTAATTATTTAAAAATAGAATAGTTGAATGAACCAGTATTTATAGGGCTCAAAAATACTGTTGTGGAGCGTGTCGGTCCCCTTAATTAGGGGCCGGTCCCCTTAATCACTAAGGGGGCCGCCCCCTCCAGAACGTTGGGTTTGTTTGTCTTTTTGTGGGGAAGGTTTTTCTGGAGAGATTTTGCCCTTTTTGGTTGGAAATTTGAAATCATATCTTTGTGGTTTAATAAAACAATACCAAAAATGATTTACTAAAATATATAAAATGTTAATGTCATTTTATAAAATGTTTTGTGTTAAGAAAATACTTTCTTTGATCATGTAATGCATAAGATGCTTAGTTTATGCATACCTTAAGTGATATTAGTTGTAGAAGTAAATATTTGTTACTAAATACTTGTTTACGTCATAATCTTGACTTAATTTAGTTTACATTTTGCGATTATCAAAACGTAGAGTTATTGAAAAATATTAATAACGTTTTTAAGCATTATTTATATCAACATCTTCTACTAATGTGTCTCCTAGATTACAGGTTGAACAGGTATCTGGTGAGGATGATAATGAGATAAAGAAGGAGGATGTGCTAACATCAAAGGCCATGGTCAGAGCATATCGACCACCTATATCTTTCTCCAGACATGTCATGGAATGTAAGAATGTTGACTAGGAGAAGAGATTTCTAGCTTATTTAAAGAAGTTGTAGGTCAGCATGCCGATAGTGAAAGCTCATCAAAAAATGCCTAACTGCACAAGGAATTTGAAGAACTTTTTAAATAACAAGTTAAGGCTCAAGGAGGCATCAAAGGTGACAATAAATTATTAGTTTTAGTAGCATTAAAGAACATGTTTCCTTAAAGGAGAAAGACTTAGGTAGTTTCACTTTACCTTATCTTATTGATGATATTTATTTTGATAATGCCTTAGCTGATTTATGAGCAAGCGTAAGTGTTATGCCATATTTTACTTTCACCAAACTAGGTCTAGGCAAGCTGCTCCTACGTGCCTAAGTGTTAAATTGGCCAACAAAACTGTGAAAAAACCAAAGGGGGTATGCCCGATGAGACTAAAATTTCCTTTATATTGGGTAGACCATTTTTGTCCACTACACATGCTAAGATTGCGGTGTTCAAAAAAACTTTTCTTTCAGGGTCGGGGATGGCAAGGTTGTCTTTGGAAATGATAAGTTAATTAAAACCCCATTGTTTCGGTTTTTTCTATTGAAACTTTTGACGCACAAGGTTGTTTTAGTGTGCAGGACATGTAGGAGGCAAGCATTACATCATGGGAATCGTTACCGATCTGGTCACATATGACTCACCATTGTGTATTTGGCATTTGATGAGTTTAGTCACCTTTTTTGCATTGACGAAGACTTGTTTACCCATGATGCTGAGAAAAATTTCTTTGATGAGGAGCTTCTTTTTAGGTGGAAAAAGATACAAGAAGATGGACTTCCATGGAAAAATAAAGAAGACGAAGATGAATGGTACGATACTTTGAAGGATGATAAATGGAAGCAAAATGCTAAGGAAGTTGACGAATTTGAGTAGAAGTTGAATGACAACTCATATTATAATGATGCATAAAATGAAGCACCACCTAATTCTAAGGTTGAAGAATTCGAGGTGGAAACAGAAGATGACTGGAAATATGAGATCTTTTTTCGCGAAGAATTGCGGGAGTCTGTAAATGCTTAAAACGGGAGTTGGTAAATGCTTATGGTTTTAGTAGTGAGCGAAGACGAAATAGACGGTAGAAGTTGTTGGAAATGTTAGGAAAAGCTATTTTTAAACCTATAATTAGTTCTAAGACTGAAGACAAAGGAATTTGCACCTCATTCTATACGTTTAGAGGCTTACACGTATCTAGAGTTCGAAAATTAGCCTTATGAGTAGTAGAATTAGCACCAACCTTACTAGCAAACAAAACTAGGGCAAAAAGAACCAGCTCTTCTATCCCTCTTACACCCTTACTAACTTCGAAAGGTACCACCTTAGGCATATAAGAATTCAGCACCTTATTCCCAGGCACTGAATAGATTTGATCCACAAGTGTGACATGATCATACGTGTATTTCAGTGTGCTCGCACCAGTAGGGCTTTTAAAATTGTAACTTCCGCCTAGACTTGGGACATTATCAACATTAGGTTTTAGTGGTAACCCTTCTCACCCACAAACACAAGTTTTGTTGGAATAAATAAATCATGACAATCATAATATCAAGTAGACACGTATGCGTAAGCGAAGGATCAACTATAACATATAAAGATTAACATAAACTTAAATAAGAACGTACCTTTGGATTCTAGCTAAACAAAAACCAACCTTTAATAATCTTGCACAAGAGATGAACCCTAATTAGGGTTTATAAGGATCAATGATTAACCCCTTACAATTTTGTTAATCGATCCAAGATATTAACTATAGTGAGTTAATACCATGTTCTTGTACACACGAATTGTAACAAATTAATGTGATTGCAAGATCAAAACAAACACAAGATTTTTGTTAAAACGAAATCGATCCAAGCACCCTTAAGGGTTATTTGGCCAATCGGTTTGGTGTTAAAAGGAGAGAAGAAAAACCAATTTAGGTTATGTGTACAAGAGTGCAAAATAATCATCCTTGGTTTTGTATTTATACTAATTGTAAAACTTGGAGAACAAGTTGGAGTGGGAAAGGGTTTCCCCTGGGTCCTTGTCGACCGGCCATGAGCCCAAGGAGGGTGTTCCGGAACCTTCTTGACCAAAAATTACAAACTAGTCCTTCTTGTTTGCCCGTTAGTCAATTCCGTTAAGTACTAACGACCGTTAGCCATTTATTGTGTTTAATTAAATAATTATATATATCTAACATTTATATATAATAATTATTGTACATTAATTCTTATTCATAACTTGTGCAATCCCGTGGTCTCGGGTTCGATACTAGACATACACGTATTAATATTTATCCACAAACAAACAGCTCCCACTTGGATATCTATTAATAGTGTAATGACATTGGTTAGCATCTTGCAACACGCCAATGCCCCTAGTTCAACTCGAGGGAGGTCTCTTGGAAAAACCTTTAATGATTCATCATTATTATCATCCTTTTGTTTCTAATACCACATTAATAAAGATATGTGTTCAAGTCATTATTTATTCAATTTCAGTTCTCGTTTGTCAATGATTGAACAAAATTACAAAAACATCTGAACGTATTTCAGGTAGACTTTGGGCGTTGCCACGCAAATATTTTGTCAACCCTACGAGAGGCCCAACAGTATTAAACTTCAAACAAATTTGAAGGAACAAATTCTTTCTTGACTACAAGCAACACTTCTGAAAACAATCCTTATAACTACCAGTTATGGATAGTGGTAAATTGCTTCATAGAAATGCACTACATCCATGACACTTATCTGGTTTCTCAAGTCTGAGGATAACTATTTAAACATGATTCACTTTAATGACAAGTCCCATAATGTGAAATCATATAGTTGGGATAAGTCCTATATTCAATTCATTGAATAACATGTGAAATTGGTATGCCAACACATCAATATACTTTCAAGTATATCCTAACCAATACTCAGATTTGTCTTAGTTTAATGATATTCCCATATCATTAATCGACAACGGACATTTATAATAATAAATTTATTCATGGATTTAAACATGCAAATACAGGATATATTATTAGGACAATGATAAACAAACATAATCAATTTTTTATTTCATTAAAATAATAATTGTTCATAACATCCTTTATCCAAATACTAATCACAAATGGGCATGAAACTATCAGCTAAACGAAGTCCTATTCCTTCAGCAAGCTTATAAAGCTTAGTGCCAGGAAGAGGCTTCGTCAATGGATCTACTAAGTTATCATCTGTGTGAACTTTGAGTAACTCGATATCACCTATTTCGATTTGTTCCCTAACATAGTGATATTTAATCGGGAAATGTCTGGTGCCTTTCATGATTACAGGTTCATTGGCAAATGTAATTGCAGCTGAGTTGTCACAATACATTTTTATAAGTCTTTGAATCGATGGCATAACTTCAGGCCCTGAAACAAATTAAACTTCCTAATCCAAACGGCTTCCATTGCAGCTTCTGAAGCAGCTATGTACTCACTTTCTATTGCAGAAATCGCTAATGTACTCTGCTTCTTGCTCCTCCAATCCACAGCTCCTTCATTAATGACAAAGACATAACCCGTCCGAGACTTTGTATCATCTTTATCACACTTCCAAGATGCATCGCAGTAACTTGTAACATCAAGTTCTGCATTTGGATTTCCCCCATACACTAAGAACATATCTCTAGTAGCCCTAAGGTACTTAAGAATATTCTTAATAGCAGTCCAGTGAAGTTCACCTGGATTCTGCTGATATCGACTGGTCATGTTTTGAGCAAATGCCACATTAGGCCTTGTACTTTTCACCGCATAAATTATAGATCCCACAGCCAAAGCATAAGGGACTCTCTTCATGCGTTCCACCTTTGCAGGTGTTGAAGCACAAACTTTGCTACTTAAGCCATGTTGTTCTCGCATTGGCAAATATCCCTTCTTGGAATTTTGCATATTGAATCTCTTTAATATTTTTTCAATGTAAGCACTTTGGCTTAATCCAATTAATCGGTGAGATCTATCTCTATAAATTTTGATTCCTAGAATGAATGCAGCTTCCCCTAAATTTTTCATAGAAAAACACTTTCCAATATATGCCTTAACCTTTTGCAATCTTGGAATGTCTTTTCCCATGATCAATATGTCATCAACATATAAAATAAGGAAAATTGCATCACTCCAACTAGCTTTGTGATATACACATGGCTCATCAAGATTTTGAGTGAATCCATACTTTTTAATTTCACTAGCAAATCTTTTATTCCATTGTCGTGATGCTTGCTTCAATCCATAAATTGATCTTTGAAGTTTGCATACACGGTTTGGAAATTCTGGATTCACAAACCCCTCAGGTTGCGCCATATAGATGTGCCAAATCTCATAGTCATAATATGCAGCTATAGCTACAGGAGAAAAGGTCTCCTCATAGTCAACACCATATGTTTGAGTAAAGCCTTTAGCTACCAAACGAGCTTTATAGGTGTGTACATTGCCATCCATGTCAGTTTTCTTTTTGAAGAGCCACTTACTTCCAACTACCTTGGCATTGGGAGGAAAGTCTACTTCAATCCAGACTTTATTATTTCTCATGGATTGGATTTCTCCAATCATAGCAACCTGCCATTTTTCCTTTTTAGAATTATTAATGGCAGTCCTATAACTAGTAGGTTCATCAAGATCCCCTTGTATATATTCCTCACACTCTACGTTAAGACATAGACGGTCAGGAGCTTTCACAATCCTTACGGATCTGCGAATGGGAACCACTTCAACTTCAGGTGGATGACCTCAACTTTCAGGTTCCACAGGAAGTTGGCTAGTGTTTTTAGAAGGTAATGCATCTAGTTAATCGTCTTCCAGATCATAAACTCTCCCACTGAATTCTTGAGATATGAATTCCTTTTCAAAGAAATCTCCATACCTTGCAACAAAAACTTTGTTTTCAGGTGGGTAATAAAAGTAGTAACCCATCGTTTCCTTTGGGTATCCTACAAAGATGCACTTTACATATCGTTGTTGGAGTTTATCTGCTGAGTCACGTTTAACAAACGCCTCGCAACCCCAAACTTTTGGATAAGACAAGTTAGGCACTTTACCGGTCCATAACTCATATGGTGTCTTATCCACCTTCTTAGTTGGAACCATATTTAGAATGCGAATAGCAGATTCAAAGGCATAATCCCAAAACGAAAAAGGAAGAGTTGTAAGATTAAACATAGATCGTATCATATCTTGCAATGTACAATTTCTTCTCTCAGATACATCATTTTGTTGTGGAGTATATGGAGAAGTGAGATGCCGGACAATTCCATTCTCAGCTAGATAATCTCTAAACTCTTGACTCAGGTATTGACCACCTCTATTGGATCAAAGAGCTTTAATCTTCTTTCCAAGTTACAACTCTACTGCTTTAAAAACCTTAAATGTTTCAAATACTTCATGTTTATGCTTAAGTAAATAAACATAACTATAACGGCTGAAATCATCCGTAAAGGTTAGGAAGTAGCTAGCACCTCTCCTTGACACATGTCTAAGTGGTCCACACACCTGTGTGTATTAAACCAAGTCGATCAGAAGCTCTTTCCATACGATTATTGAAAGATTTCTTAGTCATCTTCCCAGATATATACAAGATTCACATTTATCAAATGATTCATCATTGATCCCTTGCAAAAGCCCATCGTGTTGCAGCTTTTCCATGCGAGCCTTGCCTATATGAGCAAGTCGACAATGCCAAAGATAAGATGAATCCAGACCTTTCTTGATTCTCTTATGATTGATGCTATACATTGAATTATTATAATTATTGGATACATTCACATTCATATCAATTTCAAAAATACCAAATTCATAGCAATAGCATTTAAATAAAAAAGATTATTAAACGAAACATAAATTCCATTGCTATTAATAGTATGATGAAAACCAAGATCCAATAAACAAGAAAATAAAACTACACCCCTAACAATTGAAGGTGCATAATGACAATTGTTCAAAAATAGTATTAAGCCCGAAGGCAAAACTAATTCAAATACCCCTATAGCTTCAACAGCTGCATTCGCTCCATTAGCAACGTGCAGATATTGTTGTCCATAAGCAAGTCTCCTCTCAACTCTAAACCCGTGCATAGTATTGCAAATATGAATATCACATCCCGTATCATATACCTAGGAATTTTTATGAGTTAAAGTAAATAATTCAATCACAAAGACCGCACCTAAAGTACTAGGGTTACTAGCTTCATACACGTATTAATATTTATCCATAAACCAACAAGTTTTCCATCCAGTAATTGCTTTTTGAATTCATGGATTTTTTCAGCAAGGCCTTCGTTACCTACAACTTCCGAAACCCTTAAACTTGTTCCCATTCCACCGTTTTTATCCTTCTCTCTCAACACCCCCATCATGAACAAGTAATACAGTCAATCGACCCTCAAACCAGCATCCAAATAACGACACAAACCCAAAATCCAATAACAAAAACCAAGTTAAACATAACCACGTCGCACTTCAGCCCAGAACCCTAAGCTAATCGTCTAAGGTTTCTAAACAAAAACAACAATAAACCTTCAATATAATATACTATCCAATAAGCACAATGACCAGGTTTATACGAATCAGAGTATAAAAGTATGAGAATAGACAGTAGACCAGGAACCAGAAAAACCGATCGCTAAAGCAAACCCTAAAGAAGCGTATAACCCTAATCGACCTAGAAGCGAAAACGATTAACTTGATAGATACAAAATTATAAACGATTTAGGATTAAAAAAATCAATCATAAACAAGTAAGATCAAACCACAGAAGAAGATTAATGGAGAAAACACTTGAAACTGAGCCGGTTGGGGTTTCGAATTTTCTCCACTAGTCGGCAGTTGAGAGAGAGAGAGTCGAGGGGTTTCGAACCTGTTGAAATTAGCTTTTTTATATGGAGTTATTGTAGTATGCCTAAGTTTCTGCCCAAGAAATGA
The DNA here is from genome assembly GCA_030686995.1 of Artemisia argyi. NCBI lineage: Eukaryota > Viridiplantae > Streptophyta > Magnoliopsida > Asterales > Asteraceae > Artemisia > Artemisia argyi. The sequence continues at coordinate 92,834,429 of CM060683.1, read as the reverse complement.
CTCTCATCTCTCAATAACTATATCTTTTCTTGATAGCCAGAGCATCTCGGATAGGTTTCCTAGATTTACCGAACTTTAAGAGATTGACAAAGACCTGCTTTGTTGTGATTTGTACAACCACTTGGATCATTTGGAGGTACCGGTGTTTGATTTGACAGGAAGCCACCACACAAAGGCACTTTATTTGATGAGATTAAAGTTTTTTCTCATTCTTGGTTTAACCATATGAAGAGGAGCTTAAAGCCCCCGCAGCTTGTAGGGATTGTTGATCCCGTTTGAGCTTGTACTAAACCTGTGTAATCCGTCATTTTTATAGCTTCTTGCTAGATTTTCTTAATGGAATTGCTGTTTAAAAAAAACCATTTACGGAACTTTACATTGATAGGTTCATAAAGAGCTTAGTTGGGGTCTAGTTTTTCTAACAAGCTGCAGGTCATTTACCACATTCATATAATTAGATAAAAAGGTAAAATATAGAATGATGAACCATAGGTGATTCTAGTGACATTTTTTGATCTACGACGAAGTAATAAATCTCACTTGTCCATGTTAAGGTATTTTATCATTAATAAAATGAACAAATGATTTCTGTATAACCTCATTCTAAAAACATTTAACAGTATACTTACATGTAAAGATACAGAAAAACAGTTAAAATGACCGATACCTGCATTCCAGTTTTACTAATTAGAAACTAAAAGTCACCAAGCATTAAGTTCAGGAATGCAAATATCGATCCTTATACCAGCTGTTTGTTTTTATTGATATGCAGTCTCCACAGGTATCCATATACACTGAAAGGATATCAAGTTTGTTCTTCTGAACTATCGTCCAGTTATAGTTGTCATTGTTACCTCATTTATACTGTCAAGGTCTCTGTCTACAGTAGAAAACCCTAATCCAATTAAGGACCTTCCAGCAAAAAACCCAGGTTCATCTGGTTGACGCACTACTGAAACAAGATTTTCACTTTGTAGCATGTTGACGACCTCAGACATTGATGGCCGATCTTCAGGCTGTTTTTGGACACATAGCAAACCAACATGTATACACTTTACCACCTCATCCTCTTGATAGGTTGACTCACTTAATACACGGTCCATGAGTTCTAGGGGTCGTCCCGCAGTCCACAACTTCCAAGCCTGCAATAAACATTAATCAATATTTGTGCTCAGAGTTCCTGGGATTGACAGTTTATTTTGCCTAACTACCAATCACGAGGCAGAGTTTTTCATACTTACATGACCTAACAAGTTTAGGTTATGGTCAGGATGGTGAAACCCCCAATTCTTTTTGCCACTAATTATCTCCAAGGCCAAAACACCATAGCTATAAACATCAGATTTTGTCGAAAAATTTCCATTCATTATGTATTCTGGAGACATATAACCACTACACAGAAGAGCATAATTTTTAGATTAAATAGAAAAATACTATAATTTATTGATTAAAAAGCCTACGTAGAGATTTAGAATGTGTACTTACTGGGTTCCAATTACTCGATTTGTCGTTTCCTCTTTTTCACTAGCAAGAATTCTTGCCAATCCAAAGTCCGAAATCTTGGGGTTCATTTCTTTGTCCAGTAGAATATTGCTTGCTTTTAGGTCACGATGTATTATCCTAAGCCTAGAATCATCATGGAGATAAAGAAGCCCTTTAGCCACTCCTTTCGTAATCTTGAAACGATCATCCCACTTAATTAGCCTTTTCTTGACTTGATCTAGACAGTTCCATGTGTAAATTTCAAAACATAAAAAGACAACGTTTAAGAAATTAGATTGTATAAAAGAATTTACCAAAAATTATATGGTCTAGGCTGTGGTTTGGAAGGTATTCATATACTAGTATTCTTTCATTTCCTTCAACGCAATATCCCAAGAGCTTCACAAGATTACGATGTTGAAGTTTCGCTATCAAAGTGACTTCATTCTTAAATTCCCGAATGCCTTGCCAAGAACTCTCGGCTAGTCTCTTCACGGCTACTTCCTCTCCCCGTGATAATTCCCCCTGAATGTAAACCTTTTTTTTTTAATTCTTACTGTTTTTCTATATATGTTGGGAAACATTATATCGTTAAAAATTATTCAATCAAACCTTATAGACTCTACCAAACCCTCCCTCACCAATTTCATTTGAGGATGAGAAGTTATTAGTTGCATCGGAAATTTCATTCAACTCGAAGAAATGGCAGTCTGAATCTTCGTCTTGAGATCCAAATTCTGTCAATGGGCTGTGTTCTGGTACTGGTGCTACATAGAGTGCATTTAAAAAATACATTCATTTTCAAACTGAAATATCATTCAGATACAGGAAATACTATAGATGAAAGTATTGGTACCTCTTGTCTTTGATCTTCTAATAATACACAAAAATCTAAATATAACACCCAATAGAAGTACACAGGAAGTTGTCGACAACAGAACAACAGCGATAACCAATATAAATTTCTTCCTCTTCTTGTGCACAATGGAATCTGATTATAAAAACATTTAGAGAAAAAGAAACAAGTGGATTTAGAATTCTGATCGGGTAAGATTATTAAAATGAGTGTCATCAAACATCCTGATTTTCACAGTTTTTGGTCAATTAAGATAGAGCAAAATGAACTCTAGATCATTAACTACAGCTTTCTATCCAGGGGCCATATAAGTATCACCAAAAGTGCAGAACCAAACCTAGGATAACCAACCGATGATCTTGAACACCAGAAACTTTATCTTCATTTGAATTCATGTTAAGTAAATAAAATTATCCCCCAAATAAAGATACCCACGGTGAAGAAATCATGTTCTCCCATTTTTGGACTTTTAATGACATAGCAAATTCAATTCTAAATAGATGCAATTGATCCGATTCTCACTAATAATAGCACTGTGTAATCCTTTTGCGTAGTATCTTGCTAGGAGTGTTACTTACTTATAATCGTTTAAAAAAAAAAAGAAAAATACATAGAATTAAAACACTCTGTGAAAACAACAGTGAGGCATTTGACAAGTACTTTTGCACAATTTGTACAAAAACAGAAAACTTTAAAGTAAAGGAATAAAAGTTTAATAGTATTTTTATGACAAAAGTTGCTACTCATGGATACAATCTAATGATAACTTTAAGTTTATAAGTTTATGAAGATGCATGGAATGCATTCACATAGAGGATATGAGTGATTCAACCTTATGATATAAATATAATAGTAGGCCGATATGATATTCACCGCTATTGTCTACTTATGAATTATATCATTTGTGCATTTTAGATCAATTTTCTGTTAGACATGTCCATGCCATAGACACTTATATATAGGGAGTGTCAGGAACATGCAAAAAATAAGGTAAAAAAGCCACAAATAACTTTAAAAGACCAGGTACCTATCTCAATGTTTGACATGCGTATGTAAAGATCATTGCCGCCTCCATGAATCACTCGCAGATCAATGAGATCATCAAACCAAACCACACAAATACTCCCATTGCCATACATGTTCAAGTTAGTGTATGCCATACAGTTGCAGTTTTTAGCACACTTGTTCTCACATTCTCTTGTGTTTAAAGCACCCCAAACAGTTGAATTATCAGGCAACTTCATCTGTTCATACTTCAAAAACCCGTCTCCATTGGAGCAATTCAGATCATGTTTTCGCTTGCATCCACTAGAGCACTCAAATCCACACCAGTCTACTGATGAAATTGCCATGAAACCTTGCTCCAAGCATCTACAACTTGGATCATCACTATAACATATGCCATATGATCCACATGATCCAATCCTGTCACAATTATCTTTATTTAAGGTCAAAATTGTTAGCCATCCTTCATTTTTGCTCTTCCACCAAAAGAACTGAAGGCTTCCTAGTGGACTCAAGACCAACCTTAATAAAAATGAATCGTTTAGAGCCGCAAATTTTAAAGAAGCTTCATTGTTATCAAACCTCAACGTTGGTGACAAGATTGGATTATCCATCAAAGAATTCATACCGCTAAATTTTTGTCCATCCCATGGTCCCCATCGCGAAAGTCTAACACCATTCTCTTTTGTGAGAACCAATTGGGGAGATTGAACAGATCTGTCAAATCCAAACTTAAAATCACCATCGGATGGATCATCTTTCTTTCTCCAGGAAGTGATTGCATGGTATCTCTGCCTAGACCCGTAATCCAGACTGAGATCCATCCCAGGCAATAGTGTGTCTCCTGGATGATTAAAGCTTTCCCAGATATACTCTACTCCACAAGACGAATTATCACAATCTCGTACCACAAAATTTCCAGAATTCAAAAGCTGCAAAACCGGTTTACGAGAAGTAGGAGCATAACCTTTAAGTACTATCTTCCAGATGACTCTTTTACTGCCATCTTGTATTGAAAGCACCCCAGAATCATTTACCAAAAAATGTACACCTGAGGATGTTCTTTGAATTGGCCTTCTTCGATTAGCTACCCACACAACAGTGAGCGGTGATATATTTTTGTACCAAATCCCGACGAACTTAACTTCTTTACATGGATTTGAAGGGCAGAAAAATCCTAATTCGAATCGTTGATTTGGAGAAACCAATGTTTCACCTTCACGGAGGTGTGCGATTGTGGTATGGGATTTGGAAGTAGAGATGGAGGTGATAGAAGACGCATTTGATGTGCATATGCAGATGGCTATAAATAACCAAAGACAAGCGCCAGCCATTTTTGGGTTTTACAACTCTATATTCTTAGTGGAGTGAGAATTTTGAAGAAGATTTTCTGATTTGATGTTGACACTTAGAATTGTTTACCCGAAGTTACAGACTGCAGTCTGGCACTTGTCAAAGACACGCGCTTCCTAGTGTGAAAATTGTGTAAATTTGCAATAAATGTTTGAGGATATATGTCAGCCATGTTCAAAGGGTTGACATTTTCTGAATTAAAAATTTATGAAATAATATTTTAATTTTCTTAAGAATATACCTAGTACATCAGAAAAAAAATTGTTCCTTATGTCAAATTGAAAGAAAAAGAACTTACATTTCTAGATAACTGAGTCTTGATGATGTTAATCGGAATCGCAAGATTATTAGCAATCTCAGAGTTAACAAGTAAGAAAATCAGAATAAGATTCCACCGATAAGCTTGATGCAATTCGTTGTTCCAAAATTGGGGACAAATGTCTGGTGACTGTGTTAAAGACTTGTATGAGTGGTTTATCAGAAAGAAATATTGGCAAATGTTCGATCACCGTATGTTATGTGACTCAAGTAAATGAGGCTATGATGCTCAAAAAATGAAGCTTATGCAATGATAGAAAGAGAAACCAAACTTGACGAATACGCGTAATATTGAATTTACAATATATCATCAAAGGGCATTTATAATTTTGGTATATGAGTGACTTATCAATCAAAATATTATTTTGGACAAATTTCAATTGGGACATAAGTAAAATATTAAAGACTTAGAAAGTGTAAATATTTGACTATCTCAAAATTGTAATAATTTGAAACTGTGGATTGTTTAATGATACATACTTCAATACTCTTAAATTTTTTGGATTTTGCCAACAAATTAAATTGTAGTTAATGAATAGAAACTTTCATAACTAAGGGGGGAGGGAGTGGTCCAAAGTTTACCAAACTTTGCCAAATTGCCACATCATCATCTACCAATCACAACCTTCCAACTCAAACTTTACCAAAGTTTACCAAACTTTACCAAAATGGTGGCGGCGGTCACCAAAGTTTACCCAATCCACATTTTCCACATCACATTTATTTTTAATATATAAAACCATAAAACATTAAAACCTCTACATTAATTTCTACTTTACAAAGAAGAAGCAGCAAACTTAAGACCAAATTAAGTTACCGAAATTCATAGTCCCATATCATCAAACTTAAGACCAAATTACATACATATAAACTGAACCCACAAAGAAGAAGCAGCAACAAAGAAGAAGCAGCCACTTTTTTATGAAGAAGAAGAAGCAGCAGCAGCAAAGAAGAAGAAGCAGCAGCAAAGAAGAAGCAGCCACTTTTTTATGAAGAAGAAGAAGCAGCAGCAGCAAAGAAGAAGAAGCAGCAGCAAATGACCGTTTGTGGGCCCAACTTTTCCTTCGGCAAACTTCACCGATTCCACCCTTGCCCGAATTTTGCCGAAGGGCTGGCGGCGGTGTTACCGAAATTTGCCGAGCTTCACCGAGAGTTTGCCGAGCCCACTCCCTCCACTCTAACCAAATAATGCATTAGAAACACATTAAATGAACATGTAAATTATTATACTTGAACATAATTTTCACTTGAATGAATTAATAGAGGTTTAAAATACCAAATATTTAACCCATTTATCTACCAATGCAACTGTGGGTAATAAATCTATTCTCTTTAGGCATGTGAAAAATCAGGCTTGTTTAAGGAAATATCAAAATATAAAACATCAACCTCAAATAGAATTAAAATACTTTCTCTGTTTTAAAATAAGTGTCCAATTTAACTTTTCAGAATTAAAATAGTTTAACTTTGATTTTAAATATATTTTTTTGTGTTATATAATACTTGAAAAAAATTATACAAATGAAAATACATTTAAAACTCAATTCATTCATATATTTTGCATCAAGTATTATATAACACACACAAAAATAGTTAAGGTCAAAGTTAAACGAGTTTGACTCTGAAAAGTCAAACTGGACATTTATTTTGAGGCGAAGGTAGTAATAAACTTTTTACAGCTGTAGCAATTTTTTTAGTGGAGACGGTTAAATATTGTATCCATTTTATATATACTTCCTTAGAAAAAAATAAAAATCGCAAGAAATACAAGTGCTATTAGGCCATCCACTATGATAAACATTTTAAAAGGTTTATACTTGTGTTATGACATTAAATTATAAACCTTTTTGTTTTATAAACCTATCTCCAATATGTTATAAACCTTTTAAAGTGATATAAACATCACACATAATCAAAGACATAAATTATGAAAATGTTCAATATCCTAAACATATTCATGCACATAAGCTTGACATAGATGCTCACTATGGTTTATAAGTACGTTCTTAAACCTCTTCATCATTTTATAAACTTTTTTATAAACCACAACAGTGGATACCCTTACGTAATCAAACCCAAGGTGTATTCAATGCCATATATGTTTCAGGTGTGAAAAGTGCGATACATACATATATGGTAAATGTGGAAAGCATTTAATGAGTTAAATCTTTTGAATACGAAAAAATAAAATAAAATGCAAACTAGAAGAATTTCCTTTCAAATTTAGAGATAAGGTCCTCGTCAATTTTCAGCAACGTAACCGGAATCTAAACAAGCAGTACTCCTCCTCCCCATCCCATTTTATTAGCCGAACAACAAGAAAAAAGTAGATTTATAATATACTAGAAGGGTACCCGCGCGTTGTGGTTGTGGATACCCTGTAACTAAATTTTTTGATGATCAATATATTTCGATTACATGTTTTTCGTGATAATGACTTCATGTAAAGGTGTGCACGGTTTGGTTTGGGTCGGTTTTTGGCTAAACCGAAACCGAACCGAAATATTTAGCTTTTATAAAATCAAAAACAAAAACAGTTAGGTTCTTTGATGTTCGGTTTATTGTCGATTTCAAAAATTCGAGTTAACATTTAAACTTTGAAAGTGTGTTTATTATTATTATTATTATTATTATTATTATTATTATTATTATTATTATAAACATCACTTTATTATTATTAATTTTATTAAAATTTGCATAAAGTTGGGTGAGAGTCTAGACACAACTTTACATAAACTTGTGTTTATACTCTCATCCAACTTTATTATTATTATTATTATTATTATTATTATAAACTTCACTTTCATTAGAAACAAAATCATAGGATTAAAAGAAATTAGTGGGGAGCCTCGAAAATATCTGGGCCCCCACAGATTTTGCAATAGCAAAACTAATCCTACTGAAGATATGAGTAGTAGCACGCGCCCCAATATCTTGAGTTATGGAGAACTTCCGGATCCGCTTAAGTAAGGTCACCACATCTGCCTCAAGCTCCCCCAAAGAGGAAAAAGAGAAAGGGATGAACCCATAGCCCATATCCGCACATTTAGCACCATACTTGACACGCTTGCGTTTTGCGGCATCAATCACCACACGACCTGGCACAAAATCAATCATACCAGTTTGCGTGAGAGGAGACGACCCAGTCAAATCGACATATACGTCCTGTCCTCCGTCCCAGGAAAAGAGCAAGATATCTGCTGGCCGTAGGACTTGCTCCCTTTCTCCACTCAACCCGATGTCGACTTCTTTACGAGCCGAAACCCCAGATCAAGAACAGATATCAACCAAGGTATCGCACACCATATTGTGCCGATGCTTAATACCAATAGTGCCAGTACACGATACAACATGGTCCCCGTAAATATCCCCCGTGAAAACCTTAGAGCAAGCTGAGCACGACATCTGAACAGAGAAAAGGAGGACACCTAGCCGGTAACATAATACGCACCTGTAAGTTCTGGCATTCATAGTCTGCCCAGCCCAGATATAGGAACCACCCTAAGTCAGTCTGAAGTGTAGTCCTCCCTTTGCGACCTCCAGAGTGCCATTTGTCGAGAAGATAGGCAAAATGTAGATTCAGCCATTTGGGTAACACGTTTGAAATATATATCTGCCATTTCCTTCATGAGTTTGGGGGCAGCGATCTCATCCGGGTTACTTAGAAGGCCAATCTCCATTTTCGCATTAAAATCACTCAAGGCCTCTTCGAAGGAAGGTCCCGGGGTTACAATATCAGAATGTCTGAGGAGCTTAGTCTGTAGTTTGGCATACTGGAGTCTAGACGCAAGGAATGCATAATTCAAGGCATCCCCTGCTGAATATACGCCGAGCCCTCCAAATACGAATGGCAGGGTGGCCAGCCTCCATAGCGAATCACCAAATCAAGGCCCAGAAGCAGTAACAATATGTTCCAGAGAAGAATGCAGTGCCGCATCAAATGCAATGTGAGCGCGCCCAAAGACCCGAGGTGGACATGTGCGCATGGAGAAGTATAACTTTGAAATGTCGGCACAAGCCCGAAGAAGTAACAACTCACATTAGGGGTCCCTAAGTTTAGCAACAGCATCCATGAGTTCAATAGTTTTAGCAACCCTTTTCATAACAAGCTCACTGCTAAACTCAAAGTCTATGCTGGTCGGGCCACCCAATAATTTGACTCCACGGGTCGGTCTAGCAATATTGGGCGGGAAAACACCTGCAAGCGTGCTTCTAGGGTCTTCCTTTGGCCAAAAAACCTCGGTTTTGTCAACATTGAGGTGTAGACCACGCCGTGGTCCATCTAACATGATAAACTCTAAAGCCTTCCCCATGACCAAGGTATCTCCAATAATAGTGCCATCATCTAGATACCAAGCTTGAAGGGAAAGACTAAAGGAGTCACTAATCTTACATATCAAAGGATGTAACACAAGAGCGAAGAGAAGAGGTCCGAGTGGGTCAATTTGTTGTACACCCTGATGCGAGCATAACGTGTGTTCTCCATAATATAATCTAGCCGGGCTAGAGTAACAAAATTCAACCCAACGTGAAATGGCAGGACAACGTAAGCGAACCTCTTGTAGCATAACCTCTCGGTCCACCAAGTTGAAGGCGTTTTTGAAATCCACCAATAACATCGAAAAGACCTTCCTCATCGCCCCGGTCCTCAATAAACCTATTCACGGCGTGAAGAATAGCCTCCCCTCCTCCAGGGACCCCAACACCAAACTAGAGGTCATTTAAATAACCATATAAGGAGTGGCCGATCATAGAAGCACCAACCTTAGAGACTAAACGCCTCCAAACTGTCCCTACAACAATGGGACGGATACCACCTTCGGGCTTGATCAGCGGTGTGAGCGGAGCACTCGCAATATGCTCACCCAAATCTCTAGGGCATTTACCATCAAGAAAAAGATTTACCACTTGGGTGATAGAATCGATTAACTCATTGGAGATAGCCACAACAGCACCACTAAAACAATCCAAAAGGTGTTGGGCGCGCAATCCATATCAACCACAAGATGTACCAAGGGGGAAACTCTTGAACATATCAATGACCACAGTAGGAGATGCAATGAGGTTATGATGGTCAATAGGTATATCCGGTAGGGAAGGAGCAGACTTGAAGGGGTGCTTAGCTTTTAAGTCCTCAACAGTGGTCACATTATAAGGAGCAACCCTCGAAGAAGAAAGAACTCTGACAGCTGCAGTATAATGGCTATCGCAGATCTTCCTCTTACATTGGTTGACATTACGATCACCCAAATCCGGGTTCTCCTCGTCAATATTAGACCATGTAGGTGATGAGGCGAAATTTGTTACGCTTTTAAGGGTCATTTAAGCCCTAAGTCGTGATAATGTGATCAATTATTACCCTAAATCGTTCCTTTTGTCATTTTAGGTACTTTTGAAGAGAATTCTGGAAAAGAAAGCATTTTGGACGTTTTTGGAGCAAAAGTGAAGAAAACGACAAAGTCAGGAATCCATGCTAGAATTTACACCTGACGGCGTCAAGATATTCAAGGGGATGGCGTTAGCCTTTGTGACAAGAGGTGGATATTACATTTACACTTGACGCGCCACAAGACAATTTGAGAATTTACAAGTGACAGCGTCACGTTCTATTAAGGGTAGGCCGTCACGTATAACACTAAAGCATGATGGCCCAGAAGACATAGAGAGGGACGGCGTCAAGAAGTTGGATTAGGCGACAAGAAACCCTAGCCGCGGCGAGATGACGGCGTCAACCATCAAAATATGATGCCGTCACCCATGTAAATCTATATATAGTTTTTGATTTTTCATTCATTAAGAGAGAAACTTTTTAGTGGAACACACACACAAACCCTAGTACGAATTTCAAAACTTTGTAAGGGTTTCATACCCTTGTTTCTTCCATGTTCAATTAAAGATAAGTAATCCATTAATCATTCAATATGTCTATGTGTTGTTTGATTATATCTTATGCTTGTCTTTCTTTTAATAGGCTAGGCTAGGTTTATTTGTGTTTGCTTAGATGTAATGAGACCTAGTTATTGATTATTGATTGATGGTTTGTTATTAGTTGTTGTTGGGTGATTGATAATCGATGTTAGGCTTAAGAAAACTGGCTAATCTCCTATACGGTAACTTTCTTGAACGTCTTAAGAAACATGAATCGAATGTGTACTACGATTTTAATGGTTGTATTTAATGCGTAAGTGACTATTAAGGAGTCCATGGTTAGGATACTAAACGTGTCGCCATAGGAAGAGATAGAAGCTTATAGAGTTGGGGAAGATCGTACACGGCCTCACGAATGGTATTAAGGAATGCAACCCGTCACCCACGCAATTGTAACAAGCTTATCAATCAATAAAAGATAAGTAGGGAGTAATGAAGTCTAAGTAAACACGTTTTCTCCATATATAAGTTTTCTCATTTTATTTTCTTGTCATTTTTATTTTTATTGCATTAGTAGTTAATGGGTTAGTTGACTAGCAACTAATTCCGCCCACTTTTCTAAAAACCGAGAGTTTTACTTGCTTTCCATAAAATATAAAGATACAAAAAGAATCATCCCTCACCTCTAGACCTAGTTAGATTAATCGCAATCATAGCGAACACTATTCCCTGTGGAGAACGATCAATCCCCCTGTACTTGCCACTTCACTATACTACATCGGTCAGGTACACTGCCTGGTGGGGATTGTAAGCTTCTCAAGATCCCTTGAGAAGTAAAACTTTTGTGTAGACTACAATCTAGCACATCAAAGTTTTTGGCGCCGCTGCCGAGGAATAGTTATTGTTTAGGTTGAATTTTATCTTTATTAGGTCTACTCACTAGATTCCTTTCTAGTGAGATTTTTATTTTTATTTTTATAGGTTCTCTTTAGTCTATTTTATTTCTTCGTTTCTTTGTTCGTAACCATTACCATCTGCTATCATGGAAGGTGGTAATATCTTTGATCTCATCAACCCACCACAACAAAACCCACAACAAGCAAACCAACCTCCTAGAGCCCGCACTTTAGGAGAATACTCCCGACCTAGCCACCAAGGCTATCGAAACAACATTGAGCTCACTCAAGGAGCCAATGTGTCTCCCTTGCGATCCGACACCATCCGGTTGGTGCAAAGCGGATGTGCATTCCATGGACTTCGTTCCGAAGATCCAAACCAACATCTCAAGGATTTCCTTAAAATCGTAGATTCCATAGACCTTGATGTTGGCACTCGAGAGACGACCCGATTGCGTCTCTTCCAATTCTCTCTACGTGACCAAGCTAGTCAATGGCTTGAGTATTTACCCGCGGGATCCGTCACATCTTGGGATGATCTCACTTCTCGTTTCCTTGCTCAATTTTTCCCACCGAAAGATCCACCAAGTTAAGGAATGACATCTTGATGTTCCAACAACGTCAAGATGAAACTCTTTACGAAGCATTGACTCGTTTCAAGGACTTACTTCAAAAAGTCCCTCATTACTGCATAGATCTTTGGCTCCAAGTCAAAATTTTCTATTACCATATCAATCTCCCCACAAGGAGAACCATTGACCAAGCGGCCAGTGGTAAGCTACGTGATCGAAGTGCGGAAGAATCATGGGAACTCATAGAAGATCTTGCTCTCTATGTCAACAAAAGGTGGAATGATCCCCGTGATTTGAACAAAATGGTCAAGGCAATATCTTTGCCTTCGAATAATTCAAGCACTTCCGACCGTAGGATCATGGAACTTGAAGACCAAGTCAAGTTTCTCATGAAATCCTATGAAGCTCCTAAACCTTCAAGCCAAGTGAACAAAATCACTTCTTCATGTGAGTATTGTAGTGGTCCTCATGACACTCGTAATTGCATGGAACTCCCCGAACAAGCTTTTGCGGACTACGCATCCTCGCGTACCGACGAAGCGGGAGACAAGTGGTACACTTTCAAACTCGAGCCAAACCCTTACGGTGATTCATATAACCCCGCTTGGAAAAATCACCCAAACTTTAGGTGGAAACAAAATCAAAACACTCCTCAAAACAATTCTTCCAATCCACCTAATCGTTTCCAATCAAACGCTTCATCCTCAAACCGTACCTTCAACAACAATCCTTCCAATAACTATGGTAGTACCAATAATCTTGAAGGATTGATGTCCAATTTTATGGCATCTCAAGAAGCCCGCATAGCTAGGTTTGAAGCCAAATTCAACCAACAACAAACGAAGATGAGCAATAAAATTGACAATTTGTTGAAGGCTCTCAACAACCAAGTGTTGGCACCGCCAAATAAAGACGCTAGGAACACAAGTAGCAGAACCCAAACTAAGAACCCCTCAACATCCAAACATGTCCACTTTGTCAATGTTGTCACTATCAAGCCAACAGATAAGGATATGACTGAAGTTAAAAATGAACCTACGAATGAAGTTAAGGAAGTTGAGGAGGATAAGGAGAAAGAAGTGGAGGATGTAGAAGACTACTTTGATAGGTTACCAACTAAGGAAGAACGTGCATACCATAAGGATTTATTTGATGACCCCGAGACACCATACTTCCTAGGATCACCAATAATCAAAGCGGGCAATCCATCTAATATCAATATACCATGCAACATTGGGCATGTGCATGTATGGAAAGCTTACATCGATCTTAAATCTCCCATAAACATTATGACTAGGATCCATTACAATTGGATAATGAAAAAGCAACTTGGACCTAGGATATTTCCTAACATATGTAGGATGAGTAACTTTGTGGGAAGAGTTAAGGGATTGCATGTCTTAGTAGGAAACTTCACATATGTTACCGATTTTGTGATTGTAGAAGATATTCGTCCGGTAATAGATAATTGTTTAGCTCAAGTAGTGTTTGGGAAGCCATTTGTTGAAGTCTCTAAAAGGAGTTATGACCCGTCTCTAGGGATAGTTAGATTCAAAGAGGAGACCGATGAGATAGCCTACCAAATGCCTTATAAGATAGAGCAATACCGACTTCTATCGGACCTTGAGAAGGAGCATAAGCAAGCGGCCTACTATAAGAATGATGAGGATAGACGTAGAGGAGTAGACAACGTAATGAAGAAAATACTTGGTTTCTACAAAGAATGCTTGCAACTAGGTCCGGAATACAAAACTAAACCCGAGGATGACCTAGAGAACGTTACTAATGATTGAGTCACGTAATAGGGCGTGACTTTGAGTCTAGCTACAAGACTCGTTAATAAAGAAAAGCGCTTATTGGGAGGCAACCCAAGCTTTATTTGTTTGTTTGTTTGTTTATTTGATTTTATTTGCTTCCGTATGTTTGTTTTGCTTTCATTGCTTATTGTTCGTGTATCAAACATTTTGTGAAAATGCTTTATTTTGTTTTTAACTTCGACTTGATTACATATAAAGGTATTTTGCAAAAGATAATTGTAAGGGAAATCTAAATTTGTTTTTAAGAACGGATTGAACATGAACGATAACAATGAGATATACACATACATATTAGTATTTGTTTGAGTCAAATGCTTGTATCGAGTCATAATGATTGTTTTGCAGGATTCCAGGAATTAGAACATGGGTTTTTCTAGAAATTTTCCGGAAACAAAGTAAAAGATTTTTTGTCAGATCAATTCTGACGGCGTCAGGCATGACCTGACGACGTCAGGTATAATTTTCTGGAAATTTTGCAGGTTTTGTTTTTCTACCGGAATTGTAAAGTTTCGTAAAATCTATATTTTATAATCTCCAGGAATCTGCAAACATTCATCCCACAAGCATTATATCTTTACTTGCTTTCTAGGATTTAATTTTATGTAGATTTATCGTCGATTTTACGCGAGGTTTTCTTGTTTGTTTTCTCAGCTAATTAATAGGTTATGTTGGACAAGAAGATGTACATGGATAATCAAGCTTTTGGCGCTGCTTTAATCTTGGATTTTTCACATTTTCTTGGAGGAGGATTTAACCATGTCACTAAATCATCCACATCGAATGAATCAGGGGAGTATTTGTTTCGTTTTCCTTACTTTTACTTTCTTTCAATTGAACATTAGGGACAATGTTCCGCTTAAGTGTAGGGGGGGGGGGTAAAGGAAGATTCCTTAGAGATTACAATTGCACTTGATTTTTGTCTTGTCTAATAGTAGATGTGTAATAAAAGTGAGAGAAATATTTGTTAGGGTAATTTTAGCACGAAATTTAATTTTTTTTGCGACATATAAGAGTGAAACTTTAGTCCTAATAAGCGTCTCATGGATAGGAGTTATATGACTAGCAAAAAAAAAAAAAAAACGTACCACTCAAAAATTTTCACCCCAAATATGTGAGGTTCGCCCCTAGATTTGTTAGGAAAAGCCTTAGTGCTTATGAGTGTACCTGTAGCATTTAGATTCTAGAACTTGCGTTAGTGATTCATTCCGAGACCACATGTGAGACTACATTCGTGTAGTTGGAATTACTACATGATAAGAGGCATTAGGATAACCCATGTTTTTAAGCTTGTTTATATAATTACATTGACTTCATTGGTCAAGTAATTTTCCCACACCCTTGCGATATACTCATTTTTAGTACATGATACCCCTAGTACACCGCTCAGAGCCTATCTTTTTTTTTTCTAACTTTAAGCATTTTACTTAAAGAAAGAATTTGTTTACAATCCACCCCCAAATGTACACCCAAATCGCCTTAGCCTTCCTTGTATGCACTCATCTTTAGTACATTATTGTTACAACATTTGTTTTTAACCCTTTGTTAATTGTCTAATTGATTACATGGTTGCTAAGTCGAGTCATATCTTGTACATATTGTTTTGGGACGATTGGGACTCATGGGTAAAGTACTATTATTATGGATTAATGGGGAAGAACATCAATTATTACCCCCATATGTGCGTTAATATTTTAAAGTACTCCAAGTGTTTTGATTATCTTAATTCAAGTAATTAGATTAGTTACATGTAAAGTATGTAAAAGTTCAAGTGTAAGGGGAGAACCGAGCCCCCTTGATGTATTATTTTTGATGGTAGGGCAAGAGTGTATGCAAAAAAATAAAAATAAATAAATAAATAAATAAAAATTAAGAAAAAAAAATTATAGAAAAAGAGAAAAAAACATACGGACTACCATCCCGTTTTCTTTTATGTTATTTTATTATTAGCCTAAGTTGAGTCGAGTCTTGGCTTGGCAACGCCACATTGTACATGTAATTAACTAAGATAATTGACTTGCCACCAGTAAAATATCCCTTTATCCAACAAACCGTGTTTTCTATATCCCTACACCTAACGTTATAACCCTTGGAAAAGACCTCTTTGATAGTTTTCCTAGGTGCTTACGCCAAGTGGTGGAGGTTTTCGATCCTTTCCCAAGCCTATGGTAATCTATTTGCTATGACAGGTAGTGAGTGATATTTTTCCATTTCCATTAGTTATATTTAGGTTTATAACACCCGAGAGATGAGAGTATCCAAACACTATTTGTGAGGTGCTAGTGTATAATCTCCATGCTTGTTTTGATTAAGGTAGAACGATCATTTGTTGTAATTACTTTTATATTAATGTTAAATGACCCCTAGCATGTATTTTGATTAGAATAAAAGCTCATTTGCTTGAGGACAAGCATATCCCAAGTGTAAGGGTATTTGATGAGGCGAAATTTGTTACGCTTTTAACGGGTCATTTAAGCCCCAAGTCGTGATAATGTGATCAATTTTTACCCTAAATCGTTTCTTTTGTCATTTTAGGTACTTTTGAAGAGAATTCTGGAAAAGGAAGCATTTTGGACGTTTTTGGAGCAAAAAGTGAAGAAAACGATAAAGTCAAGAATCCATGCTGGAATTTACACCTGACGGCGTCAAGATATTCAAGGGGACGGCGTCAGCCTTTGTGACAAGAGGTGGATATTATATTTACACTTGACGCGCTAGAAGACAATTTGAGGATTTATAAGTGATGGCGTCACGTTCTACCTAGGGTAGGCTGTCACGTATAACACTAAAGCGTGACAGCCCAGAAGATATAGAGAGACACGGCGTTAAGAAGTTGGATTGGGCGACAAGAAACCCTAGCCGCGGCGAGATGACGGCCTCAACCATCAAAAGGTGACGCCGTCACCCATGTAAATCTATATATAGTTTTTGATTTTTCATTCCTTAAGAGAGGAACTTTTTGGTGGAACACCCACACAAACCCTAGTACGAATTTCAGAACTTTTTAAGGGTTTCATACCCTTGTTTCTTCCATGTTCAATTAAAGATAAGTAATCAATCAATCATTCAATAAGTCTATGTGTTGTTTTGATTATATCTTATGCTTCTCTTTCTTTGAATATTCTAGACTAGGTTTATTTGTGTTTGCTTAGATGTAATGAAACCTAGTTATTGATTATTGATTGATGGTTTGTTATTAGTTTTTGTTGGGTGATTGATAATCGATGTTAGGCTTAAGAAAACTGGCTAATATCCTATACGGTAACTTGCTTGAACGTCTTAAGAATCGGATGTGTAATACGACTTTAATGGTTGTATTTAATGCATAAGTGACTATTAAGGATGCCATGGTTAGGATACTAAACGTGTCGCTATAGGAGAGATAGAAGCTTATAGAGTTGGGGAAGATCGTACACGGCCTCACGAATGGTATTAAGGAATGCAACCCGTCACCCACGCAATTGTAACAAGCTTATCTATCAATAAAAGATAACTAGGGAGTAATGAAGTCTAAGTAAACACGTTTTCTCCATATATAAGTTTTCTCATTTTATTTTCTTGTCATATTTATTTTTATTGCATTAGTAGTTAATTGGGTTAGTTGACTAGCAACTAATTCCGCCCAGTCTTCTAAAAACCGAGATTTTTACTTGCTTTCTGATTACGTGTGAGATGTATATCAAATAAATACAAAGTAATCGTGAGGGGAATTCACTAATCAACCTTTGTGAAAAGACCGATTTGCAAAACTCCTGAATACAATATATATATATATATATATATATATATATATATATATATATATATATGTGTGTGTGTGTGTGTGTGTGTGTGTGTGAGATACCGGGCAAGTGATTACCCGGATCGTGTCCCAACAAGGTGTGAATGGGCGATATCATGTGAGATTCGAGATTAAAAGGCTTGTAAGGATTGGTTTTGATTATTTGGTATTGTGGAAATACGGGAAATTGCAAATAACGTACGAAAAGTTAAATTAACGAAACTAAAACACGAATTCAAATAATGAATGAAAATTAAAATTTAAAATCTACTTAAAATTCTACGGGAATGATAATAGGAAGCTAGGGAACCCTAAAACGTAATCTAATTTTAAAAACGTAAAAGTTAATTAAAGAAAAACGCGAGTGCGCAAAATAAAACGTGAAATTAATGCTACACTAGTCCTACAGAGGTAAAAATAATTTTCCTACGTTCTAAAAGGTAAAATAAATTTTTTGAGAAAAAGAAGAACATTTTTTTTTTGACTTTTTAATTAATTAATATGAATTAAAACAATTAAAACTAATTAAAGGGATTAAAAAAAAAATACTAAACTATAAAAAATAAATCTGAAATTTTTTAGAAAAATCTAATATGCTAAAAAGGAGCTAGGAAAAATCTAAGGGGAGCATAAGCAGTTGTAATAAGCAGTTAATAAGTAAGCTAGAAGCTGAAATGTAAACAAAAATAAGCTAAACAGACAGTACTATATTAAATAATAAATTAAATCTATCATAACAAGAAGCAACCATTAGATCAGATGGTTAAGGGAGTTATGTGTCTGTTATGGAAGGGTGAGGAGGTCACAGGTTCGAATCCTGTGACCATCCTTTTTTTTTAAACATTTTTTTTTTCAAATTTTCAAAACAAAAAGCTAAAGATTAAGCAGATTAGAAAGTGAAAAGTACAACAGTTAACTAATAAGGCAAATAAAGGGATTTTGAAAACTAAAGCTACTCTAAAAGCTACTAAATAAGCTACTAGGGGAAGTTTATGCTAATGGTAACTAAGGGTAACTAAAAAGCACTAATGGGGAACAAGAATAAGTAATTACCAGAACCTAATAAGCACTTAAACTAGGCTAAAAAGCACTAGGGGCTGCTGAAATAAGGAAAACAAATTAACTAAATGGCTACTTTAGAGGGCCTGAAAAGCTAACAAAAAATTCACAAAAATAAAGAAAAAATATGGGCTTGAAGACAAGCTGGAAAATAAGCTAAGAATCAATTTTTAGGTCAAATGGTCAAGAAACGAAGAAATTAAAAATGCTACCCTAAGGGGATGTGGGGTGGTTTTGTGACAGCGAAACATTGGGTAAAGTGGGTCAAATTTGGGCTCTTGACCCACAAAAGTGAGAGTACAGGTTTGTAATGCTATTGTGAACCTAAATCGACCTAATGACAAGCAAAGTAATCAACTAAAATGGCCAAAATAAAAGAAAACTACATGGTCATCTAAAAAAACAGTTAAGGATGAAAATTATGGAAAATTAAACTTAAATGCTTTAAAACTTTTTTAAATTGTAAAAACCTACTTTAAAACTACTAGTACTAGTAAAAAACCGTTAAATGAAATCCAAAATTCGGTAAAGAACCATTTTTAGAGCAAATAAGAGCTTATCCCAAACACCCCCTTAAACTTCTAAAAATCAATTATAAACTGATTCAAGGCGCAGAACTTGAAGGTAAATGGTTAAATAAGCAATAACTAACCTAATTAAGCAAAGAGTAACATGTAAATGAGCTTAAAACAGAATGTGAAATTTGAGCAATGAACAAAACTAAAAACTGAAATTTGATTTAACTAGAATAAAAAGGCTACATGAATTTTAAAGAACACTAAAAAAAAACTAGATTATAAGACTAAAACTCTTACTAAAACCTACTACTCCTCTTTAATGGCTACAATCTAGTTCATATATATACTATTGATAAAAAAAAAAAAAAAAAAAAAAAAAAAAAAAAAAAAAAAAGAAAAAAAAAAAAAACTTCCATCTTCTTTGGCTTGTAGCTGTTGTGTTTTCTTTGTGAGAAAATGCAACCTTGAACCCAATTGTGCTTTCTTGAATTAACTTGAGCCTTTAGATAAGCTTGGTCTCAAAGTCATACATTCTCAGCCGTTGTATGATAATTATCCATACTTGGATTGCCAACTTGGCAGGAGGGGGGGCATCACGTGAAGGAGGGGTGGAGTGTTGCAGATAAATAGCAAGAGGAGGGGGAGGGTTTATGGTCTGGTGGGTAAAGAGATGCAGGGGAGGAAGATGAAAGCGTTTGACAAGAAGGTTTGACTTGGAAGTGGGATAAAAAAACGTTTTTATTAGTTGTTGGGGTTTGGGTGGATTTTGGACTGGGTTTGTGTAGGTTGTGGGTTTCGGTTAGGAGAGGTGTAGTGGGCTGGGAGTGGAGATGGATTGGGTTGGTTTATTAGTGTTGGGTTTAGGAATTAGGATTAGTGTTAAGATTAGTTTTAGGTTTTTAGGATTAGTAGTTTAGTAGTTAAAAAATATTTAATAAAACTGAATTTGTAAAAAAATTATTTTTGTAGTTTTTTTATATATATTAATAATAATAATAATACTTATAATAATTATAAAAGGTAAAAACAAGTTTTTAACAAAATACTAAATAGGTTTTGACAAAAAAAAAATGTTTTTGGTGATTTTATTTGGGAAATGGTTTTTGATTTTGAAAAATGATTTGAAAATGATTTTGTAATTAAGTTACGGGGTGAAAAAGGGTAAATTGGGTATTTTGGAAGTTTGGTTAAGTGTCGGGTGATGGGCAGTTTGGTCATATTGGGTTTCGGTTAAGGGTAAAAAGTGATAAGGGTTTTCCATGCCTTCCCCATGTCACATTCCAGATCTTGACTTTGACTTTAACTTTTCGTCATTTTCTTCGTTTTTCTTCAAAATTTTGTCGAGTCGATCCGGTAATGCTCCATTTTGCTTCGTTGCCCATCCAAGCTCCGGCTTTTGACAATTTTCCAAATCTCGTGCTCGTTTTTGTCTTTTTGGCCTCAATTATGCTTGTTTTTTAAATATCCGTACCTGCACGATCACAAACACAAAAACACAATATCTTTGGCATTTATGGTTAGCTTGTGTCTGTTTTGGTCTTAATTTGACCAGAAAAAGGTGTGTGAATAAGCACACACCAAAATCCCCCAGACTAAGGTATTGTCGTGTCCTCAAGCAATGGCATCACTTCACGCTTTTGAGATAAATAATTCACAACTCTTTTTACTAACTTTGAAAAGTAGCAAAATGTTCAAAAGAGATCACGCACATTTATTATCGAAAACGCCCCGTTTTTCATCTTTATTTCCCATGCTACTATTTATGTACTTTTTTCTTATTATTTGATGGTATGTTGACTTTCATCATTTTTCAATAACATTTAAGGTCACAGAGTAAGCAACACCGCTCAGAGAAAAGTGTCCATACGGATAGAATTCATCGTCCCTGATTTTTCACAAGTTCCCAAGCTAAGCGTAAAAACGAAATCATAGCCAAATATGTCATTAGATGCTAATACTACTCATAAATGCTACTTGTAAATTCCTGCTCCCAAGTCTTATTGTATCTAGACTTTGTTAAAGAAATGATTTCTCATTTTCGTTCCGACAGGTTTAAAGTCTGATAGATTTAGGCGGATTTAAAAATCGTTTAAATTTTAACTCAAAAGGCTCACACATTCACACCACATTTATTATATTTTTCATTTTTCATTTTTTCAACATTTTTTTTTTAACTTTGTTTTATATATAACTTGTACCTCAAACATACGGAGCTTCACGGTGAATCTCCCAGACCTAAGTGCCTTTTAGAACAAAGGATGCAAGGATCCGCTTGTCGAACCGCAATTATTTTTGGTACTTATGACTTTATTTCATTTTTACTTTGCCTCAAGCATACGGAGCTTCACGGTGAAACTCCCAGACCTAAGCGCCTTTCAGAACAAAGGATGCAAGGATCCGCTTGTCGAACCGTAGCTATTTTTGGCATTTATTACATATTAATGGTGTTATTTATGAACCTCATGTAGCATAGAACAAAACGGGGAGTTCCAAGACCTAAACGCCTTTTAGAATAAAGGATCCAAGGCCCATTTAATGCTTATGCCGCACGTAAAGTGAGCGGAAATTTAGACAACTTTTGAAAATGCGTAATTCTAATTATTTTATTTTTGGGTTTTCAATCTTACGGGAGCAAGGAACTACAAGTAACCGTTACAAGTAACCGTTACAAGTAACCGTTATGAGCACTAATTATTTTATTAGTGTTTCGATGGTTTATTTGTCATCATTAAAACATGAAGAGATCTTGATCATGTTGCCTCAACAATCTCCCCCTTTTTGATGATGACAAATAAAAACCGAAAGCAAATAAAATTACAAAACTTAGCGAAGACAAACCGCGCCTTTGGTGTCGCTTGCGACTTGAACTTTGCCTTGTAATTTGGTGAAGCCTTGAACATTTTTGAATGGTCTTCACGCTTTTGCTTTCTTTCTCCCCCTTTTGTCGAAACAAAAAGGCGGGACTTCCAATCAAGCCAGGTTTCGAACTTTGGCATGTGGGATAGATGAGCTAGCATGTATGTGCACCCGAATGTGCTCCCCCTTGAACATAGCTCCCCCTAGATCGTTGCTCCCCCTTGTTTCAAGGCGGTGATCCATGGGTCATGAGCCTCACCTTTGCGGTGGCATAGCTACACATAGAAATCACAACACGCAACAAACAAGAAATCCTCACATGTGAAAGTTCCAAAAATGGGTTAGGTGACCATTTGGAAACTTGCAACATGGGTTAGTCCTCATAGCAATACGTATATATGTGTATGTGTTTGTCCAATTAGATTTTATAAAAATTATCCCTTTATGACTTTTATAGACCGAATGATGAGCAATAGTAATACTATATATATATATATATATATATATATATATATATATATATATATATATATATATATATATATATATATATATATATATATATTCATATGAGTATTATTATATCATAACATAAGCATTTTATTTCATAGAAGAAGCATGGATCATACAACCAACTAAGCAACAACACTTAAAACATCCTAGAACTCCTAGGGAAAACTACAACATCTTATGAATAGATCTTAAAACTCAAGAGAGTCCATTTTGAAAGATTCTGATTGTACAATATTTTGCACTGCCAGGCCTTCGATGGTGATCAAAGGAAAATGAGGGGTGTTGTGATTGCGCCAAGCTTGGATATAACCTGAAATAAGAAATACTAAAACACTACGTTAAGTGATTGCGCAGGGGTTGGACCCTGCGAACCACCTCCGGCGTGTGAATGAGTAATTGGTATGAGAGTTTAAGTATATGTGTAGTAAAGTAAGGTGAGATAGATTGCATACCAGATTTGTCATCATCCAGGATTATTTATAGGTGAAGAAAACGGTCCTGGAGAGTGGTCACACGTTTGATGGAGATCATGGGGGCGTCCCATGATTTGTGGTAACCGCCAGGGGTTAGTGCCCCACTCCTCCGGGTTTAGCGGGGGTGCTAAAGAGGAAGAGGCGACGTGGGTAAGACTTGGTCTCCCCAATATTGGACTTGGCATTGTTCCGTCCTTGAAACTTATCGAGAGATACCCCGAAGGGCTTAATCCTTCGATTGGCGAATTCCCACTTGGTAACTAGATCATTAATGATTAGTTCTACGCCAAAGAAAGTTTTAGGTGGCTAGCCAGAGCCTTCGATTTTGTAGATTGCGATTACACTCGAAGGGGTGTCCTTCGAGCTGATCGGAGGGTACATCATCAAGCCCCCCAGTTGAAAGTCAGATATGCACATAAGAATATGTGGCTTACAACTCTAATAAACTAACCGCGTTAGCTCGTAGGATCCTGCACAAGAAAATTAACGTCGCCAAATACGCATTAAATGCGCTTAAATACCCTCTAACTAACTTGAGTTATATCACCACTTGCCAAAGCATTGGTAATCCCATACGTCCTCTCAATGTGTTAAATCCTCTTTTGGAATCCGGATATGCACACAAGAGTATGTGGCTTACAATTCTATCGTCAATTGAACTAACCGTGTTAGCTCGCAGGGCCTTGTAAAAGAGATTAACTTCGCAAAATACACATTAAATGCACATAAATATTACCTAACAACTCACAATGAGCCTATAGTAGCAATATCCTCGGTAAACAAAAATGTCCCTTCAAATTTTGAAAAACCATTGGAATCCGGATAAATACACAAGACACGTGTATGGTTATGATCAAAAAGAGAGAGACGGTATAAATGTTTATCACCCTAACCCTAAATCATTTTTACATTGCGCCCTAAATTATTTTTCTTCGCTGTGTGCGTATTCCGGTCAAAATCATCATGTTTTATTAATCCACGCGAGAAAAAAGGTAAATTTGCTCTTTGTTAAACTATTTTATCGTAGAGGTAGCTGTCTTCGTCAAGCAATATGGCTAAAAATAACAAATTCGTGATTAGAGAACAAAAATGCACTTTATCAAAAAATGAGTTACGCACTTTTCTTGAGGATTATCCTATTCCGAATGAATTTAAGATCATGCTCCCTAGTAAGAATCAAACAATATTTGATGCTCCTACAGGATATGTGGGTCTGTACACCCATGCTTTTAAATTGTCAAACTTTAGAATACCTATCCACCCTTTGATTTTAGAGTTTATGCAATACTATGAAGTACACATCTCTAGGTTCAACCCATTTGGCCTAGCTAAGTTGACAACCTTCATAGTGATGTGTAAAGCTTATGGGTATGAGCCTACACTTACAGTGCTTAGAGGTTTTACGAACCTGTACCCGGGCGGGGATTGGTTAACTTTGGCAAAAAGAGGTGACCCTGATGTCCCAACTATATTGTTAAAGCCTTTTACAAATATAACGGACTGGAAAGGGAGTTTCTTTTACATACAAGATACAATTATACCTCCAGAGTACCCTGCTTTGGTGAACGAAGCATACAGGTTTGATAAAAAACATTTCAAGGACGAGTTGCCTTACACTGTTCGAAGGAATCCATTGTACCGGCGTCTTGTTCGCCATCCAGTGAATGTTCAATCTTTCCCCGAGCCCATTCTGTACATGGCTGGTATTGTTGACCGCTGGGAGGGTTCCCCTATGAAGCCTGAAATTGTATGTGATGGAAAAAGTATGTATACTCTTTATTTAAATAAATTTGAGCAACTTATCTGATGATATTTATCTGTTTTCTTTCTTGTTGCAGGAATGTCTTTCCGAAATTTTGTTGTTGCTGATGGTGCTAAAGAGACTAGCTTCCTTCCAAAGAATCCTGAGGAGGTTAGTTATGGTGTTGGTTCACCCTCCGTGTCTATGAACAATCAAGAAGAGGATGATGCAAAGATGGTTTAGCCCCTAGCTTCCCTGCAGCTTTCCAAACCAGACAAAAAATCAAAGCCTATGGTGACAGAGGAGACTTCTTAGTTGGTGGAGAATGTTGCTGAGTCCGATGACCCTCTCTCTGAGGATGACCAGGTGACTATTATTGGCTCCTCTTCTGGCATAGCTGACAGGGTTCGAAACATGAAAGGTACGAGTGCTAAGCCTGTGAAGCCTACTCCCAAGAGGAAATTGATTTTGCCAACGCCTCCCTCCAGGAACACCAGGCAGAAAGGTCAGATTATTACCAAGAAAGCTACTGAAGCGTTGGATGAAGATATCCATGGTAAGTATATGTGTCATTGATTTGACAGTGATATGTGTATATGTCTTCTAATTGATTGTATATTCCTTAGGTCTTCCGAATACCAAAGAGCTTCCTGATGCCTCTGCTTGCAATCGCCTTGCTTTGCATATTACCCCTCCGAGCTGGAAGTCTGTGCTAACCAACATGCCCATTGAAGAGTTGTGTGATCTACACGACAAAAGCTATACGAGGCAGGCTGTTTTGGACAATCATCTCAACTCTCGAACAAGGGAAGTGGTACAAACCCTTGCTTCTGCTAGGGAGAAGATGGATGAGATTCTGGCAAGAGAGAAAAAGAAAGATCAGGAGTTTGCAGAGGTTCAAGCTAAGTGTGATGAACCTTTGAGGGATATTGAGCAGGATCCCCTTGTGCAAGACCTTCGTTCTGATATTGCAGGTTTGGAGAAAGATCTAAACAAAGCAAAGACAGAATGTAAGAGGCTTCGGAAGGAGGAGGCGAAGGTTGTAGGCTACAAGGAAGAGATTGTTGAGCTGGAGAACAAGTGTGGGGACCTTGAAAGAGAGAGGACGAAGCTGGGTGAGCTGGAGATCAAACTTCGCGAAGATCTTGATGGCCTCAAGCGCAAGTATAATGCGCTCAAAAGAGATAGGGCTGCTGTTGTTCCTAAGGTCATCCCCTACATAGCCATGGAGTTATATCACAGCGATGAGGTAGGGAAGATGATAGGTGATGTTGTCAATGCTGCCATCTATCATGGGAAATGCACTACTTTGGAGGAAATTGCTGCAACTGGAAAGCCGGTGGACTTATCTGAGGTAACCTACTACCGTGCCACTCATAAGGCAGAGTATGATAATGCAAGCAACCTCCTGGCAACTGCAGAGTACCCCTTCCTTGTTGATGCTACCAAGGATCCAATGGCTTCGGTTGAGACGCTTCTTTCGAAGAAGCCGCGTAGGGTGAAGCCATCATCTGTGAGCAAAAAGAATACTCCTGTGAAGCCTGTATCTGTGAAAGCAACTCCTGAGAAGCCCTCATCTCCAAAGGTAGCTATTGAGAAACCCCAATCTCCTGACAAGAGTTCTGCTGTGCAGCCTTCCTCTTCGAAAGCTGAAATGACAAAAGAATCTTCCCCCAACAAGGCCAGTCCTGAGGTATCTCAAGTTCAAGAGAAACCCAAGTCTCCTGGTAAGTGAAGGCTGCAGTGTTTGTAGTAATTTGATTCCAAGGGTGGTATGTACCCTTTAAAACAATGATTATGCTGTTTGGCTTATGGCCATACGTTCTAAACAATTTATGTTTCTGTTGCACGTAAACAATTACCATATTTTGAGCAGCGTCTATGCTGCGTACTAAATGTGAATGGGCGTGTCTCCCATCTTTGTTTATGTATGCTTTTCTCTTCTTCGTCTACTAAGTAAACGTTATTATACATCCTAAAGCTTAGAATAACAAAGCCTTATTGTGTGTATGTCGAACCAAGGTTTTATAGCAATCGTATAATTTAATTGCTGACAGAGGGTTGTGACCCGCTCTGTCTTCATCCTTTAAGTGCGAAGGGCTTTGCATACCCTAAGACTATGTAGGAAAGTTAATGTGAACTTTGGATGTTTTAGTTGCTTACAAGACATAAGTATCTTGTGCCATCCTTCGAACATTGAACTTGTAATTACTTGGCTGAGTAAATCTTTGTTTGCTAGATGTAACAAAAAGATTCAAGGGAAACATGTGATATCATTAAGTGGGTAGGGGAGGATTACATCATTTGTACAAATGAATACTAAGACGCCTACCATTAATGCTTCTTTCCCAATCAATAGAAAACTTGAATACATAATAGAAAATTTTGAAAGTCTTGACTTAAATATGATGTGGCAAGCCCTTCCTATGCTGTCAGAGGGTTGCTGATGCTGAAACCGTCACTACGTTTGAATAAAACTCGTTCCATGTATGCTTCTAAGTAGCCTGCGATTCTGTGTGTAGTAGGTTTGTTATTTTGTGGAAGCCTGTTGCTCCGTTCCGGATTCGAGATGCTCTTGATTTTGTGAAATCAGATGAATCTTTGAATCACTTTTGTGGTGTTTCTTTTGTTTGGCTCGAAATTGTTTTTGTTGGAGGACATACTTGATTCGCATGTTTCAGCTGGTTCGTTACTTTGTCCTTCGAAAGGATAGTTTTCCCTGTATTGTATGTTATATTCCTCCAACTCCTTAGCCCATTTTACCATTCTCCTTGTTTCGTCAGGGTTTAGAAGCAACCTTTCGAATGGCTTATATGTAAGTACTCTGATGGTATGATCATTGAAATATTTTTGGAGACGTCTTGTGGCATCGATCAAAGCTAGGATTAGCTTCTCTGACGCCGTATAGCCTTGTTCCACATATGGTAAGGCTCTACTCACAAAATATATCGGTATTTGTAGATGTCTTCTTTCCGCGAAGAGCATGGCACCAATCTCATCAGGGGACATTGATATATGTAGGAACAACACCTCTCCTCTGGTTGGGGGTGCAACTGTTGGTATGATTTCCATGCAATTCTTCCACCTTTGGAAGGATGTTTCGGCTTCCTTATTCCATTGATATGATAAGTTACTGATGACTTCATTGCGAACCTTGTAGATGGATGAAAATCTGTTAACACCCTTCGACATAAATGCTTTTAATGTTTCCAAGTTACTTCTTAGATCTTGAGTCCCCCTTTGCGTTTGCAATTCTGATGAGGTCTCTTCCTTGATTGGATTGGTTTTAATCATTTGTTTTACGAATGGGTGTTCATTTGATTCTTCTTTTTCAATGCCAAAGGAACACATTGCTGGGTTTAACTTTAGGTTGATCCTTCTCAGTTGCATGAGGGTCTCTTCTACATCATGAAGGAGGTCTTCTTTTGTCCTGCTCTGGGTGATTAAGTATTCGCCGTGAATTCTCAGGTTCCTCCCTATCTGTTTTTCGAAGACCCTTTGGATTAGCCTATTGTAAGTGGCTTCAATGTTTCGTAAACCGGAGGGCATACGTGTGAAACAGTAGGAGCTTCCTTCTACATGAAAGGATGTTTTTTCTTCGTCCTCTTTTGCCATATTTATCTGGTGGCATCCCATGTTTGTATTAAGGAAGCATTCGCAACGAATTCCAGGTGTCGGTTGCTTTTCTTCTTCTGACAAATAGCTTTCTTTTTGGCAAGCTTTGTTGATGTCTCTAAAGTCAACCTCTAGTAACCTTTTTCCATTTCTTCGCTGGGCTATCGTTGGGTTAGTAACCCATGTTGGGTTTTCTACCCTTCGAAGTATTCCTGCAGCTGTGAGTTTGTTGACCTCGTACTTAATTGTTGCCTTGTGTTCGGGTGTCACTTGGTGGGGCTTCTGCTCGACTGGTTTGACGTGTTTGAGTTCGTTCAGCTTGTGTTTCGTGCTAAAAGGTTTGCCGTTGATTGTGAGCAACCTTGGAACTCCTATTGTCTTTGAATATTTTCCTGCAAACACATCTTCATATGCTTCGAGTAATTCTTTCAATGTTTCCTTGAAGGTTGTAGGGAGCCGTTTCCCTATTTCCACCTTTCGTACTAGATGGGACTCGTCTAGTGACGCGTGCCTTTTGGGATCAGGGTATTCTATGATGTTCCTCGTATGCCGTTGATTATCTTCTCCCTTGTCCTTGTAGGCTTCCTTATATTTTTCTTCGTTATAGCTAGAGAATATAGTACCAATACCATTAGCTGTTTGGAATTTCACTGTTGCATGAACCGTAGAGACCACGATTCCCATTTTTTGCTTGGCAGTTCGTCCGAATATCATGTTGTAGGGTGACTTCGATCTTACGATGAAAAAATTGAGGATTTCTGTTCTGGTGAGCCCTCCACTTCCGAGTGTTACCTCTAGAGGTATTTATCCTAAAGGCCATGATCATTCCCCTGAGAAACCTATCAAGGGCATTTTTGATTCTACCCATTTGGATTTGATTGTAGGGCTGAGCTTTTTGAAGCAATGCTCGTAGATTACCTCGCAGGAACTCCCGCAGTCCATATAAATTTTGTTCACTTCCATATTCGTGACTATGGCCTTGATGATCACTAGATCCTTCGAAGGAGAATCTCCTGTTTCGGGCGGGAACGTTATTTCTCTTGTATCGTGAGCTTCTCTCTCAGGGATTTTCAACCGGGAGGAATCCCATCGAACCATTAGGATAGGAGCTTCCTGAGGAGCATTATCCTTTCCCAGTTGCGTATCGGTGGCTTTCTCTTTGCTCTTTCTTATCCCTTTCACCAGATGTGTTAATTGCCCGGATTTTACTGCCTCTTCTATCTGCTTTCTCAGTTCTCGACAGCTGTTTGTTTCCTGACCAATGTCTTCATGGAAGTGGCAATATTTAGTGGTATCTCTGTACCTGCTTTTGCCCATAATGCGCGGGGGTGGTTCGAAGGCTTTGGCAGCCTTCTCTGTAGCTAAAATCTCCCTTGGAGACTTCGTGAGATTTCCTAATAAACCATGGTTCGGACCCTTGTTGTAAGGGGTAAACCTATTATGGTTTTTGTGTTTGTTCTTGGACCCTTCCCATGAAGACGATTTGATTCCTTTATTGCTCTCCACCGGAGCTCCATTGGTTGATACCTCTTTGGCTTCTATTCATGTATATGTTTTTTCCATCAGGCCTTTGTATGTTGCCGGCAGATCCGTAGATAGAAACTCCACAAGGTTCCGGTTACGTAGACCATGGACGAAGCCAGAAATGCGTTGCTCTTCATGTAAGCCCATAATTTGTAGGGTTTCGTCAGTGTATCTAGTAACGAAATTCCTTGTGCTTTCGTTCTCCTTCTGCTTGATATTGTGCACCATGAGGTGCGTTCTTGTGAATTTCTTCTGTTGGCTGAAATGATTTCGAAACTTAGCCTTCAAATCGTCAAGGTTGATAATGCTTCTTAGCTTCTGTCCATTCCACCAAATACGTGCTGAATCTCGGAGGGTATATGTGAACATGTGACAGGCTACTGGCATGGCCCATTTCTGCATTCTTATAGCTCCTTCAAATAAATGTAGGAAGTTATCTGGATCCCCCTTCCCATCGTAAGTTCCCATATGTGAAGGCATCTTTAAACCATCCGGCAAGGAATAGTCTTCGATCCATCTCACGAAGGGTGTAGTGGGGCTTACGGGCTCAGCATATGGATGAGCATTCGGTGGTACGTTCATCGGAACAGTATGGTATGGATTAATAGGAGGGGGTACTCCTAAAGAAGGCTGACTAACATAGAAAGGATGAGGCGTGCCCGTATTTGGAGTGTAACCATTATACATGGTATACGGGGGGTATACCATGGGAGGGTTTTAGGGTATGGCTGTTTGTGAGGGATACTGATTTCCGTGTTGTCCATTGATGGGGGGATAAAAACTCGGAGGGTAACTCTGGACCGGGAACTGGGGATGCAGGCCCACAGGGGGAAGACTCCCTCCCGTGTTGACTGGGCCTAGGTTACCTCCCACACCAGACGCGTGGGAAGGTTGTAGTGGGATCCCCCCTTCGATCCTCCCTAAGTGGGCTGCCAATAATGGGGGTAGGCTTACCTCCGTGTTTTCCCTCTGCTGGATCCTCCCATTAGAGCCTTCGGCGACAGTTCCTTCCCTCCTCGTGGGTGTTTTCTCGGGAACTCCTTCGAATCCTACGCTTCTTCCTTTAACCCTTCTACTTGCAGGTGACCTAATGTGCAGGATAGGGTGGTGAGCCCTATGGCTTGGAGGTCTTGGCTCCATTTCGATCTCCTCATCATACTCATCGCTGGAATATTCTAACTCCCTACGCATCTCCATATTTCTGATTTGTCTCCTTCGAGCCCTTAGTAAGGACTCTAGCTCTTCATAATTAGCGTCGACAAAGGCGGGGCTAATGATGAGTTCTGGATTGGCTGAAGTGGATGCATGGTGGTTGGGCGTTATTTCAGAATGAGATCGTGTAGTAAAAGTGGAGACCGTGATTGGCGGAAGGTTGTTGGCGTCAGTTACGGGTAAAGGGGTTAAAGACGAGAAACCCGGTGGGGGTGTAACTTCTCGTTCTGAATTCATGCCGGAATAATAGCGAGTGTATTTGACTTGGTTATTTTGCTTGGAAATAACGGGACTAATTGTAGCGGGTCCCACGGATGGCACCACTAATTGTACAATATTTTGCACTACCAGGCCTTCGATGGTGATCAAATGAAAATGAGGGGTGTTGTGATTGCGCCAAGCTTGGATATAACCTGAAATAAGAAATACTAAAACACTACGTTAAGTGATTGCGCAGGGGTTGGACCCTGCGAACCACCTCCGGCGTGTGAATGAGTAATTGGTATGAGAGTTTAAGTATATGTGTAGTAAAGTAAGGTGAGATAGATTGCATACCAGATTTGTCATCGTCCAGGACTATTTATAGGTGAAGAAAACGGTCCTGGAGAGTGGTCACAAATTTGATGGAGATCATGGGGGCGTCCCATGATTTGTGGTAACCGCCAGGGGTTAGTGCCCCACTCCTCCGGGTTTAGCGGGGGTGCTAAAGAGGAAGAGGCGACGTGGGTAAGACTTGGTCTCCCCAATATTGGACTTGGAATTGTTTCTTCCTTGAAACTTATCGAGAGATACCCCGAAGGGCTTAATCCTTCGATTGGCGAATTCCCACTTGGTAACTAGATCATTGATGATTAGTTTTACGCCAAAGAAAGTTTTAGGAGGCTAGCCAGAGCCTTCGATTATGTAGATTGCAATTACACTCGAAGGGGTGTCCTTCGAGCTGATCGGAGGGTACATCATCAGATTCCTCCATTGGGGTCACATCATGAACTTCAATCATTCTAGAATGATCATTTGGGTACTTGCTCTTAATGTGGTCAAAGATGTGTGACAAGAGTCTAGAATATGGAAGTGGCTCCTTATTGTAGTCCAAAGCTTCCATTCGTTTTGCTATGAAGTAAGCAAAGTTGAATGGAGTTTCGGTCATAATACAATAGAGCATGTACCCAACAATAATGGGTAACTTCTCTTGAGGTTCCACCTCCATAAACACATTCTTCAACAAGACCTCCGCCCAAGGCATCATGATGAGGCGAAAAATGAACCATTTTTAGGGGGTCATTTAAGCCCGGATTCGAGATTATTTGATCAAATATTGCCCTAAATCGTTCCTTTTGTCATTTTAGGTACTTTTGGAGTGAAATCTGGAAAAGGAAGCATTTTGGACGTTTTTGGACATTTTAGGTACTTGCTGGGAACAGTACCTGACGGCATCACAAGATCCTTAATGACGGCGTCAAGAGTAATACAAGAGGTGGAAGTGGATGGTGCACATGACGATCCAGAAAGTTTTGTACTAAGGATATGATGGCGTCACCCCAGGCCGTCATGGTCCAAATATTAGTGACGGCCCAGAGCAACTTTACACATGACGGCGTCAAAAGTGGATCTAGGCAATCCGATTTCATTATGGGCGGCGAGTTGACGGCGTCACAATTTTCTTCTTGACGCCGTCACCCTGTAAAATCTATATATAGTTTTCCAATTTTCATTCATTAGTGTGTAACTTTTAGGGAGCAACTTTGGAGAAAAACCCTAGTCCGATTTTCACAGCTTTTTCAAGGGTTTTTACCCTTTGAAATCTTTCATGTTCAATTGAGATAAGTACTCTTTCAATTCAATCAATATGTCTATGTGTTGTTTGAATATCTCTTATGCTTGTCTTCAATTTAACATGCTTGGCTAGATCTCTTGTGTGTTTGCTTAGATGTAGTGAAACCTAGATGTGAATTATGGGTTGATTGTTTGTTTATAGTTGTTACGGATGATTGTATTCGATGTTAGGCTTAAGAAAACTGGCAGACTTCCATTGGTAACATGCTTGAACGTCTTAAGAAACATGATCAGAGGTGTACTATGATTTTTGATTGTATTTAATGCGTAGGAGAATTCTAATGATCCCATGTTAGGAGCTTCTAACGGCTCGACATAGGAGTGAAGTAGGATCCTATAGAGTTAGGGAATATTGTACACGGCCCTACGACTAGTATTAAGGAATATGACCCATCATCCATGCAATTGTAACAACCTATCAACCAGTAAAAGATATATAGGGAGTAATGAAACCTAAGTAAACACAACTTTCCCTATCATTGTTTACACCACACTAGTTTAATTAGTTTCATTTCATTTTTGTTATTTAATTTTGATTGCATTAGTAGTTATTGGGTTAGTTGACTAGCAACTAATTCTGCCCACTCTTCCAAAAACCGAGATTTTACTTGCTTTAAAAAAATATAAAAACACAAAAAGAATCATCCCTCACCTTTAGACTTAGTTTAAGAGGCTTTCTAATCCTAGCGACACTATTCCTGAGTTGAACGATCAATCCCCCGGTACTTGTCACTATACTATACTACAACGATCAGGTACACTGCCTGGTGGGGGTTGTAAGCTTCTCGAGATCCCTTGAGAGGTAAAGTCTGGTACGATTCCCACGTATCAAGTTTTTGGCGCCGCTGCCGGGGAATAGTTATTGTCTAGGTTAGGATTTCTTTTTATTAGGTCTACTTGCTAGATTCCCTTCTAGTAAGATTTTATTTTTATTTTTTTAGGTTCTCTTTAGTCTATCTTATTTCTTTTTGTCTTTGTTCGTAAAAACCTTTCCATTGACTCTTCCATGGAGTAATGAAATGAGGAGGACATGATCTTATATTGATTTTATTGAGTACCTTGAGAAAAGAGGCCAAATGCATAAGACATTTAAAGAATTCACCTTAGGAGCTCCATCAACCCCTCAGAATGCCTCACTTTGTGAAACCTATGCACCATATGAGCCTTCACCTAGGATAGTTTCGTATGAACCACCTAGCTGCATGTCATGGTTAGGCACTACCATAATACAGGATGAACACATAGGTGACCTTGATGTGATGGAGGATGTAGCCGAACATGATCACATTGATAAAAAAGACCTAGGTTTTATGATCGATGATGATGAATCTCAAGAAACACATGATGAATCTTTTGGGCAATTTGAATATAGCAATCAGAATATTGAGGATAATCCTTATGATTCGGATATAGAAGTTGAGATGCCTAGAGAAGCACTTGAGATACTTGGGAAAATGTTAGGGTTAGATTATATTAAAACACATGTTGAGGATATAGGTGATCTTGACACAAGGAATGATGAAGTAGAAAATCAAAGCCCACCAAGTACCCCACAAGTCCTACCATCATTTGAGGCACACACACCGCCCATGACTTACCCGGAAGAAGTAGAAGAAACTTTAGGAATTCCGATGGAGATAGAACCCTTTGACCAAGCACCACTTGAGGATATAGGTTTGAATACTTGTAGTGATAACCTTACTCCTAGTTCTAGGGAATTTCCTAGTGTTGATGAATCGGAAACCTCAATCTTCACACAACTTTCCATCCTTAGATATACATCTAGGAGACAAAAGAGGAGCCGATCCACCCATCAACCTATGCAGTCCGGATAGTCTTAGGATAAAGGTGGTAGACTTTAAGCCATGTAGAGAGGAAGCCAATATAGGGGTGGAACGTAACCTTACCTGCTTACATCACCCATTCATGATTGATCATAAGAAACATTATGGGTTTAAACCGGGTTTATTAGGTCAAGATGGATCCCCAACTAGGAGTCTCTCGAAGTTGATAGAAAATGATCCCTTTCTAGGAGAAAATCTTAATCCACCCATTAACCCAATTGAATTAGGTAAGGTTATGATGATAGGAGCACACCCGTTTGAGCATATAATTCATCCACCACTCTTCCCTCACGTGGCATATTTCCACCCTAAGGGTGTATATCGCTACTTCCACCCGCACTTAATCCTAAGTGTAGGGAAAACCTCCCCTATTTCCGTTAAATAAGGGTAGAGTCAGGCTCGTGACTCGAACAAAAATAAGCGCTTCTTGGGAGGCAACCCAAACTTTATTTATTTGTTTGTTTGTTTTATTTTATTTGTTTCCGTATGCATGTTTTATTTTTATTGTTTGTGGATCAAGATTCAAAATAAATTGTGAAAATACTTTATTTTGTTGTTTAACTTCGTCTTAACTTCATATAAAGGTATTTTGCAAAAGCTAAGTGTAAGGAGAAACCCCAAATTTGTTTCTAAGAACGAAATTGATCTTGATTCACCACAATTATAAATGGACATGTGTATTAGTATTTGTTAGAGTCAAATGCTTGTATCGAGTCATAATGATGTTTTGCAGGATTTTCCAGGAAGTAGGACATAAGTTCTTCCAGAAATTTTCCGGAAACTTAACGTAAAGATTTCTGCAGATCACCTCTGACGGCGTCGTGAATTAATTCCTGACGGCGTCATGTGTAAAATTCTGGAAATTTTGCTAGTTTTGTTTTTCTAACGGAGTCTTAAAGTTTTTGTTAATTCTTTAGTTTTATAAACTCCAGGAAATCTGCAAACATTCATTCCACAAGCATTATATCTTAATTTGTTTTCTAGGACTTGTTAGTATATATAGATTGCCGCCGATTTTACGCGAGGTTGTCTTGTTTGTTTTCTCAAGTTTAACAGGTTATGTATGACAAGAAGATGATTTATTTTTCTGGAAGGGAAGCTTTGAATGTTCATTTTCTTGGAGGAAGAACTAACCTTGTTACCACACTATCCACACCGAACGAATCAAGGGAGTATTTGCTTTCATTCTTTTACCTATTTTACTTTTACATTCTTTAATTGAACATTGGGGACAATGTTCATCCTAAGTGTAAGGGGAGGGTAAATGATGATACCTTATAGGATACTATTGCACTTGAGTTTGTTTGTTTAATGGTAGGTGTGCAATAAAACTAAGAGAAATACTTGTTAGTGTAATTTTAGCGCCAAATTTAATTTTCTTTACAACATTTAGGAGTGAAGCTTTAGCCTTAACAAGCGTCTCATGGATAGGAGTTGTATGACTAGCACAAAACCGTACCATTCCGAAAAATTTTCCACCCAAATATGTGAGGATCGTCTTTAGATTTGATAGGAAAAGCATTCATTATTAGTGCTTATGAGTGTACTGGTAGCATTTAGATTCTAGAACTTGCGTTAGTGATGCATCCCGAGACCGTTAGTGAGACTATATTCGTGTAGTAGGATTTACTACATGTTAAGAGGCATTAGGATCACCCTTGTGTTTAAACCCGTATCATAATTACTTGACCATTTAAGTCATATTACTTGGCTACTAAAGACAATTAATTTTTCCCACACCTTAGCGTTGTACTCATTTTTAGTACACGAAACCCCTAGTACACCCCTCCGAACCTATCTTTTCGTTTCTAACTTTAAGCATCTTACTTAAAGGAAGAATATGTTACAACCCACCCAAATGTGCAACAAAATCTCCTTAGCCTTCCGTGTATGCACTCATCTTTAGTGCATTATTGTTATTTGTTTAAACCCTTAGTTAATTATCTAATTGATTACATGGTTGCTAAGTCGAGTTATATCTTGTACATATTGTTTTGGGACGATTGGGACTCATGGGTAAAGTACTTGTGTTATGGAGTAATGGGGAAGAACATCAATTATTACCCCCATATTGCGCGTTAATATTTAAAAAGTACTCCAAGTATTTTGATTATCTTGATTCGAGTCATTAGAGTAGTTTATTGTAAAGTATGTAAAAATTCAAGTGTAAGGGGAATGTACATTCCCTATGATGTATTATTTTGGATGGTAGGGTACGAGTGTATCCAAAAAAAAAAAAAAAAAAAAAAATAGAAAAAGAAAAGAGAAAAACATACGGACTACCATCCCGTTTCATTCTATGTTTATTTTATGTTTTTGTTATTTTTGATTTATTAGCTTAAGTCGAGTCAAGTCTTGGCTTAGCAACGTCATATTGTACATGCAATTAACCAAGATGATTACCTCGCCACCAGTAAATATTGCCTTTATCCAACAAAACCGTGTATTCCATATCCCTATACCTAACGTTATAACCTTTTGAAAGACCTCTTTGATAGTTATCCTAGGTGCTTACGCCAAGTGGTGGAGGTTTGATCCTTTCCCAAGCCTATGGTAATCTATTTTGCTATGACAGGTAGTGAGAGATGTTTTCCATTTCCATAATATGATATATACTTTATTACACCTGAGAGATGTGAGTATCTAAACACTATTTGTGAGTTGCTAGTGTATGACCTCCGTGCTTGTCTTTGGTCTTTAGTGGAACGATTATTTGTTGTAATTACTTTTATACTAGTGTTAAATGACCCTTAACTTGTATTTTGATTAGAATAAAAGCGCATTTGCTTGAGGACAAGCAAATCTCAAGTTTAAGGGTATTTGATGAGGCAAAAAATGAACCGTTTTTAGGGGGTCATTTAAGCCCGAATTTGATATTATTTGATCAAATATTGCCCTAAATCGTTCCTTTTGTCATTTTAGGTACTTTTGGAGTGAAATTTGGAAAAGGAAGCATTTTTGACGTTTTTGGAGCATAAAAGTAAGAAAACGGAAAAGTCTTAATTTTCCTTGCTGGGAATAGTACCTGACGACGTCACAAGATCCTTAATGACGACGTCAATTATAATACAAGAGGTGGAAGTGGATGGTGCACATGGCGATCCAGAAAGTTTTGTACTAAGGACATGACGGCGTCAGCCCAGGCCGTCATGGTCCAAATATTAGTGACGGCCCAAAGCAACTTTACACATGATGGCGTCAAAAGTGGATCTAGGCAATCCGATTTCATTATGGGTGGCGAGTTGACGGCGTCACAATTTTCTTCTTGACGCCGTCACCCTGTAAAATCTATATATAGTTTTCCAATTTTCATTCATTAGTGTGTAACTTTTAGGGAGCAACTTTGGAGAAAAACCCTAGTCCGATTTTCACAGCTTTTTCAAGGGTTTTTACCCTTTGAAACCGTTCATGTTCAATTGAGATAAGTACTCTTTCAATTCAATCAATATGTCTATGTGTTGTTTGAATATATTTTACGCTTGTCTTCAATTTAACATGCTTGGCTAGATCGCTTGTGTGTTTGCTTAGATGTACCTAGATGTTAATTATGGGTTGATTGTTTGTTTATAGTTGTTACGGATGATTGTATTCGATGTTAGGCTTAAGAAAACTGGCAGACTTCCATTGGTAACATGCTTGAACGTCTTAAGAAACATGATCAGAGGTGTACTATGATTTTTGGTTGTATTTAATGCGTAGGAGAATTCTAATGATCCCATGTTAGGAGCTTCTAATGGCTCGACATAGGAGTGAAGTAGGATCCTATAGAGTTAGGGAATATTGTACACGACCCTACGACTAGTATTAAGGAATATGACCCGTCATCCATACAATTGTAACATGCTATCAACCTGTAAAAGATATCTAGGGAGTAATGAAACCTAAGTAAACACAACTTTCCCTATCATTGTTTACACCACACTAGTTTAAATAGTTTCATTTCATTTTTGTTATTTAATTTTGATTGCATTAGTAGTTATTGGGTTAGTTGACTAGCAACTAATTCCACCCACTCTTCCAAAAACCGAGATTTTACTTGCTTTAATAAAATATAAAAACACAAAAAGAATCATCCCTCACCTTTAGACTTAGTTTAAGAGGCTTTCTAATCCTAGCGACACTATTCCTGAGTTGAACGATCAATCCCCCGGTACTTGTCACTATACTATACTACAACGATCAGGTACACTGCCTGGTGGGGGTTGTAAGCTTCTCGAGATCCCTTGAGAGGTAAAGCCTGGTGCGATTCCCACGTATCACATCAATTTGATGTGAAGTTGATATTTGTTCCAATGTTCGAATGGAGCCTTCTCACAATGGTAGTCGGGTTGAAGAATGGTATTTTGAATGATCACGGCATGAATTGGGGCCAATAGAGCATAAGTGCTCGGATGATAGTGCCTTATGTTCATGAAGTCCTACGTCTTGGTGGGCCTTGTATAGAATAAGTTCCTTTTAGAACACGCATTCAAAACCTTTCCCAACTTCTTTAAACTCCATGCATACCCATGCCCATACATACGAAAATTGAGAGTAAGAGAAGGTTGATCTAGATATAATCTAGCATAAAATTCTTGAAGATGCCTAGGATAAATTTCGATGGGTAGGTCACGAACTAAGGAGAAGGCATTAGCTTGGATGAATGGTTTTCTCATATCGGTGGCACACATGAAATTATTGTCGCATACACGACCTTCACGATATTCACGGTACTCAAATGGTTCATACACATTAGTTTCGTTTGATTCGTCAACATGTTTCATGAAAAACTTAGTTTCCATTCTTTTGATGAGAAGATAACTGTATTTAAGGAAGAAGGTTGTGATGAAGGCACATACAAAGTC
Source organism: Artemisia argyi (assembly GCA_030686995.1). Classification (NCBI taxonomy): domain Eukaryota; kingdom Viridiplantae; phylum Streptophyta; class Magnoliopsida; order Asterales; family Asteraceae; genus Artemisia; species Artemisia argyi. The sequence goes on along the minus strand of CM060683.1, from coordinate 92,794,452 downwards.
ACTCCTTTTATAGCCAATTTGTATGAATTAGGTATGTTTAAGGAAGATCTATAGTCCAAAGGATAATCATTCTTAGCACTAAGATTCCTAGTACAAGATGAGTTGAAAGAAAGTGGTGTATGGGGAAGATGATTATTCTTGTATGACATGAGTGATCAGGATTGAGTTAGTTATGAGTTTGGTTGGGTTTGAATGCTCATGTTAGATCCTATGGTAGTTGCATGCATTCTTTACAAAAGATATGCATGAATTTATCATAGTTGATGAGTGAAGATCAAGTGACATCAAATCTTTGGAAAATGACTTTGTCAAACACCATTTTGAACCTACAACTACCCAATACATGAACCAAGTGCAAGTATTTCATGTAGGATATTCAATGAGTGTAGTTATATGTGTATGAAAATTAAGTGCTTCTTCATTTTAGGTACACAACCTAGATCCTATGAACCATCACACCTTATATAGAAAGTCAATACACAATACATGATATCTCCGGTTCATAGTTCCTTGTGTAGTGTGTCGACATAAATAATCCTTATATGTTACTTGCATTAACACCATAAGTTCCTAAGATCTCGGATGAGGAACTTAACTTATTTAGTCTATTCATTGGATATTTTAGTTTGTTATGCAATAGCATACCGAATTCGATTCATAGGAATTCTCTTCAACTATGTAAATAGTTCGTTTGTTTGCACAAAATAATTCATTTCTCTTCTTTCCTAAACACAAAGTATGCCATATTCACATAAATTGAACAAGTAGATATAGATGTGCATCCTATAACACGATTGTGAGTCGTAATTTGAAGTTTTATCTAATCTTGGGATTTCGACACAAATAACATTCAATCTTATCAAGTTATTCTTTGTGTTAAATTTTCTTGTTCATTGCACATAATATAGACATGTAGAATCTTGGATATTATCAATCATTGTTTGAATAATGAGTTGATACATATCTTTCCTCTTGGAAGATATTTATTTGATCTTCCATCCATGCCTCCATATAAGCCTTAATCATGTAAACACATAAGCTCTAATAGCACCTAAAGATTGTTCTCCTAAGATGCATGTTATCCATGAACAACTAGACCTATCCTAAAAACAAATTGGATTTTTGAAAAATGTCATGCCAAAACTTAGGCTTGTTTGTTTTGTGACCTAAGTGTCCTTTTATTCAAGTAACCAATGACTTGTTGTATAGGATGACCCCTCGCTTCTCTCACTTCCTTAGGATTGCCTTCATCCGAAACATTAACTTGTAATGTTGGCGACCTCTCTTGATCTTGAACTATAGGTTCAAAGATCACATCATCTTCTAGCGAAGGAGATGATTTAGGCTCAGGCATGCTCTCATCAAAGGTCACATTGAGAGATTCCTCAATCCTCATTGTTTCCTTTTTAAGCACTATGTATGCTTTACTAGTTTGAGAGTATCCTAGGAACACACCTTCATACGACTTTGGGTCGAATTTGGTGAGATATTCTTTGGTGTTAAGTATAAATACTTTGCAACCAAATACTCTAAAATACTCTAGGGATGGTTTTATATTCCTAAGTATTTCATAAGGTGTTTTATTAAATACCTTTCTTATGTAGACTCTATTAAAAATGTAACAAGCGGTATCTAGGGCATGACACCAAAACTTTTGTGGGATGGATTGCTCGTCAAGCATTGCACGACTCATATTTCTTAACTTACGATGTATTCTTTCAACAATCTCAAGCGATTGAGAAGTGAACGGGCCCGATAAGTTATAAGATATTCCATGTTGTTCACAAAAGATTCCAAATTGCATTTTATCAAATTCACTACTATGATTTTTTTTAATTGAGACAATTGAACAATCAAGTAGGTTTTTAAGTTTCTTCTTAAAATGTTGAATTTATAAAAGACTCCATCCTTGTTTTCTAAAAACTCTATCCTAGACAATTTGGATAACCATCTATAATTATTAAAGTGTAGAAGTTTCCTCCTTAACATTGAATTGGAGATGGATTATACAAGTCAAAGTGTATAAATTCCAAAACCTTATTTGTTGACACTTCATGCCAATTTCCATTGCTTGCTTGTCCTTGACTCCCTAGACATGTATCACAATAATGCCTTACAAAACTTAACAATGGTAAATTGCTTACTAGCTTGTCGGCAAGACCTAACTTCCTAAGCCGAGGCGTTGGGTTATTTACCATGTGGTAAATTGCTTACTAGCTTGTCGGTATGACCTAATTTCCTAAGCCGAAGTGTTGGGTTATTTACCATGTTTGTTATGCATATATTGCTACTAATATTCTATGATTAACAATTGTACAAGTTGTTTCGCCTATGACCTTTAGCTAGTATGTTACCGTTTTTACTAATAGTGCAATCTACATTGGTAAACATAATACTAAAATCATCATCAATAAGATTAGTTGTACTACTAAACTTAGAGTTTAGATTGCTACCATGCTCATCATTGGTGAGTTCTATAAAGTCATGAAGAGTATTGTTATGGGTGACTACACTAGAAGTTTGAGGAAAGTATGGTTTAGCAAAAGCATTTAATGATGAACCATAGTTACTCAGACTTCTGGCGCGTTGATCACGCATTGACGCGTTAGTCAGCGCGTCAGAGTCGGTAACTTTTGGTTTGCAACCTTCTTTTATAAACACAATAGGTTTGTCTTGACTTGTAGATGTATTTTTATCATTTTCAGAAAAACCAAGACCTCCCTTGTCATCAAAGGGTTTTTGCTCATGTAACATTTTGTTTAAGTATTAACCAGCTGCCTTAGGGCAGTTGGCCACCAACTACCGCAAAAGCGCGCAGTTGACCAAGTCAATGCTTAAAGGCGGGGGTTCGAATCTGGACTCCAACTTGGTCAGCCAGTGTTGCCTAGGTAATTTACCGGGATATGCCTTCCTTGTTGGGTGGGGGGCTCGGTACCAAAAAGGTACACGAACTTGAGATGGTTCCGCCAAATACCATTATTATTTTTTTTCATTTTGTTTAAGTCAATACCACTTTTCTCAAATTTAAGTAGTATCAATTTATGTTCAAGTTTACTAATCTCTTTATTGAGCTTATGTTTATCTGTTGCATGCTTTTCAATATCTCTTAATATGTGTTCATTAAGTTTGATTAGTTTTTCATTTTCTTTTTGCAATCTATGAATATCTAAATTATTATTAGACGAAGAAGAGTTAGATAATACCTCAAGGGCTTCAAGTGTCTTGAGACAAGTGACTTCTTTAAGCGAGAGATTTCCATCCTCATTATCACTCCAAGTTACTCCAACGAGTGCAATTTCTTGATCTTTACAATCATCTTGTTCATCATAACGTCTAGACGTAATGACTTCTTCATCTTCTATACCTTCGTATTTAGGAACAAGTGAATCGATCTCTTCTTCGGTGATGGCTCTAATGTTATCTAGAAATTCTTCATAAGTATGAAGATCATCAATTATCTTCTCAAAAGATAATTGTCCCAAACTTCTTGTTTCTTCAATCTCCTCTTCTTCAAGTTTCCAATTCTTGACTTGTGTGGTATCTTGATGAACAAAAAGGAGTAAATCCCAAATCTCCTTTGCGTTCTTGCACATGCACACCCTCTCAAGCTCCTCTTAAGGTAGGGCATCATAAATCATCATTTAGGCTTGATCATTCTTGTCGGCCATCTTCTTTTCTTTATCATCAAAATCACCATTTTGGAAGATATACCATAAGTCATAATCCATAGACCTAACACAGGTCTCAAATAGGATTTTCCAAAAGCGGAATCCTTCGTATTCAAACAAAGGTGGTCTTTCCATAGAACACCCCTCTATATAGTTCTCTTGAGCCATGGATCAATACTCTACTTTACCAAAAATCTTAGTTAGGATTTTAGACTTTTGGGAAAGAAGTTTTTGACTTAAAACGACTTCTCGGGAAGGCTTTAATGCTCAAAAACTTGAGTATACCACTCTGATACCAATTGTAGAACCGTAGAGGAGGGGGGTGAATACGGTTTCTTCGGCTTTTTAAATGTTTAAAAACTTTAAGCCAAAGAGAACACCAATTGGTTGTACAATAATCCAACAACCACAAACACAACCAAAGTATATAAAGCAAGTAAAGAACACAACGATATATACTGGTTCGGGATGGGGGGTTTATACCATTCGTACGTCTAGTTGCGAATCCGCCACTCCGATACTATTCACCAGTATAATCCTTTCGGTGGACTACAAACCGTTACAATTCACTCCGATCATGTTTCTTAAGATGTTCAAGCATGTTACCAATTGGAAGTCTGCCAGTTTTCTTAAGCCTAACATCGAAATCATTCATCCACAACAATTATAAACAAACAACCAACCAATAATCAATAACTAAGTTTCATTACATCTAAGCAAACACAAAGAAAACCTAGCCTAGCATGTTAAAGTAAAGACAAGCATAAGATGGAATCAAACAACACATAGACATATTGAAAGATTATTGGAAAACTTATCTTCAGTTAAACATGGATGAAACAAGGGTTTGGAACCGTTAAAAATAAGGTAAAATTCGTGCTAGGGTTTCTCCAAAGTTCTCCTCTCTTAACAAATGAAAACTAGAAAACTATATATAGATTTTTGAGTCTGACGGCGTCACGTGTAAATCCTGACGCCGTCAACTCGCCGCCATAAAAACTCTCGTATTGCCAAGATCCAGATCTGACGCCGTCATGTGTAACTTATCTCTTGGCCGTCTCTTGTATTTTGTACGTGATGGCCTTGGTGACGCCGTCATGTACAATTCTTCCAAAATCTCTCTGGCGCGTCACGTGTAACTTGATTTATCCACCTCTTTGTCAAAGGGTGACGGCGTCACATACAATTCCTGACGCCGTCAGGTACAATTTCCAGCATGAATTTGAGACTTTGTCATTTTCTTCACTTTTTCGCTCCAAAAACGTCCAAAATACTTCCTTTTCCAGATTTCCTCTCAAAAGTACCTAAAATGACAAAAGGAACGATTTAGGGCAATATTTGATCAAATAATCTAGAATTAGGGCTTAAATGACCCCCTAAAAGCGGTACACTTTTCGTCTCATCAAATACCCTTACACTTGAGATTTGCTTGTCCTCAAGCAAATGCGCTTTTATTCAAATCAAAATAAAAGCTAGGGGTCATTTAATACTAACATAAAAGTAATTGCAACAAATAATCATTCCACTTCAACCAAAACAAGCACGGAAATTATACACTAGCACCTCAAAAATAGTGTTTAGATACTCACATCTCTCGGGTGTAATAAAAGTATATATCAGTATATGAAAATGGAAAATATTTCTCACTACCTGTCATAACAAATAGATTACCATAGGCTTGGGAAAGGATCAAACCTCCACCGCTTGGCATAAGCACCTTGGATAAACTATCAAAGAGGTCTTTTAAAAGGGTTATAACGTGAGGTGTAGGGATATGACAAACACGGTTTTGTTGGATAATAGACAATCTTTACTGGTGGCGAGTTAATCATCTTAGTCAATTACATGTACAATGTGGCATTGCTAAGCCAAGAATCGACTCAACTTAAGCTAATCATAAACTAACAAAACATAAAACAAACATAAAAGGAAACGGGATGGTAGTCCGTATGTTTTTTTCTTTTTTCTACTTTTTTTCTTTTTCCTGATTTTTTGATTTTTTTTTTTTTTTTTTTTTTTTTTTTCCATACACTCTTGCCCTACCATCCAAAATAATACATCGTAAGGGATTTACATTCCCCTTACACTTGAACTTTTACATACTTTACAATTAACCTATTCTAATGACTCGAATTAAGATAATCAAAACACTTGGAGTACTTTTTAAGATTAACGCACATATGGGGGTAATAAATGATGTTCTTCCGCATTACTCCATAACAATAGTACTTTACCCATGGTCCCAATCGTCCCAAAACAATATGTACAAGATATGACTTGACTTAGCAACCATGTAATCAATTAGACAATTAACTAAGGGTTTAAACATGTAACAACAATGCACTAAATATGAGTGCATACAAGGAAGGCTAAGGCGATTTGGTTGCACATTTGGGGTGGATTGTAAACACATTCTTCCTTTAAGTAAAATGCTTAAAGTTAGAAACGAAAAAGATAGGCTCAGAGGAGTGTACTAGGGGTATCGTGTACTAAAAATGAGTACAACGCAAAGGTGTGGGAAAAATTAATTGACTTTACTAGTCAAGTAATTATGACTTCATTGGTCAAGTAATTATGATATGGGTTTAAACACAAGGGTTATCCTAATGCCTCTTGTCATGTAGTAAATCCTAACTACACTAATGTAGTCTCACTAGCGGTCTCGGGATGCATCACTAACGCAAGTTCTAGAATCTAAGTACTACCGGTACACTCAAAAGCATCTTTTCCTATCAAATCTAGGGGCGAACCTCACATATTTGTGGTGGAAAATTTTGAGTGGTACGGTTTTTGTGCTAGTCATACAACTCGTATCCATGAGACGCTCATTAAGGCTAAAGCTTCACTCCTAAATGTTGTAAAAAAAATTAAATTTGGCGCTAAAATTGCCCAAACAAGTATTTCTCTTAGTTTTATTACATACCTACTATTGAACGAACAAACTCAAGTGCAATTGTATTCTCAAAGGTATCATCATTTACCCTCCCCTTACACTTAGGCTGAACATTGTCCCCAATGTTCAAAAAAAAATATGTAAAAGTAATGAAGGTAAAAGAATGAAGCAAATACTCCCCTGATTCGTTCAGTGTGGATAATGTGATAACATGGTTAAATCCTCCTCCAAGAAAATGAACGTTGAAAGCTTCCCTCCAGAAATATAAATCGTCTTCTTGTCCAATATAACCTGTTAATCCTGAGAAAACAATCAAGGCAAACCTCGCGTAAACTTGGCGGCAATCTATATATATAAAGATATAATGCTTGTGGAATGAATGTTTGCAGATTTCCTGGAGTTTATAAAACTAAAGAATTAACAAAAACCTTAAGACTCCGGTAGAAAAACAAAACTTGCAAAATTTTTCAGAATTTTACACCTGACGCCGTCAGGTTATAACCCTGATGCCGTCAGAGTGTTTTGACAGAAATCTTTTGTTAAGTTTCCGGAAAATTTCTGGAAAAACTCACGCCTTAATTGCTAGAAATCCTGCAAAACATCATTATAACTCGATACAAGCATTTGACTCAAACAAATACTAATATGCATGTTCGTTTAATATTGTTGTGGTCGATGTCCAATTCCGTTCTTAGAAACAAATTTAGATTTCCCTTACACTTATTTTTTGCGAAATACCTTTATATGAAGTTAAGACGAGGTTAAACAACAAGGTAAAGCATTTTCACAATTTATTTTGAAACATGAGCCACAAACAATAAAAATAAAACATGCATACGGAAACAAATAAAATCAAACAAGCAAAAAATCAAACAAATAAAACAAATAAAACTTGGGTTGCCCCCCAAGAAGCGCTTTTCTTTATTTATGAGTCTTGTAGCTAGACTCAAGGTCACGGGCTATTACGTGACCTCGTCATTAGTCACATTCTCTAGGTCATCTTCAATCTTAGTTTTGTATTCCAGACCTAGTTGCAAGCATTCCTTGTAGAAACAAAATATTCTATTCATAACATAGTCTACTCCTCTACGTCTATCCTCATCATTCCTATAGTAGACCGCTTGCTTGTGTTCCTTTTCGATGTTTGATAAAAGACGAAATTGTTCAATCTTATAGGGCATTTGGTAAGCTATCTCATCATTCTCATCCTTGAACCTAAGTATCTCTAGAGATGGGTCATAATTCATCTTAGAGGTCTCAACAAACGGCTTTCCGAACACTACTTGACTTAGGCAACCATCTATTACCGGACGAATATCTTCTACAATCACAAAGTCGGTAACGTAAGTGAAGTTTCCTACAAAGACGTGCAATCCTTTTACTCTTCCCACAAAGTTACTCATCCAACCCGTGTTGGGAATCATCCTAGGTCCTAGTTGCTTCTTCATTACCCAATTGTAATGGGTCTTAGTCATAATGTTTATGGGAGATCTAAGATCGATGTAGGATTTCCACACATGCACATGCCCAATGTTGCATGGTATGTTGATGTTAGAGGGATCACCCTTTTTGATGATTGGTGAACCAAGGACGTATGGTTTTTTGGAGTCATCGAATAAATCCTTATGGTATTCCCGTTCTTCCTTGGTGGGTAATCTATCAAAGTATTCCTCTACATTTTCTACTTCCTCAACTTTCTCTTCCTTTTTACCCTCAACTTCCTTAATCTAATCCTTATCACTTTCTTCTATATTATTATCGACTGGCTTAATAGTGACTACGTTGACAAAGTGGACGTGTTTGGATGATGAGGGGTCCTTAATTTGGGTTCTGCTACTAGTGTCCCTAGTGTCCTTCTTTGGTGTAGTTAGCACTTGGTTGTTGAGGGCTTTCAACAAATTTTTGATTTTATTAGTCATCTCCGCTTGTTGTTGATTGATTTCGGATTCAAACTTAGCTATACGAGCTTTTTGAGATGCCATAAATTTGGACATCAATCCTTCAAAATTATTGGTACTACCATAGTTGTTGGAAGGATTGTTGTTGAAAGTACGGTTAGGAGGTGGACCGTTTGATTGATAACGATTAGGTGGAGTGGAAGAATTGTTTTGGGGCATGTTTTGGTTTTGTTTCCACCTAAGGTTCGGGTGATTTTTCCAAGGGGGGTTGTATGAATAACCGTAAGGGTTTGGCTCGGGTTTGAAAGTGTACCACTTGTCTCCCGCTCCGTCGGTACGCGAGGATGCGTAATCCGCAAAAGCTTGTTCGGGGAGTTCGATGCAATCACGAGTGTCGTGAGGACCACTACATAATTCGCATGAAGAAGTGATTTTGTTCACTTGGCTTGAAGGTTTAGGAGCTTCGTAGGATTTCATGAGAAACTTGACTTGGTTTTCAAGCTCCATGATCCTACGGTCGGGAGTGCTTGAATTGTTCGAAGGCAAAGATATTGCCTTGACCGTTTTGTTCAAATCATGAGGATCACTCCAACTTTCGTTGTCATAGAGAGCAAAATCTTCTATGAGTTCCCATGATTCTTCCGCACTTAGATCACGTAGCTTGCCACCGGCCGCTTGGTCAATGGTTCGCCTCGTGGAGAGATCGATATGGTCATAGAAAATTTGGACTTGGAGCCAAAGATCTATGCCGTGATGAGGGACTTTTTGGAGTAAGTCCTTGAAACGAGTCCATGCTTCATAGAGAGTTTCACCTAGACGTTGTAGGAACATCAAGATGTCATTTCTAAGCTTAGTAGCTCTCACCGGTGAGAAAAATTGAGTAAGGAAATGAGTGGTGAGATCTCCCAAGAGGTGATGGATCCCGCGGGTAAACGCTCAATCCATTGACTAGCTTGGTCACGTAGAGAGAATTGGAAAAGACACAATCGGGTCGTCTCTCGGGTTTCAACATCAAGGTCTAAGGAATCTACGATTTTTAGAAAATCCTTGAGATGTTGATTAGGATCTTCGGAACGATGTCCATAGAATGCACATCCGCTTTGCACCAACCGGATGGTGTCGGATCACAAGGGAGACACATTGGCTCCTTGAGTTAGCTCAACGGTGTTTCGATAGCCTTGGTGGCTAGGACGGGAGTACTCTCCTAAAGTTTGGGGTCTAGGAGGTTGGTTTGGTTGTGGTGGGTTTTGTGGATGGTTTTGTTGTGGTGGGTTGATGGCGTCAAAGTGATTACCACCTTCCATGATGGCGGATGGAAATGGTTACGAACAAAGGAAACAAAGAAAAAGATAGACTAAAGAAGACCTATAAAAATAAAAATAAAAATCTTACTAGAAAGGAATCTAGCAAGTAGACCTAATAAAAAGAAATTTCAACCTAGACAATAACTATTCCCCGGCAACGGCGCCAAAAACTTGATGCGTGGTATTGCGCCCTCGCAAAAGGTTTTACCTCTCAAGGGATCTTGAGAAGCTTGCAATCCCCACCAGGCAGTGTACCTGACTGTTGTAGTATAGTATAGTGGAAATTACCGGGGGATTGATCGTTCAACTCAAAGAATAGTGTTCGCTAGGGTTAAAACTCAATTAAACTTTGTATAGAGGTGAGAGATGATTCTTTTTGTATTTTTATATTTTATGGAAAGCAAGTAAAAATCTCGGATTTTGGAAGAATGGGCGGAATTAGTTGCCAGTCAACTAACCCAAATAACTACAAATGCAATAGAAATAAAATAAAATGACACTATGTAAATGTGGAGAAAAACAATAATAAGAGAAAATGTGTTTACTTAGATTTCACTACACCCTAGCTATCTTTTACTAGTTTCTTAGTTTGTTATGACAAGTTATATTCCTTAATACCATTCGTAGTGCCGTGTACGATCTTCCCTAACTCTATAAGCTTCAACCTCTTCCTATGTCGAGCCGACTACTAGCTCCTAACATGGCCTCCTTAGTAGTTACTTATGCATTAAATATAACCAATTAATCGTAGTACACATCCGATCATGTTTCTTAAGACGTTCAATCATGTTACCAATTGGAAGTCTGCCAGTTTTCTTAAGCCAAACATCGAAATCATTCATCCACAACAATTATAAACAAACAACCAACCAATAATCAATAACTAAGTTTCATTACATCTAAGCAAACACAAAGAAAACCTAGCCTAGCATGTTAAAGTAAAGACAAGCATAAGATGGAATCAAACAACACATAGACATATTGAATGATTATTGGAAAACTTATCTTCAATTAAACATGGATGAAACAAGGGTTTGAAACCCTTAAAAATAAGGTAAAAATCGTGCTAGGGTTTCTCCAAAGTTCTTCTCTCTTAACAAATGAAAACTAGAAAACTATATATAGATTTTTGAGTCTGACGGCGTCACGTGTTAATCCTGACGCCGTCAACTCGCCGCCATAAAAACTCTCGTATTGCCTAGATCCAGATCTGACGCCGTCATGTGTAACTTGTCTCTTGGCCATCTCTTGTATTTTGTACGTGACGGCCTTGGTGACGCCGTCACGTGTAAATCCTCCAAAAACATTCTGGCGTGTCACGTGTAACTTGATTATCCACCTCTTTGTCAATGAATGACGGCGTCACATGCAAATCCTGACGCCGTCAGGTACCAAATTCAACATGATTTGGAGACTTTGTCGTTTTCTTCACTTTTTTCGCTAAAAAACGTTCAAAATGCTTCCTTTTCCAGATTTCTTCTCAAAAGTACCTAAAATGACAAAAGGAACGATTTAGGGCAATATTTGATCAAATAATCTCGACTTAGGGCTTAAATGACCCCCTAAAAGCGGTACGTTTTCGTCTCATCACTATCCGAGATAGGGTAAATTAATCCGACATCAAGGAGTTTTATAACTTCTTGTTTGATCACCTCGTGGATTTTTGGATTCACCCTTCTTTATTGTTGAACCGCCGGTTTAAAGTCATCCTCCATTAAAATCTTGTGCATACAAATTCCGGGCTAATACCCATAATGTCGGAAAGTTTCCAAGCGATGGCTCGCTTGTGTGACTTTAGAACCTTTAAGAGAGTGGCTTTTTCCTCAACACTCAAGTTTTTAGCAATTATGACGGGCAATTTATCGGTGCCTTCCAAAATGCGTATTCGAGATGAGATGGTAAGTCCTTAAGTTCAACCTCGGGAGGATTATGAGTAGAATTGGAATTTCCAACGGTTTTGATTTCCTCAATATGAAGTGGTTTTGGAGGGAGAGAAGAAGATGATGAAGGATCATCATCAAGCAATTTCTCAAGGAGGAGAATGTCTCCCTCCGGGTCAATGACCTCGTCATCAATTCTTGGTAGAATTGAATCACTTTTTAGAAAAACTTCGATTTCTTTCAAGATGAAGTCACTTCCCTCAAACGGGGTGAAGGAAGGGGAAGAATCGTCAAGAATAGGTTGAGAAGAAGGAGTGGGATCGCCACTCGAAGAATTATCGGTGAAACCAAGAACTTCTTGAGAATACTCTTCGGAAGCAATATCGATAACATCGATTCGGTTGATTGACATGGAGTCATAATTGGAAGAGTATCTCGAAGTTTGGTCGAGATTGAAGGTAATAGCCTCATTGCCAACACGGAGAGTGATTTCTTCATAAAAAACATCGATTAAAGCTCGGCCCGTTCTTAGGAATCCCCTCCCTAAAATGAGAGGAACCCTCGGATCTGCATCGAAATCAACAATCACGAAATCCGCATGAAAATGGAACTTTCCTACTTTCACAAATACGTCCTCGGAAATGCCAAGTGGACGAGATATGGAACGATCTGCAAGCTCAAGAGTCATGCATGCAGGAGTAAGTTCGGGAAGAGAAAGTTTCTTCCAAACTGAATGAGGCATAAGGTTGATGCTTGCACCAAGATCGGCCAAGGCAAAGCACTCAACCATCCCTGGAAAAACACAAAGAATGAGAAATTTTCCAGGATCACCAAGATTTTCAGGAAGCTTCTTTAATAGAACTGCCAAGCAATTCTCGTTTAATGGAGTTTTAGCCATTTCAAACACCTTTTCCTTGTTTCTTAACAACTGTTTGATTGTTGATTGATGAAGCGAAGAGTGTACCGCTTTTGGGGGGTCATTTAAGGCCAAAGTCAAGATTATTTGATTAAATATTACCCTAAATTGTTTCTTTTGTCATTTTAGGTACTTTTGAGAGGAATTTTACAAAAGGAAGCATTTTGGACGTTTTTGGAGCGAAAAAGTGAAGAAAACGACAAAGTCTCAAAATCATGCTGGAAATTGCACTTTGTTGATATAAATAATGTGTAAAAACGTTATTAATATTTCTCGATATCCCTATGTTTTGACGATCACAAAATGTAAAATCATTAAACATAAAATCATTACGTAAATAAGTATTTAATGACAAAATATCATTATATCCAGCTAATTCACTTAAGGTATGAATAAACAATTGCCTAATACATTTTATGATCAAAGGAAGGTTTATTTACTAATTACAAATTATATAAAATGGTATAAATATTTTATATATTTAGAAAAACACTTTTGGTAATTAAAGGAAAATGTTTATTTCATAATAAATAAATGAATTCAAATTTTTAACCAAATTCAGTTAAACTTTCACCAAATAAACTTTCCCCAGAAAAGACAGTTTTCTGGCAGTTACAGGTGGGCGGCCCCCTTAATTTCAAGGGGGCCGGCCATGAATTAAAGGGGCCGGCACGCTCCTGTGTCAGAAAACTTTGCCTATAAATACTGGTTCAAATCTGTAATTTTTCCTCACCTTTTGCACTAAAACTTTCTATACAAATTCTAACAAATCATCTTCCTAAAACCTTTGATCATAAATATATTAGTTTTTGTTTCAAGTGATCCAATCCATCCTCATTCAAAGTGAAAGATAAGAATACTCCTTTCATTTCAAATCAAGAAGTATTGAAGATTTGTTGTGTAGCATATGTTTATATTGTAAAGTTGTGTAGTAATTGTATTAAGTAGTTCTAGGTGGGTTTGTAAATCTAGTATAGTATAAGTAGTGGTGTGAAGAAGAAGTAATGTATAGTTGTGAAGAAGTAGTGGCGTGCTCAAGTTGTGAAGAAGGTGTGTCTTGTCGTGAAGAAGTCGTGAGTTTGGTTCTAGCTACTATTAGAACTCGACATTTAGCTTAGTGTCGTAAATTGGTGTAAGCAAAATTTGTGTAAGGTTTCTCCGCCGCAAGGGAGTTTTTTGACATAGTGAAGAAAACTCTCGAGTACGTGACTCGGGGAGTGGAGTAGGGCGAAGAGATGCTTCGTAGCCGAACCACTATAAATCCTTGTGTTGTGGTTTGATCTTTCTATCTCTATCTTTTCATTACTTTTATACTTACATTATAATTGTTTAGTTAGTTAGATCAAATAGTTTATATTGTGCAAGTGTTGAATTTAACATAAATAAGAATCGATTTTTTTGAAAACAAAGTTTTTAAAATACTAAATTGACGTAAAACAATTCAACCCCCCTTCTAGTTTTCCACAGGCATCAGAGCTACGTTAAACAAGATTTTTAAAATAAACTGTATTTTAAAACTTGAAACGATCTATGGAATCTGAAAAATATTTAGAAGGTCAATATATGCAAAGATCACCACTATTTGAAAGCGATGGTTTTCTTTATTGGAAAAATCGATTCGAAACTTATGTGAAATCAAAAGATTTAGATCTTTGGCATGTCATTACTAATGGTGATTTTCCTCCTATACAAAATAATCTCGAAACCAAAAGGGATGAAATTGTACCTTTTGAAAAACAAAACGATGATTTGACAAATAAACTCGCTAAAAATAATGAGGCTAAAATGGTAATTTATAATGCGTTACCACGCAAAGAATATGAAAGAATTTTTATGTGTAAAACCGCAAAAGATATTTGGAACTCTTTACTAATCACTCACCAAGGTAATAGTCAAGTCAAAGATAATAAGATAGATCTTCTTGTACAATAATATGAACAATTTACGATTCCGGAAGAGGAATCAATTGATAATCCTTTTGCAATATTTAACACAATCATCACAAGTTTAAAAGCACTTGATGAGAATTTTTCTAGAAAAATTTTTGTAAGGAAATTTCTTAGGACTCTCCATCCGAAGTGGTGTGCTAAGGTGACGGCTATTGAGGAATCAAAGAATCTATCAATTCTACAACTTGACGAGTTGATTGGAAACTTGAAAGTGTATGAAGTGATAATAAAGAAAGACTCCGAAATGGTCAAAGGAAAAAGGGAGCAAACTAAATCAATTGCTTTGAAAGCAAAGAAGGACTCTAGTGACGAAGAATGCTCAACATCCTAACGTGACGATGAAGAGTATGCCATGGCCGTAAGAGATTTCAAGAAATTCTTCAAAAGACGAGGAAGATACGTTAGACAACCACTTGATGAAAGAAAAACATTCCAAAGAAACAAAGACGACAAAATTAGCAAGAATGAAAGAAAGTGCTTCAAGTGTGGAGATCCAAACCATTTTATTGGAGAATGTCCGAAATTGTCAAGAAGTCAAAACCACAAGGCCTTTGTAGGTGGAGCATGGAGTGATAGTGACAATGATGAAAAAGACAAAACAAAAGAAGAAAAATGTCTCATGGCAAGGGCTTCCGATGAGGTACGTTCCGAAACCGAATACTATAGTGATGATAATTTATCGTTAGATGAAAAAGATTTAGATAGCGAATATAGTAGATTATGTAAACTTGGACAAAAAGTCATAGCTAAAAATAAACTACTAAAACATACTAACAATAAACTAAAAGATGAAATACTTGAATTAAAAATAAAACTACAAAACCTAAAAAAAGGAAAAGAAAGTTTTATAGAATGCAAAAAATGTCTAGTTGTTAAAAATGAGAATGAACAACTTAGGGAAGAAATTATTAGATTTGAGAAATTTGAAAATAGTAGTCAATCACTTAATAAAATAATTAGATCTCAAAGAATTGCCAAAGATAAAACCGGTTTAGGATACGACTCAACCGAGGCGTCAAATAGTAAATCTGAAAATGTAAAGTTTGAAGGTGAAACTAGTGAACTAAAACCTCTAGAGTTAAAACCAAAGTATATACTTTTGAAAGATAGATTAGTACCTATTGCAAGTGATGAAGAAATTAAAAGATTACGTAAATCAACTTTGAAACCCGTAGTAGAACCCCTTAAGCCAAAAATAAGGTCTAAAACTCCACCACCTAGAAAACCAAGTAGTCCTCATCCTAGGTCTAAAACTCCTCAACCTATAGTAAACCAACATAGACGAAACTTTTACAATAATCATCAAATGTGGAACTTCAATTCTTGGGGAATGATTCCACCATATATGTACCCAAGTCAAATGCATAACATCTTTGGACCAAACAACTTTGGTCAAATGAGACAATGGGGACCAACAAGATGAACTCGTCATACCTTGGCAAGCTTGGTTATCTATCCGCTTCCACATGATCATGCAATCTCTTGAAGACTTTGAAGATTTACTTGTTGAAGACAAAAAGGTACACGTTTCTTTTAAATTTTCATGACAAGATTGCATGCTTAGTTTTGTATCTAGTTTATAGTTATTATAGCTTGTCGTGTAATTCCTCATAACTATTGTACTTATATATATATATATATATATATATATATATATATATATATATATATATATATATATATATACACATATACATATTACTATTATATATACTACATGTACTTATAACCTAGAAAACTCATTAGTTGATTTTCTAGAACTAGAAATTGTTCGTTTACGAACCTTTTCTTTTCCCAGCTTTTGGCCTTCTTGAACCCTTACGTTCAAACGATACTCATGTTGATGTAGAGAAATGAGTTGAAAAAATCTATGGATGAAACAAACTCCCGTCATCTCTTGCGCTCGTCTCCCTCTCATATTCTCGTCTCATAAGCCCATATTATATATATATATATATATATATATATATATATATATATATATATATATATATATATATATATATATATATATATATAAATACTTATACCTTCCACATCTCTCTCGATAACTTGACGGCTTGATTAACTTTATCCAAATTTATCAAGGAACTTTTAGTTGACGAAATGTCAAATAAAAGTGTCAAGTAATTCTCTTCGTGCGAATTCTCTCCAACGTATTTTTGATTAAAAATAAATCTAATGCATATATATATATATATATATATATATATATATATATATACATATATATATATATATACTTATTTTTATTTTCAGAATCAAAGCCTCGAAAATCTCAAAATTAGCCGGGCAGCCCCCTTAAAATTAAGGGGACCAGCTGTGTTAAAAGGGGCGGCCCCCTTAATGTTTAAGGGGCCCGGCCATCTGAGGATTTC
Organism: Artemisia argyi; assembly: GCA_030686995.1. Taxonomy (NCBI): domain Eukaryota; kingdom Viridiplantae; phylum Streptophyta; class Magnoliopsida; order Asterales; family Asteraceae; genus Artemisia; species Artemisia argyi. Next base: position 92,777,566 of record CM060683.1, on the reverse strand, counting down.
TACTCGTTTTTCCTCCTTATTCCACTTGCGAAACACTCCATATTTCACTCCCCATTCACTCCATACCTGCTGTGAAGGATTTTTAAACCCAAAAACATCAAAAACCCACTTCCAAATCATCAAGTTCATCTTGTTTCGCAAGGGGCAAATACTTATAACACGATTAGCAACAAGTATTGTAAGTTTTACATAACATATTTCTTTTAATTTCATCTAATTTGGTCATAATCATGATTAAGCATTTTATTTTAATTTCTTCAATTTCATTTTTTCTTTCAACTTGAGTCTAGGATTTCCATAACTAAATGCTTCCCTTAGGATTAGAATGTACAATTAACACTAGAAACTAATAATCACAAACCTTCTTGTCAATTTTGTTTTTTGAAAAAGCTCATACACTCATTTCAATCTTTTCTTATATACATTGTTGAATAATGCTATAAAAACTTGTTAGAACATATCACATTATGTATCTATAACTTGTTTATCACAAAAATAAACTTTTCGATGAAGTAAAAATATTTTGTTGTTTGATAAAAGGGTGTTTGGATCATGTCCAAATAATGTCGAAAATTATTTCAATATTACCTTTATAATACATTGTCAAGAATATAAGCTTAAAACTAGCAATTTAGAGTTGCCAAGATATATAATTCATATATATATTGACATTTTGGTAGTAAATTTTCTAGATAAGGAAGCGTTTGGTTTAACTAGAAAAATGGTATTCTTGAGTCAAAATACAAACCATCTTTTTCGAAACAAATCACTTGCATAAGAAACTCGTTAGAAATAGCTAGTTATACAATCTAATGTATATCTAGCAAAGTTTCATGATATATTAAGGTGTTTAAAGGGGCGTTTGGATTATCCCATAACAACTTGCTAAACATCGTAAAATATATCTAGAACGGGTAAAAAATAAAAATAAGGAACATAGTAAACTACTTCTTAGGTTAAAGGTCTTAGAATCGAAGTATGTTTACGTTCCACATATGTCTCAAAATAATTTATACCACATTTTTTTTATATTTATTTTTAATTTTATCTTATTGCTATCGTGTTTAGGTGAAAATGCCCAAAGTCATTACCGAAGATATCTAACTCACCAAAAACTATGTTCCCAAAGTCTCACAACTTCCCACTACCTCTCCCTCCATTGCACGTATCTATCGCCAAATAGAAGATAAAAACATTCATGAAGGTCGAGTCGTAGATCAAGCTTACTATAAATCCAATTTCATCGAACGTTTGTTCACTAACATCCGTTTTGAATGTCTTTTCCAAATAAATGAACCCATCATTCCTCGCTTCATTCTTGACTTCTATAGCCAAGTAACGGTTCAAACCGATGATTTTGGTTCCATCTTCATTTCATTCATGATCCAACATGAATTCATTACTCTCACTCTTGCACAATTTGATCAAATTCTTCAAATTCCTTTTTCCGGTCAATCCGTATTCACAAATGAATGGGATCTTTGTGCTCTCCAAAATTCACGTCCTACTCATGGTCCTTATGTCTCCGAAATTCCGTCTCCCGATGACATTCGTCAAATGCTCGGGTTGGAATGTGAAACTGCCACCCAAAGCATCCAGCCCAAATATGCCTCTATTTTTGAAAACCAAATTATTCTCAAAGAATTAAGGCCCGACATGGAGCATTGGGAAGAACTAGTTCGTGAGAATGCGTTTGGTTCCGAAGGACACCCTGACCGTCTCTCGGCTTGTCTCACTCATATGTTGTATTGTATTGTTGCTGAGCAACCTTACAATTTGGCTTACTTCTTTATCAAGCGTATTGAATGTGCAAGAGCAAATCCTAAAGCTACTCTTCCATATGGTATGTATCTCACTCGTCTCTACAATCATGTCATGGAAAACTATCCTGATCTCGATGAGAGTATTTATCAATCTATCTATCCGACCTTCCGTCCTCTCGTTCTTACACAAACCCGCAAAACTCGTAGTGATAAGGTTAAATCTCATCGTCCTAGCATTCTTGTTTCGTTCTCTTGTCTAAAGGATGACGATGAGGAGGACTTATAGTCATTTGACACTACATTTGGTAAGGTACTAGAAAAGAAAAAGTAGTGATGAAGATGGTGAAATTGACTTTATTACTCTTCTTGAAAAAATTTGTAATATGTTTCTTATGTGCTATATTTCCAATATGTATTCGGAAATAATTATGTGTTGCTATGAAGTTTGGTACCTTTAGACTATTACTTTGATGACTTATTATTATTATTAGTTGATCTACTAATATGCATGCATGCCTTTTTATATCTATTATATACTTGCATGATGCTTATATGTTCATATATGATTATATATTGGCTTCTCTAATAGACCAAAACTAAAATGAAATGTTCCAATAAAGCTTGCTGCAAACACAAAACAAATATAAACCATTTTTGGAAATTTTTTGAAATTTGATTATCTGGGATTTTACCAGATGGGCGGCCCCCTTAATTATCAAGGGCGGCCCCTTTAATTTTAAGGGGACCGGTCACCTGGAACAGTTTATACACTGTTTTCTTTTGCACCTTGTGACTCCTTTTGCTAGTCCCAGCTACCATTTCCCTTAAAAACTAAACTAATTTTGGAATCTAACAATGCAATTTCAAATTAATACCACTTCTAAACATGATTCCATGCTATAAAACCCTTATACACCTTTCATCCACACTCCATAATCATTACATTCATCAACCTCAACCAATTCATCATGTCATCACCAAAAATCACCACCTCCAACAAAGCCAAGAAACAAAAACTTGTTATCATCCCACCAAAATAACTTTTTATTGATCTCACTAATGAAGACAATACCACTCCATCACCACCACCTCATTGTTCATCTCCTAGTACTCCAAATGCACCATCCAAAACACCATCAACACATGGAACCTCTAACTCCTCCATACCATCATCATCATTCATCAATGACTACATCAACAATCACTTATCACCTCCACCAAGAATACCACCACCACCACCTATTGAAAATGCATCTTTAGACATCACTCTTTCACTATCACCCATCACACCTCTTGATGCACATTTTTCACCATCACCACTCAACCAACCAAACTTCAATCCCATCCCATGGAGCCTACTTGAAGCTCATGGTGACACTTGCCTTTGTTGCATCAATAACCGTACCATTATTTTGGCCTAAGAGATGAAAGACACTACATGTTTTCATATCTTGAGAGCTTGTTTCCTCAACCTACACCAACAACATCCACACCTCCTCCACCATCATCAACTACAACACCAACATCAAACACACCTCCATCAACACCATCATCTCCACCTACAACATTGGTTCCATCGAACTAAGCATGGCTCATGGTTGGAAAAATTGTCTAAACCATTTTGATGGCAAGCTCTAGGAAAAACATTTCTATTAGAGTTTTGGTTGCTTGTAAGCCCTTAGGGCTTTTATTTATTGGTTGTAATGTTTATGCATCTTGGATGCATGTTGCTTGTTGTTTTCAACTTTCTATTGAAGTGTTTCTTTCATGCTTACATTGCTTGCATTACTTATATATGTACTTGTTGCATGCATCATATATATTGTATGTTCTAAATATTTTTGCAAGCATTCCATATCTCAATTCGTCTTATTACCTTAAAACGAGGGGGAGTACACGTCAAGGGGGAGCTACTACAACATCGGGTTAACCTTTTTGATGTTCAAAAAAAGGGGGAGAAGTGATATATAAACTCACTAAATACTTGCATAAATAATAATTTTTGATTTAATGAGCTTAGATTTTGTAATCATCAAAAAAGGGGAGATTGTTGATATAAATAATGCGTAAAAGCGTTATTAATATTTCTCGATATCCCTATGTTTTGACGATCAAAAAATATAAAATCATTAAACATAAAATCATTACGTAAATAAGTATTTAGTAACAAAATATCATTATATCCAACTAATTCACTTAAGGTATGAATAAACAATTACATAATACATTTTATGATCAAAGGAAGGTTTATTTACTAATTACAAATTATATAAAATGGTAAAAACATTTTATATATTTAAAAAAACACTTTTGGTAATTAAAAGAAAATGTTTATTTCATAATAAATAAATGAATTTAAATTTTTAACCAAATTCAGTTAAACTTTCACCAAATAAACTTTCCTTGGAAAAGACAAAGTTTTCTGGCCGTTACAGGTGGGCGGCCCCCTTAATTATAAGGGGCGGCCCCCTTAATTTTAAAGGGCCCGGCCATGAATTAAAGGTCTCGGCACGCTCCTGTGTCAGAAAACTTTTCCTATAAATACTGGTTCAAATCTGTAATTTTTCCTCACCTTTTGCACTAAAACTTTCTGTCCAAATTCTTTCAAATCATCTTCCTAAAACCTTTGATCATAAACATATTAGTTTTTGTTTCAATTGATCCAATCCATCCTCATTCAAAGTGCAAGATAAGAATAATCCTTTCATTTCAAATCAAGAAGTATTGAAGATTTGTTGTGTAGCATATGTTTATATTGTAAAGTTTTGTAGTAATTGTATTAAGTAGTTCTAGGTAGGTTTGTAAATCTAGTATAGTATAATTAGTGGTGTGAAGAAGAAGTAGTGTATAGTTGTGAAGAAGTAGTGGTGTGCTCAAGTTGTGAAGAAGGTGTGTCTTGTCGTGAAGAAGTCGTGAGTTTGGTTCTAGCTACTATTAGAACTCGACATTTAGCTTAGTGTCATAAATTGGTATAAGAAAAAGTTGTGTAAGGTTTCTCCGCCACAAGGGAGTTTGTTGACATAGTGAAGAAAACTCTCGAATACGTGACTCGGGGAGTGGAGTAGGGCGAAGAGGTGCTTCGTAGCCGAACCACTATAAATCCTTGTGTTGTGGTTTGATCTTTCTATCTCTATCTTTTTATTACTTTTATACTTACATTATAATTGTTTAGTTAGTTAGATCAAATAGTTTATATTGTGCAAGTGTTGAATTTCACATAAATAAGAATCGAAGTTTTTGAAAACAAAGTTTTTAAAATACTAAATTGACGTAAAACTAATCAAACCCCCCCCCCCTTCTAGTTTTCCACACACTTGACGGCGTCACAAGTAACTAGTGACGGCGTCATGAGTTGACAAAAGGGTGGATAAATCAAATACACGTGACCCGCCAGAATGTTTTGTGAAGGGGTCGTGACGACGTCACGTATAAAATTGTCAAGGCCATCAAGAGTAACTGCAAAGAGTGACGGCCCAGAACCCATAAAGAGTGACAGCGTCAGAAGTGGATCTAGGCAATACGACTTTGTTTTGGCGGCGAGTTGACGGCGTCACACATTACTCTTGACGCCATCAGAAGTCAAAATCTATATATAGTTTTCTAGTTTTCATTCATTGTGTGCAATTTTAAGGGAGTAAACCCTAGACGAATTTTGCAGCTTTTTCAAGGGTTTCAACCCTTTGTTTCTTCCATGCTTAATTGAAGATAAGTCCTTTATCAAATCATTCAATATGTCTATGTGTTGTTTGATTATATCTTACGCTTGTCTTCTCTTTAACATGCTAGGCTAGGTTTTCTTCGTGTTTTCTTAGATGTAATGAAACTTAGATATTGATTATGGGTTGGTTGTTTGTTTATAATTGTTATGGATGAATTAATTCGATGTTAGGCTTAAGAAAACTGGCAGACTTCCAATTGGTAACTTTCTTGAACATCTTAAGAAACATGATCGGAGGTGTACTACGATATATTGGTTGTATTTAATGCGTAGGTAACTACTAATGAGGCCTTGTTAGCTAGTAGTCGGCTCGACATAGGAAGAGGTAGAAGCTTATAGAGTTAGGGAAGATCGTACACGGCCCTACGAATGGTATTAAGGAATATAACCCGTCATCCATGCAATTGTAATAAGCTAATCAACCTGTAAAAGATAGCTAAGGAGTATTGAAATCTAAGTAAACACAATTTTCTCTCATTATTGTTTACACCACAAATTAGTTCAAGTTTATTTTATTTTATTTTGATTGCATCTTTAGTTAATTGGGTTAGTTGACTAGCAACTAATTCTGCCCACTCCTTTCAAAACTGAGATTTTACTTGCTTTCCTTAAGCTATAAAAATACAAAAAGAATCATCCCTCACCTTTAGACCTAGTTTTAGTGAGTTTTAACCCTAGCGAACACTATTCTTTGAGTTGAACGATCAATCCCCCGGTACTTGTCACTATAATATACTACAACGAACAGGTACACTGCCTGGTGGGGATTACAAGCTTCTCAAGATCCCTTTAGAGGTAAAACCTTTTGCGAGGGCGCAATTCCACGCATCAAGTTTTTGGCGCCGCAACCCGGGGAATAGTTATTTTCTAGGTTAAAATCTCTTTTTATTAGGTCTACTTGCTAGATTTCTTTCTAGTAAGATTTTTATTTTTATTTTTATAGGTCTTCTTGTAGTTTATCTTTTTCTTTGTGCCCTTTGTTTGTAAAACCATTTTCATTTGTCTCCATGGCGGATGAAATTCCATTTAGATCATTAACAATAGAGGAACAATTAGTTTACTCGGATAGATTTGCTTCCTGTTGCTCTAATGAATTTTTAAGTGATCTTAGATTTATACAAGAAGAAATGGGTGTAAATTTTGAAAGGTTTGATGAGTTATGCGCATGTGTGGCCCATATTAAACAATCATTGTTAGGATCAATTCCTTTTAGGAAGACCCTTTGGAAAAAAATTGAGGAAAGCCTCCTAACCGTGAACCATGAATTCAATGAATTGACGGGTTTGTATACATCACAACTTGAGGAAACAATTAAGGAGGATTTAGCTGAACATGATCAAACTGAGCAAAAAGACCTAGGTTTTATGATCAATGACTTTGAATCTCAAGGAACACATGATGAATCCTTTAGGCAAATTGAACATTGTAATCAAGTTATTGAGGAAGATTCTTATGAATCAGACTTAGAACTTGATATGGCTAGAAAAGGATTTGTGTAGGACCGAAAATATAGATGATTTATGTGGTTCGGGAGGTCTAGGTTGATGATTAAAGATGAACTCCATATTTAGTTCTAGAGAGAGAAAGTAGAGAGAGGGTGAAGAAAATGGAAGTTTATTAAAATGAAAGAACAATACACAATTTCCCACACCCCTCATGGAGAGTCATGAGGGGTATTTATAGGCTCTACACATTAATACTATGCCTAGTGTACAATAATAGTCCCTAAAGGTACTACTTGTTACTAATCTAGTCCATTTCACGTATGTGACGTTATCTTTATAAAAGAGCGAGGCTAACAATTTGAGATACTTAGGAACATGTTTGGGTTAGATTCTAATAAAACACATGATGAGGATATAGGTGATATTGAGATAAGGAAGGATGAGGTAAATAACACAAACCTAAAAAGTACCCCACAACTCCCACCATCACTTGAGGAATACACACCACCCGTTACTTACCCGAAAGAAGTAGAAGAAACTTTAGGAATCCCGATGGAGGTAGAACCCTTGTACCAAGCATCACTAGAGGATATAGGTTTGAATACTTGTAGTGATAACCTTACTCTTTGTTCTAGGGAATTACCTAGTGTTGACGAACCGGAACCTCAATCTTCACATAACTTTCCATCCTTAGATATACATCTAGGAGACAAAAGAGGAGCCGACCCACCCATCAACCCATGTAGTCCGGGTAGTCTTAGGATAAAGGTGGTAGACTTTAAGCCATGTAGAGAGGAAGCCAATATAGGAGTGAACCATGATCTTACATACTTACATCACCCATTCATGATTGATCACAAGAAACATTATGGGTTTAAACCGGGTTTAATAGGTCAAGATGGATTCCCAACTAGGAGTCTCTCAAAGTTGATTGAAGATGATCCCTTTTTAGGAGAAAACTTTAACTCACCCATTGACCAAAGTGAACAAGGTAAGGTTATGATGATAGGAGCACACCCCTTTGAGCATATAATTCATCCACCACTCTTTCCTCACGAGGCATATTTCCACCCTAAGGGTGTGTATCGCTACTTCCACTCGCACTTAATCCTAAGTGTAGGGAAAACCTCCCCTATTTCCGTTAAATAAGGGTAGAGTCAGGCTCGTGACTCGAACAAAAATAAGCGCTTATTGGGAGGCAACCCAACCCATGTTTTTAATTGTTTGATATTTTTATTTGATTTGCTTTATTTGTTTGATTGTTTGTTTGTTTGATTTTAATTTTTTTCCGTATGCATGCTTGATTTTTATTGTTTGTGGATCATGTTTCATAATAAATTGTGAAAATGCGTTACTTTGTTGTTTGTCTTAACTTCATAAAAAGTATTTCGCAAAAGATAAGTGTAAGGGAAATCTTAATTTGTTTTTAAGAACAGAAATTGAACATGAACCACAACAATATTAAATGACCATGTATATTAGTATTTGTTTGAGTCAAATGCTTGTATCGAGTCATAATGATGTTTTGCAGGAAATTCCAGGAATTAAGGCATAAGTTTTTCCAGAAATTTTCCGGAAACTTAACATGAGATTTCTGTCAGAACACTCTGACGAAGTCAGGATTAACACCTGAAGGCGTCATGTGTAAAAATCTGGAAACTTTGCAAGTTTTGTTTTTTCTAAATGGAGTCTTGAAGTTTTTGTTAATTATTTAGTTTTATAAATTCCGGGAAATCTGCAAATATTCGTTCCACAAGCATTATATCCTTATATATATAGATTGCTGCCGATTTTATGCGAGGTTGCCATGATTGTTTTCTTAGGTTTAACAGGTTATATTGGACAAGAAGATGATTTATTATTTCGGAAGGGAAGCTTTTAACGTTCATTTTCTTGGAGGAGGATTTCACCATGTTAATGATTTATCCACACCGAACGAATCATGGGAGTATTTGTTTTCATTCTTTTACCTTATTTACTTTTACATATGTTTATTGAACATTAGGGACAATGTTCAGCCTAAGTGTAAGCGGAGGGTAAATAATGATACTTTAGAGAATGAAATTGCACTTGAGTTTGTTTGTTCAATGGTAGGTGTGTAATAAAACTAAGAGAAATACTTGTTAGGGCAATTTTAGCGCAAAATTTAAATTTTTTTACAACATTTAGGAGTGAAGCTTTAGCCTTCATAAGCGTCTCACGGATAGGAGTTGTATGACTAGCAAAAGCATTCATTATTAGTGCTTATGAGTGTACCGGCAGTACTTAGATTCTAGAACTTGTGTTAGTGATGCATCCCGAGACCGCTAGTGAAACTACATTCGTGTAGTTAGGATTTACAACATGATAAGAGGCATTAGGATCACCCTTGTATTAAACCCATATCATAATTACTTGACCATTTAAGTCAATTACCTTGACTAGTAAAGTCAATTAATTTTTCCCACACCTTTGCGTTGTACTCATTTTTTGTACACGATACCCCTAGTACACCCCTCCAAGCCTATCTTTTCGTTTCTAACTTTAAGCATTTTACTTAAAGGAAGAATTTGTTAACAATCCACCCAAATGTACACCCAAATCGCCTTAGCCTTCCGTGTATGCACTCATCTTTAGTGCATTATTGTTATTTGTTTAAACCCTTAGTTAATTGTCTAGTTGATTACATGGTTTCTAAGTCGAGTCATATCTTGTACATATTGTTTTGGGACGATTAGGACTCATGGGTAAAGTACTAGTGTTATGCAGTAATGGGGAAGAACATCATATATTACCCCCATATGTGCATTAATCTTAAAAAGTACTCCAAGTGTTTTGATTATCTTGATTCGAGTCATTAGAATAGTTAATGCAAATCCCCTATGATGTATTATTTTGGATGGTAGGGCAAGAGTGTATGAAAAAAAAAATCAAAAAATCAAGAAAAAATAAAAAAAAAAAATAGAAAAAGAAAAAGAGAAAAAAAAACATACGTACTACCATCCCGTTTCATTCTATGTTTGTTTTATGTTTTTTTGTTAGTTTTTGATTAGCTTAAGTCGAGTCGAGTCTTGGCTTAGCAACGCCACATTGTACATGTAATTGACCAAGATGATTAACTCGCCACCAGTAAATATTACCTTTATCCAACAAAACCATGTTTATCCTATCCCTACACCTCACGTTATAACCCTTTAAAAGACCTCTTTGATATTTTATCCTAGGTTCTTACGCCAAGTGGTGGAGGTTTGATCCTTTCCCAACCATATGGTAATCTATTTGCTATGACAGGTAGTGAGAGATGTTTTCCATTTCCATATTGTGATATATACTTTATTACACCCGAAAGATGTGAGTATCTAAACACTATTTGTGACGTGCTAGTGTATAATTTCCGTGCTTGTTTTGGGTTGAAGTGGAACAATTATTTGTTGTAATTACTTTTATATTAGTGTTAAATGACCCCTAACTTGTATTTTGATTAGAATAAAAGCGCATTTGCTTGAGGACAAGCAAATCTCAAGTGTAAGGGTATTTGATGAAGCGAAAAGTGTACCGCTTTTGGGAGATCATTTAAGGCCAAAGTCGAGATTACTTGATAAAATATTGCCCTAAATCGTTCATTTTGTCATTTTTGGTACTTTTGAGAGGAATTTTACAAAAGGAAGCATTTTGGACGTTTTTGGAGCGAAAAAGTGAAGAAAACGACAAAGTCTCAAAATCATGCTGGAAATTGCACTTGACGGCGTCACAAGGTGCTAGTGACGGCGTCATGAGTTGACAAAAGGGTGGATAAATCAAATACACGTGATGCGCCAGAATGTTTTGTGAAGGGGTCGTGACGGCATCACGTATAAAATTGTGAAGGCCATCAAGAGTAACTGCAAAGAGTGACGGCCCAGAACCCATAAAGAGTGACGGCGTCAGAAGTGGATCTATATATAGTTTTCTAGTTTTCATTCATTGTGTGCAACTTTAAGGGAGTAAACCCTAGATGAAGTTTACAGCTTTTTCAAGGGTATCAACCCTTTGTTTCTTCCATGCTTAATTGAAGATAATTCCTTTATAGAATCTTTCAATATTTCTATGTGTTGTTTGATTATATCTTACGCTTGTCTTCTCTTTAACATGCTAGGCTAGGTTTTCTTCGTGTTTGCTTAGATGTAATGAAACTTAGATTTTGATTATGGGTTGGTTGTTTGTTTATAATTGTTGTGGATGAATGAATTCGATGTTAGGCTTAAGAAAACTGGTAGACTTCCAATTGGTAACTTGCTTGAACGTCTTAAGAAACATGATCGGAGGTGTACTACGATATATTGGTTGTATTTAATGCGTAGGTAACTACTAATGAGGCCATGTTAGGAGCTAGTAGTCGGCTCGACATAGGAAGAGGTAGAAGCTTATAGAGTTAGGGAAGATCGTACACGGCCCTACGAATTGTATTAAGGAATATAACCCGTCATCCATGCAATTGTAACAAGCTAATCAACCTGTAAAAGATAGCTAAGGAGTAGTGAAATCTAAGTAAACACAATTTTCTCTCATTATTGTTTACACCACAAATTAGTTTAAGTTTATTTTATTTTATTTTGATTGCATATTTAGTTATTTGGGTTAGTTGACTAGCAACTAATTCCGCCCCCTCCTTCCAAAATCGAGATTTTACTTGCTTTCCTTAAAATATAAAAATACAAAAAGAATCATCCCTCACCTCTAGACCTAGTTTTAGTGAGTTTTAACCCTAGCGAACACTATTCTTTTAGTTGAACGATCAATCCCCCGGTATTTGTCACTATACTATACTACAACGAACAGGTACACGTACTGCCTGGTGGGGATTGCAAGCTTCTCAAGATCCCTTGAGAGGTAAAACCTTTTGCGAGGGCACAATTCCACGCATCATTGATGCAAAATTGATCATCATAATGATAGCATCCGCAAAGCTTATATCAAAGTGCAAATCTTGAAAGATTTGAAAGAACTTGTCCTTTGGTGACTAGCTTTTTCACGGAGCTTTTGCTCATGAAGACGTATTGAATAAGGTATTGAAGGTTTGGATTTAGGGATAGGAACTTCAGGAATCTCAATGGGAGTTTCTTGAGGTTCAAAGACAATTTTGGATTTGGGTTTTGGGACAACTTGAGGATGGACGTGTGCGGTACTTTGTGGGCTAGTAAATTTCACTTTGTCCTTTGTCGCCTCAGGTTCACGTTCCACTACCTTGGGAGGAGAAGAAGAGGTAGACGGAATCGTGGGTCCATCATATGAAACACTACTTCTCGTTATGATCGCCTTAACATCGCTCTTCGGGTTAGCGATCGTATTCCTCGGAAGATTTCCTGAGCCCGAGGGTCGATCATTTAAAGACTTCTTGAGTTCTGAGATCTGACTGACCAACAACCTATTCATTTCTTCTTGGGATTTCATGAATTGCTTCAACAACTCATAAGATGATGGTTGCGTTGGAGCAACAGCTTGAGTTTGGTTAGGAAATTATGGGCTCGGTTGTTTTGATTGAAACCTTGGTTTTGAAAATTTCCCTGATTTTGTTTGCCATTTCCATGAAAATACCCTTGGTTGGAATTACACTGACCTTGATTTCTATTAAAGTTTCCTTGGTTTTGGTAACCTTGACCTTGATTGAAATTCCCTTGGTTTTGAAAACCATGGTTCATTCGATTCTGGTTTTGGTTACGGTTTTGGACATTTTGGTTTTGATTAAAATCGGGTGGTCTAGGGTAGTGGTTAGGACGATAGTTCGGTTCCATTTGAGGACGGTATTGGATACCTCCTTGATTGGAAGTTCCGACTATCGCATTAGCTTCAAATGGATTACCATCGGTGGCCATACAATTGTAGTATACATGAGGGCCACCACAAGTAACAGAGACTTCCACTTTCTTGACCTCATCAGGTGAAGAAGTGATGGATCTAAACACACGACTTGTGTTATAATGATAGTTTGAATGATATTAACAAGTATACGGAATATACTTATTAATACTTAGAAGGTTTGTTTGTATGTTTGATCGTGAGTTGTATATGAATGCACAGTTGTATAAACACAGAATATTTAACCAAACTATTAGCTCCAATATTATTAATGATAATAATACGAGTGATCTAGAATATCACTAGAGTTACACCTTGAAGCTATCTAAATTGATACGTGTATAACCTAAACCTAGGACCTCCTTTTATAGGCAACAATGAGTCCTTTACAAGATAAGTATAACATAGAATAATAGAATATACACAAGATCTTTTCTATACTTATCTAAATACACGTTTCCTAACAATTATCCTGCAACAGTGTTAATTATATGTACTAGCAGCGGTAATGTGTTTCCACTGCTAGTGCATTCTTTAGCAGCTGTAATCTCCATGCTTATCAGTGGTAACTGTTAGTGTAATTCCCAACAATCCTCCCCTAAACTTATGATTTCTATGCAAATCATCAAGTTTCTAGGTTGATGGGATTCTTCCAAACACTTATCTCCTTCTCCTCAACTCTTTATCAGCTCTGACACTCTGATCATATATTCTTTGCAACATATCTTCTATGACTTCATTCCTTTCCCAGCATCTCAACTTCACAGATAGCATAACAGTAAGAATACCTGCTCTTAATGGATATTCTTTCTCAGCTAGCATAAACACATCAACACCAGCTTGTGTAGACACATGATACACATAACTTGAATCATAGAACTTCCATAATGTAGTTAAGTTGTTTGCTTCAAATCTCCAATATCTATCAGATGCATCAGGTTCATAAAGTCTTCTGAATTGAACCCATAACTCTTTGGCTTTGACATCAACAAGTTCATCCTTCTTAAATTGTTCTTGGACTATTCCCCATAGAGTATCCAAGTCTTCCCTATCACATGATCTGACAAGGTCTTCAAAATCTCTGCAAATACTTGTTATGCCACCAATTCTGATAATATTCCATGCATCTCCAAAGTCATCAGAAAACAACTCCCAACCTACAACTGGATGCTTTGATTGTAAAGGCTCTACATTCAATACACCAGTTTCAATAAAGATCATATTTGAAAATTGTTCTTCAGTTAATTTTTCATCTTCTTTAACAGCTTGAGATGACTCTTGAGTCTTGGATCTTTTAACATCTTTAGGTTCAATATTTATTCCTGGTCTTTTGTACCTCTGTGCCTCTGCTTCTGAGTGCATAGGAAGGAAATCCTTGTCTCTTCTGTATTCTTGATAGTATAATCTTTGGATTTCTTCATAAGACTTTCCTTTGAGCTGATTCATTTTCCATCCACCAACATGACATAAGTACTTCTTCATTCCATGATTTACTTGAGCCTGAGATGGTTGTCTTGGCTTCTTTTGACTCTTCTTTATAGTATCCACCATGGAATCAAATGCCTCATTGTTCTTCATATTTATGAAATCAGCTAGTTGAGCTGATCTTTGTTCAGCTGTTAGGCTTGCATCAGCAACAAGCTCAATAGCTTTCTTCTTTATCACTGGATCAGAAACAATCATTTGCTCAATCTCCTCATTAGTGTACTCATAAGCTCCTTCTTCAGTGTTTGGAATTGGAACAATATTTTCTTCTGGTTCCATCTGTTTTTGAAGTCTTTGTTTTTCCATGAATGTTGCAACATCTTCTTCTTCACTCTTTCTTGCTAATTCATAATCCATATCAATCTGAGCTTGTTCTCTTTTGGAAATCTTTCTTGGTTGCTCAGTTGATTCTTCAAAAACATGAACTTTCCCTTTTTCCTGCCTTTTTCTTTCAAATTCAACATCAACAGTGTCCACTGCTTTTTCTTGAGTTTCCACTGCTTCATCATTCTTTTCTTGTTCATCATCCTGATCATCAAAATCCATATCAATATCAAAATCCAGCTTCCTCCCCTTAAGTGTAGCATCAGTTTTCCTCCCCTGTTTGGAAGAATCACCCAAATCATCATCTGATGCATCAGAATCATCATCATGAGGAGTAGATGGGGATGAGAACACAAGTGTGGCAAATCTTTGCTTCTTTAACCCCTTTACTTCTTCATGCAACGTCTGAATCTCAGCCTTCAAATTTGCAAACTCTGGGGCATGTTGTTTCTTTTTCTGTGCTAGATCTTTCTCTAGAGCTTGAACCTGGTTTACTAAATTGGTACAAAGTTCCATCAATTCAGTAGGTTCCTCACTACCCTAAACACTTCCAATTGTGTGACCTGTTGGGAGAGGTGAATCATAGGGCATTGGTTCAGGCTCTGCTCTAGTTGGACTAGATTGAAGACTAGAACCCCCACTGCTTGTTCCTAAACAAAAAGTCTCAGAATCATGCAATGTTGTGATGGGAGGAGGTGGTTGTTTTTGCCTCCTCTCATAAGTGTGAGTAACTTGAGGGGTGTATTGGATAGGTGGAACAACAATAGTGGGTGTGTGTTGGGACACAACTGGGATTGTTGTATCTTCACCCTGTACATGTGAAATCTTTGAAAGCATTTCAGGAAAAAGTAGTTTAAACTCCCCATTCCAACCTTCTGAAGCTTTATTCATATTTTGAAAAACTTTTGGCTTAAGACAATGGGTTTTATAAACTCTTTTGTGGTTTTGCAGTGGAAATTCATTTAGCACTGCTTGTACAAACCTTGGATACATCAAAAATTTATATGAACTCTTTACATTGCCTTTCATACTATGAAAAATAAACTTTGAAAAATTGAAAGTCCTATCTGTGGCTAAGCAAACCAAAGGGTAAGCCATTGTTGAACTGAATTGTTCATAAGAGGTTTTCTTAGGACTTAGGCAATGTAAAAGAGTATGAATCAAAAATCTCCAATGGGGACAAAAACATCCTTTTCTGAAAGTAACCTTTTTATTAGATGTATCATACCCCATTGATGAAAGATGTTTATGAATATCTGAATTAGGTAATGTGATGATACCATTGAGATCATCCAATTGGATAATTCTCCTCAAGGATGATTCAGTAACATCAATAGTTACCCCATCCACTGTGGCTCTAAGAGTATCCACAGATTCATGTGTATCTCCTTGTTCAATGGTTATGGACACCACAGAGTTCCAGAACTGTTTGATTTGAGAGACATAGATTGTGGGATTGAAAGTTAAAGCATACCTAATATGGGTGGTATTGAGAAAGTCCACAATCTGATGAAAAACAGGGCCACTCTTTTCATTTTACTTCTGCAAGTAGGCCACTTGGTCGTGCTCATTTGCAAAAGTTTAGTCTTGCCATGGTTTTTGTGAGAAAAATATGAATGTGTTAGGAATCTTGAATGGTGATCACGCCGTGTGAGAGATAAAATAGTTATACTATTAGGGTTTGAGGATTATGCGCAATAGGAATTATCTTAAGAAAGTATTTATCTTTAGGAAAAGAATAAATTAAAATAGGTAAGAAGATAATTCTCCAAAAATTAACCCTATTAATATGGAAAACACGGTTACTCTCAACGGCTAGTAAAAAATAAGATTACTGACACAACAGTTGCAACGGCTAGTTCATCAGTGGTAAAAATTTCACTTGCAGTGGTAACTGTGAACTAGCAGTGGGAATTTTTCACAAAAATGTTCAAGAGAAGTGGTAAGTAAATCATATAAAAGTTTAACTGCTCTTAACATAGTTTTTAGCAAACTATCAGCTATCAACGGATTTGATATGTCTTTACCATGAGCCGTTTACTATGGACTAGCCAACTCTTCATCACTTGGAATATGGTGAGTTGATAACCATATAGTTTTTGGTAAACTATCAACCATAAACGGATTTGTTAAGTCTTTACCAGTAGCCGTTTGCTCTGGACTAGTTGATTCTTATGTGGATTAGACATGGTGAATCAATAACCATTTGTTGTGTGTCTCAGTTACACACCATTTGATCAACTTTCAGCAAAAATAGTGGTATTATTTACCTGCACATGTTAGTATAAAGCATATAATATGAATAACCACAACTCTAACCAAAGATACTTTTTGACCAAACCACTATTCCTAAAAATATCTTCCCAAAGTCAACCCGATATAGTAAATAATATCCCTATTTACTACCCCAAACCACCAAGACAGATAAGATTAATTATTTCTCTTAAATATCCCTAGGGTTTGACTTTGCCTATAAAAAGGGGCTTGAATCAACAAAAATCTTCACCAAAACTTTTCTTTAACATCACAAAACCTATAACCATCATGAGCCATTTTCCACTGATCTACATATCCTCTGATGATTCTTCTGATGAGGAGATAAGCTATTGTTCTGACTCTGAACAAGAATCTTCAGGATGGGGTGACTACTTTCCTCCATGTGCTTCAAGCTCAACAACAATGAAGCCAAACAAGAAGATTTCTACCCCTGCTCCTGCTTCATCTCTTGAGTTCTACTCTAGTTCTTCTGATGATGATGATGAGCCATACACCCTCTCCAAGGAGTTACCACAGGCACTGACACAATCCCTTGAATCAACATTGGTGAATATGAAGTGGCCTGCCTCAGAGAAGCCTTCAAGACTCCAAAAGCCTCCCAAACAAGTGCTAGGGCTTGCTTGCCCAAGGAAGCAGTCAACCTTTGAGAACAAGAGGAAGAGTGCTCAGAATACAAAGTGATTGTACAATATTTTGCACTACCAGGCCTTCGATGGTGATCAAAGTAAAATGAGGGGTGTTGTGATTGCGCCAAGCTTGGATATAACCTGAAATAAAAAATACTAAAACACTACGTTAAGTGATTGCGCAGGGGTTAGACCCTACGAACCACCTCCGGCGTGTGAATGAGTAATTGGTATGAGAGTTTAAGTATATGCGTAGTAAAGTAAGGTGAGATAGATTGCATACCAGATTTGTCATCGTCCAGGAATATTTATAGGTGAAGAAAACGGTCTTGGAGAGTGGTCACACGTTTGATGGAGATCATGGGGGCGTCCCATGATTTGTGGTAACCGCCAGGGATTAGTGCCCCACTCCTCCGGGTTTAATGAGGGTGCTAAAGAGGAAGAGGCGACGTGGGTAAGACTTGGTCTCCCCAATATTGGACTTGGCATTGTTCCGTCCTTGAAACTTATCGAGTGTAGAGAATCGTTTAAGCCCAATCTAGGATAATAGTAACAATGATTATAAGCACAGCGGAATAATAATCAAGAACACAATCAAAGTTACCAACAAGGTTTTTCTATTAAATAATGATCCTCTATGGATCTCTATTTCTCAATCTTGAAAAGTGTTTCAAGAATTGTCTATTGAAGGTCTACTAAACAATAAAACCTGTGTTCCTTTTATAAGCATAAGGAACCCTAAAAATACAATTAATTTAAAATCAATGCATATCACTACCTAATATAGCTCATGCATATCCTAACAAATAAAAACTAAAGATACGGATTCATAATATCCGTAGTAACAAGTCTTCAGCAGGAACACTATGTCAGCAGAAACCATCTATAGCTTCAGCAGAATCCTGTCAGCAGAATCTCATCAGTAGGAACTTCCAAAATTCCTTACAATCCTCCCCTAATCTTGAATTTGACATGGTTAAGTTCAAGATTTCAGATATAGATCGCCAATAAAACAAACTAGAGGATTGAGGATGAACACCAGTAGCAAAGAATCATCAGAATAAAGATCTCTATGATCACCAATAATTGAAAATCACCATTCTTTGCAGCAACACATGACCAAATGTACATCAAAACAAATTAGTTGCATACTATTCTCATCACATCCAGGTGTGTTAACTCCTGTGAGAGGTGAATCATTGAAAATAATGGATTTGATGTCTCTTTACCAATAGCCATCACTACTGGAGTAGCCAAATGTTCAAAGGTACATTGATAACCACATGATTTTTAGCAAATCATCAGCTATAAACGGATTTGAGAAGTCTTTAGCTGTAGCCGTTTGCTCAGGACTAGCCAATTATTGATGAAAAATCATCTTGGTCAATTGAATACCAAATATGGTGTTCCACTGCCTTTACCACAAGCCATACACATGTGGGCTAGCCAACTCTTGTGTCAGTAAGACATGGTGAGCTGAGAACCATATGTGTGGTAATTAACCACTACAAGTACCTGCAAAAAAGATAAAACAAAAACTATACAAATATATGTTAGTTAGTTGTTATTTATTTATTTATTTATTTATTTATTATTTTTTTTTACTAACAAAAGAAAGAAAGAAATAGGCTTTTTTTTTTTTTTTTTTTTTTTTTTTTTTTTTTTTTTTTTTTAATAATAAAAGAAAGAAAGAAAAAGAATTATGAAATATATATAATATACCATCAATCAGCAGCAGGAACCAAAGAAAAGTGTAGTGTCAGCAAAAACACTAAGCCTCCCCTTAGGCGTATGAGGATCCAACAGCTGCAAAAATGGTTAGTATACATATAATACAACAATAAGCCTCCCCTTAGGCTTATGCCTCCCCTCAATCAGTGCACCTGACAAGGACTATTGTTCTTGGGTACCCAGTATGAACCTTTCCTTTTATGTGTCCAAGAACA
This sequence comes from Artemisia argyi, assembly GCA_030686995.1. Taxonomy (NCBI): domain Eukaryota; kingdom Viridiplantae; phylum Streptophyta; class Magnoliopsida; order Asterales; family Asteraceae; genus Artemisia; species Artemisia argyi. The sequence goes on along the minus strand of CM060683.1, from coordinate 92,758,168 downwards.
ACCTGTTGAGGGCTTAACACCATTATCCCATCTGGTCCCCCACCCCATATACATTGGGTCAAAATAACTAGGCCAAAAACCATTCTGAAAGTAAGTGCTAGTAGGTATGTAGAATGGTCTAGCAACATGTCTTTTCCAACCGGCTGGAAAAGGTCTATCAGCAGAAACTGGCTTACCAGCAGGAACTGATTTATCAGCTGGATTGGGTCTGCTGGTTTTATGTGTTGCTTGTGGAACATATGGTGGAATAGCATTAATATTGGTCCACATTGGTCTAGGTTTCTTTTGGTCAGCACACACACCTATTCTCTTCTCATGAAAATCACAATCCTTAATGAGATGAGACTTACTACCACACACAAAACAAGTTTTCTTCTTCAAAGACTTATCCTTAACACACCTTTGTTTATTACACACAAACTTATCAGAAATAGAACTAGAAACAGAATTGTGTTTAACAGAATAAGTAACTGTCTTTGTTTTGGGTTCATTATCAGCTACTTTGGACTTAGGTGTGAGCTTGAGTGAGTGCCTAGGTGAGTCAGACTTTTCACTTGAATCACATGTGGCATAGTCAGTGGACTTTAAGTCTGAGGACTTGTCACTTTTAGAACAAGAGACAGAGTCCTTTTTTTTACACTTAAGCTCTGGCAAGTCACTTGACTTTTTGCCATATAAATGGTGTGATCCATCAAAGTCTGAGGTAGTGGTGGTAGGCATATGCTCTCCTCTTATAGGTCCTGACACAGCATGTAATTTACCTTCTTTAACATAGTTTGCTAAACCTGCTGGTGTAGATTTACCCAGGTCATTCCTAGCTTCTAAACCAACATATTTTTTAAAACCTAAACCTATCCCAGAGTTTACAGCTTGACTACCATATAAACAACTAGCTAATTTATCACCTGACATTAACCATTCTTTATGTCTAGCCACTTCTTTATCAAGCCTATCTTGCACCTCTTGTTTATCTAAATCTAATTTAGCATTTACTTTCTTAGTCCATGTTAACTCATCATTAGCACATTTTAAATCTTGACTTAGAACTCTAATCTTTTCCTCATAAGCAACTTGATTTTGCTGAAACCACATCTTTTGTTTTTCTAAGGTTTTAAAAGCTTCTTTGTATGTTGCAGCTTCTATAAAACAGGCATTATATTTTGGTTTCAGCTCATCATATTCCTTTTTTAGAGTTGTATATTTAGAATCACAATCACAAGGAGAATTATGTACCTGAGAAGGGAGTCCCGTCAGTGCAAATTCTTCAGTCTTGGATATAGTGCAAGCTTCCTTTCTCATCTTCTGGGATTCAGCCTTGCCTCCATACCTTGCTTTGATTGCATTCCATATCTCACTTGCATCATCCATATAATGGAAAGCTGCTACATGATCAGCAGGAATAGATTGAAGCAAGGTAGTTCTTGCCTTTGACTCTCTGTGGACAGCTAGTCTTTCATCAGCAGTTGTTGGAGGAAGTGTGATATATTTTCCATCTCTATCTGTTCCAATCCTTTTCAAGCTGTTGCCATTTTGAATCAGCTTCCAAGTATTCATATCATTATTCGTGAGCCATTGTTCCATATTTTTAGCCCAGACCTCGTAATCATCATCCATCAAATAAGGAAATATTGCATCATCCCTTACATTATCAAATTCTGCCATTATTTGAACAAGGTTGACAAAATAGTATACTAGTTCAAACCGAATGAATAAACAGCAGCAACAAATAATGATGTCAGCAGGAACAAATTATTCCGATCAGTAGAAACCGAGATCAGTAGCAATGATCAGCAGGAACGTGAACAGGAGGAACGATCAGCAGTAACCGAGATTAGTAGGAACGACTATATTCAGCAGTAGTGCAGCAGCAGAATTAATTTGATTAGCAGCTCAGCAGTATCTCATAGTATCAGCAGAAACAAATAACCAACTAAAATACAACCTATTAATTGCCCAATAATTGTGTAGTACCGACCCACATGTGACCAAATTCAGTACGAGGTAAAAAGTATTTAATAGTACCAATCCATGTGATAGTAAGCGACAAACCTAATAAATATTTGTACAAGATTATGTTTTACTGAATCAGTTAATCAATTCCTTTAATTCCACCACACGTGACACTCTATCCCAATACGTACAGCAGCAACACGACAATGGTAGCCAAAGACAACAGCAGCCACACAGTTGATCCCACGTGATTAATCAGACCCAGTATCCCAATGACCCTTGCACATGCCTTTAACAGAATCAGTACTAGTATTAAACTATTCACAATAATACTTATCCACGTGCAACCCTTGAATCAGCCAATCTTGATTTGATCATGAGAAACAAATTACTTCGTATATGAATTAATTAGTACAATGTTTCTCACCTCTGACCCACGTTTCAAAAGACAATAGCCACCCAATTAACAAATAACCGTCCCACGTGATGCACTAGGCAACAGAAACAATAAACTCTTTAATTATTCGATTGCACTCTCACATTAAATTTGTACGAGGTAATTAACTTGCACCAATCTCACGGATATAAATTAAAACTATGCGCTGATCCACTAGTAATTGAAGTACGAGGTTATTGATTGTTGAATCAGCCACTCACAAATTAACCAACCAATTTAATACTAGTACTTCGCAGCAATTAATTCGATCCAGTTGAAGTTATTAATTACATGTAATCCTTAAATAACGATTAAAGTAAAATCAATTCATACCTCTTCAAACTGCTTGCATCGACAAATAAAAACCCTTTTAAATCCGATCAGACCTCTGCTTCGAATCTGTTCTTTATTGACAGCTTTTTATTCATAAACACAACATCAAAAACCTTGTAGATCCCTAGATATCGAGAGCCACCCTCTCTGATACCAATTGTAGAGAATCGTTTAAGCCCAATCTAGGATAATAGTAACAATGATTATAAGCACAGCGGAATAATAATCAAGAACACAATCAAAGTTACCAACAAGGTTTTTCTATTAAATAATGATCCTCTATGGATCTCTATTTCTCAATCTTGAAAAGTGTTTCAAGAATTGTCTATTGAAGGTCTACTAAACAATAAAACCTGTGTTCCTTTTATAAGCATAAGGAACCCTAAAAATACAATTAATTTAAAATCAATGCATATCACTACCTAATATAGCTCATGCATATCCTAACAAATAAATACTAAAGATACGGATTCATAATATCCGTAGTAACAAGTCTTCAGCAGGAACACTATGTCAGCAGAAACCATCTATAGCTTCAGCAGAATCCTGTCAGCAGAATCTCATCAGTAGAAACTTCCAAAATTCCTTACATCGAGGGATACCCCGAAGGGCTTAATGTAACAGCCCCAATTCATGGATGCAGCGGAATTCAAACTGGGTGTTACTCGATGGCACAATAGTCACAATAATAGAAAACGAACTCTAATTGAGTCATTTTAAAAAGATTTATCATTCAAATTATATAAATATCAGAGATTACAAAATGAGGTCTCAAATGGTTCCATGTTTACAATTTACATTAACGAGTTTTTGAATGATAATAAAATTTATAGCCCTCTTGAACATCCGTGCCCTTCCGTGTCATCCTTGATCATCATGAACCTGAAATACATGCTTGAGAGGTCAACACAAAGGTTGAGTGATATTCATAGAGTTTGTTTAATGTTTGACCACAATATGTTGGTAGTATGAGTTAATTAGACTCATACACATGTTTGGAAAACAAAGGTGGGCTACGTTGTTATACACCCGGAAAAGGTATTATCATATTATTCACTAAGCTTATGACATCAAAGCGTTAACGTGTACCAATATCGATCGGCGGTTTTATCCCGGTAGGTATGTTGCTGGCATACCCAGGTCTCAAATATTAATGCATTTGTATGAACGTATTCACTACAAATGGGATTCGTCAATCCCAATAGGCCTATTCACAATATTCGCGCTCACTATTGCTAGTGATTAACTGGTTCATAATAAGGGATCTCGGTTTAGCAATGCTGGTACTTAGTGATAATAAAACAATCAGACAATCATACAATTTGAAAACATTGTGTTCGGTTGAAAATAATAGCATGTATTCCCCCCAAGGGTTTGTAAAACAATTAAGTAATGAAATGTGGGGCTATGAACTCACCTTAAGTTTATGTAGCAAGTAGTGAATATGATGGTCGAATCGCGAAGGTTTCTACGAGCAACCTATAATAGGATGTTACGACTTAGGATTGGAGTAAAGAATATGAAGTATCGCCTATATATATATCTTGCATTTAGTCAATGATGTGGTACGATGTATAGTGTAAGTCTTTGAAAAGAAATGATTCATGAAACATGTATAGTTTATATATCGTTTACTACCGTTCGGGCCGACATAATTCAAAAGTCATGTAGTAAACGTTCGAGGAGCCAGGACACTTTAATTCGTAAATCCACAACTCATCTCGACGGCTTACATAATGAACTCCTCACATGAGGCTCCCTACTATTGTAGTAGTTGATAAAGTATATATATATATATATATATATATATATATATATATATATATATATATATATATATATATATATATAAGTTTTGATCCGAAAAGTTACATATCCAATATTTGAATAAACATAGGAAAGTTTACTTTTGGATGAAGATTGTTATTAAAATGAATTTCTTAACTCTTGTATGACAATTTCTTGTAGTATCTCATGGTTCCTTTAGATGAAGTAGATCCAAATTGTTTGTTCAAGTTATCGCCAACTTTTAGTTCATGTTTTCGCCTAAGTAAGTTTATATGGTCATTTAGTCATGGCCTTGCCATGACCTTTGGTCATTGTTCCATGGTATTGAGACTCAACCTTGGCTTTAGCCATGGTTGTGGTCTTGATTCTAGGTCATTAGACCTCTTGGTCTTATTAAACCACAACTATAATATAGTGACTTTGATATACAAAATAGCTGTTAAGAAACTGAAGAAAATGTCATTCGTTATTGGTTTTCAGGACCTGTGCTCCTGAGTTTCTGTAGAAAATGTGATTCCGGAAAACTTTCGTGCGTTAACTTTTTCATGAAATGGATCAGAAAGGCCTCTTTTTACGTGTTTTATGTTCTGTCACAGAAACTACTTTGGCAGTTTTGCCGCAAGGTTTGGTAACTTCAAATGGTCATAACTTTTGACTCGTGTACTCGTTTTAGGTGGTTCAAATTGCTATGGTTTCCTTGTTAAGTCCTCTTTAACAATAAGTAAGTGTCCAATATCATAGTTGTACTATTTTGGTCGTGGTTCTCCAAGAAAGTTACTAGTTTACTTGTTTGAATAACTTATCTTAACAATCATATACAATAACTTGTTTTACTCATTTTTATACATCATGGACATGAATACAAGACATAATATAGCATGAAAGATATGTAAATAACATGATTATGATATTTAACAAGAAGCATGTTAGGGTTTGGCTTACAACTTTTGGCTTTCAATTAAGAAAGGGAGTTAACATGTAAGGAAATGGACTTTGATAGACTTTAGCTTCAACCTACTTCACTTCATGCAATCTTTCTACTCTTGTATTCTTGAAAGAGAGATGATGAAAGTTGAGGTGACTTGAGTGGATTCAAACTCAAGAGAAATCACCAAAGTATATGAGGTTTGGAAGTGTTTGATGAATGATAACCTAACTAGGGTTTCTATGTTGATATGCTCTTGATTCTTGCTTGAAACTAGAAGAGATTAGCTAAGTGTGAAGTGTTTGTGTGTGTGATATGGACGAAATAGGAGGGGAAGAGGGCATTTATATGCTCATGAGGTGGTTACTTATCAAGACTTGTCAAAGGCTTGCTTAGGAAGCTTGTATACATGTCATTCATCCAAGATTACTTAGCCTAGGATCAAGCCACACCAAGGGATGACTCCCCCCCCCATAGGCGGTTTGCAAGAGTTAGGAGGATGAGGTGTGCTTTGCTTGATAATATCGTAAGTATTGGATGAGTTTTGACTCCGTAAAATGCTAACCGTAAATGGTTAAGCCTCAAAACGTAAAATCGGGTGTCGTAAAAATGTGGAACTTGAAAGTATGGTTAAACATGTCATGATACTCCATAATAAAATATAAAATGAGTGGTAGGTTCCATTGGGGTGGTAAAACCCTGCTAAAACTGGAAACACGGGTCTAAAACGCGTAATACGTAAAACGTACGAATATTGCGTAAAATTGAGAAAAGTAAAACGTTACTTTTCTAATAGAATAAAAATGATTTAAAAAGACTTATAATGTCTAGACTGGGCTCAGTCTAGTGTCGGTTGGTATTTACAGTCTTTTAGATGTAAAACCGGAAGCCTAAAAATCAAGGAATGATTCATAAAATCAAGGAATGATTTTAGGTCAAAGGAGGAGGGAAAATATGTTGACTTTTCCAAAGAAAACATTTGAAAACTCAAATCGTCTTAGAAACGCGGTGCAGGTATGTGCTAAGGTTACGGATAAGCAGAAGTGCTTGAAAACGTAAATTTCTGGTTTTTCACGGTCCAGGGTCTATCTGGTAACATTTTTCTTAGTCATGATCAATTCTCTAATTAATCATGAGTGTATCAAACATTTATCTGATGCAAGGAAAATTAACGCGGTCGAGTTTCGTTGTGCGTAGGATTTTTGAATGACGTTTTACCCTAAAACGTGTAATTCCTTAATAACTTTCGCGAAAATGATCTGATGAGTGTCAAACTTTTAATTTGTCATGGAAATGATTTATCACTCGAGGCCAAGAAACAAAAATCAAATTTCAGGAAAATTTCGGAAAAATGAATAGTAAAAGTGAATAGTGAAATTTTCCGGGAATAGTAATTAACCTGAAATTGCGAATTGTTACACTTAATCCTTCGATTGGCGAATTCCCACTTGGTAACTAGATCATTGATGATTAGTTTTACGCCAAAGAAAGTTTTAGGAGGCTAGCCAGAGCCTTCGATTATGTAGGTTGCGATTACACTCGAAGGGGTGTCCTTCGAGCTGATCGGAGGGTACATCATCAAGCCCCCTAGTTGAAAGTCAGATATGCACAGAAGAATATGTGGCTTACAACTCTATCGTCATGTAATGTTTCCTCTAAAATGGATAAGCAAATATTTGAAATACAAAAATGCATTAAATGCGCGTGCATATAACGAATCTGTTGAATCAGAAACATGCAACGGCAGAATTATCGGTAAACTCAACCATCTTTTAAAATTCAAAGTATTGAGTATATAGAATTATGTGCTATATAAATATCACTATACCCTAAGTTCTGAATCATAACTCTTTCCTCTGCAACTACCACAAAGCCGTAATCTGCAACAATCAAATGGTAGACTCTTCCCCCCTTTTAAAATTAGTTACTTTAGGTATACCCATGAGCATGGATGCTAAACGCATTATAAGACAACAAAAATGTACTCTTTCCAGGGAAGCCCTAGCCCTTTTTCTAGATGATTACCCAATACCCAAACAACATAAAGTTATTCTCCCAAAAAGTAATCAAAGCATTTATGATGCCCCAAAAGGGTATGTGGGTTTATATACTCATGCATTCACCCGCTCAAATCTAAGAATACCTCTACACCCATTGTTTCTAGAGTTGCTACAATATTATCAGGTGCACATTTCGAGGTTTAATCCATTTGGATTAGCCAAACTTACTACCTACATAGTAATGTGTAAGGCATATGGGTATGAGCCTACACTAAATGTGCTTCGAGGCTTCCTTAACCTGTGTCCCGGGGGGGATTGGTTGACATTGTCAAAGAGGAATGACGAAAATGTGCCCGTGTTAATCACGAAGCCTTTCACAAATATAACAAACTGGAAAGGGAAATTCTTTTATATACAAGATACAATCGTACCTCCAGGGTATCCAGCACTCTTGAATGAAGCATTCCGTTTCGACCGTAAGAAATTCAATGATCAACTTCCCCTCCATGTTCAGGATGAACCACTTTATCAACGTCTTGCCAGACATCCTATTGATGTGCAAACTTTTCCAGAATCCGTCCTTTTTATGGCTGACCTTATGGACTATTGGGAGGGATCTCCTTTGTTGCCACAAATCCATTGTGATGGCCAGAGTATGTATATGCAATTTATTATAAATAAATAACATATCTGATTATATTTATGTATCTATTTATATTGCAGTAATGGCGTTTAGGAACTTCATCGTATCAGATGGTGCCAAAGAAGCTAGCTTCATTCCTAGGGAACCTAGAGAATTCAGCTACGGGATGGGTTCCCCTTCAACTTCTGTCAATAATAATGACGTGGATGCTGTGATGCTTGAGCCAACAATAGTAACAGAAGAGGCGATTCCTCTTAATATTGAGGAAGTGCCTTTGGCTATCAAAGCCTTAACTGATGTAGAGATCCTTTCTTCTGATGATGTGTCCAAGACATATGTCGGTACCTCTGGTATAGCTGGCAGGGTACGAGAAAGGAAAGGAACTGAAATGAAGACCTTGAAGCCCCCAACCAAGAGGGAACTTGACATACCCACTCTTTTATCCAGGGCCTCTAAAAAGAAGAAGTTCCAAGAGAAGGCTGTTGGTACCATACCCTCTGAAGGTTCGGATGATGAAGACATACATGGTAAGAGCTTACTATGTTCCCACAAAATTATTAGGAAGTTTTACACTGTTCTTAATTTGACCATGTGCAGGGTTACCGAATACTGAAGGGCAACCCAATTCGCAGGCCTGTCACCGATTGGTTGAAGGTGTTATTCCAGGCTCTTGGAAAGGAACCCTTGACAATATGTCGATAGAGCAATTATGTGATCTTCATGATAAAAGCTATACAAGGCAAGCTATGCTAGATAATCATCTTAATAGTCGAACAAGAGAGTTGATCAAGATTGTGAAGAATGCTAAAGAAGAGTTAAACGTAGTCCTGGCTTAGGAGGAACATAGAGAGCGGTTGATCACTGACCTAAAGTCAAAGTGTGATAAGGTTACATAAGATATAGAGAAGGATCCCATTGTTCGAGATCTTCGATCTAACACCATGAAGCTTGCTACTCGACTAAGGAAGCCCAAGTTGAGTGTGGTAGGCTCAAAATGGAGGAAGCCAAAGCGATTGGGCTAAAAGAGAGAGTATCTGTACTTGAGTCAAAGTATGCAAGTCTTAAATCCGAGAAGAACAGGCTTATTGATCAAAAAGCCAAATTGCAACAGGAGACAGATACCCTCAACCTTCAAATTTCAACAGGAGCCAAATTGCAACAGGAGACAGATAGGGCGGATATTGTAGCTAAGGTTATTCCTTATATTGCAATGGAATTGTATCATAGTGATGAGGTTGGACAAGTGGTGGCCAACTTGGTGAATGCTGCTATATTCCTTGGCCAACTTTCTGAAACTAGGAAGCCTGTGATTTTATCAAAGGTTCCTTACTATCGTATTTCTCATGGAAAGGAATATGATGATTCCAGCAATGCATTTGCTTCGGCAGACTTTTCCTTTCTGTCCGAGGTTACTCAAGTTCCGGAGGCTTCCGTTAAAAAACTGTTGTCCCAGAAGCCTAATAGGATTCGGCCACCTTCCCCAACTAAGAGGACCTTTGGTGTGAGGTTCCCCGCTCGTCAAGAAGGTCCTTCCTCATCAAAGAATGCGTAAATACTGTCTTGTTGACAATGGTTTATCCCGAGGGTGGTTTGTACCCTCCAAATATTTTATTTCTTTGCTACTTTGATGTTTAGGATGTTTTGTTTATTTATCCTTTGATTATGTTATTCTCTTCTCTCAACGTTAGTTATTAACGTTAGTATACAACCTAAGGTTACTGTGGATGAGTATCCTTATTGTGTGTATTTTGAACCAAGATTTTTAAGTAGTCGTATAATTTAACTGCTGACAGAGGGTTGCGACCCGCTCCATCTTTATCCTATAGTCGTAGGGCTTCTAATGCCCATTGACGCTTTAGGAAAGTCAATGTGAATTATAATGGATGTCATGTGCAAGACATAAATATCATCCTTCGAACATTGAGACTTGTAGTACTTGGCTGAAAAAATCTTTGTTGTAAAAAACGAAACAAGAGATTTAAAGGAAATACGTTGTGTCAATAATTGGGTAGGGAGAATTACATCATTTTATGAAATGAATACTATGACGCCTACCATTAATGCTTCTTTCCTGAATGAGAAGAGCTTGTCAAATAAATTGGAACAAACGAACGCTCCGAAAGGTTGTAAGTTTTATGTGTAAAACTTACGAAGGTTAGTGCCATTCCATGTCCTATCAACTTTATCTCCAGAGATTGTTGCCAACTTATAGGCTCCGTTACCGTAGGCTTCATATACTACGTAAGGTCCTTCCCATGTTGGTCCCAACTTCCCTGGGTATTCGGCTTTGCTTGCGCTATTAAGTCGAAGGACATATTCCCCTGGTCTGAAACTCGAGGGTCTAACCCTGCTATTGTAGTATCTTTCTAACTTTTGCTTGTATGTAGCCTCTCTGATGGAAGCTATTTCTCTTCGTTCTTCAAGCAAATCTAGATTCTCTCGAAGTTTTTCCTCGTTTTCCGAGTCTTCGAAGTTCATGATGCGCTCCGTTTCTACGCTTATTTTTGATAGGATGACACCTTCTGTGCCATAAGTGAGGCTAAAAGGTGTTTCTCCATGACTCGATTTGGGATGTGTCCTATGAGCCCAGAGAACTTGGGGTAACTCATCTACCCACCCTTGGTGACTTCGTCCTAGCCTTCTTTCTATTCCAATTATAATATCTCGATTAGTAACTTCTACTTGACAGTTTCCTTGAGGGTGGTACACGGATGTGAATGATTGCTTGATTTTTAAACCATTGCAAAAAGTAGGGAATACTCCTTCGGCAAACTGTTTCCCATTGTCAGAGATGATGATGTGAGGAACTCCGAAACGACAAATGATGTGTTCCCAAACAAATTTATCCATGTGTCTGCCCGTCACAGATGCCAAAGGTTTAGCTTCGACCCATTTGGTGAAGTAATCGATAGCTACGACCACAAACTTCACTCCTCCTGGTGCTACTGGTAGGGGTCCTACTATGTCAATCCCCCATTGGGAAAAAGGCCAAGCAGATGTGACAGAGGTCATATCTTGTTTAGGTAATCTTGGGACCTTCGAGTGGATTTGACATGCTTCGCATTTATGTATTATTTCCATTGCATCCCTGTGCATGGATGGCCAGTAGTACCCCAACTTCATAATTTTAGAGACGACGGAGCGAGGTCCTGCGTGTAAGCTACATGATCCTTCGTGGACTTCATTGATGATGTTGGTAGACTGTTTTGGTCCGACACAACGAAGCCATGGGGATAGAAAGGATCGTCTGTAGAGGTGGTCTCCTATTACCCTATATTGAGGAGCTTTAATTCTCACTTTTCTTGCTAGCTTTGGATCTTCTGGCAAAATGCCGCTTATCAAGTATTCCCTTATCGAAGTCATCCAATTAGTTTCTTCTTCAGATATTATATCATATACTTCCTTCCTTTGGATAGATCTGTCAGCTAGTACCTCAACCAGGACTTCCTTTGTTAAGTGGGCAAAGGCCATTGAAGCTAACTTGCTTAATGCGTCCGCCTTCTTACTTTGATTTCTTCGAACGTGTTCAATGGTATATGATTCAAACCCTTGTAGGATTTCTTTTGCTTTATCCAGGTATTGTTTAATTGTGGGCTGCCTCGCTTCGTAAGAACCTTTGATTTGGTTGGCGACCAGCTGTGAGTCAACAAAAATCGAAAGGTTTTGTACTTCCATGTCTTTGGCTAGCCGTAGGCCTGCTAGCAAAGCTTCGTATTATGCTTCGTTGTTGGTCGCCTCAAACTCGAATCGTAGTGCATAAGTGTATTCTTTTCCTTCTGGGTTGACTAACATTAGTCCTGCCCCTGAACCATCGGAGCTTGAGGCTCCATCCGTGAATAACCTCCAACCTGCCTTTTCTTTCAAAGGCTTCTTTTTGGGAATTTCTTTATCGTTTCTTGGCTCGGAAGGAGTTTCAGCGAGGAAATCTGCGAGTATTTGGCCTTTTATGGAGTTTCGCCCTTTGTATTCTATTTCATGCTCCCCTAGTTTGATGGCCCATTTGGATACTCTCACTGATTTCTCGGGTTTTGATAATATTTGTTTGATGGGCTTATCAGTTAATATTGTAATGGGGTGAGCTTGAAAATACCTTCGGAGGCGTCTTGCGGCGTGGACTAGGGCAAGAATTAGCCTTTCCAATTCTGGGTAGTTTAATTTTGCTCCCTGTAAAACCCGACTAACAAAGTAGATCGGAACTTGCCTCTTTTCTCTTTCTGCCAGTAGTACTGCACTGATGCTTTCGTGTGACGCTGCGATGTACATGTACAATGTTTCTCCATTAATTGGGGCTGTGAGTGTTGGCAGGATATCCATGAACCCCTTCAATTTTTGGAAAGCCGCTTCAGCTTCGACACTCCATTGGAAGGTCTTCTTGTCCATACATCCTTTAAGTGTTTTGAAGAACGGTAGTGATCGGTCCGCGCCTTTTGATAAGAACCTGCTCAAGGTAACCAGTTTCCCATTAAGGCTTTGTACCTCCTTCAATGTCCTTGGGGCTTGTAGGTCAATGATAGCTTTTACTTTAGAAGGGTTTGCTTTGATTCCTTGCTTTGTGATCAAATGCCCCAGGAATTGTCCTTCTTCAACACCAAACGAACATTTCTTCGGATTTAGCTTCATATTTATGGCTCTTAGCTGGTTGAAAGTTTCTTGAATGTCGGAGAGCAGGTCTTCCTCTGTTCTGCTCTTTATGACCATGTCGTCGACATATGCCTCCAAGTTTCTCCTATCTGTTTATTGAAGGCTTTGTTCACCAAACGCTGGTAAGTTGCCCCTTCATTTTTTAAACCGAAGGGCATTTTCTTATAGCAATAGACGCCTTTTCCTGTGTAGAAAGCTGTTTTTTCCTCGTCTTCTACCGCCATCTGTATCTGATGGTATCCCTTGTAAGCGTCTAGAAAACATTTTAGGCGGAATCCTGATAAGGATTCTACCTTCCAATCTATTTCTGGGAGGGGGTAACAATCCTTTGGGCATGCTTTATTGATGTCAGTAAAGTCAACACACATACGCCATCCTCCGTCGTTTTTCTTTACCATAACTGGATTGGCTACCCATGTTTGATATTTGACTTCTCTAAGTATGCATGCCTGTACTAGTTCATCTACTTCTTTGCAGGTTGTGGTGTTTCTTTCTGGCGCAAGGCTTCGACGCTTTTGTTTAACAGGCTCCATGTGTTTAAACTCATTGAGTTTGTGTTCCGTTCCAAAGGGTTTGCCAACGATCATGAGACTTCTCGGAACCCCTGTCATGTCGGAGTATGTCCATGCGAAGATATCTTTGTTGTCCTTCAAGAGCTGTGTAAGATTCGTTTTGAAGGTGGCAGAGAGTTGTCTTCCTATCACGATCGTCTGCTCCGGGTGAAGCTCGTTTATTACGATACGCTCTTCGGCGTCCCCACAGCTCAAGATAACTTTAGGAGGCTCTTGAGGATTTTCTTTAATCTTTTTTCCCGTCTCTGGTGTCTCCTTCCTGTTGTAATTGGACAGTACATTCCCTATCCCATTGGTCGTTTGGAATTTAACTGCTGCGTGTATAGTTGATACTACAATGCCCATTTTCTGCATGGCGGTTCTCCCTATCAATAGGTTATAAGGAGAGTCTGACCTTACAATTATGAATGTAAGGGTTTCCGTCCTTGCCAGTCGACCTTCGCCAATGGTTACTTCTAAAGGGATTTCTCCCAGAGGCCATGAGTGTTCTCCTGAGAACCCTATTAAGGGTATCTTCGAATCCACCCATTGTGCCCTTATGGAAGGTTTGAGCTTCAGGAAACAGTGTTCGTATATGATCTCACAAGAACTTCCGCAGTCCATGTAGGCCCTGTTGACTTCTCGGTTGAAAATGAGGACTTTTATGACTACATGATCATCTGAGGGAGGTTGGTCCTTTAGTGGTGGAAACGTTACCTCCCCCACCTTGGGTGTTCCTTCCTCAATTTCCTTTCTTTTCTGACTCGGGCCCTCCCTGCGAACCATAAGGATCAGAACCTCATGAGTATAGTTCTTAGCATCGGTGACGTTTTGTTTACCCTTCCTTATGCCTTTTATTAGATGTGTCAATTGTCCTGATTTGACAGCTTCCTCTATTTGCCTCTTCAGTTCCCTACAGTTGTTCGTCTCATGACCAACATCTTCGTGGAATTGGCAGTATTTGGTCGTGTCTCGGCTCCTCCCATTGTTTGTTAGGCGAGGAGGGAGTTCGAAGGTCTTTGCTGCCTTCTCAATAGCCAAAATTTCCTTTGGGCATTTCGTTAGGCTTTCCCATAAACCAGAGCTCGAACTCTTGTGGTATGGAGTAAACCTATTATGGCCTTTGTGCTTGTTCTTCTGTCCTTCCCACGAAGATGGCTTCGTTCCCCTAGTGCTCTCCGGCGGAGCCCCATTGCTGGACACTTCTTTGGCTTCTATCCACGTATATTTTTTTCCATAAGGCCTTTGTATGTTGCCGGCAGATCTGTAGATAAAAACTCCACAAGGTTCCGGTTACGTAGACCATGGACGAAGCCAGAAATGCGTTGCTCTTCATGTAAGCCCAGAATTTGTAGGGTTTCGTCAGTGTATCTAGTAACGAAATTCCTTGTGCTTTCCTTCTCCTTCTGCTTGATATTGTGCATCGTGAGGTGCGTTCTTGTGAATTTCTTTTGTTGGCTGAAATGAGATCGAAACTTAGCCTTCAAATCATCAAGGTTGATAATGCTTCCTAGCTTCTGTCCATTCCACCAAATACATGCTGAATCTCGGAGGGTATATGTGAACATGTGACAGGCTACTGGCATGGCCCATTTCTGCATCCTTATAGCTCCTTCAAATAAATGTAGGAAATTATATGGATCCCCCTTCCCATCGTAAGTGCCTATATGTGAAGGCATCTTTAAACCATTCGGTAAGGGATAATCTTCGATCCATCTCACGAAGGGTGTAGTGGGGCCTACGGGCTCAACATATGGATGGGCATACGGTGGTACGTTCATCGAAATAGTATGGTATGGATTAATAGGAGGGGGTACTCCCAAAGAAGGCTGACTAACATAGAAGGGATGAGGCGTACCCGTATTTGGAGTATAACCATTATACATGGTATACGGGGGGTATACCATGGGAGGGTTATAGGGTATGGTTGTTTGTGAGGGATACTGACTTCCGTGTTGTCCATTGATGGGGGGATAAAAACTCGGAGGGTAACTCTGGACCGGGAACTGAGGATGCAGGCCCACGGGGGGAAGACTCCCTCCTGTGTTGACTGGGCCTAGGTAACCTCCCACGCCAGACGCGTGAGAAGGTTGTAGTGGGATTCCTCCTTCGGTCCTCCCTAAGTGAGCTGCCAAGAATGGGGGTAGGCTTACCTCCGTGTTTTCCCTCTGCTGGCTCCTCCCATTAGAGCCTTCGGCGACAGTTCCTTCCCTCCTCGTGGGTGTTCTCTCGGGAACTCCTTCGAATCCTACGCTTGTTCCTTCAACACTTCTACTTGCAGGTGACCCAATGCGCAGGATAGGGTGGTGAGCCCTATGGTTTGGAGGTCTCGGCTCCATTTCGATCTCCTCATCATACTCATCGCTGGAATAATCTAACTCCCTACGTATCTCTGTATTTCTGATTTGTCTCCTTCGAGCCCTTAGTAAGGACTCTAGCTCTTCATAATTAGTGTCGACAAAGGCGGGGCTAATGATGAGTTCTGGATTGGCTGAAGTGGATGCATGGTGGTTGGGCGTTATTTCAGGATGAGATCGTGTATTAAAAGTGGAGACCGTGATTGGCGGAAGGTTGTTGGCGTCAGTTACGGGTAAAGGGGTTAAAGATGAGAAACCCGGTGGGGGTGTAACTTCTCGTTCTGAATTCATGCCAGAATAATAGCGAGTGTATTTGACTTGGTTATTTTGGTTGGAAATAACGAGACTAATTGTAGCGGGTCCCACGGATGGCGCCACTGATTGTACAATATTTTGCACTACCAGGCCTTCGATAGTGATCAAAGGAAAATGAGGGGTGTTGTGATTGCGCCAAGCTTGGATATAACCTGAAATAATAAATACTAAAACACTACATTAAGTGATTGCGCAGGGGTTGGACCCTGCGAACCACCTCCGGCGTGTGAATGAGTAATTGGTATGAGAGTTTAAGTATATGCGTAGTAAAGTAAGGTGAGATAGATTGCATACCAGATTTGTCATCGTCCAGGACTATTTATAGGTGAAGAAAACGGTCCTGGAGAGTGGTCACATGTTTGATGGAGATCATGGGGCGCCCCATGATTTGTGGTAACCGCCAGGGATTAGTGCCCCACTCCTCCGGGTTTAGCGGGGGTGCTAAAGAGGAAGAGGCGACGTGGGTAAGCCTTGGTCTCCCCAATATTGGACTTGGCATTGTTCCGTCCTTGAAACTTATCGAGAGATACCCCGAAGGGCTTAATCCTTCGATTGGCGAATTCCCACTTGGTAACTAGATCATTGATGATTAGTTTTACGCAAAAGAAAGTTTTAGGAGGCTAGCCAGAGCCTTCGATTATGTAGGTTGCGATTACACTCGAAGGGGTGTCCTTCGAGCTGATCGGAGGGTACATCATCACAAAGCATGACTACAAGGGGAAGGGCAAGAAGCCAATGGAGTAGGTGGTGTAGGGTGTAGGTTTTTAGGATCTGTGTTTTTGATGTTTGGTTATTGTACTCTTTGTCTATGGAATGTAACTGTTGAATGGTTTCATTGATGAATAAATTTACATTTGTTTTTCTTGTTTCCACTATGAGAGCAAATATTTACACTGTTTGATTTATATTTTCCACTGTTGTCTTTATCCGCTGCACTAAAGTTAGTGGACAAACATATACAAACAGATATGACAATTTAAGTACCAAAAATCTCCCCTCAACACAAAAAACTATTAGACATCAAAATTTTATGGGTTAAGCATTCCAATACCTGTGACCAAGTACTGAAACCTACCCACATCAAGTCTTTTTGTTAATAAATCAGCATAGTTGTCATCAGTATGAATTTTGACAACTTGGATAAGCTTTTTCTCATAACAATCTCTTATAAAGTGATGTCTAATTTCAATATGTTTAGTTTTAGTGTGTTAAATAGGATTTTTAATTATGCATATGGTACTGCTATTGTCAATAAAAATGATGGTGTTCATGAAATTGTACCATAGTCCAAAAGTTGATTTTGAAGCCATAAGACCTGAGCATAACAGCTTGCAGCAGCTACATACTTTGCTTCAGTGGTTGAAGTAGCCACCATAGTCTGTTTCTTGCACTGCTATGACACCAATCTACATCCAAGGAATTGACATCCTCCTGTGGTTGACCTTCTATCCAAACTTGCACCAGCATAGTCACTATCTGAGTAGGTAACCAATTCCATATTAGATTCTCTTGGATACCACAATCCTAGATTAGGATATGTCTTCAAGTATCTGAAAATCTTCTCCACTGCAGTCAAGTGTGATGTCTTTGGAGTGACTTGATACCTTGCACAAGCACACATAGCAAACATAATGTCTGGTCTAGATGATGTAAGATACATCAAGGAACCAATCCTTGATCTATAAGTGTGAATATCGACTTCTTCTCCACTATCATCCTTTAAAATAAGATGTGTAGTCTTATCAGCAGGAGTGCTTGAGGGCTTGGCATCAGTAAAATGGAACTTTTTGATAATTTCAGCCACATATTTATCTTGACTTATAAAGATTCCATCTTGTCTTTGTTGTACTTGAAGTCCCAAAAAGAAAGTGAGTTCCCCCATAGAACTCATTTGAAACTCATCCTTCATCAGCTTCTCAAAGATTCCATCTGGCTTAGTGGATCCAAAAATAATATCATCAACATAAACTTGAACCAACATGATATCATTTTTGTCTTTCTTGATGAAAAAAGTCTGATCAATCTTCCCTCTATGAAACCCATTATTGAATAGATAAGCAACAAGGGTTTCATACCATTTTCTTGGGGCTTGATGTAAGCCATAAAGAGCCTTGACCACTTTATAAACTTTATTAGGATGTTCAGGATCTTCAAAGCCTGGAGGTTGTGAAACATAGACCTCCTCATCAATCTTTCCATAAAGAAAAGCACTCTTGACATCCATTTGATATACAGTAAAGCCCATAAAAGATGCATATGCCAGGAACAATCTAATAGGCTCAATCCTTGCAATAGGAGCAAAAACTTCTTCATAGTCAATGCCCTCTTCTTGAGAGTATCCTTGAGCAACTAATCTAGCTTTATTCCTGATAACTATGCCTCTTTCATCCTTCTTGTTTCTGAAGGCCCATTTAGTACCAATAACCTTCATGCCATCAAGTAGATCACAAAGAATACAAACCTTTTGAAGCTTGAATTGAAGAAATTCCTCTTGCATAGCCTCCACCCAGCTTGATTGTTCCAGTGCTGTTTGTACATTCTTAGGTTCCACTTGTGATAGAAAACATAAAAACAAGCATTCATTCTTCTTCTTTGCATGCTTCTTGGACTCATAAACTTCACTAATGAGTCCATGATCATTGGTCATCTTTGTTTGTTTTCTGGTCTTCACTCCTGATTGTAATTCACCAATCACATTGTCAAGTGGATGTATTTTGTGAATTGAAGCTTGAGGAGCATGTGAAACATCATATGCAGGAGGCACATTTGTGATTTCCACATCAGATATGATAGTTTCCTGAGCAACAGAAGTAGAATTTTTTATATTTGGACTGTCAGTGGAAACTTCTGGTGTAGCAGTGGGAAGTGGATTACCACTGCTTTCAGGAATGTTCTTGTTCTGAGCTTCCAAGTTCACAACTTCTGCATCACCTTCTTTTCCAATAACTGTTGAAGGTTGTGGATCTTCTTTATTTGCAATATCATCATTTTCTACAAAGTCCCATATTGGCATAATGATTTGATCTTTATCATCCTCAGAATCTTGAGTATCTTCATCAAAAAATTCTTCTGAACCTTCAAAGTTGTTATCCCCTGTACCTGAAGCAACATGTACATAGTTCATTGTGTTTGAGAGTGTATCAAGATCAAATAACCAATCAGGACCTGCACCTGCAGTGTTAGCTTTATTTTCAAGGAACACAACATGCAGACTCTCTTCAATCTTTTTTGTTCTTAAATTGTACACTCTGAATGCTTTACTAGCCATGGAGTATCCAACAAAGAAGCCTTCATCTGACTTTTCTTCAAACTTACCCAGATGATCAATGGTATTGAGAATTGTAACATGACATCCAAATGGTCTCATGAAATCCAGGATAGGGGGTCTTCCTCTGAATAACTCATAAGGTTTCTTGTTCTTAATCTTCACCACCAAAACCCTGTTCTAAATATAACAAGCAGTGTTAACTACTTCAGCCCAAAATGTCACTGGTAGCTTAGAATCAGCTAACATGGTTCTAGCAGCTTCAATTAGTGTTCTGTTTCTTCTTTCAGCTACACCATTTTGCTGAGGGGTTCTTGCAACACTGAATTCTCTCTTAATACCCTTCTTTCTGCAGAAATCATCAATAACTCTGTTCTTGAACTATGTCCCATTGTCACACCTGATAACTTTGACCTTCTTATCAACTTGGTTTTCAACTTCAGTAATAAAAGTTTTAAGGATGCCAGTAGTTTCATCCTTGGTTCTTAGAAAGAAAACACATGTAAATATACTGAAGTCATCAGTTACAACAAGACAATATTTCTTCAAATTTATGCTACTCACAGATGTAGGACCAAATAAGTCCATATACAACATATAGAGAGGATGAGCAATAGAGTTGTAGCCCTTGTTCTTGCAAGATGCTCTATGTTGCTTGCCTTTGAGACATGCAACACAGGTTTGGTCATGCTGAAATCTCTTCTCTGGTAACCCTCTTTGTTGGGATATAAAAGATCAAGGTACTTCTGTTTATCAAAGTACTGCTGTTAGAAGATTAAATTCAAAGTACTGCTGAAGATCAAAGTCAAAGTACTGCTACATATTGAAGATTATTCAAAGTACTTCGAAGATTACAAGGACTTAAGTGCAATATTGTTTAGAGGATTATTATGTAATATTGTATGAATATTCTAGAATGTGTTAGGGATAATTACTTGTCGTACAAGATAATTATGTAAACCGACTTAAGGTTATCTATAAAAGGAGCATTAAGAGGTATTAGTCGATATAAGTTTTAGCATAAGTTTTAGTCGAAGTTTCTAAGAGTATTAGAGCTTTATAAGTCGATAATAGTTAGAGATTGTTAGTGAATCTGTGTAATCAAGCAGGTTCAAGTTTGGTTTAATATTAAAGTTCTTCTTAAGCTTTGTGTTAGTAGATTCCGCATACTTTACAAGGTTAAACAGTGTTTCAATATTAATAGTGTTGAGTTTACTTAATATTATTAAACCCTTACAAGCTACAAGTAGTTTGGTCAGAGTATTACGATTGGGGTAAAGGCTGTGGAAAATCCATTTTTTGTAATTAGTTCACCATGGTTGATTAAAGAACTAACTAGTCCAAAAGCAAACGGCTATTGGTAAAGACTACTCAAATCCGTTGATAGCTGATGATTTGCTAAAAATCATATGGTTATTAATGTACCATGGTTGTACTAACCTAAACATTGGCTACTCCAGAGTTAATGGCTTTGGTAAAGAGACATCAAAATCCATTAATTTTCAATGATTCACCTCTCAAAGAAGTTTACACATCTGGAAGTGATGAGAATAGTATGAAACTTCAAAATGATTTGATGTACCTTTTATCAAAATACTGCTGAGTTGCTGAGAAGATGATGATCAAGAGCACTATGATTTACAAGATAGTAAAGACTTACAGTTACAATCCTTGTTGATGTTAAAGATTTTAAAGATCAAAGAATACAAAGAAACTTGAAATCAAGCAAGTGGAGTTCAAGTTAGGGGAGGATTGTTGGGATATAAAAGATCAAGGTACTTCTGTTTATCAAAGTACTGCTGTTAGAAGATTAAAGTCAAAGTACTGCTGAAGATCAAAGTCAAAGTACTGCTACATATTGAAGATTATTCAAAGTACTTCGAAGATTACAAGGACTTAAGTGCAATATTGTTTAGAGGATTATTATGTAATATTGTATGAATATTCTAGAATGTGTTAGGGATAATTACTTGTCGTACAAGATAATTATGTAAACCGACTTAAGGTTATCTATAAAAGGAGCCTTAAGAGGTATTAGTCGATATAAGTTTTAGCATAAGTTTTAGTCGAAGTTTCTAAGAGTATTAGAGCTTTATAAGTCGATAATAGTTAGAGATTGTTAGTGAATCTGTGTAATCAAGCAGGTTCAAGTTTGGTTTAATATTAAAGTTCTTCTTAAGCTTTGTGTTAGTAGATTCCGCATACTTTACAAGGTTAAACAGTGTTTCAATATTAATAGTGTTGAGTTTACTTAATATTATTAAACCCTTCAAGCTATAAAGTAGTTTGGTCAGAGTATTACGATCCAACACTCTTACTAAGCCATCTTTCACAATCTTGTTGATGGTCTTAAAGTTAACATTGTTTCTGTACGCGTCCCACGGATGGCGCAATCTTGTTAATACATAATCTGGTGCGGGCTGGATCCAACGACTCTCCGTGGGCCGTTCTTCGTCTTCTCGAGCCCTGAGTAGACCTGTCAACAAAGAGAACCCGTCAAGAGTGGACCCAAGGCCGTAGCCCCGGGATCCACCTCCGAAGGTCAAGTTAGTATTGATGCGATATAGCATACAAGAGTTAGGTTTAGAGTAACCTGTTGTGTTGTGTTTCTAAGAAGGGAATCCCAGCCCTATATTTATAGGACATGGAATAGGGTTTAGGCGTAGAGTGGGCCACTGTTTGCCGGGCCTGGCCCATTTCCGGCCTAGTCCAAACTATACGTCCACAAGCCCCCTAAGTATAGTGTGACATAGTGCAGGGCTATGTTATGCTAGACTTAAGTTCTGTTCATGGCCACGTAGGCCCAATCAACCATGACGCCATGGCCCATGTGTGCGCAACTCAGGTGTGCACATGGGACGGACAATACTGCTCAGCGCAAATGCGACAGTGCGCACTGGGCCCATGGCGCGGTCCTGTTTAGCCCATTAGACTATATCCGAATCCGCGACCTTGTAGGCGCGTCCGCGGTAACCTTAGTGACACCCGTTCTTACATGACGGGGAGGGATGCGCATATGCTAGGTTTCCCGCCACCGTGTGATAGTAAAGACCCCGTAAGAAGAACACGTAGTTCTATAATTGGGGTAACACTGACATTGCGATTGTGAGAGTCTCACAATGGTGAAGGTGGATCTCGTATGCTGCATCCTGGGTAAGGGCGTACCTTTTGTACCAGTATCGATGCAGCATGGTACGACATAAGACGTGCTTCTGTGGCAAACATGCTCGCTGTGCGCGACAAGGAGTTACGAACATTACATCCGTCTTTACAATCCAGACAGAGGACGTCTCCCCTGAGTGACGCGTACAGAAACAATGGTATTATATACCCTGGTAGCCCCCCAAGTTTGATGGTGCTACTCTTGTAGGAGCATTAAACTTAGTTATTCAAATCCTGAAAAACACTTAATGCAAATATTAAAATTATATGCCGCGAATCGCAACATATAAAACCTAATGAAGTAAAAGATTAGCGTGAAGCAATATATAGCACATAGCATGTGAAATTAACATATAAGAGAAGTAGTAGTGCGAATTACACCTATCGTGAGGTTTTACAAACTACATAAATAATGACCCAGATGGATGTATCGTGACCACATAGACCCGAACGTGTTAGGATGATCGCATATCGCATATTACGTGTTAGGTATCGTGACCAATCGCACGCACAGACGCATGACCACGGCTTTTGTGCAGTGCGCTCATGGCGATTGACTAGCATGGTGGTGCCTGTTCGTAGCTAATATGCAAAGATGTCCGAACGCACGGCCTAACACGGGTAGATTCATCGTGATTGCGTTGTTCAAACGTGTAAACAAGCATACCAACCGTAAAAACATTATATGCGCGAGTCAATTCACGGCGAAAAGATAAATTAGGTCCGATCATGCGGACTTAGTGCGACTATAGATAAAATCGTGTTTACCAAGTTAAAAGATTTACATAAAATCTTATGAATATTTAAAAAATACAAAGTTTTAAAGTTACCGACTTTTGAACTCAATGATTGCTTTCCGGTGATGTGAGAGCACGAAACTTGTCGTAGTCATGTCCCACGGATGGCGCCATCTTGTTGATACATAATCTGGCGTGGGCTGGATCCAACGACTCTCCCTGTGCCGTTCATCGTCTTCTCGAGCCCTGAGTAGACCTGTCAACAAAGAGAACCCGTCATGAGTGGACCCGAGGCCGTAGCCCCGGGATCCACCTCCGACGGTCAAGTTAGTATTGATACGATATAGCATACAAGAGTTAGGTTTAGAGTAACCTGTTGTGTTGTGTTTTTAAGAAAGGAATCCCAGCCCTATATTTATAGGACATGGAATAGGGTTTAGGCGTAGAGTGGGCCGCTGTTTGCTGGGCCTGGCGCATTTCTGGCCCAGTCCAGACTATACGTCCACAATGGCTTTTGCAATTAAGCAAGTATCAACATCATTAGCCACAATTTTCTTCATGTCAATGCTATAAAGATTGTCTTTTCTAGGGATTTTAAGTAAAACCTCACTTTCATCAGGTAACTTATAATCCTTGGAAAGGACATAACATTCATCTTCTGAGAAAAGAACTATGTGCTTCTTGTCAAACATCTGTGACACACTGAACAAATTGTATTTGAGTTCTTTCACATAATACACATTCTCAAAATCCAAGTTTCCAGCCTTGATTGTTCCTTTGCCAGAAACTTTGCCACCAATTCCTCCTCCAAAGCTGACAAATTGCCAATCAGATGGTTTGAAGTCTGAGAGATATGACTTGTTGCCAGTCATGTGCCTTGAACATCCACTATCTGAATATCCTTGATCTTCTTTAGGCTTTGAATGTCCCTGCACATAAAATAAAGGAATTAGTTCCTTTTAGGGACCCAAGCCACAAATGACTTGGATCTGCCTCGTGTATCAATATAGTTATATTTGTCAAAGGTCATTGATACACCATTGGGATTGACTGAGGTGTTAATTCCTTTAGGTTTCCATTCCCAACGTGCCGAGGCCTTCACAGCATTTCCCAATTTTACCCCATTTTTGTTTACATAACCACCAGTGGAAACTTTTGGTCTAGCAGTGGCAACTGCTGATTTAGCAGTGGCAACTGCTGGCATTGAAATTTTTGTTTTTGGTGCCCACTTTTGGTTGTAGTAAACCTTCTTTTCATAAAAGGTCTTATTCCTGTTTGTGCAGATTTAACAAAAGTTGTAATGGGTTTTGCATTTTTAACAGGTGACTTTGGGTAAACTCTATTCACTTTTCTGGCAGTGGAAAGAGATTTGATGCCAGATTTTAGTAGAACAGCCCTGGGAATCATTTTACTTAGTGGATTTGGGTGAGTATTTTTCTAAACATAGTTTTCATTTACCCTGGTATTCCCAAAAACTTCCCTTCTTCCCTTGTGATAGTTACAGTACGCATGAAGGTGTTCAAAACTACCACAAATGTGACATGGTTTGTTGTTAAACTCAAAATCACTACCAAATTGTTGAGATTTTACATGATTCCGACTCCTCCTGTTGCCCCTAGGAGTTGATGACCTACTTCTATACATCTCAGCATATTTAGTTGTTGGCCTAGTATGGTTAGCTTGTTTCCTAGGCTTTTCTTTTTCAACCTTAACAACTTCAGGAATACATTTTTTAACTTCCACTTTAACAACTTCAGGAACACTAGTTTTAGTCTCAACTTTCACACATTCATCCTTAAGAGATGAATCACTAGCGCTTTCAAAAGCATCAGCCTCAACCTTAACCTTTTCATTAATAACTTCTTTGACAAATTTAGGGCCATAGGTCATGGTTGGTTCCTGAAACTCTTCTAACCCTGTATGTGCTAAGTCAATACCAGGAGGTGATGGAACACCTCTTAGGGGTGGTGGAACAGACTTGTATCCTACACCTGATTTGACTTTACTAACAACCTGTGCCTCCCAAATTTTTTCAATGCACTTAGATTGATGATCTAGTGTATTACAAGTTATCTGTATGTTTTCATTTGCCTTTTTAATCTTCTCTAACTCTTCTCTAAGAGCCTCATTCACAGCTATCTTATAATCTAAGTCTCTTTTTAAAACAACAATATCATCACTAAACTTAGATTCATTAGCTCTATAGTGTTCTATCTGTGCTTCTAAAACAGCAAGACCTCTCTTATGATTAGCTAGATTATAACTAGTTTGATTTAGCTCTAACCTCTATTCATCATGTTGCTCTTTTAGATTTTCATATTCTTTTAAAGCTTTACAAGATCTAGAAAAACCATTATTTGAATGTACCTCAGAATCAGAGAAAGCCATAAGAGCAAGTTCAGTTGCAATAATTGCAGATTCCTCAGCTGCTTCTTCTTCATCAGCCATATAGCTCCAATCATAGCTTACACCATCAATGGCCAACAAAACTTTTGGTTCTTCAACTGTAGGCTCCTTCTTCTTATCCTGCTTGTACCAAGTAGACCTATTATCTGGCTACTTTGGCTTCCTGCATTCCCTGGCAAAGTGTCCCATCTTGTGATAGTTGTAACACTCCACATTCTTCTTGTCAAAGCGTGCAGTCTCATTACCATTGATAATGATCTTTCTTCCAGTTCTCTTCCAGAATTTCTTTGCCTTTAAACTCAGCAATGCAACTTGCCATTTTATGTCCATCTCTTCCATATCATCTTCATCAACTTGATCCAAGTCTTCATGTGTCAAAATTGAACCATTTACTTGACTTGAGAGATAGGCATAGAAAGTAGAATCTCCAAGACCAGCAATCTGCTTTTTAGAACTAGCAGTGGTAACACTTGCACTGCTAGTGGAAACAGCAATGTGAGCAGCATCCTCATCATCATCACTATCAGCATCAAAATCATCAACCACAGATGATGAAATAAGAGCTAAGTTCCCTGAACTTGTACTTAGCTTGCCAGCCTTCTTCAATCTTTTTTCAATAACTTTAAATTTATTGTACAGATCATTGAGCTTCATATTTTCTAATTCAGGCTTGTCTTCCCAAACTGCAACATTGGTATGAAACTCAGGAGATAGACTTCTTAGAAACTTTAAATTGAGGTCTTCCCTTTCTACCTCAATTCCAAACACTGTGAGTTGTGTTACAATCTTCTGAAGCCTAGTGAAGATGCTGTCAATGGATTCATTACATGTTGAACAAAAATTTTCATAGGGATGTTTCAACAAGGTCTTCTGTGTCTTCTTGGTAGAATCATTACCACCAAAAACATTGCAGATCTCTTAAAATAAGGTCTTAGCATTCTTGTACTTACTGAAAGCTAAGATCTGATCCCTAGGAAGGGTCTTAAGCAATAAACTTCTAGCTTTCAGATCCTTCTTCTTTTGGAGTCTCTCATCAGATGTAACTGGACCTGTATTCACCTTCTGCACTTCCTTGCCATCAATAGTCTCTGTGGAAGTACTTGGCTTGAAAGAGTCTCCATACATAATGATTTCCCAAAGTGCATAGTCTTGCACCAAAAAGAACCGCTCAATCATTATCCTCCACATCTCATAATCATTCAGTTTAAGCTTAGGAAGCTTAGCAGCATTGTTGGACTGACTGTTCTCCATCTCCATTGAATCTTGTGAGAATGAGTAAACTTCGGATCTTCTATAATTATCTAAATACACATTTCCTAACAATTATCCTGCAGCAGTGGTAATTATATGTACTAGCAGTGGTAATGTGTTTCCACTACTAGTGCATTCTTCAGAAGTTGTAATCTACATGCTTATCAGTGGTAACTGTTAGTGTAATTCCCAACAAGAGGTTTGTGGGAAAGAGACTTTCTTTTGGTTGGAGAGAATCAACGCTTGAATAGCATCCGTGACTTTGTCAATCTTAGCATCGGTGCTAGATTGACTCACGGAGGATGAAGTAGAAGGACTAACACTCACATGGGAAACAACCGGCTTACTTCGTGTAGTGCGGACCTTAGATTTGTTTTCAATGATAGCTAAAGCTTCTTTTGTGGTTCAACTTAAAAAGTTACCTCTAGATGACGCATTAAGAGAATATTGATCAGCTTGGCTCACACCATTGTAGAAAGCGTCGAGTTGCATCAACTCAGAGAAACCATGATGAGGACATTTGCGAAGCAATTCCTTAAAGCGATCCCATGATTCACTAAATGATTCATCATACTTTTGAGTGAACTTGGTGATTTCATTTTTAAGACTTGTGGTTTTAGAAGGAGGAAAGAATTTGTTCACAAATTTCTTAACTAAATCTTCCCATGTTTCAATTGAACGAGTGGGTTGTTTTTAAAGCCAAATCCGGGCAGCCCCCTCTAGAGAAAATGGAAAAAGAAGAAGTTTGATTGCCTTTTGAGGGATGTTCTTGTATTTGATGGTGGATGTGATTTTCTTAAACCATCAAATGTGAGAGTGAGGATCGTCCCTCTCAAAACCATAAAATTGGCTCGAGGTTACTAGATTCAGTAACCCGGTCTTGAGCTCAAAATTATCAGCCACGATGGCTGGAACAACGATAGCATCCCCATAACCCTCGATGGGTGCTTGGAGAAGCTCACACATAGGAAGATCATCTACCATGTTTGGTGGATCGTCAATAGTACGAATCTCGGGTTCGACTATTGGGATGGAACGTCGTCGGTTACGTCTTCTTGGAATTCTTGCGGGTTCAAGTAAAGGGCTTGATGATGTAGACGAACGAGTGTGAATGCACTATAAAAAACAACTCAATTAAAACGAGACTGAATAAAAAATACAGGGAACTTAACCCAATAATCACAAGTGAAAGGTTACTTTGAATGAAAAATTCTTAGAGTGGCGGGAGAACAAAGATGAGCAATAAATGCTACTTGCGTACCCGTTCCTCTTCGGTTCACAATTTAATGTTAGAACCTACCTAGAACCGCTCTTTTTTCAATCAAAAGTGAACCAAGTTCACAAGGGATACAAAGGCAAGTTTTAATCTTTTGTTTTGGGAACTTATTAATGGTCATACCCCCAGTTAGGTAGTATTCTATCGAATGTTTCTCGATGGTTGTTTTTTATGTTTATTTTTATTTAACAAGAAAAACGAAAAATGTTTTAGTATTTTTTATATGATATATATATATATATATATATATATATATATATATATATATATATATATATATATATATATATATATATACAAAAGAAAAGGAAAATATTTTTGTGTTTTTTATATTTTTGAAAACGATAACTTCTTGACAAAGGTTCTACACGTCACTAATCGTTAAAATCGTAACTATATTGTCGCAACACAACCTCCTCGTCAGCGGCGCCAAAATTTGATTACGTGTGAGGTGTATATCAAATATATACAACGTAATCGTGAGAGGAATTCACTAATCAACCTTTGTGAAAAGGCTGATTTGCAAAACTTGTGAATACAATATATATGTGTGTGTGTGTGTGTGATACCGGGCAAGTGATTACCCGGGTCGTGTCCCAACGAGGTGTGAATGGGCGATATCGTGTGAGATTCGAGATTAAAATGCTTGTAAGGATTGGTTTTGATTATTTGGTATTGTGGAATTACAGAAAATTGCAAATAACGTACGAAAAGTTAAATTAACGAAACTAAAACACGAATTCAAATAACGAATGAAAATTAAAACTTAAAATCTACGTAAAATTCTACGGGAATGATAATAGGAAGCTAGGGAACCCTAAAACGTAATCTAATTTTAAAAACGTAAAAGTTAATTAAAGAAAAACGCGAGTGCGCAAAAGAAAACGTGAAATTAATGCTACACTAGTCCTACGGAGGTAAAAATAATTTTCCTTCGTTCTAAAAGGTAAAATAAAATTTTGAGAAAAAGAAGAACATTTTTTTTTGACTTTTTAATTACTTAATATGAATTAAAACAATTAAAACTAATTAAAGGGATTAAAAAAAATACTAAACTATAAAAAATAAATCTGAATTTTTTTAGAAAAATCTAAGGGGAGCATAAATAGTTGTAATAAGCAGTTAATAAGCAAGCTAGAAGCTTAAATGTAAACAAAAATAAGCTAAACAAACAGTACTATATTAAATAATAAATTAAATCTATCCTAACAAGAAGCAACCATTAGATCATATGGTTAAGGGAGTTATGTGTCTGGTATGGAAGGGTGAGGAGGTCACAGGTTTGAATCCTGTGACCATCCTTTTTTTTTAAACATTTTTTTTTTCGAATTTTCAAAACAAGTATATTAAAAACATGTAGTTAAGCATTTTTCATAACTAAAATTTTTCACAAAAGCTAAAGATTTTGAAAACTAAAGCTACTCTAAAAACTACTAAATAAGCTACTAGGGGAAGTTTATGCTAAGGGTAACTAAAAAGCACTAATGGGGAACAAGAATAAGCAATTACCAGAACCTAATAAGCACTTAAACTAGGCTAAAAAGCACTAGGGGCTGTTGAAAAAAAGAAAAAAAATAACTAAATAGCTACTTTAGAGGGCCTGAAAAGCTAACAAAAAAATTCACAAAAATAAAGTTAAAATATGGGCTTGAAGACAAGCTGACAAATAAGCTAAGAATCAATTTTTAGGTCAAATGGTCAAGAAATGAAGAAATTAAAAATGCTACCCTAAGGGGCTGTGGGGTGGTTTTGTGACAGCGAAACATTGGGTAAAGTGGGTCGAATTTGGGCTCTTGACCCAAAAAAGTGAGAGAGAACAGGTTTGTAATGCTATTGTGAACCTAAATCGACCTAATGACAAGCAAAGTAATCAACTAAAATGGCAACAAAAAAAAAATTAAAAAAAAAAAAAAAAAAAAAAAAAAAAAACTACCTAGTAATCTAAAAAAACATTTAAGGATGAAAATTATGAAAAATTAAACTTAAATGCTTTAAAACTTTTTGAAATTGTAACAACCTACTTTAAAACTACTAGTACTAGTAAAACACCGCTAATTGAAATTAAAAATTTGGTAAAGAACCATTTTTAGAGCAAATAAGAGCTTATCCCAAACACCCCTTTAAACTTCTAAAAATAAATTATAAACTGATTCAAGGCACAGAACTTGAAGGTAAATGGTTAAATAAGCAATAAATACCCTAATTAAGCAAAGATTAACAAATAAATGAGCTTAAAACAGAATGTGAAATTTGAGCAATGAACAAAACTAAAACTGAAATTTGATTAAATTGGAATAAAAAGGCTACATGAATTTTAAAGAATACTAAAAAAAACTAGATTATAAGACTAAAACTCCTACTAAAACCTACTACTCCTCTTTAATGGCTACAATCCAGTTCATATATATACTACCGATAAAAAAAAGCTTCCATCTTCTTTGGCTTGTAGCTGTTGTGTTTTCTTTGTGAGACAAAATGCAACCTTGAACCCAATTGTGCTTTCTTGAATCAACTTGAGCCTTTAGATAAGCTTTGTCCCAAAGTCATACATTCTCAGCCGTTGGATGATAATTATCCATACTTGGATTGCCAACTTGGCAGGAGGGGGCATCACGTGAAGGATGGGTGGAGTGTTGTAGATAAAAAGCAAGAGGAGGGGGAGGGTTTATGGTTTGGTGGGTAAAGAGATGCAGGGGAGGAATATGAAGGCGTTTGACTAGAAGGTTTGACTTAGAGGTGGGATAAGAAAACGTTTTCATTAGTTGTAGAGGTTTGGGTGGATTTTGGACTGGGTTTGTGTAGGTTGCGGGTTTGGGTTAGGAGAGGTGTAGTGGGCTGGGTGTGGAGATGGACTGGGTTGGTTTATTAGTGTTGGGTTTAGGAATTAGGATTAGTGTTAAGATTAGTTTTAGGTTTTTAGGATTAGGAATTTAGTAGTTAAAAAATATTTAATAAAACTGAATTTGTAAAAAAAATATTTTTGTAGTTATTTTATTATT
This sequence comes from Artemisia argyi, assembly GCA_030686995.1. Lineage (NCBI taxonomy): Eukaryota > Viridiplantae > Streptophyta > Magnoliopsida > Asterales > Asteraceae > Artemisia > Artemisia argyi. The sequence continues at coordinate 92,727,133 of CM060683.1, read as the reverse complement.
TTTATATTAATAATAATAATAATACTTATAATAATTATAAAAGGTAAAAACAAGTTTTTAACAAAATACTAAATAGGTTTTGACAAAAAAAAATGTTTTTGGTGATTTTATTTGGGAAATGGTTTTTTTATTTTGAAAAATGATTTGAAAATGATTTTGCAATTAAGTTTCGGGGTGAAAAAGGGTACATTGGGTATTTTGGGAGTTTAGTTAAGTGTCAGGTGAGGGGCAGTTTGGTCATTTTGGGTTTCGGTTAAGGGTAAAAAGTGATAAGGGTTTTGATTTGGGTTTTCCATGCCTTCCCCATGTCACATTCCCAATCTTGACTTTGACTTTAACTTTTCGTCATTTTCTTCGTTTTTCTTCAAATTTTTGTCGAGTCGATCCGGTAATGCTCCATTTTGCTTCGTTTCCCATCCAAGCTCCGACTTTTGACAATTTTCCAAATCTCGTGCTCGTTTTTGTCTTTTTGGCCTCAATTATGCTTGTTTTTGAAATATCCGTACCTGCACGATCGCACACACAAAAACACAATATCTTTGGCATTTATTGTTAGCTTGTGTCTGTTTTGGTCTTAATTTGGCCAGAAAAAGGTGTGTGAATAAGCACACACCACTTTCCATAAAATATAAAAATACAAAAAGAATCATCCCTCACCTCTAGACTTAGTTAGATTAATCTCAATCCTAGCGAACACTATTCCCTGTGGAGAACGATCAATCCCTCGGTACTTGCCACTTCACTATACTACATTGGTCAGGTACACTGCCTGGTGGGGATTGTAAGCTTCTCAAGATCCTCTGAGAAGTAAAACTTTTGTGCAGACTACAATCCAGCACATCAGTAGGGGATGGTTTAGCTAAAACCTTTCTAACAAGTTTCAAAGTCCCGCCAGACGTACCCCAGGATTGAATGGCGTTAGCGACATATTCTTCTTGGCGTTGGCGTTTAATGGCTGACCTTCACTCCATGTTACTCCTTGGGCAAATGGTTTTAAGGAGACAAAGAGGCAGGACTAACAGGCTAACCCAACAAGAAATGTCCCCAGGTGTGCAGATCACCTTATCAAGAGCTCCTTTCAACACACGAGAGAATCCTAAACGACACTTTGAAGGGATAGATTTGACAGTTTGCAGCACCTTAGAAAGAAAAGTGTCAAGTAGGTGTAGATAAAAACCATAATGCTCCTCCAAAACCTGGTCTTCAACACGAACAATCGGAAAAGGAACTTGTGGCTTGACGAGATCAAACAACACAAACCGAACGACACCATCGCCACAATCAGGGGGTGGCACAATATCAAATCCATGTCGACACTTAGAGCAAAGGGTGTGCTTCTTAAAACAAACCCCACAGTGCCAAATCCCCATACGTTTCAATGTGACCTCCGCAGCCCCAAAAACAATAAGATTAGTGGCCAAGGAAAGTTTGGTGATCGCTAGTGCGTCCTCATTGAAATGACGAGCACGAAGATGTGGGATCAATGAGGTTTTGGCGAGCTCATTTCCACTGCCATCCGGACAACCACTTAAGCCCGCGAAAGGACAATGAAATCGTACAATTGCCATTGGAAAATGATATCAAAGCACCACAAGTCAACCCATAAGGCAAAACTGTAGCAACCCACTAATTTCCCCACTAATTTTCCCACTAACTTCCCTACTAGCTCCCCTTAGGTTAGCAAAGCCTTACTAACTTAACAAAGGCCCTCACTAAGCACTATATAGGTTAGATATGCCTATATCTATTTCCCGAGTGAAATTTTTGCATTACTATATCTCTATGACCTAACCTCTAGACAAGCTCACGTATCCACCTATGCCAACCACCACTATGTTTACTTGATGCAAACATCCAGGTATGTCAAGTCAAGGTTACAAACACATTTTCACTAAGTAAACTATCACTCTAGTACACTATACTCATCAGAAAACCCTAATTGCACCTATGTGTTTCCGGTTAGCCTTAAAACCCTAATTGCTTATCTGGACTAGTTTGAAAGTGTTCAAAGATTAGGTATGAGTTACATTAGCAACTTTAGGGTATATTAGACTTCCTAGATCATAGTACAACCCCCTAGAGCCTAGGTACAAGTCACTTAAGCACGAAACCCTAACAATGTCATAACTTCCCGGAATTAGGTCTAAACTATCCCAAAACTACACCATAAGCTACCACCACTTAGTATAAGCCTCTTAGGACTTAATATTAGTCACTAAACACTCATAGGACCCTAATCTAGGCACTAAACCCAAATCTTTCGCTAGACAAAACTAGGATAAAACTAAACCTAACACCTAAACCAAGCTACTATAGCACCTCAAGTGAACCAAACAAGCACCCTAGCACATCCCAAATAGGAACCTAGCACCCTAGCACCTCTAAGCACCCAAGAAAGGAGGTGGATCACCTCCTTGTCACCATTTTTGGCCGCGACAACATAAGGACTACAAAAACCATTATAGCACCCCTACCTAGTTATAACCATCCTTAGTCATCCCTTAGGTTCACCACATCACCCCCTAGCTGCCATGAGTCAACCCCCCCCCCTCCTCGACACCTATCACTCCATTTTGACACCTATACCCATCGTTACCCTATAAATACCACCCAAACCCTTACCATTTCACTTCACACCTCTCCTATCTTCTATACCTCACCTATTCTATAGTATAAGACCCTTAGTAGCCTTAGAAGTCGACTGGTATAGCCTAGACCTTTGTCGAAGTCAAAACCTAGCCGAGAAACCCTAGTTTTCACTTTAGGACTCCCACGACCTAGGTAATCCTCAACCTTGATTTTAATAGCCTTAGTACTGATGTAGGACTCCTAGGATATGCCTTAGAACCTTTAGATAAGCCTTGATCATTTTCATTTAGAAGTTTTCATTTTAAAACCCTAATTATAGGTAAATACATGTTTATGTGCTAAATTGCCTTATTATGTGCTATAATCTGATTTAGGAGACTTAGTTAAGTATATATTAGCTTAACATAAGCTAGGAAACTTATTTGTTTCATAAAAATATAGTTTACTTGAATTTAGGACTAGCTTTGCAATAGTTTTCATGCATAGGGGTATATATTGTAACTTTCTAAAAATATAAAGTTTAGGGACTATTTTTAACATTTCTTAGAAGTTATAATTATGAGGAATCTTTTTGCAAAGTTCTAAAACCTTAGGATAGAAAGTAAAATAAGTTATAAACTTAAAAGGACAAGTTTTGCAAATATTGTTAAGTTAAGGGTATAAAGGGTAAATAATGAAAGTTAGTATAGTTTAAGGACTATTTCTGTCATTTCTCTAAAATATATAAGTGTAGGGACTAATTGTGTAGAAGATAGAAAGTTATATGCCTAAACGTTATAAGTTTGTAAGTTTAGGGTAGAAAGTGTAAATATGTAAACTTGAAGGGTATAGACGGACTATTTTCATAATAAGTATAAAAACCTATTTTGAGTTAGAAACATAATACAATACTAGGGAGCTTCATGTGAGGAGTACCATGTGGATATTTCGTTTTGACGAGTTTGCTGGGTTTACAAATTAAAGTGCCCTGGCTCCTCAAACGATTATTGCATGTACTTCCGAATTATGATGGCCCGAACGATGTTATGCTATAACTAAAACTTAATAACAACATAACTCAATAATAGGGAGCTTCATGTGAGGAGTATTAACTTGTGAATTATGATGGCCCGAACGGTATTATGTTGATAACATAATACAATAGTAGGGAGCTTCATGTGAGGAGTCATATACTTCTGAATTATGATGGCCTGAACGGTGTTATGTTATATCTAGAAACTTTAAGAATGATTACTTAAAAACCTAGACTAAGACTTGACATACACACACACACACACCTACACTACCCCAGGATACGTGAGTGAGCTGTCTAAACCCCTACACTACTTACCTTGGGCCTAGGTGAGTTTTCATAACCTCACTTTTAAATGATTTACAACCCTGTGAGGGGGATACGTGCTTTAAATCGAATACAAGTCTTTTCTTTGGTTGTTGCACCAGTAAACTATCTGCTACCCCTACATAACAAAATTCATGAATCTAATCGCTTGTGATATTTTACACAAGTGAACGCGAATATAGTTGATAGATCTATTGGAGTTTGACAACTCCCGTTGGCCTGCCTGTGTCTTGGGCACCAATAAGTACTATATTTGAACCCTCTCTGAAGGATTAACTTTGGCAAGTTATCCTTCCCGTCCCATCATGGTTTGGTCTGTAGACCCTATGATCTGGAGTTGAATAATTAAAATGAGATGAACAATTAAAATGAGAAGTAACTACAATCATACATTTCAAATACATCTATAGTATAATTCTCTCTCTTATTTTAAATGTGTAGCTAAGAATTATTCTTATTTTTCTCATGTTAGTTATTTAGTGTTTGAGTGTTCCCAGAACAGGGTAAAGATAATCAATGAGTACCGAATATTCACTTGAAATCGTGTTATCACTTTCCAATAGAAACCTCTTCGACCCTATGTCTGGGTTACACGAATATCTCTATGGGATAAGACCAAGTGATGTTCTTGTTTTAGGCACAAATCAAGAACAGGATCGTATTCAAGTGTTTAGGGTTTGTATGTTAATCGTATCCATGCAGAATGTTATGACCTCTATTTATAATAGAGAATACTCAAACCCTAGCCCATGGAATTATGTATAATTAACGGCCCATTAATTATATCATAATACTTTCCATAATAGTAGGAATCAGTCGTTAAAAATGAGCAGCAGAATAAACTGATGCCAGCAGCAGAATCACACTAGCAGCAGAATCTACTAGCAGCAGAATCCCACTATCAGCAGAATCAACTGTCAGCATAATCCACCAGCAGCAGATTCATACTAACAGCAGAATCAATACTAGCAGCAGAAACAGATTCACACTAGCATAACCACTATTGAGTCAGGGGATTCAGTGATCAAATGGGTTTACACTCCGTACATCCAAACCCATTACTAGGTGTGAATTAATCCCTCAAGTGCACTAAATTTTCCAACAATCCTCCCCAAATTTAGATCACTTCCTTTGCATGAAAAATAAACACAAAACAAAATATATGCATAAATGAAAATATCTTGAAGATTGAATTCTCATCTTAGTATAATACACGTTCAAATATTCGAGAATCAGGGTGTTCTAAGAATTGAACCCTTCAACCCATTTGAATACCTGAAGATAAAATACACATACATTTTCAAACACTTAAATAAACCCGACACTATACAAGCCATGTGTCCATATCCAATTCATAAATGTTGTAAAAGCTAAAAATCCAAAGCTTCCTGAAGCGGCAAAACATCAACATTTACATAGGTGGTTCCTCTTTATTCATGCTCATGCTTAGCACTTTTTCAAAGAAAATAACCATTGTGAAGTAAAGACTTCATCCTCCTTTTCCAGCAGGTTCTGAGCACAACCTTGGGATGTAATATAAAACATGTGCTCCAGTCCACTAAATGTTCAGCTTTCCACATTGAACTCAACTCCCAAGTTTCCTCAGGAGGGAGTTGGGTGTCTTAGCATTCAGTGACTATGTTGGACTTCAAACCCATCCCTTTAGCAGACTTCAAAACCAAGTATCTAGCCAAACCCTTCGTCAAGTGATCAACTAAATTATGTTGAGATCAAACAAACTCTATAGATATCACCCCATTCATGATAAGCTCACGAATCATGCTATGCCTGACACCTAAGTGTCTAGACTTCCCATTGTACATCTGGCTATAAGCCTTTGCCAATGTAGCAGCACTATCACAACGGATAGAAATATGTGCTATAGGTTTAGGCCACAATGGAATCTCAAGAAGCAAGTTTTTCAACCATTTAGCTTCTTTGCCAGCAGCTGCTAAAGCCACAAATTCAAATTCCATGGTTGAACTGGTGATGCAAGTTTGTTTCTTGGATGCCCAAGAAATTGCACCTCCACCAAGTAGGAATACCCAGCCACTAGTAGACGAATTGTCTTCAGTGTTACTGATCCAACTTGCATCAGTGTATCCTTCTAATACTGAAGGATAACCAGTATATGAGAGACTATAATCCATAGTTCTCTTCAAATACTTAAAAACCCTCTAAATTGCTTGCCAGTGATGAGCACTAGGATTACTAGTATACCTGCTCAGCTTACCCACAACAAAAGCAATGTCAGGTCTTGTACAAGTCATGGCATACATCAAGCAGCCAATCACACTAGAATACTCCAGTTGAGATACAGCTTTGCCAATATTAGGCATTAGCTTCTCACTTGTATCCATAGGAGTACTCACTGGAGTACACTCAAAGTAATTAAATTTCTTCAACACCTTCTCAATGTAATGAGACTGAGATATAGAAATTTTGTTACTTTCATGTTTAATCCTAATGCCAAGGATAACATCAGCCTCCCCCATATCCTTCATGGAGAACTTTGATGAAAAAAATGCCTTTGTAAGGTTAACTTGATTTTGGTCAGTGCCAAATATCTACATGTCATCAACATATAGACAAATAATGACTCCTTTACCAGATTCATCAAATTTGCTATATACACATTTGTCAGCCAGGTTAAGTAAATAACCACTAGACAAAACCACTTCATCAAACTTTTGATTTCATTGCTTAGGTGCCTTTTTTAGTCCATAAAGAGACTTAATCAGTTTACACACTTTGTTTTCATTGCCAGGCATGATGACGCCCTGAGGTTGGTTCATGTAAACCTCCTCATCTAAGTCACCATTCAAGAAAGCTGTCTTCAAATGCATCTAATGAATAATCAGATTGTGAATTGATGCCAAAGCAATCAGCAATATTATGGTACTGATATGTGCCACTGGAGCATAACTATCAAAATAGTCTATCCCTAACTTTTGTTTAAAGCCCTGAATAACTAGTCTTGCCTTGAACTTTTCAACAGTTCCATCTACCTTCATTTTCTTTTTGAAAATCCATTTGCTACCTAGAGGTTTGCAACCAGGTGGTAGATCAGTCAACACATAAGTGTTGTTGCCCATGATGGAGTGCATCTCATCATTAATTGCTTCTTTCCAGAAAGCAACATTCTGGGATTTCATTGCTTCTTCAAATGTTTTGGGATCATCCTCAACAATGAAGCAATAAGAGTATTGGTCAGAGACCTCACTCCTTGGACCTTCAATTAAGTGTAATTGAAACTCGGGTCCAAATGACTTTGGATTCCTGACCCTATTGCTCATTCTGAGCTCAGGTTCAGGTTGTTATTCCACAACCTCATCAGGAACCTCACCAGCGATCTCTGAACCACCAGTATCATCAGTTCCATTTGGAATCCTCTGATTTGGTCTAAGTACCGATGAAAATCTATTCTCATCAAATAGTGTATCTCTTGATTCAATTATTGAGTTAATTGAAACAGATTCATTAGGTTCAATAACATAGAACCTATATGCCTTGGAATGCTCAGCATATCCAACAAAGATGCATTCAATGCTTCTTTCACCTAAAGTTTTCTGCTTTGGATCAGGGAGTCTTACAATAGCCCTACAACCCCAAACCCTGAGATAATTCAGGTTGGGTTTCTTTTTTGTCCATAGTTCATAAGGGGTAACCTTGTTCTTTTTATTGGGAGCCCTATTTAATAAATAGCAAGCTGTTAACATTGCTTCACCCCAAAACCCTTGACTCAGCCCTGAATATGACAACATGGAATTAACCATCTACTTTAGCACCCTGTTTTTCCTTTCAGAAATACCATTTTGCTGAGGAGTATAAGGGGCAATCGTTTCATGGATTATACCAACAGACTGAAAATACAGAGTATCCATGCACTCACCTCCCCTATCAGTCCTGAATCTTTTGATTAGTGACCCTTGTTGCAATTCAACTTCAGTTTTAAATACTTTAAATTTATCTAATGCTTCATCCTTAGTATGTATCAAATAAACATAACAAAACCTAGAAGCAACATCAATAAAAGTCACAAAGTATTTCTTGTTCCCCAAAGAGGGAGTAGCATGAAGATCACATAGATCACTATGAATCAGCTCCGAAACTTTAGTTTCACGTTTTACACTTTGAAATGGTTTCTTAGTAATTTTGGTCATCATGCAAGTTTTACACCTTTCAGTGTCCATATCAAAGGCTGGAATTAACCCATCCTTAGACATATCTCGCATTCTTTTAAAGTGTACATGGCCAAGTCTTGCATGCCATATGGTTGAATCATTAAGTTTAGATGTTGACATAAAAGCAGAATTACCAATATCATTAACAATATTAAGCCTGAACAATTGATTACACAAATAGCCAAAACCAATAAACACACCATGTTTAGATAAAATAAACTTATTAGATTCAATCACTTGTTTATAACCACAATTATTCAAAACACTACTAGAAACCAAGTTCTTTCTAATATCATGAACATGTAAAACATTAAACAAAGAAACAATCTTTCCAGAACTAAACTTCAAATCCACACATCCTCTTCCATGCACCAGGGTTGTTGACTCATTTCCCATATGAAGAATAGAACCACCATTCATTGACTCATAAGTCTTGAACCAGCTTCTATCTTTACACACATGAATAGTTGCTCCATAGTCAACCCACCACGCAACATCATCATCCTGCACAAAATATACATCAGATATATATGTAACATACTAAATCTCAAAAGACTTATTAAATATATTATGACCTTTTTGAGAATTGGTATTATCATTCCCTGATCCACTTGCGCCTGATCCATTGGTTTTATTGCCAATCTTAACACCTTTACAATCCTTCATGAAGTGTCCAATTTTACCACACTTCTAACAAGTCACCTTTGGTTTCTTGTTAAGATCAGATTTTGTGTTATCTTGATGCTTACGTTTTCCCTTGTTGTCATTGTTCCTAGAGGAGTTGTTATGCTCCATCATATTGACAACTGATGGACCAGTAGCATTGCTACTCTTTGGCTTGTCAATGTCTTGTGCTTTGAGTGAATCCTCAATATGCAAGTGACTGCCCAACTCAACAAGAGTTAATTCCTCCTTCTTATGTTTCAGCATATGCTTAAAATCTTTCCAAGAAGGAGGTAATTAATCAATGATACAAGAGACTGAAATAACATCATCCATATTCATCTTGTGTTGTGTGAATCTACCAAGTATACTAAGAAGTTCATTGTATTGTTCCATGACAGGTCTAGAATCAACCATTTTGTAATTGTTAAAATTACTTACAAGTAACTTCTTGCTTGATGCATCCTCAGCCATATATTTGGCTTCCAAGGAATCCCATAGTTCTTGAGAAGTTTCAACATTCTGATAAATATCAAATAGAGAATCAGACATACCATTGAGAATTAAACCCCTGCAAACATAATCATCATTCTCCCATTTCCTTCTTGCCCTCATCTGTTCCATAGTAGCATCTTCTCCATAATCTTCTGGAATCTCAGTTGTCAGAACATATACCACATTCATACTTGACAACAAAAAGTGCATCTTATTTTGCCATCTTCTGAAATCAACACCTTCAAACTTTTCCAACTTGGAAAAGTTAGCAGCCATTTGTCTCATAGCAGCAGCCATTGATTATCACTAATAGTTTCTATTGATTGTTAGTTATTTAGTGTTTGAGTGTTCCCAGAACAGGGTAAAGATAATCAATGAGTACCGGATATTCACTTGAAATCGTGTTATCACTTTTCAATAGAAACTATTCGACCCTATGCCTGGGTTACACGAATATCTCTATGGGATAAGATCAAGTGATGTTCTTGTTTTAGGCACAAATCAAGAACAGGATCGTATTCAATTATTTAGGTTTTGTATGTTAATCGTATCCATGCAGAATGTTATAACCTCTATTTATAATAGAGAATACTCAAACCCTAGCCCATGGAATTATGTATAATTAACGGCCCATGAATTATATCATAATACTTTCCATAATAGTTGGAATCAGTGGTTAAAAACGAGCAGCAGAATAAACTGATGCCAGCAGCAGAATCACACTAGCAGCAGAATCTACAAGCAGCAGAATCCCACTATCAGCAGAATCCACTATCAGCATAATCCACCAGCAGCAGATTTATACTAACAGTAGAATCAATACTAGCAGCAGAATCAGATCAGCATAAACAAATTCACACTAGCATAACCACTATTGAGTCAGTGGATTCAGTGACCAAATGGGTGTACACTCCGTACCTCCAAACCCATTACCAGGTGTGAATTAATCCCTTAAGTGCACTAAATTTTCCAACATATCATTGTAGTTTCTTTTTTCTCACCGAATCCATTCGTAATTAATGAATTCAAATCTTTTACTTAAGAAAGTGGACAATGTTGAGCTAAACTAGAATATGGAGGACAATTATTACCTGCGCAATAATAGATGGGTAAAGACAAAAAAAACTTACTCATTAAAAAAGACTTATGAAACTAGCCAGTCTTTTCAAAATTATAACATACTTATACGTGTTATAAACTTATGGAAAATTTATTAGTCTTTTCATAATAAACTCATTTTGATCATTTTTTAAAGAAAATGTTAGTTTTGCTATTATGTGAAAATAACATCTTACAGGTGAATTTGACTAGATACGTAGGATAGTTGTGCTCGAAGGGACTAATAATGTACATGAGGCAAACCATCGTCGCAAGGAGCGTATAAATACCCCTCATGACTTTCCATGAGGCGCGTATGAAAGTGTAGCTTATTAATTATCTTTCATATCTAATAAAACACATTCTTTCACATTTCTCTCTCTAACCATGATTAGTGTTTATCGCCAATCCCGACCTCCCGATCTCATGTATTTATATGAATCTTGATGTTTACAATTGATATCGGATCCTAATCATGAGGGTCTGATGTTTGTTGTAAAAGACGAATAAATATGGGCTTTAAAGATCTGAACGTGTAGGTGTTCTTCAACCTAGACTCAATCTCAATTTTTTTTTGGGTTACACATGTTAAAGGTTAAATCTTTTCCATTTGTGCTTTCTTAAGTTTTTTCTACTATTTTGAATCAAACGCAAAGATTTACCTTGATTTGAAGGTTTTTGAAGCAAAAAGTGTAATATGGGTTTGAATGGCTTTATGGGTTTTGGTCCCTTTGGATCCGATTTATTGGTGTTTTGATTTTAAAAAGTTATTAAAGATCGACAAAAACATGTTTCTAAAAAATTTCTAAGCTCAAATCCGTCATATGCTTATGTTATAAGGCGTTTTTTTGGTGTTTTTGTTTGTGTTTTGGTTAACAGGTCGAAGTATCGGCATGATGGTGTTCATGAAGCTGAAACTCACAACTTTCGGTCCCAAGTTTCGGTCTAAGTATGAAAAAAGTGGCGCAGGTCCAACAACTAGGGAGACCGAAATTACAAAAGCCGAAACTCAAATTTCAGTCCCAAGAAGCCGAAACTCAACTTTCGGTTCCAAGAAGCCGAAACTCAATTTTTGGTGCCAAGAAGCCGAAACTTGGGAGCCGAAACTCACCTGAACCGAAATTTTACTTAAGCCGAGACTCAACCCATACTGAAACTTGAAGCTGAAATTTAGTGAAGCCAAAATTTTGTGAAGTCTAAACTTAGTGAGGCCGAAATTTGCTTTTTGCGACAAAATTTCAAATCATCATAACTTGAGCTGTGAGTGTCCATGGTATGCGCATAACGTATCAAATTGAAGTAAAAAATGAGGAGAACGACGAATTAATCCAAAATGCCAGTTAACGGAACTTTCGGGCTCCACATAGCTCTAGTTTTTTTTAGTTATTGACGGTTTTATGAACAAACACCAAAATTGTTTCGCTATTATCACCGCTTAAACCTTAACCATAAAAATGAAATCCATTATAAACAAACATTTATCACACACCAATCTCGTGAATTGTTAGGAATACGATTATTCATAAGAAGACTCGGTCACCCCAAGTGTAATTTAGCATATTGTAGCTCGTGGTATTTATCTTATTAATTAGTACGTAGCTTAGAGCTAGTTAGTATTTGTGGAGTCGGGTCGGGTCGGGTCTTCACCCACTGTCAGCTCGCTCCACAGCCCTTTTCAGAGGGCGTTTGGTAGTTTGTATAGATACCCCTTCCCTAGCATAGAAGGGGTAGGACCTTTATTTGCAATCTAACATATCACAAGTTTCTCTCAAGGTTCCTTCACTTTCTCTCTCTAACTTCTCACTAGAAACTACACCTTTAATCATCCTAAATCACTTAACCATCCATGTTCTTATATTAGAGTATACTACAATTGGTATCAAGAGCCATTGTTATATCCTAGGATTCGTGGTATGCTCGGATTTATTAATTGGTTAGTGTGGTTAGCATGGTTCGAATTGAGTTTGTAAGTTTCACACTTCTTTGATCTCGTTAGGGGTTGTTGTTGTGTATTCTCTTGTACTTTTGTATCTAGAAGTGGTGTAAGCATCGAGTATTACTTTTGGTTTAACAATATCATCATTATCATGGAGCTTTGAAGGAATTCGTGCACTATTTCTTGCAAGCAAGTTGGTAACTCCTGGTAGAGAGTTGGCAGATCTTTGTAGAGAGTTAAGGTTAGAGTTTTGGCGGGTTGCTATTTTTGGACTTTAAGACAAAACGCTAGACAGTGACGTTTCTGTCTTATTAGTCTAGCGAGTTGTGGCCTAGCGAGTTGAGTAACCAGCGAGTTGGCATTACTAGCGGCTTGATCTGTTTAGCGAGTTACTACTTCTAGCGAGTTGTGGTATTAGCGAGTTGGCATTGGCGAATTGAGCAGTTAGCGAATTGTCAGATAGCGATTTGGTGTTAGCGAGTTGTCAGACTTGGTACTAGCGATTTGGTGTTGGCAAATTGTGCAGTTAGCGAATTGTCAGATAGCGAGTTGGTGTTAGCGAGTTGTCAGACTTGGTACTAGCGAGTTGGTGTTGGCGAGTTGTGCAGTTAGCGTATTGTCAGATAGCGAGTTGGTATTAGCGAGTTGTCAGGTTTTGGTACTAGCGAGTTGGTATTGGCGTGTTGAGCAGTTAGCGTTTTGTCAGACAGCGAGTTGGTGATTAGTGATTTGTTACTAGCGAGTTGTCTTGTTTTTAGCGAATTGTTCAAAGTCTAGCGATTTGTGATATTCTTAGCGAGTTGGTCTAAGGACGTTTGTGAAACTTGTGATTTGTTGCGGATTAAGTTGTTACCACTACTTCTACAGTGACTTGACGTTGTGAGATCATTCCTACAACTTGACTTGTTACTTTAATAGTAACTTGACGTTGTGAGATTAATCATACGACTTGACTTGTTCACTAAGGAGTGGCTGTAATTCGATTTGCTTCAACAAAACACAAAATTAACGTGTGTTTAAAGAGTGTTACGTGTACCTAATCACTTTTCACATCATGGCAAGCACTTCATCTGATGACATTCAGGCAGCAGGGTCCGATACTCGTCCTCCTATGCTGGATAGGACCGACTATGAATCATGGGCACAAAGGATTCGTCTTTACTGTTTGGGAAAGTAAAATGGATTCAACATTCTAAAATCTATCAATGAAGGACGTTTTGTAATGGGAATCACTAGAGACACGATTGCTGCTACAGACGACCAGCCTGCTATATTTGGCCCTAACAGACTTCGCATCTACGATGAGTTATCAGAGGAAGAAAAGAAACGTTATGATGCTGACATCAGAGCCTCGAACATTGTCATTCAAGGGCTTCCTAAAGATGTCTACAAACTCATCAACTACAACACAGATGCCAAAGCAGTCTGGGACAATGTAAAAAATGCTTCTTGCAGGGTCTGAGTTAACCAAAGAAGATTGTGAGTCTCAGCTATATGATGAGTTTGAGCACTTCAAAATGAATCCAGGTGAAAGCATCACAGACTATTATGTCAGATTTCACAAACTGGTCAATGATATGAGAATCATCAAGATGACAATGCCCAACATTCAACTTAATTCCAAATTCGTGAACAACATGGCACCAGAATGGGATAGGTTTGTTACAGCTGTTAAACTCAACAAAGGACTTAGGGACACCAACCATGAACAACTTTATGCTTACCTGCAACAACATGAGAAGCATGCTGTTTATAATCGGGTGATGCGAGAAAAGCTAAACTCTTCAAATACAAATGATTCTCTTGCCTTTGTCTCAAATGTCCAGCAGATTAATCAATCATCAAGTGATCCACCTCAACCTCAACATCCTTCATCCATGTCCACTTTACATGCATCTGGTACTTCATCTCCAGCTCTTAAAACCCATCTGGATTCTGGGTATTCTCACACTGACATGATGATTGATAATCTATCCAACCAAGTCTCATTACTGTTCCAACAATTCAGAGCTAATCTCCCATCTACCAATAATCAACTTCGTTTGTCATCCAATCCTCGTAATCAGGCTGTCATAGAGGATGGTAGAGTTGTGGTGCAAAATGTACAAGGAAGACAGAATCTGAATCAAAGGAATGGTTGCTTTGGGAATGGGAATTATAGGGTTGGCAACGCACTTCAAGGACAAGCCAGGCAACCCAAGTGTTACAACTGTGGAGAAATGGCTCACATTGCTAGAAATTGCACTCAACCAAAGCGTCCACAAAACTCTGAATACTTCAAAGACAAGATGCTGCTGATGCAGGCACAAGAGAATGGGACTGTTTTGGATGAAGATGCCTTGATCTTTCTGGCGGGTGATGACGGGAACACATTTGATGCTGATGTAGATGATCAAACTGTTCAAGACTTAGCACTCAATGACCCGAATATCTTCCAGGTTGAAGATTGTGATGCATTTGATTCTGACGTTGATGACGAACGCACTGCACAAACCATCTTCATGGCTAACCTTTCTGCAGTTGTGTCCTCTCCTCATCAGTCAGAATCCTCCATCGCTTCTGCCATCTCTGAGGTACCAATTTCACCTAACCATGATGAATATGTCAATCCACAGAAGGTGTGTGAATTTGTACAACTCACGGACATTGACAACACAGATACCATTGATATGGGAAATACCAATATTGTCCCATATGAAAGGTATTTGAATGTCGATGGTCTGCCAGTTGTACCAAGTGATTCACCTTCGGTTGATTCTAGTGAATTTGAGCTGCATGAGCACACTGCATATAACCCTGATGACTCCATGCCCACTAGATTTAATATTCTTAAGGATCAGGTGTCTATATACGAACAGAGGGCTAAATTTGAGCTTAATGAACGTGAGCAGAAAATGGAATGGCAAATGCGTGCTTACATAACTGAAAATAACTCCAAACAAGAAACATTAAAAGGGGAGTTAATGTCTTTGAAAAAACAATTGAATCTAACTGTTAAACAAAAACAGGAAATTCAAAAGGGGTTAACCTCGCTCAAGCACGATTATAAAGACAAAGAAACAAATCTCTTAAATGATGTTTCCAACCTTAAAATGTTGAAAAACAAACTGGAAGAAAAGTTGTACACGCAAGGCCAAACCATTCAATCTGCTCAAATGATGGAGAACCATAGGACATTAAGAGATAAGTTTAGTGTACAGGATACCTCTAAACCTAAGGTCAACTACCTTAGAAATGGGATAGGTGCTCAACCCGCAACATATGATTCGAATGTTATGTTTGAACCTGACCATGCCCCTCTTGATATGAGATCATACGATGAGATTGAAGATAGAAATAGGGAAAAACTGGCTGAGTAATCGAAAGATCCCCTGTGCACTGCTAAGAATCTCATATTTCACTATGATTACACAAATGACAATCATCAGGCCATTTCTGTCCCTCAAAAGAAATTCCTCCCTGAAAAAACGTTTTGGAATATTGACATGGAGAAAATGTAAGCTGAAAGACTTATGGGTAACACTCGAACTGTTTTTAGGATTGCTGATCCTACTATGTATCCTCTGACCACGCCCATGCACCTTGTACCATTTAATCTTCCTACACAGTGTAATACTCTTATTGGTCTTTACGTACTAGGTCAACTGTTTAATGGCTTTGATAAAACCTGTAAAAAGAGAATTACACCAACTGGGATTACTGAAGGGGAAAGGGGATTTGAACAAACAAAACGGTGTTACCTAACAGAAGTCATGCCATTTTTCAAACTTCTGAAAGAACACTTTGAAGGCCTTAAGACCACAATAAATGATGATGTCACTAACATGAAAAAGGTTGTCAAAGATGTCGAAAATGAGGGTAAACAGTTGGCAATTGATCTCAAATATAGTGAAATTGACAGGAAAAACACTCGCATTATGAATGAAAATTTGATTGCTAATTGCATTGCTCAAGATGTGTTCTACACTGTCACCGATTCTGCCTTATCTGCTAAACAATTTCATGAGATGTCGGTTACTTTGAATGTATTTCAGAATCGTGTGATTGAGCTTGAGGGGGAGAATTTGAGATTACATACCAAAATACAAAACGACGACCATGATAACATGGTCAGGCATTTTTCAAAACTAGAAGTGGATAATCTTAGCTTACAACTACAGTATCAACATCTAGAAGAAAGCATAAAACTCTCAAATGCCAAGACATCTTCGGATGCTCCTGAATTTGAGACATGTTTTGAATTGTCTAAAAAGGATGATGTAATTCAAGCTCACTCAAACACGATTCGGAAATTAAAGGCCCAAATTGCACAATTAAAGCCTAACATGGGCAATGTTGATAATACCAGTCACCTAATGTCGCCAGATTCTCACAACGTTCAGAAACAAAACATTATTAACGGTGTACAACATGAAAATGAATGGCTTCGTGCTGAGATGTCAAATGCTAAACAACGTTAAAAAGAGCTATTTGAGTCTATTAAAATAACACGTAACCAAAACAATGAAAGAGTCACTTCTTTGTTGAACGAAATTGAGAATCTAAAGACCATGGTGAAAGGTAAAATGCCCGTCGTTTCTTGTGACCATACTATTTCCAATGTTCATGCTTGTAAGAAATATGCGAGCGATGCCTTGAATGTCTCTCTTCCCCTTAGGAACAATAAGCTAGTTCATAGCAACTATCTTAGGTATCTTAAGGACTGCCTTGTCATACTTAGAGAAACCATTGAAGATGGTAGGAGACCGAATAAACTGGATGATGTCATTTCGGGTGCATGCTTCCTCACTAATAGAGCTCAGGAATTATTAGAATACGCCATAGGAACATGCCCCAAGAGTGACAAAAAGGAGGATAGGTCATTTGCATCGCACTTTAATGTTGGCAACAAACATGTTACATTTGAGTATCCCCAAAACATGACACAATCCACGACCATGTTTACCAGTAAACAAGTAGAAACTAAGCATTCTAATGTTCCCATCATTGCTTCTATAGGAGTAAACGGTGTATCTAAAGCCAGCAAGTCACAGCCTAGGTGCAATACAAAGAAAGATAGGAGTTTGCCGGCTAAGAGTGCACTTATGAAGGAAGTAGAAGAATCATCTAGGAACAATAAAGTTATGTCTGTCAAAAAGAATCAAGTTGAATCAAACATTTGTGTTAACAATGATGTAATTAATTCGAATTCTGGTGCTATTTGTAAGACTTGTAACGAATGTTTATTTTTTGGTAATCATGATGCTTGTGTTGTGTCCTTCTTAAAATCATCAATGTGTTCTTCGGTTAAGGAAGTTTTGAGCACTAAGTAGGTTAGGCAAGTATGGACCAAAACAGGAAAGGTCTTCACTAATATTGGCTATAAATGGAAACCTACAGGAAGGAGATTCACCCTAGGAGATAAGTGCCCGTTGACTAGGATCACTAATTCCAATGTAGTGCAAACTAAGAAATGGAGACCTACGGGTAGAATGATCCCAGTAGATGCTATTAGTACAAATCCTAAGTCTAGTGCTTCTAACTGTGATAAGTCAAGCAGTATCTCCGTGACATATGATAATCCAATATTTGTGTGTGCTAACCAAACGGACCCCAACTGTTTGTGGGGCTCCAGCTTTTTCAGTTATCCACCATTGTCTGGTTTCAAATGCAGGTCGTACAAATCGTCCTTTGGTATTTGGACTCAGGCTGCTCAAAACATATGACTGGAGATCGCTCGCGGCTCATGAATTTCGTGGAAAAGTTTATTGGTACGGTCAGATTCGGGAACGACCATTTTGGAGCAATAATGGGTTATTGTGATTATGTCTTTGGAGACAGTGTGATATCTAGAGTATACTACGTGGAGGGACTTGGACACAATCTATTTTCTGTTGGTCAATTTTGTGACTCTGATCTTGAAGTTGCCTTCAGAAAACACACATGTTTTGTTAGAGAATTAGATGGTGTAGATCTTCTCAAAGGAAGTCGGGGCACAAATCTTTACACCATATCAATTGAAGACATGTTGCGGTTCTCTCCAATTTGCTTGCTCTCAAAAGCCTCAAAGAACAAATCATGGCTGTGGCACCGTCGTTTAAACAATTTGAACTTCGGTACCATCAATGAACTCACACATAAGGATCTTGTTCGGGGTTTGCCCAGATTGAAATATGATAAGGATCATCTCTGCTCCGCATGTCAAATGGGCAAGAACAAAAATCACACCCATAAACCCAAGACTGTCAATTCCATCATGGAAGTTCTACATACTCTTCACATGGACCTCTGTGGACCAATGAGGGTTCAAAGTATCAACGGCAAGAAATATGTGTTGGTTATTGTTGATGATTACTCTCGCTTCACATGGGTAAAATTATTAAGATCTAAGGATGAAACTCCGGGGATCATCATCAAACTCATCAGGCAATTGCAAGTCCGACTCAACAAGACGGTTAGATTTATTTGCACTGACAATGGAACGGAGTTTGTGAACAAGCAACTTACTCAATTTTATGAAGGTATCGGCATTAGTCATCAAAAGAGCACTCCACGTACTCCTCAACAAAATGGAGTCGTTGAAAGACGTAACCGCACCTTAGTTGAAGCTGCTAGGACTATTCTTATCTTCTCCAAAGCTCCAATGTTCCTTTGGGCCGAAGCCATTGCAACTGCTTGCTACACACAGAACCGATCTTTGATACACCCTCTCCACTGCAAGACTCCATATGAACTGGTTCATGTAAGAAAGCCTGATCTTTCGTTCCTTCGTGTATTTGGTGCATTGTGCTACCCAACTAATGACAGTGAAGACCTTGGGAAACTCAAGGCCAAGGCCGACATTGGCTTCTTCGTTGGGTATGCTCCAGAACGCAAGGGGTACCGAATCTACAACAAACGTACCAGAGATATAATGGAGACTATTCACGTTACATTCGATGAGCTGATCGAGCAACCGGCTCCTGGACAAACTAGTTCAGGACCCGTGCCCAATATTTTGACTCCTGGACCTATAAGCTCCGGGCTTGTACAGAATCCCTCCACTGCTACTCCTTTTGTGCCTCCCACTAGTGATGATTGGAATAAACTGTTTGACCTGATGTTTGATGAATACTTTGAACCTCATGCCGGGGCTACCCCTGAAGCTCCTATCATTCCACAACAGGCGGGTGCAGCATTTGCTCCACCGCCTAACGAAGGGCCATCCACATCTCTCTCATGGGATCCAGAAGGCCCCACTATCAGTCACTCAGTAAACACATCTAATGTTCAATCTTCATCTATACCACGAGTAGCAGCTGCTAATAATTCTTTTGAAGTTAACCCGTTTGCCCCACCTGATGAAGAGCCGTTTGTAAATGTCTTTGCTCCTGAATCCTCGAATGATACATCCTTCTCAGAAGAATCCAACACAGCTACTTCAATCCACTATCCTCAACCCTATGAGCATCTCAGGAAATGGACCAATGATCATCCAATTGACAACATCATTGGAAACCAGTCTCGTCCAGTATCAACACGCAAACAACTAGCAACTGATGCCTTGTGGTGCTTCTTCAACTCTGTTCTCTCCAAAGCCGAACCAAAAGACTTTAAAGATGCAATGTCTAAAGTATCATGGTTCACCGCTATGGTTGATGAGATCCATGAGTTTGATCGCCTTGATGTGTGGGAGCTGGTACCTCCTCCTGATTGTGCAATGATCATTGCTCTCAAATGGATATTTAAAGTTAAACTTGATGAGCATGGAGATTTATTGAAGAATAAGGCGAGGCTTGTAGCTAAAGGATACCGTCAAGAAGAAGGAATTGACTTTGAAGAATCATTCGCTCCTGTTGCCAGAATTGAAGCCATAAGAATCTTTCTTGCTAATGCTGTTAGCCTGAATATGTTGGTATATCAAATGGACGTTAAGACAACATTCCTAAATGGCGATCTGAAGGAGGTAGTGTATGTTAGTCAACCTGAAGGATTCGTAGATCCTGAACGTCCTAACCATGTTTATCGATTGAAGAAGGCGCTCTATGGACTTAAGCAAGCTCCAAGAGCATGGTATGATACTTTGTCAAAATTTCTTCTTGCCAACCGTTTTACCAAGGTTGTTGTTGATCCTACACTCTTCACCAAAAAAACAGGCAAAAACTATCTTCATGTACAAATCTATGTTGATGACATCATTTTTGCCTCCTCCGACCCCAAAGAGTGTGATCAATTTTCCCTTGAGATGAGTTCTACGTTTCAGATGTCCATGATGGGACAAATGTCTTTCTTTTTGGGCTTACAAGTATCTCAAAATCTGAGCGGCATATTCATTAATCAATCCAAATATGCAAATGAAATCTTGAAGAAATTTGGATTCGAAACTTGTGACTCTGTTGATACTCCCATGATTGAAAGATCAAAAATTGACAAGGACGATGTTGGGACTCAGGTCGATCAAACCTTATATCGGAGCATGATTGTCTCTTTAATGTATCTCACTGCTAGCAGACCGGATCTTCTCTTTGCCGTCTGCATATGTGCTCGCTATCAATCCAAACCAACTAAGAAGCAGTCAGGAGGGTCTTTCGATATCTTAAAGGTACAATCCATCTGGGTCTCTGGTATCCCAAGGACACCGCAATGGCACTTACAGCTTATTCCGATGCTGACCATGCGGGGTGTCAAGACACTTGTCGAAGCACATCAGGGGGTGCACAATTTCTGGGGAATAAGTTGGTTAGTTGGTCTTCAAAGAAACAAATGAGTACATCGATCTCCTCCACTGACGCTGAATACATAGCCATGTCCTCGTGCTGTGCTCAAATTCTATGGATGAGATCTCAACTTTCGGACTATGGTTTTGTGTTCAACAAGATTCCCATATACTGTGACAACAAAAGTGCCATAGCTCTGTGCTGAAACAACTTCCAGCACTCCAGGACTAAGCACATTGATATTCTCCATCACTTCATCAGGGAACAAGTTGAGAATGGAATTGTGGAACTCTACTTCGTGCGGACTGAGTTCCAGTTGGCTGACATTTTCACCAAAGCACTTCCTAGGGAAAGATTTCAATTCATCCTCCCTCGCCTTGGCATGAAGAGTCTCACGCCTGAGGATCTCACAAGTCTTCAGGAAGATCAGGAGGAGTAAAGGGGTTGCTTCACATATCCTTGTACATAGTCTATCTCAAAAAGAAAATAGAAAAATATAAAACCTACAAAAACCATAAAAATCTGAAAAATCATAAAACTCAAAAACATTCTTCTCTCAACATGTCTCATGTGTAATCAATAGTATGTACGATTCTAGAAATGCCATTCAATAATGGCACGGAATCATACATATGCTTGAACATGAGTTTTTCATACAACTAATAATGTTTTCTCTAAAAACATGTCGTCTCAAACTTCTTTGAATATGGTTTGGTATTACTTCAGATAGCAACCCGGTTCTAGTATTGGGGAAAGTTCGTCGCCAAAAAGACGACTGTTCCTAACAAAGGCATGAATTACTTTATATTCGTGCCTTTCCGATCTGATGTACGCTTCAGTGCATCATTTCTGGTAAAAGAAGAGAAGTCTTCTTTACGTCTCAAATACTTTTCCTTCAAAGATTCTTCGGGAAAGTATTTGCTACAAACTTGGTGGTACCATGTTTTTTGAATTTCAAACAAACATGAAAAGTTGTTTAAAATTTACCACTCAATCGATGCTATAAAAATTAATACTTTATGGAAAATGTTTAATTTTACAATGTGTCATCGATTGAGGGGGAGAATGATTTCAAAAACTACACATCATCAAAACATTGATCTTTGTGCATAATTTCAAGTGGATTAAGTGAAATTGTTATGTGTTAGGATATGCATTTTTCATGAGTTTATCGCTAAACTCAAAATCTTTCATAAACTCATCATCTCTAACACATAACATACCCCCTCAGGGTTTGAGGGGGAGCTTAAATGTCGTCTCAAAATCAGTCATTCTTAAAATATGACACATCCTTCTCCCAAAATCTTTAAACTTATTTAAATCACTTGGGATCACGAATCTCAATTGGTTTGAAATTTTTGATCGAGGGAGAAGATGTGATTTAAATATGGAAAACTGATTAAAATGTGATGTTTTGAACCCAAACCCAAATATTTGCTCTTCCCTATGTGCTAAAATCTTTTGATATATCAATGCACATATTGAGGGGGAGCAATGATTTGTGAAAAAGGATCTTTGCATCTTACGAGATCGAGACTCAGACTTGACTTATGAATTGACAAAACACCATTGTCCCAAATCAAAAGGACTAGTCCTAAACGGGTAATAACTTCAAGCTGGTTTAACCAGTGATGTAAGCGTGTCTCGAAGAGGACTAGTCTGAGTAGAATGTACCGTTTCGAGAAACCTTAGGTGAATTTGATTGATGAGTGCGCAAACACTCATCATTTTTATCGTGTTTAAACTGCCAAAACATACAAAAACAATCGATAAGTAATCAAAATACTTAAATTATCCCAGGGATTGTGTTTTATGTGTTTTAAAAGCAAAACGAGCAAAAACAATTGAAAAACGATCAAAGTTTGCAATATTGGCAGTTTCAGTCCCTCAAGTTTCAAATTTGTCAGAAATAGTCCCTATGCATTTATTTTGAAATGAAAGTCAACCCAAGTCCTTAAAAAATCAAAAGTATTCAAAAACGGACTTTGGGTAATAAATTTGGAAAGTTTACATGATTGGTCCCTGGAGTTTGGAATTTTGCAAAAACAGTCCCTGGGAATTTTGAAAATAAAAAATTTTGCAAAAATAAGTTTTGGAATAGTGAACTTGGCAACATTGGTCCTTATTGGTACTTGGGAAGAATTGCAATTTCAGTCCTTGTGTTTGGTAAAATTGCAAAGTTGGTCCTTGTGTGAAACTACTACAACAAACCGGACCTTAATAACTTCAAACCCAAATACCAACCTTTCCTAATCCATCCCACCTTAAACCAAAACCTGATCCAGGCCCATAACACCATCCCCACCAGCCCATACCCACCTCAAGCCCAATCCCTAATAAAACGCACCTCGTTTTAAATAATACTACTCCCCAACCTTTGACCCGTTGACCTCCACATCCCCAACATCACCCCGTGACCCTCCCTGCTTCACCATCATCACCCTGTAAGTAGCCACCCCCCTCCTTTCCATCATTACCCCTAAACACTGCAAACCCTCCAAGATACTCCACTCCAAATACCACCCCACTAGCACACGGTTTCAAGAGCTAAAATCCAAAACTCACTTTGGCGCCAAAATGAAGAAACGGTCAAGATCAAAGTTTAATCATCCAATGGTCCATGTTACTGCTGGGAAAAGTCAAATGGGAGTCTCAAACCCTAATTTGCAGCTATAAATTGAAGAAGAAAGAGCAGAGCAGGGTGTCTAGTTTTTCTTAGTTTTTTTTATTTCGTTATTGTAAAATTTCAATTCCTAGTTTAAACTTCATCTTTTCAATTATGAATTAAGTTTTTCTCAGTGTATTCCAACTTTCTTTTTTAATTAAAGTTCAAGTTTCAGTTAATCTCAGTGAATGCAATTATCCTTTATTTCAATAAAATCTTAATTTAGAGAATATTGTTTGTAGTGTTTCATTGGACTTTCTAGGCTCATGTAAGCTCCCATAAAGCTTAGTTAAGCTTTTAGTAACCCTAAAAACTCAGTAGTGATCAAAAAAGCAAAAATACAAAAAAATAAGAAAAAAATAGAAATTAAATAAAAAAAAATTGCAGGTTTGTTAATGAAGATCGCTGGAGCACAGTGTATACAGGATGGCTGTGGGTTAGTGAATCCATGGGGATTCGATAGGATGGTAACATTGGTACTTGGTTCATTTGGTTAAGCTTAAAAGCACACTGTGAGCCTTTCTTACCATACATTCCTTATACTTTAGTGTATAATATTAATTGTTTGTGTTTTACTTAACTAAACTAGTTCTTAATTATTCTGTTTGTAATTTAGGTTTTGTTTCTAATAATACTTTAGAGTAGGATTTTCAGGTTTTAATTGCTAATAAGTAGAAGTTATTATAAGTAGTGATTGTGGCAAAAGAGTGTAGTTTTCAGCTTATATAAACTTTAAATCTCATAAAAAAGTGGTTTATTTTAAGAAACATCACCTGTGTTGATCTCTGTCTCCTAATCTCCAAACAGATTGAGTTTTAATGGGTGTTTGGATTATGTGATTCACCCAGGTTCTTGTTGCTTTCTTGGTCTCTCAGTGGCTCATCCATGTTTCCTAGGTGATAAATAGGTCATAACAGTCATAAAAATAAGTGTTCATAGCTAAAAAAGTCAACTTGCTCTTTAAATCTTCATAAGCAGAAATCTGTCATGATTTAGGAGTTTAGACTCATTAATTTGGGTGTGAACTTAAACCACACAGCTTATTTTAAACCTCTTCTAGCTTAACCAACCATTTTCAGCTTAAAAAGTGGAATCAAAACTCATTTTGGTCAAAGTATTCACCAAATAGAAAAAGTCAAAAGCTGTTTCAGTCATTTTGCTCAAAGTTTGGAAGCCATTAATTGTATTGATATAAGGATTTAGGATCTGAGCTTTTACAAGCTTATTCTCTACCAGCTAGTTGATTTTTAGGAATTTTCTCAGATTTTTTGGAACTTGTTTAGTGGGTCCCACCAGGCTTCAAAGTTGACTGCAGGGCAAGACAACTGCCCTGTCTCAGCAGCTCAGTCCACCCATCCAACTTTGGTGGTTCATTGTGGTTAACCCAGTGGGTCCCACACCCCATAAGTTGGTCCTTACAACCCCCCTCCTACCATAGTTGACTAATTGACCATTGCTTTGACCTCTAAACTAGTGGACCCCACCTGAACTTGGTCCCTAACCTTGTCCCCAAACCTGTGACAGAATCCAATAAGCAACAGCTTATTTGTGACTTGTTGGCTTATCCCAGCCACTTAAGTGCTTAAAACTTGCTTATTCTAGTTCAACCATCTCAGAGAAACCAGTTTTCATCATTGTGGACCCCACTTTCTTTCATTTGAGCTTAATAACCTCCACAGTCAACAAAAAGTCAACTGTTAGGTGAATAAGCACTCAAAGTGCTTATTATTGGGTTACATTAAAAGTGTTTTCACAAAAAGTTTTAGTTTTTAGTAGTTAATCAGTTTGGAAAAAGAAAAAAACCAACTTTAATTATAGTGATAGCTTCTATTTAATAGGATTTATCATTTTAATTTTCTTTTTAGCTTATTTACAATCAATATATCATTTTTATATTTTTATAAATTCTCTTTTAGGTTAAAGTAATTTTAGAAATTTTTCCAGAATTTTATTTTGTCTTTTAGTGGTTTTTATAATTAATTTTAGTTTAATTAAGTTTTAATTAATATTAAGTAATTAAATAGCATAATTAGATTTTATAAGGTATAACCTAGTTTTTATAATTTTTATAGCTTTTATTTAAGTTAAAACATTTTTACAAATTTTTCTAGAATTTGTACTGTTCATTTTCTATTTTTTGTAATTTAATTAGTTTAATTGGTAATTAATTAGTTATTAGATTAATAATTAGTAAATTAGTTTAAAAATACATAAAATAAACTTTTTATAATTTTTTAGGATTCCAGTGATGGTTAATTAGATTTGTAAAATTTTTCTTAATTTTCTAAGTCTTTTAGTATTTTTAATAATTCTAATTAGTTTAATTAGTAATAAATAGATAATTAGTAATTAATTAATAATAAATAATTAAATAGGTAAAAATAGTTTTTCTTTTTCTTAAAATTTTCTTTATTTATTAGGATTGTAAAAATAATAATTTCACACTTGTAACCCCTTCCGTCCATCAGTTGTACGTTTTGTTTCGTTCGTCTGTGCACGTTTTTAATTAAAACGTACGTTTTTAGGTTTTAGCTCAAATCTTTGTAGTCTTAATTCCCGTAATCAATCACGTAGCTTTCCTAAGCTATATTTTCCAATAATTTCCAAATAATTCCAATCATACTTTTTCTCAGTGAAAAATCACCCGATCACAAGCACGCTAAAGTACAATTCACACCTCGTCGGGACATAACGACCCGGTGATACCTTATATTACCCGGAGATTGATTCTAAGCTGTTTGACTTTGTTGACCATTAACTTGGTCAATAATATTTGACGGTTTAGCACCAATCAAATTTTGGGGCCGCTGCCGGGGAGGTGTGTGCGTATTTTCAGCATCTTTGAGATTAGTGCTATTTCACCATCACCACTGTACAAATACCATCACTTTGTAAATTTTTTTGTGAAAATCAAAATCATACCAAAAAGTTCATTAACACTTTTCCTGAAGTGTTAAAAACACCAAAAAAATTAAAAACAACAAAACAAACTGTGAAGTTAAATTACTTCATTTTCTTTAAGATTACAACCTGAAACAGTTGGTATAAGGTAAGTTCTGACATTAAATTGCGAACTGAAGTGGAAAACTATTTGCTTCCTCCCGCCAGCCTGCGAGTAATCTTAAGAGAACGATTTCGGTTAACGAATCAGTTCCAAAAATATTTCCAAAAGTTTTTAACCCATACACAAAAACCCAAAAACATCCGTATTTTCTTGCGAATAATAATTACAAATAAACAGTCGAAAACCAAGACAGAACACCCACCAACTGGGGGTGTGAACAAATAAGTTCCCAAACCTAAAAGATAAAAACTTGCCTTTGTATCCATGTAGGTGGTGTACCTTTCTTAAAGAAGCTTGTTAGCATTAAAATTATATTAAAAAGTGATGGTCATTCTTATTTATTATAACGTTGTAATGTGTCGTAGTTTGTGTTATTATAATAGTCAATGGGCCTTGGTCTTGGTAAGCTAATATGTTATTAGTTATGTTTCATAAGCCTTTATAAGGAAATGGAAACAAAGCCCAAGACCAAGCCCATGGAAAAGCCTTTAGGGCATTATCCTTAAGAACTATAAATACTCCTCAAAGCTCATTTGAGGAGTGTGCTTGTGTGTGTATTGTGTGTGTTTTTAATAAAAGTTCTCTTCATCTTATTACTCTATTTCATTCAATATAACGCCACACATATTCATCATAAGTCACCATCTTTACTTCATATTGTTCTCATATTGTTACTAAAGTTGATATATCTAAGGTCCAACAAGTGGTATCAATCGCCTAACAATGATTTAGGAGTGTTTTTATCAAGTTTTTTGTTAAAAAGTTACACTTTTTCATTCATTTTGTGTACTTTTTCTTCAAAAAGTTTTGATTTTTTACATGTTTCGGTGTTAAAGTTGTTGTTTTTATTGAAGCTTTAGTGATTCTAAGTGTTTTGGGAAAGATTTGATCATTAGAAACAAGTGAAAAAAGAGTTTTTGGTTGAAAAAATCGTATTTTTGAAGTTTTCTGGTCATCCTACGCGTAACTTGGGTGAATAGTACGATCTACAGCTGTCTACAGTACTTTCTACACGTAAGATTAAGTCAAAACCCTTTTTCTACGCGTAACTCTGGTCAAAACCCTCTTCTTACGCATAAGATTGAGTTTCTACGCACAAGTTGAAGTCTACGCATAAGATCCTACGCCTAAGTTCAGTTTCTACGCAGAAGTTTGTTCTTACGCGTAAGTTTCAGAAATCTATGCTTAAGTTTCTTCAAAGGTCTTTTCTTCGTGCTTCGGTGACTCAGTACGTCCCTAACTTGGATAAGTTTGTGGAATACTTCGACACGGGATATCTTTCAAGCTTGGATAAGTTTGAGAGATCAATTTGGTTGAAAAAACCTTACGCGTAAAATTTCTTACGCATAAACTCTAAGTTTACGCGTAACATCAAAGTCTACGCATAAACATTATTGTTTACGCATAACTTAGATCTTACGCATAACTTACAGGTTACGCATAACATCTTACGCGTAAGATTATTCAAGATTTACGCGTAAGATCAAGCTTTACGCGTAAGTTTTGGACTTTTGACTACCAAACTTCAAACGGCCATAACTTTTTAACCGTAACTCCGTTTTCGACGAATCAGCTGTCAAAACGACCGTGAGACAGAGGAGAACGACACGCTAAATGATTTATCGATTTAGGCGAAGTTTCGAGACCTAAAAACGCTCCGAGAAGAAGTTATTGAGGTTTTAAGGTTTTAGATCAAATTTTTCAGCATAAAAACTTGCATCAACTTACACTAATCACAACTCCTATTTCGTTGGAACGATCCAAGTATCAACTTTATCAATCTACACTTCATCAATGGCAACTCATCAAGATATTCATGCAGCCGGTGCGGAAAACCGACCTCCAATGCTTGAAAAAGGTGGATATCTCCCATGGACAAGCCGCATGCTTCGTTACATCAAAACAAAGCCTGATGGTAAATTAATGATCAACTCCATCACAAATGGTCCATTCAAGCCAAGACAAGTTCAAATTGACGGCAATCCAAATACAACACCTCCTACTCAACCATTCATGCGTGAACAAACAAAAGCAGATTACACAGATGAAGACAAGAAGCAGATCGCCGCTGATGATATGGCAATGCATTTAATCCAACTTGGATTACCACGGGAGATCTTTGCTGCGGTCGACAGTTGTGAAACTGCTTATGCTATGTGGGAACGTGTTCGAAGGATATGTCATGGAACAGAGATTGGACAACAAGACGTTGAGAACAAACTTCTTACTGAATGGGAGAACTTCACATCTATCAAAGGTGAACAGATTGAATCATACTATACCAGGTTTTGCACTTTGATGAATGAGTTAATCAGAAACAAGTTGACACCTCGAACAATTGCAACAAACATCAAATTCATCAATAACCTTCCAGAAGAATGGGGTCGTTATGTTACAATTGTCAATCAAACAAAGGATCTACATAAGGTGAATTATGATCAACTCTATGATTTTTTGAAGCAAAACCAAGCTGAGGCTAATGAAGTAAGGAAAGAAAGATTGGCAAAGAATCATGATCCTCTCGCATTAATTGCTAATACACCAACACCATTACCAGTGAACACTCAACAACCATCATCATCTTCCACTCACAACTACATGCAACCACCACCGGTCTACCAACAACAATTCTACCCACAGCAACAACATGATTTTCCACAACAGCAATACCAACAATTCCAAGAACCGGAATTCACCGAAAATGATGAAGTTAATGCTGCATTGCTCCAAGCATTTGCTATTCTGTCAAAGGCATTCCAAGGACGCTATTCTACACCAACAAACAACAACCAACGGATTTCATCGAACACTCGCAACAAGCAGATTGCTCAGCCGAGTTTCAATATGGGCAACGGAGGCCGAATGGTTGGAGTTTATGGGAATCAGCAAGGATATGCTACTGGAATTAACATGGGTAATCAGTTGGGTCAGTTTGTTGGAAATCAGAGGGGTCAGAATGTTGGTAATCAGGCAATGGGTAATCAGAATAGAAATGTTGCAGCTCCAGTAGTTGGAAATTTGGGAAATGTGAATCAGGGTAATCCGATTAAGTGTTTCAACTGTCAGGGTGTAGGTCATATGGCAAGGAACTGTCCTACTAAGCCGAACAAGAAAGATCTAGAGTACTTGCAGAAAGCAGTGCTGTTGGCACAAAAGGAAAAGGCAGGGTTTCAGTTGAATGCAGAGGAACATGATTTTATGGCTCTTATGGATGACATGGAAGATAGAGAGGATATCGATGCGAACTGCATATTTATGGCGAATCTTCAGGAAGCTAAGTATGACACGGATTCTGACACACCTCCTGTTTATGACACCAATGCACCATCTGAGGTATCAAACTTCAACACATGTCACAATAATGATATATTTGATATGTCTCCTCATGAGGAACAACATTCTGAGAAGCTAGCACCCACTTATGATACATACCTGGACACGCCAAGTAGTAGCAATACTCCTTCAGCAACTCCAGATGTGAATCATAATGGAGGCTTCGTTTCACAGCATGCTGAGAATGATGAGGAAACACGTGCTTTGTTTGAATCATTATTGAATAATTGTCGTATTGAAATTGAGAATGTGCAAAAGGTCAATCGCGATGTTAAGGCCGCGAATGTTAAATTGACCACTGAGCTTGAGAGTTACAAGGAAAACGCTAAAGCTTTTGAATTTCATAACAAAAGATTGTCAGAATTAGAAACTGGTTATCAAAATTCCGTTTCAAGGGAAAAACTTTTGCAAATCAAGTTTGATACACTGGATGTTAATTCATTCAAGAAGATAAAATCCTTAAACGCGGAAATTTCTGAGTTACAAAACCAACTTTCTAAACAAAAAACAGCTTATACCAATCTTGAAAAAGAAAGGGATGAGTTGAAAAAAGACTTTGCAAAGAAAGAAGACAAACTTTTGGCAGAAATCGTAGAGTCAGAACACATGATTGCTCATTTAGAGGAAATAGTGGTTAAAAAGGGTCAGTCAAGTCAAACAATGAACATGATTGCTAATCAAACTAATCCGATTTACCACACAAAACATAAAATGGCTCTAGGGAACAAACCCCCTTGTAATCTCAAGAAAGCTCAGCAAGCTCAGAATTGTTTGTTTAATGGAAATGTCTTGTTTACTAAGCATGATCCTCCTATTGTTCGTGATTCTGTGGAAACGATTGTATTGGTCGAAGAGAGCATTCATAAAATGAAACAAAAGAATCCTGATTTGAAACCAATTGATTACAACAAATTGAACAAACTTTCGGGCATCACTTTTGTTCCACAAAAACAAGCATATGAACTTTCAAAACCTGTTTCCAAAAGCCCAGAAGTTTCTACATCGGTAGTTGTTTCCAAATCTCTTTCTAAAATGGAACAAACGTCTTCTAACAACCCTTTTAATACAAGTGAGGCTAGAGACATTCTTGATGACGTTAAAAAGAGAATTCAAGAACTTCAAAATATTGTTGCATCCAAAACTACCATCGACATTAACAACTGGCATTCTAGTTTTCATATCGAGCAGAAAAAGGTGTTTGAAAACGAAATTACTATCCCACTGAATAACATCAGTGCGAGGGTAATCCATTTTGAAAACGCTTTCATAAAAGAAACGGCCGACTTTGTCAAGGACCACAAATCCCTGGTAAACAAAGCTAATGAAACTTGTGAAAACATGAATGTTTTGGAAAGGTTAAATGACTCTCTCTTCGAAGCTGTTATGACCACTGACATTATGTCCATCATTTTACAAACACATTCTGTTCAAGACGATGAAAGACTGAGAGCTGAGACCTCCGCAATTGTTTCAAAATATGAAAATGCTCTTATTAAACTTGAAAAAGAAAATGCGTCATTTTTCAAACAACTTGATCGCAAAAGCGAAGAATGCAAGTATGACAAATTGTCGTATGAGCGTGCCTTCAAGAATATGCAAGAGCAAAATAATCTTTTGAGGACTCAGCTTGAAAGTCACAAAGGGAAGGGTGAGGAAACTAAGTTTGCAAAACCATCGACTTCGGAGAAACCAAATGTTTCAAACACGGTTACAAAACCAAAAATGTCAATTTCAAGGTTTGCTCCAAAAGTCGATGTGCAAAAGGATTTTACAAAACCAGTCACTCCAACACCCTTGCCCAAGCAAAGTGTTAAGAATAAGATTATTGATAAAGGAAACACGGTTGTCGAAACACCAAAAGAGATAGCACCTGGCCTTTTTAGGATTAGTCCCACTAATGCGTCTGCCTCCACATCTAAGACAAATGCGTGCAAAAAGGATAATTCTAAAGAATCTAGTGATGCTAAAAAGGACAACAATATAAATCCTAACGCGTGTGCCTTACCTTCTACAGGATTAGAAAGCACCTCTAGGAGCAGCAGACTAAAGCCTAGGAGCAATACAAGGAACAATAGAGTCTCGTCTGCCTCTAAGAGTAATTGCAAGAATAAAGTTGAAGAAGTAGAAGAACACCCTAGGAATTTATCGCTTTGTAATAAGAAACATGATTCATCTGAATGTAATGTCGAAAGTACTGGTTCTAATGCATGTAATGACTTTGTTTGTTTTATATGCAAGAAATGTTTAATTAATGATGTTCATGATGAATGTGTTTCTAAGAATGTGAATGTTACGCCTAAACAGAAGTATGTTCCAAAGGGAACTAGTGCTAGATCTCGATCTATAGAACGATTAGCTGCACGCTATAGGTCTACCACTAGTAGTCTAATGCCTAGGAACTACCTTAAGTTTTGTATGTGGATACCAACAGGTAGAGAGTTCATTCTTCAGAATGGAAAATTGGAAGTTGTTAAAAATAATCATGTAGCAACATCTGATGTGTGTGATTCGGAATTTACTCCTAACCCCATGGAACCAAATTTCAAACGGTTTCCAAATACAAACTCTTCTGTTCTTGGCAGGTTATCGAATTATGTCTTTGGATCGTCGACTCGGGTTGCTCCAAGCACATGACCGGGAATTTAAAGCTGCTGATCAATTTCGTTTGGAAATTCATGGGAACTGTATGATTTGGAAATGATCATGTAGCAGCTATTTTGGGTTATGGAGATCTTCGGTTTGAGAATTTTTTAATCACTCGGGTCTACTACGTCGAAGGATTGGGACACAACTTGTTTTCAGTTGGGCAGTTTTGTGATGCAGATTTAGAAGTTGCTTTCAGGAGAAACACGGTTTTTATTAGAAATTTGGTTGGTAATGATCTCTTAACTGGTAATCGTGGTACAAACTTGTACGCTATCGACATCAACCAAATGGCTTCTACATCACCAATTTGTCTTATGACAAGGGCAACCAAAACTAAGTCCTGGCTGTGGCATAGACGTTTATCACATCTCAATTTCGACACCATCAACAAGTTAGCCAAAGACAACATCGTCACCGGACTTCCTAAGTTCAAATACACCAAGGAACACCTTTGTCCATCATGCGAACAAGGAAAAAGCAAAAGAGCATCATATAAACCCAAAACCGTACCTAGTTCGGAAGCAAGGTTACATATGTTGCACATGGACTTATGTGGCCCAATGAGAGTTGAAAGCATTAATGGGAAGAAGTATATTATTGTTATTGTTGATGATTATTCAAGATATACATGGGTAAAGTTTTTGAGGTCAAAAGACGAAGCACCAGGTACCATCATCACCTTTCTGAAGCGTATCCAAGTTTTACTTCAAGCTCCAGTAAGGATTGTAAGAACAGATAATGGCACAGAATTCACTAATCAGGAGTTAAGAACCTACTTTGAAGATGTTGGAATAACACACCAAACATCAGCTGTTAGAACTCCACAGCAGAATGGAGTAGTTGAAAGAAGAAACAGAACTCTTGTGGAAGCTGCTCGCACAATGCTAATCTTTTCTAGTGCACCACTATTCTTATGGGCTGATGCTGTTGCCACTGCTTGTTTCACTCAGAACCGATCCCTAGTACATCCAAGATTCAATAAAACCCCATATGAGCTTATGAACAACCGGAAACCTGACATCAATTACCTTCACGTGTTTGGCGCTTTATGCTATCCGACGAACGACAGAGAAGATCTAGGAGAGTTGAAAGCTAAGGGTGATATTGGAACCTTCATTGGATATTCAGAAAACTCGAGGGCATTCAGGGTGTATAATAGACGTCTAAAAAGGATAATGGAGACGATGAATGTGAAGTTTGACGAGATTTCACAAATGGCTTCTGAGAGACTCGCTCTAGAACCCGCGCTTAATCCAATGGCTTCTAATCAATCCAGATTAGGACCCGCACCAAACCAGCAGACTTCTGGACACATCAGTTCAGGACTCGTACCTCAAGGGGCTCAGTCAACAAACACTGAAAAACCTTCAGAAAAAGCACTGGAAAATTTCTTCGAGTTAATGTTTGATGAATACTATGGTGGAACTTCGACAAATGCATCTCAATTACATTCCGCTGCACCCGCTCAAAACCATCAACCACCACTACCATCACAAGATGCATCTACAACAGTTGAAGCTGAAGCACCAACTACCTCAACATCATCAACATCTACTCCAGCAACTCCAGTTATTGAAAATGATCTACCAAGAGTTGATGAGCAAAATCAAACTATAAATCTTCAAGAAGAACCTACAAATAATTCAAACGATGTTGCGTTAGAAGGAGAAGAAGCATTTGAAAACCCGTTTGCATCAGACTCTGCTGAATCTTCTTCAAGGTTACAAGAACCATCTAACACACATTCGTTCAACAAAAGGTACCCTTCTACGTTTCAATGGACAAAAGACCATCCGTTAGTACATGTTATTGGTGAACCTTCAAAGCCAGTTCAGACAAGGAGACAACTTGCCACCGATCTCGAATTGTGCATCTACATTTGCTTAATCAGTCTCAAAGAACCAAAAAACATTCGGGAAGCAATGGCAGAAAACCCTTGGATAGAAGCAATGCAGGACGAAATTATTCAATACCAGTTACATGATAGTTGGGAACTTGTTGAACGACCACTTGATATACGTGTTCTTGATCTCAAGTGGTTGTGGAAGAACAAACTGGATGAGGAAATGACTGTTATTCGCAACAAAGCTTGTCTCGTGCCTAAAGGTTATCCACAAGAAGAAGGGATAGATTTCGAAGAGTCATTCGCGCCTGTAGCTAGACTTGAAGCAGTCCGGATTTTCTTAGCCTATGCAGCTCACAAAAACATAACAGTCTATCAGATGGACATTAAGACTGCTTTCTTGAATGGAACTCTGAAAGAAGAAGTGTATGTGAGTCAGCCAGAAGGATTTGTTGATAAGGAACATCCAGACTACGTCTACAAGCTTAAAAAGGCCATTTATGGTTTAAAACAAGCTCCAAGAGCGTGGTATGACGAACTATCATCTTTCTTACTCAATAACAATTTCACCAAAGGAACAGTTGATGACACCTTGTTTATCAAAAAATTCAAAGATGACATTTTGATTGTTCAGATTTACGTGGACGACATTATTTTTGGGTCCACTAATCCGAATCATTCAAAACATTTTGAAAATCTAATGAAAAGCAAATTTGAAATGTCCATGATGGGGGAACTAAAATTCTTTCTTGGTTTACAAATACATCAATCCCCTCGTGGTATTTTTATCAATCAAGCTAAATATACTATAGAGATTTTGAGAAAACATGGAATGGAAAACTGTGATTCCGTTGGTACACCAATGGTCACTACACCAAAAATAGGTGCTGATTTGTTTGGGAAACCCATCGATCCGAAGAAATATCGGAGCATGATCGGTTCTCTCATGTACCTAACTGCTAGCCGACCCGATATTTAATTTGCTGTTTGCTTGTTAGCACGGTTTCAGGCAAAGCCTACCGAACTTCACCTCAAAGAGGTTAAACGGATCTTTCGGTACCTACGAAGCACCATTAACATGGGACTTTGGTATACGAAAGATTTGGGGTTTAATCTAACAGCATTTTCAGATGCAGACCATGCCGGTGATCAAGTTTCAGCAAAAAGTACATCTGGTGGAGCACAATTTTTGGGTGAAAAGCTAGTAAGCTGGTCGTCAAAGAAACATGATTGTACTACGCTATCAACCACCGAAGCCGAGTATGTGTCTCTATCTGCGTGTTGTGCCCAAGTTCTTTGGATGAGGACACAGCTCACAGATTATGGCTTTACTTTTGACAGAATACCTATGTATTGTGACTCAAAAAGTGCCATAGCCATCTCGTGCAATACCGTACAACACTCTAAGACGAAGCATATCAAAGTCCGCTACCATTTCATCAAAGAACACGTGGAAGAGGGTACTGTTGAATTATTTTTCGTTAAGACTGATTACCAACTTGCCGATCTTTTTACTAAAGCCCTTCCAAAAGAAAGGTTTGACTATTTAGTTCGACGAATTAGCATGCGAAGCCTAACTCCTGAGGAGCTAGAACGTCTTCTTGAATCTTCTTGAAAAATGTTTTCAAAATCGCTTCGCTGTAAATATTTTTTAAAAAAACAAAATACAAAATTTGAAAAACCAACAAAAACAAAATACAAAAAATATAAAATTTCAAAAAATACAAAAACAATACAAAATCAAAAAAATATATATATATATTCTTCTCACGACATGTCTCTTGTATAATCGATATTCTGTACGTTTCTAGAAATGTCATTCAACAATGATACGGATATGTACAGATGCTTGAGCGAGAGTTCTTTTTTAATGTTTTTCTAAAACATGTCGTTTCTCAAAAGTTTCTTCACAATGGCTTTCGTATACTCCAGTACGAAACCCGGACTCTAACGATGATTTCTGATTGTTTCAAATCAAGGACTCGTATTTTCAAGGACGAAATCTTTTTCAAAAAGTTCGAGTCTAAACAAACAAAAAAGACTTCAAACAAAAACTCGTTTTCAAACAGAATTATTGAGCACTTTTTCAAGATTGTTTAAAAGATTTATCAAAATCTCTCAAAATGAGTGCTCAAGATAACTCCCTCCAAACCCTTAAATGATTTTAAAATGTGCTATCATTAAGGGGGAGTTCAAAAACTAAAATGTTCCAAATTCATGCTAAAACAAATCTGTCTTTCTCTCCAAAAGCTTTTTCTTAATCAGTTGATATCAAAAATATCACGATATGCTATTTTTTAGGGGGAGAAGACATGATTAAATGTGATCAAAGATGTTTAAAGCTTGTGACTGAATCTCAAAAGAGCTCGACTCAGAATGTACCAATGAATTGACGAAGCTTAAAGTGACAGTAATCAAAAAGACTTCTCCTGGACGGGTAATAATTTCAAGCTAGTATATCTAGTGATGTAAGCGTGTCTCGAATAGGACTTGTCTGAGTAGAATGTACCGTATCGAGAGACTTTCTTTGGACTTGACCAGGACGGGTAATAATTTCAAGCTAGTCTAACTAGTGATGTAAGCGTGTCTCGAATCGGTCATGTTCACTGAAAGTGGATCAATTCAAAAAGTGCAAACTCTTCCCGCATGTGCAAATTTCTTAAATAATTACATGAGCACATGTGAAGGGGGAGTCCTTAAAAAGTTGCAAAACTCTCAAAGTGGTAACAACAATGTGTTTAATAATCATAAACACTTTGAGAGATTTTCAAATAAATGGTTTCATGGCAATTATAGGATAGTCATGGTGTTATAAGGTGACTAAGGTTAGGAAAAACCGTCCTATGATCCGCCAGAGCCGGAGGGATCTACCCAAGGACAAATCCAATAGATTAGTATTAGAAGTCCTTAGGTATGATTGAAAAAAGGAGAAAATGAGAAAGGAGAAAGAAGGGGTTGAAGAATTAAAAAGAAAAGTTATGAAAAAGGGTGAAAAGAAATAGCCCTCCATATGTTCAACCTTAGGGCAGACACCGGGTACAATTCGTATGCTATTGGTTGTTACTAAGGTGACACCGGTATTGAAGATAAAGACGTCATGGACCCAGTGACGCACTGCACTAAACCTTCTAAGCCACTCAAGTTCTCTTAAAAGAGCTTGTTTCATTCTCACGGGGAACCGGTGTAATCTAGCAGGAGACCCCTCCCTACTCTCCGCATAAGAAACCTAAGTATGCACTTATCGAGTCTAGAGCCATGAGATACATCAAAGATCTCTTAGGAACACATAGTATTTCTACAACTGGTGTTCTACATCAATGGATACCAGCTATAAACTTTAGAGTCCTACGCAGATCTTAGCAATCTGCCAGAACATTTATGAGAGAACTCACTTTTGTGATTCTCAATGATTGAATGGAAACTCCTGCCAAGGTCAACATCAAGCAGCCCTGACAGCAGGTCACTTCGGTAATTCTTTATGAGTTACGCTTAGTGTTCACAGTGGTTTCAAACGTTCTACAGTCGTGGAGTGATCCCCAGCGACTCACCCAGTCATTGAGCTACTCAGTAGGTCTCGTAAGCTCTCTCGAGAGTATCTGATATGGGAACGGCCTTGATAAGGATTGGAAGGAGTCTTCAC
The DNA here is from genome assembly GCA_030686995.1 of Artemisia argyi. Lineage (NCBI taxonomy): Eukaryota > Viridiplantae > Streptophyta > Magnoliopsida > Asterales > Asteraceae > Artemisia > Artemisia argyi. Next base: position 92,688,963 of record CM060683.1, on the reverse strand, counting down.
AATATGATGTTGATGATCTCTAATTCCTTATCTGTAAGTACCGGTTGATTATTGCTAACTGTTTACCTACAGGTACATATCACCTCCATGGCGACGGATTCCACGTGCTCATACATGCATCACAAAGTCAAAGGAAAGTTCTCACAAAGATCAAAGGATAACAACAGTCAAAGAAAGATTCTACGCCAAAAAGAAGAATCTACAAAGTCTAATGACAAAGATCTGTGTTTAAGAACAGGAACAACGAATGCATGTATCACAAAGACTGAAGATGTATGAGCATGTTGGAAAGGCTAACAACCACCACAGACGCAGAAGTGATGAAAGGCAGACAATGAACGATGAAAATTCAGTCATCAAAGATCACAAATCATGAAGGAACAATGACTAAAGACTATTCTACTACGACACACAATGTTCAAGAACCACAAAGACAACGACCTAATCATGTGGAGCATCATTCGAATGACCACCCCTTAGGGGTAGATTGTTAGCATTAAAATTATATTAAAAAGTGATGGTCATTCTTATTTATTATAACGTTGTAATGTGTCGTAGTTTGTGTTATTATAATAGTCAATGGGCCTTGGTCTTGGTAAGCTAATATGTTATTAGTTATGTTTCATAAGCCTTTATAAGGAAATGGAAACAAAGCCCAAGACCAAGCCCATGGAAAAGCCTTTAGGGCATTATCCTTAAGAACTATAAATACTCCTCAAAGCTCATTTGAGGAGTGTACTTGTGTGTGTATTGTGTGTGTTTTTAATAAAAGTTCTCTTCATCTTATTACTCTATTTCATTCAATATAACGCCACACATATTCATCATAAGTCACCATCTTTACTTCATATTGTTCTCATATTGTTACTAAAGTTGATATATCTAAGGTCCAACAAAGCCACTTGCTTGCGATTATTGGTTTAAGTTCACTGTGGTTTTGCCTCGACTTTGTTTTACTTGGTTTTTATCCCTAGTGCATGCGCACTCGCTCTTCTAGGTCTACTAGCCCATTACGTGAGCTTGTACGAAAACCTAGAAGACCTCGTAGACGTTCAGCACCAACGGTCGGACCCGAGATCCGTACTGTTGCACCTTCAGCTGAAATCATGGCAGCTGAACTCACTATGAACGAGCTTCTCCAAGCACCCGTTGAGGGTTATGGAGACGCTATCGTTGTTCCCGAAATCGTGGCCGATAACTTTGAGCTTAAATCTGGGTTGATAAACCTGGCCACGTCACGTCAGTTTTACGGTTTGGAGCGGGACGATCCTCAAGATCACATTCGATGGTTCAATAAAATTACATCCACCATCAAATGTAAAAATGTCCCCGAAGATTCAATCAAACTTCTTCTCTTCCCGTTTTCTCTCGATGGGGCTGCCAAAAATTGGCTTGACAAACAACCCCCTCGATCAATCGAAACATGGGAGGATTTGGTTAAGAAGTTTGTGAATGAGTTCTTCCCTCCATCTAAAACCACCGCCCTCATGAATGAGATCATGAAATTTTCACAAAAATTCGATGAATCATTCGGTGAGGCGTGGGATCGTTATAATGACATGCTTCGAAAATGTCCTCATCATGGTTTTTCCGAGTTGATGCAACTCGATACTTTCTACAATGGTGTGAGCCAAAGCGATCAAGACTCTCTCAATTCCTCCGCTGGGGGTAATTTCTTGAATCGTACCACAAAGGATGCTTTAGCGATCATTGAGAATAAATCTAAGGTTCGCATTCCACGAAGCAAACCGGTTGTTTCCCAAGGGAATGTTGTTCCTTCTACCTCATCGCCCGTGGCTCAGTCTAGCACCGATGCTAGACTTGACAAACTCACGAAAGCAATTCATGCATTGGTTCTCACCAAAAGCAAGAAAGTTTCTTCTCCTCAACCTTCTCCACAAGCTGAAATAAAAAAGGTAGAAGTTTGTGTCACTTGTGGTGGTCCACACTCGTATTACAATTGCACTGCCACTGAAGGCAATCCATTTGAAGTCAATGCAATAGCCGGAAGTTCCAACCAAGGAGGTAACCAATACCGTCCTCAAGTGGAACCAAACTACCGCGCTAGCGACCTAGGTGGACCACCCGGGTTCCCTCAAAATCCAAATAGGTTTAATCCTAATCCACCAAGGGGTAATAACATGCAAAATCATACTCATACCCCTGTGAATCAATACCCACCCCAAAGGGGTAATCAAGGGTATTCAGCTCCTAATTACCAGGAACCTCTCCCTAACGAGCTCAATAACTACATTAAAGTTAATGAGACCAAAATGAGGGCAATGTAGAATCAAATCTCAAATTTGAAGAATGAATTTCAATCTTCAATCACCAAGCAAGGTAATGAGCTGAAGAATGAGCTTATAGCAACAAACAACAAAATTGATCAATCTCAAAACAAGATTGAGAATATGTTTGCTAGTCTCATGAGTCATATCGCTCCACCCTCTACTTCGGGAGGTCTTCCTGGTAATACAGTTGTCAACCCTAAGGGTGAACTCAAAACGTAGTGGTAAAGCTTATGATGAACCGCCACTACCTCCTCCTCCTCCTCCTTTTCCTGAGGTAGTGGAAATTGAGCCTGAGGCAACCAAGGACAAGGTGCAATCTACTAGCCCACAAATTACCGCACACGTCCACCCTCAGGTTGTTCCAAAGACCAAACCAGGAGTTGTATTTGAACCACCAATAACTCCTGTTGAGAACCCTAAATCCAAACCTTCGATACCATACCCATCTCGACTTAATGAGCAAAAGCTCCGCGAAAAGGCTAGTCACCAAATGGATAAGTTTTATCAAATCTTTCAAGATTTGCATTTTGACGTTAGCCTTGCGGATGCTATCATCCTGATGCCCAAATTTGCATCAATGATCAAGAACTTGTTAAGCAACAAGGAAAAATGGTACGAAATGGCAAAGACTCCATTGAACGAAAATTGCTCAGCAGTGATCTTAAAGAAGCTTCCTAAGAAACTTGGAGACCCTGGGAGATTCCTCATTCCATGTGTTTTTCCTGGGATGGTTGAATGCTTCGCCTTGGCCGATCTTGGCGCTAGTATCAACCTGATGCCTTACTCAGTATGGGAGAAACTCTCTCTTCCTGAACTTACTCCTACGTGCATGACTCTTGAGCTTGCCGATCGTTCGATTTCTCGTCCACTCGGCATTGCTGAAGACGTATTCGTGAAAGTGGGAAAGTTCCATTTCCCCGCTGACTTCGTTGTTGTTAAGTTCGATGCTGATCCAAGGGTTCCTCTCATTCTTGGAAGAGGATTCCTGAGGACGGGCCGTGCTCTAATCGATGTGCACGAAGAGGAAATAACTCTTCGTGTTGGTAATGAAGCAGTAACCTTCAACCTCGATCAAACTTCGAGGTACTCCTCTAATTGTGACGCCGAAACGGTTAACCGAATTGATGTCATTGATGTTGCGTCTGAGGAGTACACTCAAGAGGTTTTAGGTTTTGTCGATGATTCTCCGAGTGAAAACTTCACTCCATCTTCTCACCCCATTATTGCCAATTCTTCTCCTTCCCTCACTCCGTTTGAGGGAAGTGACTGCATCTTAGAAGAGATTGAGGCCTTTCTCAAAAGTGATTCGATTCCCGATGGAATCGATAACCAAGAGATTGACATCGAGAGGGATATTCTTCTCATTGAAAAGTTATTAAACGAAGATCCCCCTCCTCTTCCTGTTCTACCACCAACACTTCATAAAGAGGAGATCAAAAATGTTGAGAAAACTGATGATTCTCCTCAGGTCGAGCTCAAAGAGTTGCCTCCTCATCTTGAGTATGCATTTTTGGAGGGTGATGATAAATTACCCGTCATTATTGCTAAAGACTTGAAAGATGAGGAGAAAACCGCGCTCATAATGGTTTTGAAGTCACACAAGCGAGCAATTGCTTGGAGACTCTCCGATATCAAGGGTATTAACCCTGAATTTTGTTCACACAAAATCTTGATGGAGGATGACTTCAAACCCGCGGTGCAACATCAAAGGAGGGTAAATCCAAAAATTCACGAAGTTATCAAACAAGAAGTCCTAAAACTTCTTGATGCTGGATTGATTTACCCTATTTCTGATAGTCCTTGGGTGAGTCCCATCCATTGTGTTCCTAAGAAGGCTGGCATTACTGTGGTCACCAATGAGGATAACGAGTTAATTCCAACTCGTTTGGTTACGGGATGGCGTGTATGTATAGATTATAGAAAACTAAATGAAGCCACCCGTAAAGACCATTTTCCTCTACCCTTCATGGACCAAATGCTTGAGAGATTAGCGGGGAATGAGTACTATTGTTTCCTCGATGGTTTCTCGGGATACTTTCAAATCCCCATTGATCCACAGGATCAAGAGAAAACTACCTTCACATGCCCTTACGGAACCTTTGCCTACCGTCGCATGCCTTTTGGTTTATGCAACGCTCCTGGCACTTTCCAAAGGTGCATGATGTCAATATTTTCCGACATGATCGGAAAAACAATGGAGGTATTCATGGATGACTTTTCGGTCATTGGGGATTCGTTCCAATCTTGTCTCTCCCACATGGAAAAAATGTTGAAACGATGTGAAGACACGAACTTGTGTCTCAACTGGGAGAAGAGTCACTTTATGGTCAAAGAGGGCATTGTCCTCGGCCATAAAATTTCAAAGAATGGGATTGAGGTTGACAAAGCAAAAATTGATGTCATTGCAAAATTACCTCATCCCACTACCGTCAAAGGTATTAGGAGCTTTTTGGGTCATGCCGGTTTCTATCGTAGGTTTATTCAAGATTTTTCTAAAATCGCCCGGCCAATGACCCATCTCCTCGAAAAGGATGCTCCTTTTATCTTCTCACCTGAGTGCGTAGAAGCTTTTGAAACTCTAAAGAAAAAGCTTACTGAGGCACCAATTCTCATTGCCCCCGATTGGGACTTGCCCTTTGAACTGATGTGTGATGCTAGCGATTATGCTATAGGGGCAGTCTTGGGGCAACGCAAGTCCAAGCATTTCCAGCCAATACACTATGCAAGCAAGACAATGACCGAGACTCAAAGTCATTACACCACCACTGAAAAAGAATTACTAGCAGTGGTGTATGCCTTTGAAAAACTCCGGCCATATTTGATCTTAACAAAAAGCATAGTGTATACGGATCACTCGGCTCTCAAATATCTCTTTGCAAAACAAGATGCAAAGCCGAGGTTGCTCCGTTGGGTTCTCCTCCTGCAGGAATTTGATGTCATTATACGTGACAAAAAGGGAGCTGAGAACCTGGCTGCTGATCATCTGTCCCGTTTAGAAAACCCTCATCAGGATGTTTCCGAGAGGAAGGAAATAAATGAAACATTTCCTCTCGAAACCCTCAACCCCATGGTTTGCAGACTTTGCAAATTATCATGCGGGTAATTTCGTTGTGAAAGGGATGTCGTCCCAACAAAAAAATAAATTCTTTAAAGATGTGAATCATTATTTCTGGGATGACCCCTACCTCTTTAAAATCTGCGCGGATCAAGTCATCCGGCGGTGTGTATATGGTCAAGAAGCCACTGAAATTCTTAAGGCTTGCCATGCTGGTCCCACGGGGGGCCACCACAATCCAAATTACACCGCCAAAAAGGTGTTTGATTCCGGTTTCTTTTGGCACACGATTTACAAGGATGCCCAATAATTAGTCAAATCCTGTGACGCTTGTCAACGTCACGAGAATATTTCACAAAAGAATGAAATGCCACAAAATGCAATCCAAGTTTGCGAAATATTTGACGTATGGGGCATCGATTTTATGGGGCCATTTCCATCATCTCATGGAAACAAGTATATACTCGTGGCTGTTGACTATTTGTCAAAATGGGTTGAAGCGAAAGCTTTACCCACTAATGATGCCCGAGTAGTCGTGAAATTTTTGAAAGCTCTCTTTGCTCGATTTGGAACTCCACGTGCTATAATTAGTGATCGTGGTACGCATTTTTGCAACGACAAATTTGATAAAGTCATGCAAAAGTATGGTGTAACTCACCGTCTTTCTACTGCGTACCACCCTCAAACAAGTGGATAAGTAGAAGTTTCTAATCGAGGCATCAAGAGAATATTGGAAAGAACCGTTGGGGAAAATCGTTCATCTTGGTCGGATAAATTAGATGATGCACTCTGGGCTTTCCGTACGGCTTACAAAACACCCATTGGGTGTACGCCATACAAGCTTGTGTACGGAAAAGCGTGCCATCTTCCGATCGAGCTTGAGCATAAAGCCTATTGGGCTCTCAAGCATGCCAATTTTGACCTCAAAACTGCGGGTGATCACAGGAAAGTTCAACTAAATGAATTAAACGAACTTCGTGATCAAGCTTACGAGAACTCTTTGATCTACAAAGAAAAGACAAAGAAGATTCATGACTCAAAAATCAAAAACTGCATTTTCAACGTTGGTGATCGAGTCCTTCTTTTCAACTCTAGACTCAAGATCTTCTCGGGAAAGCTAAAAACCCGATGGACTGGTCCATTCACTATCGCTAAGGTTTATCCTTATGGTACCGTCGAATTATCTCAAAATGACGGTCCAAATTTCAAAGTGAATGGACATCGTTTAAAGCACTACTTTGGAGAGGACATACCATCCATGGTTTTCCCGGATCTCTAAACTTTCCCCAAGATGTGTGCTTGTATGTACAGATAAATAAAGTGAAAAATACAAAACAATATTTCCACAGTTAGCTTCGAATATTATCTTTTTACGTTCATAGGTTCGGCATAATAGCCGGGACTTTGAATATTGAGGACAATATTCATTTCTAAGTGTGGGGGGGAAATTCTAGCGAATTTTATCGCAAAATACTTTCAAGTACCCCCATTTTGGCCCAAATTTTTCAAAATTTTTTCACTTTATTTCAAAATTTTTGTGGTAATCAGTCCGCCGTGTCTAAACGACAAAAGGGATTGGCTAATCCAGGAGCAAACGGCTCTTGGTAAAGATATCTCAAATCCGTTTACGGCTTGCAATTTGCCGAAAATTGTATGGTTCCTCAACTCCCCATTATCCTCAAAAGCTAATGAGTTGGCTAGCCCGCAAGATTATGGCTTGTGGTAAAGGCCGTGGAAAAACCATAATTGGTAATCAGCTCACCAAGATGTTGACTATTCCATCAAGAGCTGGCTAGTCCAGGAGCAAACGGCTCCTGGTAAAGACAAATCAAATCCGTTGACAGCTGGTGGTTTGCTCAAAATCACACGGTTAACAGGTGTGCCACAGTTCTTACACCTGGCTACTCCAGAAGTGATGGCTTTTGGTAAAGAGCTTAAAATCCATCAAGTTTTCCAAAAATATTGCTAGGGACTAGCAATAGTTTAGTGTGGGGGATTGATGAGTGCGCAAACACTCATCATTTTTATCGTGTTTAAACTGCCAAAACATACAAAAACAATCGATAAGTAATCAAAATACTTAAATTATCCCAGGGATTGTGTTTTATGTGTTTTAAAAGCAAAACGAGCAAAAACAATTGAAAAATGATCAAAGTTTGCAATATTGGCAGTTTCAGTCCCTCAAGTTTCAAATTTGTCAGAAATAGTCCCTATGCATTTATTTTGAAATGAAAGTCAACCCAAGTCCTTAAAAAATCAAAAGTATTCAAAAACAGACTTTGGGTAATAAATTTGGAAAGTTTACATGATTGGTCCCTGGAGTTTGGAATTTTGCAAAAACAGTCCCTGGGAATTTTGAAAATAAAAAATTTTGCAAAAATAAGTTTTGGAATAGTGAACTTGGCAACATTGGTCCTTATTGGTACTTGGGAAGAATTGCAATTTCAGTCCTTGTGTTTGGTAAAATTACAAAGTTGGTCCTTGTGTGAAACTACTACAACAAACCGGACCTTAATAACTTCAAACCCAAATACCAAACTATCCTAATCCATCCCACCTTAAACCAAAACCTGATCCAGGCCCATAACACCATCCCCACCAGCCCATACCCACCTCAAGCCCAATCCCTAATAAAACGCACCTCGTTTTAAATAATACTACTCCCCAACCTTTGACCCGTTGACCTCCACATCCCCAACATCACCCCGTGACCCTCCCTGCTTCACCATCATCACCCTGCAAGTAGCCACCCCCCTCCTTTCCATCATTACCCCTAAACACTGCAAACCCTCCAAGATACTCCACTCCAAATACCACCCCACTAACACACGGTTTCAAGAGCTAAAATCCAAAACTCACTTTGGCGCCAAAATGAAGAAACGGTCAAGATCAAAGTTTAATCATCCAATGGTCCATGTTACTGCTGGGAAAAGTCAAATGGGAGTCTCAAACCCTAATTTGCAGCTATAAATTGAAGAAGAAATAGCAGAGCAGGGTGTCTAGTTTTTCTTAGTTTTTTTTATTTCGTTCTTGTCAAATTTCAATTCCTAGTTTAAACTTCATCTTTTCAATTATGAATTAAGTTTTTCTCAGTGTATTCCAACTTTCTTTTTTAATTAAAGTTCAAGTTTCAGTTAATCTCAGTGTATGCAATTATCCTTTATTTCAATAAAATCTTAATTTAGAGAATATTGTTTGTAGTGTTTCATTGGACTTTCTAGGCTCATGTAAGCTCCCATAAAGCTTAGTTAAGCTTTTAGTAACCCTAAAAACTCAGTAGTGATCAAAAAAGCAAAAATACAAAAAAATAAGAAAAAAATAGAAATTAAATAAAAAAAATTGCAGGTTTGTTAATGAAGATCGCTGGAGCACAGTGTATACAAGATGGCTGTGGGTTAGTGAATCCATGGGGATTCGATAGGATGGTAACATTGGTACTTGGTTCATTTGGTTAAGCTTAAAAGCACACTGTGAGCCTTTCTTACCATACATTCCTTATACTCTAGTGTATAATATTAATTGTTTGTGTTTTACTTAGCTAAACTAATTCTTAATTATTCTGTTTGTAATTTAGGTTTTGTTTCTAATAATACTTTAGAGTAGGATTTTCAGGTTTTAATTGCTAATAAGTAGAAGTTATTATAAGTAGTGATTGTGGCAAAAGAGTGTAGTTTTTAGCTTATATAAACTTTAAATCTCATAAAAAAGTGGTTTGTTTTAAGAAACATCATCTGTGTTGATCTCTGTCTCCTAATCTCCAAACAGATTGAGTTTTAATGGGTGTTTGGATTATGTGATTCACCAAGGTTCTTGTTGCTTTCTTGGTCTCTCAGTGGCTCATGCATGTTTCCTAGGTGATAAATAGGTCATAACAGTCATAAAAATAAGTGTTCATAGCTAAAAAAGTCAACTTGCTCTTTAAATCTTCATAAGCAGAAATCTGTCATGATTTAGGAGTTTAGACTCATTAATTTGGGTGTGAACTTAAACCACACAGCTTATTTTAAACCTCTTCTAGCTTAATCAACCATTTTCAGCTTAAAAAGTGGAATCAAAACTCATTTTGGTCAAAGTATTCACCAAATAGAAAAAGTCAAAAGCTGTTTCAGTCATTTTGCTCAAAGTTTGGAAGCCATTAATTGTATTGATATAAGGATTTAGGATCTGAGCTTTTACAAGCTTATTCTCTACCAGCTAGTTGATTTTTAGGAATTTTCTCAGATTTTTTGGAACTTGTTTAGTGGGTCCCACCAGGCTTCAAAGTTGACTGCAGGGCAAGACAACTGCCCTGTCTCAGCAGCTCAGTCCACCCATCCAACTTTGGTGGTTCATTGTGGTTAACCCAGTGGGTCCCACACCCCATAAGTTGGTCCTTACAACCCCCCTCCTACCATAGTTGACTAATTGACCATTGCTTTGACATCTAAACTAGTGGACCCCACCTGAACTTGGTCCCTAACCTTGTCCCCAAACTTGTGACAGAATCCAATAAGCAACAGCTTATTTGTGAGTTGTTGGCTTATCCCAGCCACTTAAGTGCTTAAAACTTGCTTATTCTAGTTCAACCATCTCAGAGAAACCAGTTTTCATCATTGTGGACCCCACTTTCTTTCATTTGAGCTTAATAACCTCCACAGTCAACAAAAAGTCAATTGTTAGGTGAATAAGCACTCAAAGTGCTTATTATTGGGTTACATTAAAAGTGTTTTCGCAAAAAGTTTTAGTTTTTAGTAGTTAATCAGTTTGGAAAAAGAAAAAAACCAAAAAAAAACCAACTTTAATTATAGTGATAGCTTCTATTTAATAGGATTTATCATTTTAATTTTCTTTTTAGCTTATTTATAATCAATATATCATTTTTATATTTTTATAAATTCTCTTTTAGGTTAAAGTAATTTTAGAAATTTTTCCAGAATTTTATTTTGTCTTTTAGTGGTTTTTATAATTAATTTTAGTTTAATTAAGTTTTATTTAATATTAAGTAATTAAATAGCATAATTAGATTTTATAAGGTATAACCTAGTTATTATAATTTTTCTAGCTTTTATTTAAGTTAAAACATTTTTACAAATTTTTCTAGAATTTGTACTGTTCATTTTCTATTTTTAATAATTTAATTAGTTTAATTGGTAATTAATTAGTTATTAGATTAATAATTACTAAATTAGTTTAAAAATACATAAAATAAACTTTTTATAATTTTTTAGGATTCCAGTGATGGTTAATTAGATTTGTCAAATTTTTCTTAATTTTCTAAGTCTTTTAGTATTTTTAATAATTCTAATTAGTTTAATTAGTAATAAATAGATAATTAGTAATTAATTAATAATAAATAATTAAATAGTGTAAAAATAGTTTTTCTTCTTCTTAAAATTTTCTTTATTTATTAGGATTGTAAAAATAATAATTTCACACTTGTAACCCCTTCCGTCCATCAGTTGTACGTTTTGTTTCGTTCGTCTGTGCACGTTTTTAATTAAAACGTACGTTTTTAGGTTTTAGCTCAAATCTTTGTAGTCTTAATTCCCGTAATCAATCACGTAGCTTTCCTAAGCTATATTTTCCAATAATTTCCAAACAATTCCAATCATACTCTTTCTCAGTGAAAAATCACCCGATCACAAGCACGCTAAAGTACAATTCACACCTCGTTGGGACATAACGACCCGGTGATACCTTATATTACCCGGAGATTGATTCTAAGCTGTTTGACTTTGTTGACCATTAACTTGGTCAATAATATTTGACGGTTTAGCACCAATCATTGATCAGGCCGGGTAATAACTTCAAGCTAGTTTAACTAGTGATGTAAGCGTGTCTCGAATGCCCGGTCATGTTCACTTAAGGTGGATCAATTCTGAAAGTGCAAACTCTTCCCGACATGTGCTAAGTTTCAAATCAATACATTTGAGCACATGTTAAGGGGGAGCATTTGAAAATAACAAAACTCTCAATGTGTTAGAAAAACGTGTTTCTCAGTCATAAACACATTGAGAGAGTTTTCAATGATTTGGTATATGGCAACATAGGATAGTCATGAAGTTATAAGGTGGCTAAGGTTAGGAAAACCATCCTATGATCCGCCAGAACCGGAGGGATCTACCCATGGACTATACCAACTAGTTAGTATTAGTAAGTACGTAGGTATGATTATGAAAAAGGAGAAATGTGTGAATGGAGAAAGAAGGGGTTGAAGAATTAAAAAGAAATGAAATATGAAAGGGTGAAAAGAAATAGCCCTCCAATTATTCAACCTTAGGGCAGAAACCGGGTTCAATTCATAATCTACTAAATGTTGCTAAGGCGACATTGGTATTGAAGACAAGACGTCATGGACCCAGTGACGCACTGCACTAAACCTTCTTGCCACTCAAGTTCTCTTAAAAGAACTTGTTTCATTCTCACGGGGAACCGGTGTAATCTATCGACTCATCTCTTAGAGATGGTTGATATTGAAGCAGGAGACCTCTCCCTAATCTCCGCATAGGAAAACCAAATGCACTAATTGAGTCTAGAGCCTCGAGATACATTAAAAGATCTCATAGGACCACGTGCTACTTCTACCATGGTTGTTCAACAATAAGGACACCAGTGGTAAACTTATGAGTCCTACGCAGATCTTAGCAATCTGCCTGAACATTTATGAGAGATGTTGCTTTTGTAACTCCCAGTGATTAAATGGAAATTCCTGCCAGGGTCAACATCAAGCAGCCCTTAAAGCAGGTCACTTCGGTAATTCCTTATGGATTACGCTTAGTGGTCGCGGCGGTTACCAATGGTCTACAGTCATGGAGTGAACTCCAGCGACTCACCCAGTCGTTGATTTACTTAGGTAAATCGCGTAAGTCCTCTCGGGGGCTTTCCGATTGGGAACGGTCTTGGTGAGGATTAGAAGGAGTCTTCACACTATGCTGTTGACAATATCTAATTCCAAACCTATAAGTACCGGACGATTTGTTGCTAACTGTCTACTTGCAGGAATTTCTAACGGTTGCGGGGGATTGCTGAAAAGATGTTGATCCATCAACACATGCTCAAACTTCAACGTCATAAATCAAAGATATCATGATCAGTGAATGGGCTTCAACCGTGCTTCCTCAACTCTGATGATGAAGATCATGATCCTGAAAAGTGTGAGCATGCCAACACAAAGAAGTTCATATCACATGGAGACGTCACTACTCAAAGATGACCCTCAGGCACTCATTTGGATGATACAGCTGATGTTATTTCAAAGATCATCCATCATATTGAAGGTTTCATCTAGAGTATTCCACTTAAAGCACAAAGATCTCAACGATGAAGAATTAAAAGGCTACGAGCTACAAAGATGTCATCAAAGACTTGAATGCTATGATTCAATACTTATTTTCTGGGGTGACCTCCCTTAGGGGGAGATTGTTAGGAATACGATTATTCATAAGAAGACTCGGTCACCCCAAGTGTAATTTAGCATATTGTAGCTCGTGGTATTTATCTTATTAATTAGTACGTAGCTTAGAGCTAGTTAGTATTTGTGGAGTCGGGTCGGGTCTTCACCCACTGTCAGCTCGCTCCACAGCCCTTTTCAGAGGGCGTTTGGTAGTTTGTATAAATACCCTTCCCTAGCATGGAAGGGGTTGGACCTTTATTTGCAATCTAACATATCACAAGTTTCTCTCAAGGTTCCTTCACTTTGTCTCTCTAACTTCTCACTAGAAACTACACCTTTAATCATCCTAAATCACTTAACCATCCATGTTCTTATATTAGAGTATACTACATGAAACGATCCTTATCAAGATTCACCAAATGAAAATGGCTAGTATCACTTTTTTGTGACTACAGAGTTTTTGTACGATATTTCTTACTTAGGTTTGAAGTTCATTTCACTTCCCACGTGTACTTATTTATCTCAAAGTCTAGAGGTTTGTTGGATGCATGACTTTTGGAGTTACTTTTTTGGGCATTTACTCATAGTGATTAATGTTTGGACAACTAGTTACATGTGTGATCTATAAATGCATAAGTTGGTTCTTAATGCTCACATTAGCTATCAATTTAAGGAGTTACGTTGTAGTGCTTAGTGTCATACGGATTTGTGGATAGTTCAAGAGGTAATTTAAACAAATACTTTTCTCCAATTGGTATATTGTATTCAGTGATTCAGGTCGCAAGTTGGACAAAGTTACTTCACCGTTCTTTGTCACAATATACTACAAGCTTAAGTCACATGTTTGGGGATTTTGTTAATAAAAATATAACGTAAAACCATTATTTATATTTTCGGTCTCTCAAGGTTTTTTAATGGTAATTATAAATTCATACGACGTAAAAGTTTACGTAACCAAGTTATTAGTTGTAAGTTTACATTCCGACGTATATCACTACAGGTATGAATAATGTGATTATAACGTCCATCGAATGATCAAAGAGCTCAAGTAAATAAATAATTCCCAAACACAATTAAAACATTTTTAAATACATTTTAATTAAATGTTTTACACAAAATACACTTGATTAGATTAAATTAACTAGACATTCTAATTATGTATTTAAATAAATAAAAACTAAATTTAACTAATACCTTGTGTGACAACCCGTAAATTTTCTGGCATATTCTATTCGGAGAAACGACAATTTATTATGAGTTGGTATTAAATTCGAGAAACTAGGCATATATATAGTCAACTAGCTTCATGACCCGCCCAATGGGTGGGTATGCTTCATAAAATTGTTTGTCGATTTTTTTTACGTATAAAATAAATAATGAATAAGTCGAATATGTTGAAGGTGTGAGTGCAAATAATACGATATTTAAACTAAACGGTTTCTTCGGTTTTAATAATGACAAACATGTAACTTGTAATGCATAACGTAAAATGTGCAAGTTAATTGTAAACACAAATCATCGACACTTACTTACATCAACATCTCTCGACGTCTCAAGTATGCTTCAACAGTGTCGTAAATTTCTATCCCGACGTAAATCACTCAAGGTATCAACAAACAAACTTAATACTTGATGGATGATCAAAGAAATAATTTTTTTGTTCTCAACTTCACATTTTTTAAAATGTGACAAAACATTTTTTTCAAAAATACATCTTACAAATTATTTTTGGATTATAAAGAAATGTTTTATTTGGGAAAATTATTTCAAAAATCCCAACAGCTACTTTCCCCCCCAAAAACAGCTCCAAACATCCCCAAATAAACCTTCCCCACTAAAGACAAATGGAGGAGCGTTTTTGTGACCCAAGGTACCATTAAATACCCACGGAACCACTAAATTTAGTGGTGTCGTCCAAACTTTAATGGTATCGTCCCCCTGTAACGGTCAAATTTCCCTTTGCCTATAAATAGTGGACCATTTTACACTTCTAACTTGATTTTTTCAGTCAATTCTCTCTGGTCTAATCCCTTCTTATTTAGATCACTTTCTTTGATCATTTAGAGAGTCTTAGTTTGTTTTAGAGTGATCCAATCATCCATTCAAGTGATCACCTTCATTCCTCTTCTAGTCCAAGAGAAGAACACAAAGTATCAAGAAGATACAAAGTGTTAGAGTCATTGAGTAGTGCACTTTCATTACTTGTTGTAAGCTTGTTGTATCTTGATATACATCAAGTAGTCATTATCTTTTGTTTAGTTTTGTGAGTGTGGATCATTGTGTTCTTGCTGAGATCTTGGAGATCTCTTGTAGCTAGTGAGCTTGTGTGTTGATCAAGTGGATCAAGGGTAGATCGGGTAGATCGTGTATGTTGTGTTGATGGTGTGATTAATAAGGATTGGGTAGATCGTGAGTAGATCGGGTAGATCGAGTGTAGATCACGTGGATCTTATAACTTGTGTGATTCATGAGGATCGGGTAGATCATGGTAGATTGGTACTAGCTAAGATTAGTACTCGACATTTATCTTTGTGTCGGAAAGTAATGTAAGCGACGTTGTATGGTTTTCTCCGCCGAGAAGGGAGCTTGATGATTAGTGAAGTAACTCTCGAGTTGGGTACTCGGGGAGTGGAGTAGGGCGAAGAGAAGCTTCGTGACCGAACAACTATAAATCTCCGTGTTCGGATTTGCATTTTCTTTAACTAAATCCGTAACATGAACTCTAAAACATCACATCTTCGTGTCTTGCTTGACCATGGGTTGGCTAAACAAGATAAAAGATCATATTAATACATTAGTATTTAAGTAAAAGAAAAGGGAAAATTACCAAAATGGCCCGTTGCCCTGCGGGTTAGGCATTTTTATCCATTTTTTTTGAAAATTCTCTTTTTAGCCCGGGTTGCACTGGGCAACTAACGTATATCCAACTACAGGATGACACGTGTCTGACCAACCACTGTTGGTACGAGGTATATGGAACGTATTGTATTTTGGGCAACTTTTGTTTTTGGGGCAACCAATACATGAGCAACTGGGTATTTTGGTCATTTAACATGGATTAAAACAATGAACCTTATATTGATCTATGTACGAGTAGAAGGCTACAGTCATGATAACACGTAAATTATACATGTTTTTAGGTGTGTTTTACGCATCATATTTGTACATATTTGCTACTTAATCATGGAAAAGTGTTTATACAAGCAAATGTAGCCAAAAACAGGAAAAAGTGATGAAAAGATGAAGAAATGAAGTGAGGATGCATAATTGGAGATTTTCGAGAAGGAAACGAGTGAAGAATCACGCAAGGACTCAAGGATTTGATAGATTCAAGATTTCTACGTTCATATGTCAAGATAATATCAAGTTCTATTAAAGGAATTAGCACCAAAGTGGAAGGGAATGCATGCAACGAAGAACGATTAAGAAAAGACAAAAAATTGCATGCAGGTTCAATCCAACCGTTCGGTTGGAGCCCACAACCGAATCGGTTGGAATTGACCTGAAGATCCAACCGATCGGTTGGAGCTATTTCCGATCGGTTGGATGATGACTGTTTTTACAAGATTGCATTTATTGGCGTTTTTACTCCTCATTATCATGGATGGCTGATCATTTCTCACTAATAACTTCTTATGGGACGTTTTTACTTGAGAATTAAGTGATTGGAGGTTATATAATGACATCTAGGCTTGCAACCAAAGTGTACCACAAAATCTTAAGTAATAACTTACACCAAGTTATTACTATCTTAATATATCTCACCCAAAAGGTTGCTACAGCAGCAAAAACGTCCAGGAAACTTTGAGTTAAAGTCTCAATAGTTTGGTTAAGTGTGTGGAGTTGTTTATTGTACTTGGTAGTCGATTGGAGGCGTGTGGTTGCTATAGTTCCACGATTTTAGTTCTTGTAATTCTCAAGCTAGGTACATCTTGTTACTTACATTGAACACTTGTTACTTTGAAATTAATGAATGTTTTGTTTACTACTTGTGTTTTAATATAATTGTTATGGAGTGATTTGGTTTATACTTGTGTGAATGATGTAGTTAGTCATGGGGTATTCTTTATTATAAAAAGGTGATGCATGAAAACTCTTCTTAATTTATGAGTTTGTTGGGATAATATCTAATCTTGCTTAATTTGTTGATAAAAACATCTTTGGGGAATATTGACCGAAAGGGTTTTCTAAATGTTTTTATTCCAAAAAGTTAGCACACGAATTAGTATGGAATATGGTGTGTGACGAGCATCATGTTTACTTTTTAAAACGGATTTGAGAAGATTTCATCACGAAATTAGGCCGAAAGGATTCGTAGGAATTTATAAGTAAAGAATTGCTTTTAAACAACATTGTGTTAATGGAATTATTATTCTAGTTATCATAGGCCAAAAGGAAGTAACTAGATGATTGAATTCTAGTAATGGTTTAACATGATAAACACCATTGATTGTTAGTCATTCATATAAAAGTAGTGCATCATAACAAGTTTACACCAAGCTTAACATGAATACTCCAATTGATTTATTGTGGCATTTCACACAGGTATATGTTTTAGTTATATCGTTTCTTAAATATTTAAATTTTTGGTAATAAGGATTGACAACCCTTGTTTACAAACTTATTTTTATATAAAACTTTGATCCGTAAATCCCTTGGGACGATCTCGACTTACCCACCTTTACTAAAACGAACGAGTATACTTGCTCGTATGTGTTAAATAGTTAATCGGATAAGCGTGTTTATAAATTTTAAAACTTGTACACACAAATAGCACATCAAGTTTTTGGCGCCGTTGCCGAGGATTTAATTAAATTTCTTAGTTTTTAAGTTTGTTTTTCATAAATTTAAATTGGTTAAGTAAAAAAAAAAAGGTAAAAAAAAAAGTTTGTTTTTACCAACCGATCGGTTGGTTGGCTCGGTAATTTTTTTTTTTTTTTTTTTTTTATTTTATGTTTATTGTTTTTATTACTAGTTATTTAATGTAGTTAATTAGTTATGATTAGTTTTAATGGTTTTATTTAATTTTCATTAATTGAAAGTTTTAATTTAGTTTTTATGATTAGTAATTAAAGTATTAATTAGATGGTTAATTAAGTTAATAACATTAATTAGTTATTTTAAGTAAGGTTAATGAAAAGTTTTTATAACTTTTTAATAATTAAAGTTATCTTTTATATTTTTAATTAATTAAGATTTTATATATATAGTTTAAGTTTAATTGAGTTATTCGAATTAAAGTAATATTTTATTTTAAATAGAGTTTAGTTTTAATATATATATAAAAAAAATTAGGTTCAAAGAAACCGATCGGTTATAACCCGTAACCGATCCGGTTAGTTTTGGTGTTTGATCCAACCGATCGGTTGGATGAGAAACCGAACGGTTTCTCACCTCGGATTTTATTTTTTGAAAATTTAATTTTGAGTTGTTTTTGTGTTTTTATAGCTTTAGTTTGTTAATTTATTAGGTATTGTTTCATTTTAAGTTTAATTTTTGATTATGACTAACCCCAATGCTAATGATTTGGTTGTTTTATTGATGGTTATGTTATAGTTAGTAATTGCTTTAGTGAAATGGAGAGTTTGAGTCAAATTTCGGAGTATTTAAGGAATTTGGAGGAAATGTTCAAAGATTCGGGCGATTCTTTGGAGAAATTGGAAAGCATGTTGGAGAAAGCGAAAGCGGATTTGGAAAATGGAGAAGTAGTTGGGGAGAATGATGTTTGTTTGCCTAAGGAACCTAAGGAAATGGTGGTTGTTTTCACAAGAGCTCCTTCTAAGAAGTATGATGCCCCACACATGAGGTATTCTACACCTTGTGCGGTGGAGGGGATCAAGGCTTGGGATGCGGAACTTAATATGGAGTATGGGGACAACTACATAACGGAAGATGTTTTGGACAAACTTGGCTAGGTTAGGTTAGATTATGAGGATTACAGAAGAAAGAAGGTTAAGGATGTGAAAGTGAATATTCATGGACACATTTTGAAGGTTGACTTTGTTGTTCTTGATTATTGCAATTTTGATGAACCGAAAGTTGTTTTTGGTAGGGAATTTATTGTAACTACCAAATGTACGGTGGACTTTGCACTTAGTGAGTTAAGGATTAATATTATTGATTTGGAGGAAGAAAAAGAAGTGGATGTCATGATTGCGGAGTTATGTGAAGGTATGGAAAAGAAAAAGGAAGGAAATGAAGAGGTTTGTAAGATGGGAAGAGCGAATAGGAAGAAAGGAACACTAAACAAACTTACCCAACCCTCCAACTCTAAAGTAACTAATTCCACATCATCGTCATCATCACTACCTAGTACACCACCAAATTCACCAAAAGTTACCCAACCGTTAACTAATGAACAAAAAGAAGCAATATTGGAGAATTTGGAAAAGAAGATCCATGAACTCATGGAGAAGAAACCGGTTATTGAGGTTTTGAATGATTACGTGACTTATAGGAAGAAGTTGGATTCGGTCATGCTGGCAAGGTCAAGGTTGGAAGATACAACATTTGATGAAGTTGAGATAGAGAGGATAGTAGAAAATGGGCTTCCTAAGAAGATGAGTGACCCGGGAAACTTTTTTCTACCAATTAAAGTGAATGGGACTACTCCAATGTATGCGTTGGCCGACACGGGGTCAAGTGTGAGTGTGATGCCTTATCCGTTGTACCAATGGTTAGGACTTTGTAACCCACAACATAACAAATCAAACCTTACAATGGCGGATAATTCAAAAGCAAAAGCTATGGGGGAAGTTAAGAATGTACGTGTTCAAACTGGCTACCAAGCATTTTTGTGTGATTTTCTTGTGCTAAACATTCCTATTGATAAGGAGTTACCAATTTTGTTGGGGAGACCTTTCTTAAGAACATGTGGGGCAATAATAGATATGGAGCATGGAACCATGACCATTAATGATGGAATTCTTAAGCACACGTATTACCCTAAACCAATGAAGGGAATGAGAGAAAGTATAGATCAAGAAGAAGAGGAATATTTTGGTTGTTTTGAAGTTGGAAGAGATGAAGAGGGAAGGCGAAAGTATGGGCCTTTGTCACCTAGTTTCTTTGATATAGAGGATGAAATGGAAAGAGCTCTAGCTATGGAGGCTTTCTTTAACCCGTTTAAAAATATTTTTGTGTTTAACAAACTTACAGATTTTCTTGGATTGTTACCGGTTCAACTTAAAAATTTGGAGTGGGGGCCCGATGGACCTAGCAACTACAAGAAAGAAGAAGGAGATGGAGAATGGCATGTCAAATTTGATATTGTATGCCCAAGCAGAAGAAACTTTTCTAGGAGGTTCAAAACACAAAAGACAAATCGGAAGATATCGGGAAAATACCAAAGTGAAGAGATTCTTAGGAATGAATATTTTCAAGGCTAATGGAGCAAGAGGAGCAAGTTTCAAGAATAAAGCACTTCTTGTGCTAGTTTGTTTGAGTTTAGTTTTATGCATTTTCATTTTTAAGTTTTATGGTTAAGACTATCTATCTATCTATTTATCTATCTTTTTAGGTGTTATGTTTTATGTTAAGTTTATGTCTTAATAGAGTTTGAGTTTTAAGTTTTTAGTTGAGTTGTTTAGTATTTAGTTTTGTTAAGAGTTAGTAGTTATAGACCAATTTTGGTAGTGTGGTGGAAAATTTACATACAAAAATGGTTTTAGTTTAAAGTAAACATATTAGTTACTTGTATCAAGTAAACTAAGTGTTGAGGTTTTGAAAAATTCAAGTTTTGCAAAAATTCAATCCAAAACGGATGGATCAAAAACTGAACGATTAGAATTGAATATATAAATCCAACTTTTCAAAAATCACAAGAAAACCACCCACACATACACACCAAATTGGGGGACTAGAAATTCGATCACATTGAGATTATTTGAGGTTGCAAGAGAGTTAGGATATCATCCATGGCTCCAAAACAAGTAAGTAACATCATCAATTTACTTTAATTAAGTTTTAATTCGGATTATTTGAATTAGGTCGAGATTTGGGTATTCTTGATATAGTGCGAATGAAGATGTAATCTTTTGAAGATAAGTGGGTAATCGATAGGCGAAGTCATTGCTAAAGAATTAGTTTGATTGATTAAGTCTTGAGGAAGAATTAATTAATTGAAATTCGGATTGAATTGGGTTTTTATTGTAGAACATGTTTGCTTGCAATTGATGCTTTCCAGATGTTATATACTTGTTGATTAGTGATGTTAGGATAGTGCATTGTTGATTAGAACACTAATTTAAAGGATTAATTAGATAGTGTTCTTGCATATTCTTTTATTTGAATAAGGGAGTGTTTGGAGATGATATGGATCGTTATTAGGGCGATTTTGATGATTAGAAACTACCATGGATGATCAAAAACAGGTTAGGATGAAGTAGGAATAGATTGGAAGTGATAGGAAACGAGAAAATAGGATTTGGAATTTTTGCAGGAAATCCAACCGACCGGTTGCGAGGGGCAACCGATCGGTTAGATTGAACATGAACATCCAACCGATCGGTTGGATGGGATACCGATCGGTTGGATGGCTCGTTAACATTTTTAAATTTTTTTTCGTTTCGACTTTTTGACTTCTAATTTGTGTAGCATTAGCTCTTATAATCTTATGCTAACATTAATTTGTAATTTTCAGAGTCATATCTTGGGTAGTTCGAGCATAGCAAAGAGAACTAGAGATGGATTAAGGAAAAGAGAGTTGATGCCAATTCCAGAATGCCATCCGAATCTTTTATGGAAAGGAGAGGAAGCTGAAGTTAAGAAATTGTTTAATAGTACTCTTCTAAAAATTGGTGGGCGTGTGGTTCACACACCAAGAGTGATGAATTGGAACATGATGAAAGAATTAGGATGCGATGAGTTCTTGGAAGACCTATTTTTTACCACGATGATATGGGATAAGAAGATTTTGACATCGGACATGTGGAAAAGAGCATTTAACATTAGAGAACCGATATATAAAGAATGGTGTTTGGAGTTTTTGTGTTCTATGCAAATGAAGGAAAAGATTACTGATGTGGGAGTGACAACTAATAAATTTCTCAATTTTCGTTTAGGAGGAAAGAAACATGAGGTAACATTATTTGAATTTGGAAACTTATTAGGGTTATATTCTGATACGGACTTGAGTAACAAGGACTTCAAATTTTTGGTTATAACGGGGGTAAGAAACAGAAACAATTTTGATGCGCATGGATACTGGAAACAGATTAGTATGGAGGATAAGTTAGAATACGGAGAGAGTAAGGTGTCATCAATTAAGACACCATTGTTACAAGTACTTCATAGAATTTTAGTACAATCAATATTACATAGAACTTCTTACGTAGAGTTCGTTTACGAAGAAGATTTATGGGTGTTGCATGCACTAGAAGAAAAACATCATCTTCAACATTTGAACATGGCTTGGGTAATTGTGGAACATTTACACCGACGTTCGATAGTAGGAACAAAGAATTATCTTTGCGGGGGTCATTTTATTTCGCGAATAGCTAGAAGTCTTGGGCTATTTAACGAAATAGAAATGAAGAATTTCAGTGAGCCAGTTATACCTATGAGCATTGACATCACAAGGTTCAAACACCTTCGAGAGAACAGAAACGGAAAACTTTTGGGACTTCCAGAAATTTTGGATGTGCAACCAATTACAGTTTGGGATGGTTGATTTAAAAAACAATTATGTGTGTTGAATAATTTCTATTTCTCTCTATAACTCTTTCTTTTAGGATTAATAACGTACTTTGTTAACATTTGGTTTGTTTTTAGTATTTGTGTTTGTGTTTTTGTTTGTTTGTTTGGTATATGTTTGCAGTTTTTGCATGGGTGACATTACGGAAGCTTATGGTTGATCAATATTCGGAGTCGGAGAACTCATTTGTTTAGTTGTGATCAAATATGCATATCGCGTATTTTTACCCCGGTAGTTTCTATTTTACTAAATTTTTCCAATTTCCTTTACTTTGAAGTTATTTTTATTACATTGAGGACAATACAAAACTTAAGTGTAGGGGAGGGAAGAAAATAGGAAAAATAGGTTTATTTTTTTTTATATTTTTAATTTTTTATGATTAGTTGAGAATTCAAGTAACTAGGATTCGTTCGCCCTTGAAAAATCTAGTTGTTTGAACACTTGAGTTATTTTTAATGGAATAAAATATTTTAATGGTAAAAAAATAAGGGGATTTGAAAATTTTTGGAGCTTAATCAAGTTATTAGAGCAAATTCATTTCGGAATTGATGACATTTATTAGTACATGTTATAGTATTCACCTTAAATTGTGAGGATTTAAGCCTTTTTTGTATAAAGCATTTCTTATGCTATATATTTTTGCTATGAGTGTGTCGGTGATTGTGTTGATTTTAGAACTTGTACTTGTTATGCATTACGGTTAAAATCACTTTCGAGTGATAAAACATATTCAAATGATAAGAGGCAACTTAGGATTTACACCAAATAGCCTTTCATTTACAAAATAATTTTTGCTAACCACATCGGTTAGTTATCCTCGTATTTGGAACCCATTTGTTAGCGTTTATCTTTAGCGTTAGATACCATTAGTTACACCCTTCGAGCCAATCTTTTCATTTTTGTTACATTCAGAAAAAAAAAAAAAAAAAAAAATATTCTACACCTTACACCTTAGCCTAACCCTTAGTCAAAGTCTAAACGGTGGGTTGCTAGTTGCTTAGTGTAATGGATTGTTTTTGATGATTATTAGTTTTACACACTTTACCATTCGTGTGTGCCATTCCGACAAAGATGAAGATTGATCACCTTTGATTTTGTATTTTTGTGGTGATGCTTATGCGAAGTGTGGGGGAGATATGATGTAAAAAAAATAAAAAATAAATAAGTCATCGCAACTATAAGGTGACAATTATAGCCAATGAGCTATATTATGTATGGAGAAGGAAAGTTTTGTGATATTTTGTTAGCCAATAAGCTAAGAATGAAGAATATTATTATGGCGAATTGATGTATCAAGATGTGAAAATTCATAAAGGAGGATAATGATCGTAATTATAATCATTTACGGGTTTGAGGTTTGTTTGGTAACTAGCAACAATGGGACTTAGACTTGACTTTGTTTGTTTTTCTTTTAAAACCAATTTCATAAATATTTCCCATGCCTTATCCCTACCTTTTTGGCTTTGTGAAAATATCAAGTTCATGAAAATTTTAGTGACCATCCGTATTTTTGGTAATGGAATGATGCGCCAGCGATCTAGAGAATGTTTTAGTGACCATCCGTTATTCTTTACTAAAAAATACGCGCCAGTGATCTATTTGATTCTTGTACGAGATGTTTGAACATTAGCCAGTTACAACCCATGAAGCCTAACGTTACAACCTGAATAAAAGACCTCTTTGATGTTTTGTTTTGTTGTTTTGATATTTGTACAAGCTTATGGTAAGAAACATGAATCATGACTGAGCAATGAGTGGTTTACCAATCAAATTACCTTTGAGTGTTGAGTGAATTCAAATTATCTTTCGTGAGGTGCTTAGTTATGTTATCATGCTTTACACTTATTTATGCTCCATATAATTTTCACATTAAAAATTATTTTTTTTCTTCTAGACTTGCTCAAGGGCGAGCAAAACCCAAGTGTGGGGGATTTGATAACACGTAAATTATACATGTTTTTAGGTGTGTTTTATGCATCATATTTGGCCATATTTGTACATATTTGCTACTTAATCGTGGAAAAGTGTTTATACAAGCAAATGTAGCCAAAAACAGGAAAAAGTGATGAAAAGATGAAGAAATGAAGTGAAGATGCATAATTGGAGATTTTTGAGAAGGAAACGAGCCAAGAATCACGCAAGGACTCAAGGATTAGATAGATTCAAGATTTCTACGTTCATATATCAAGATAATAGCAAGTTCTATGAAAGGAATTAGCACCAAAGTGGAAGGGAATGCATGCAACGAAGAACGATTAAGAAAAGACAAAAAATTGCATGCAGGTTCAATCCAACCGTTCGTTTGGAGCCCGCAACCGAATCGGTTGGAATTGACATGAAGATCCAACCGATCGGTTGGAGCTATTACCGATCGGTTGGATGATGACTGTTTTTACAAGATTGCATTTAATGGCGTTTTTACTCCTCATTATCATGGATGGCTGATCATTTCTCACTAATAACTTCTTATGGGACGTTTTTACTTGAGAATTAAGTGATTGGCGGCTATATAATGACATCTAGGCTTGGAACCAAAGTGTACCACAAAATCTTAAGTAATAACTTACACCAAGTTATTAATATCTTAATATATCTCACCCAAAAGGTTGCTACAGCAGTAAAAACGTCCAGGAAACTTTGAGTTAAAGTCTCAATAGTTTGGTTAAGTGTGTGGAGTTGTTTATTGTACTTGGTAGTCGATTGGAGGCGTGTGGTTGCTATAGTTCCACGATTTTAGTTCTTGTAATTCTCAAGCTAGGTACATCTTGTTACTTACAATGAACACTTGTTACTTTGAAATTAATGAATGTTTTGTTTACTACTTGTGTTTTAATATAATTGTTATGGAGTGATTTGGTTTATACTTGTGTGAATGATGTAGTTAGTCATGGGGTATTCTTTATTTTAAAAAGGTGATGCATGAAAACTCTTCTTAATTTATGAGTTTGTTGGGATAATATCTAATCTTGCTTAATTTGTTGATAAAAACATCTTTGGGGAATATTGACCGAAAGGGTTTTCTAAATGTTTTTATTCCAAAAAGTTAGTGCACGAATTAGTATGGAATATGGTGTGTGACGAGCATCATGTTTACTTTTTAAAACGGATTTGAGAAGATTTCATCACGAAATTAGGCCGAAAGGATTCGTAGGAATTCATAAGTAAAGAATTGCTTTTAAACAACATTGCGTTAATGGAATTATTATTCTAGTTATCATAGGCCGAAAGAAGTAACTAGATGATTGAATTCTAGTAATGGTTTAACATGATAAACACCATTGATTGTTAGTCATTCATATAAAAGTTGTGCATCATAACAAGTTTACACCAAGCTTAACATGAATACTCCAATTGATTGATTGTGGCATTTCACACAAGTCTATGTTTTAGTTATATCTTTTCTTAAATATTTAAATTTTCGGTAATAAGGATTGACAACCCTTGTTTACAAACTTATTTTTATATAAAACTTTGATCCGTAAATCTCTTGGGACGATCTCGACTTACCCACCTTTACTAAAACGGACGAGTATACTTGCTCGTATGTGTTAAATAATTAATCGGATAAGCGTGTTTATAAATTTTAAAACTTGTACACACAAATAGCACATCAAGTCATAGATACAAAAACGGTGAACCACTCAACGTCTCCTGCTTCCCATCGCCATCGCGCAAAGCCGTCGTCTCCATCGTGCACCATCCCGTTGTATCAACCTTAGTCCATCGTCTCCATCGGAAACTGGCTTATTGACTAATTCATGGCGGCTCCGCCCCACTCTACCGCCATTGGTTTTGTGAAGCTTTTTGCAGCTTTTGAGGGATCCCCTTGAATCTGATTATAGCCTTTTCAGATTAGGTGTTATAATCTTTTTGCAGATTTTGAGGGATCCGATTGAATCTGATTATACCCTTTTCAGATTAGGTGTTATAGTCCTTGTTTAAGTAAAATTAAGGTACTTTTTTTTTATATTTTTTATGTTGGTTTGATATGGATTTTCACCATATGTAGTTTGTTAATTTTGCTTATTTTTTTTATTTTTTTTTTATTTGTGAATTGTTGCTTTTTTTCAAATACAGGTTGGTATGTTTTGATCATAATTTGTGTAAAAAAAGAATGGATCTTATCGGCATTCTTTATGTTGCACTTCCTCCAGCAACAATCCAGTTCAGATGTCAATTAGAGTCAATAAAAATCGACCCGAAGGTCCATTATGGCCAAGGTATGAGCTTGATTAAGTACAAGCTGATCAACAGATCAATCATATTTATTAGCATTTCTGAATGATTCAAGTTAACTATGTTTGCACCTTACTTGATGGTTTTAGTAGACTAAGTATAGGGGGAAAATATATTATTATGAAATCAAGTTACAGACTAAGTACAGTTCTTAATGCTTGCAAGTTGTAATTGATTGTGATGGTGGCAAGTCAATCATTGGCAACTTTCTTAACCTCAAGGCTACAAAGATGTTTCTCTTATGTGGACTTAGAGGTTTTGCGAACTATCCATATGGTCATTTATTTGACCACGACTTTGCCCGTTTCAAGAAGAACAACGTTCTTGTTGGAAGGATTCCGATAAATGGTAACTTGGTCTACTGGTTTATTGCAGAACCCCACGTTACTACAGGTTTGTTTATCAACATATGTTTGTACATTTCATGTACTTTAGTGTTGTTCCGTTATAAAGCTTCTTCTGTTAGTAATTATGATATATATGATGAATAGATAAAAGAATTTGGGAAGATCCTGAGGAGATTCGACGATCAAGTTTAGAGTTCTTAAGTGATTTTCCCGAAGATGTTCAAGAAATGAATTGAATTCTGAGCCTTCTAACTGTTTTTACAACTTTGGTCACATTACCGGAATTTTTTCAGTAATCCGGCTCTGTTGATTGAATGGCATGTTAGACCTGGACTCATCCAATCAGTCATCGGGTGTCTGACATCCATTCAATAAAAAATGCTTGATTGCAGCTAAACATGTGCTCTCTGCTGGGCCCATCGTTAGACCAGGTTACTGACAAGGATGATAAGCGCGTGTGAATCAACTAGGAAGGTCAAGTTGACATTCTCTTTTTATTTATGTTGAAAACTTTGTGATAATAGACACTTGAATTAACCAAAACATTTTTATCATAGGAACTAGGATGGTGGGCACCAGATATATCTAAACCCAACGCTCTCAGTGAATGATGTTACTACAGTTAAGGTAAAATTTACAAGCAACAATATGTTATCTTTTTTAAGCAATGCCATAACATACCATTAACGGTCACCATATTGTAACAGGTGCACTGTTCACCAAAAACTTAATCCCAACGGTATTGAAACAATCCAACATATGAGCAGACCAAACAAGCAACACATGACGACAACAACACGACATCAATAAAAAAAAGCATATGTATGTTCCAACATAAAGCTTTCATGCCATAAAGCTTACATTACTTAAGTAGTAACACAACAACTTTTCCACATTTAAAACAACTACCTACTTGAACCTTTATACATTTTCATCAAAATATACCCAGAACCCTACACATTCCCACCAATCCCTAAACCCAAAAGACATCTTCAAAAAGACAAAACAAAATGCATCAGTATGGCATGGCTTTGAGCTTCTTAATGAACGACAAAAGCTCCGCTGCTCGCTTTTGTTTCTTCATAACATTCACCAAGATCATTGACACCTCTGTCAAATCTTTGGTTTGCAGATTCATGAGCTCTGAAATGCTCTGAACAGAGGATTCAAAAGCAAACACCATCCCCAGCTATCCAAGCACAAAGTCCCTCTCAGCCACACGACTCATTATCTCCTTGGCTTTTTTTCTTACCTCCCCTTCATCCACCAATGTGACAGTGACCTCCCTCTCGAACCTTTCAACCATCATGTCTCTAACCAAGCTTGACCCAGCAGTATAGGTGATGTATGAATATAAAACATATAAGAATCAAATAAACGCAGCGGAACAACATAACCCACACGGATCCATATAGCCAATATGATTAATCAAAAATAAACAAAACATGTTTATACCTTTGTAGCGTGCACCGGGAATCACCAACAATGTCACCACCGCCACGAATGGAATATTAAACCCAAGAGATCAATAAGGTTGATCTCCTCTATGAATGAAACACACTACACCTCACCGTATACCCCTTGGATGCTAGTCCTTATACCCGTAACCTTCAAATGGCCTTTGATTAAACAAGAATCAAAGGATTTGATTATCAAAAACAAAACCCTATGAGAGGGTGTTTGTTTGTCGTGACCTAGAGGGAGAGAGGGGGGAGAGAATTATGGAAATTGGTTAGTCAATTGTGAGGAGATATCTCCCATATATCTTGACCAAAATCAAAATCAAATCTCCCCTTTGTAACCCCCCTTAGGCCGGCCACCATGTGGGCCCAAATGGGCTTCCCATTTGATTTTCTAGTCCAATAGATTAAGTACTTTACTTAGTCATTAGAAGCCCAATGGTGATCCCGAGTTACATAAGGTTAATTATATATCGTAAATACAATAAACACGACATATAAAGTGGTACCTAAGTGTATATGTGTGTGACCCCATAGGCTCACATATGACGAGCCATATAATTATTTATTATGACACGAGCATACTCCAACAGCTCCCACTTGCGACGTCATAATAATCAAGTAATTATACAAGCAAAGGTTAGCGTCTAGCAACACGCCAATGCCCCTAGAAATATGTGAGGGTAGTTTCTTAAACTTCTCATTTTAAATGGTTTATATGCCATCCTTCCTTTTGTTACAGATACTATGTTGAACACTAGACATGGATCAAAGTCATTCCACTTGTTCAACTATTCCGTTTCTCGATCTAGATATTGAACAAGATTACCAAGTGAATTAAGATTCATCTTAAGCTCATTTGGGTACGGCCATACAAACATCTGTTCAATTCATCGAGGGGCCCAATAGTATCTAACTCCATGACATGTGGAGGAACAAATCCTATTTTGACTGCACGTGTCATTCATGTGTTTCAAATCACTCTTGAAAATGGTTTTTATAACTACCTTATTCAGGACAGCGTTTAACCATATCAAAGAATAAACTTCCGCACATGCAAGACCTACTTGCATCTCAAGTCTAAGGATAAGAGACATAACCATTTGCGAGATTCACTATTGACGACGATCCATGCAGTGAAATCTCAAAGGTTGGGTTAGTCCAATGTTCATCACTATGAACAACTTATGAGTTTGGCAAATAAATCACCAACACGCTCACATTTGCCTTAATTTGATGATACTCCCGTATCGTCAACTGACAATGGACAATTTTGAATAATTAAATCATTCATGGATTAAACATGCAAAAATGGAATACAGTTGATATGTATGAAAACGACTATAACCATTACATCAATTCATTAAAAATATAAACTGTTCAACATTCCAATTATTTAAAATACTAAAACAGATTTACATGAGACTATTAGCAGGTCGCAGCCCAATGTTCCTAGCATGCTCCACATGTTTGGTACAAGACATTGGTTTAGTAAAAGGATCATTCTAAATTGTCATCTGTGATGAAAACATATCCTGTTTGGGATTTGATGTCATCACGATCTGTCTCCCAGCTTGCATCAGTATAACAAGTGACACTGAGCTCACGTTCGACATCACCACCATAAACAAGAAACATATCTTTAGTATTCCGCAGATACTTCAATATGTTCTTAACAGCAGTCCAGTGACATTCTCCTGGATTCTGTTGAAATCTACTCGTTAGGTTCTGAGAGAACGCTGCATCAGGTCTAGTGCACCTAACCGCATACATGATGGATCCCACAGCCGAAGCATAAGGGATTCCCTTCATCCACTTCACCTCGGCGGGTGTCGAGGGTCCTTGAGCCTTGCTCAATTCTGTATTTGGTTGCATTGGAAGACTTCCACGTTTGGAATCTTGCATTCTAAATCTCTTTAGGATTTTTTCAATGTATGCACTTTGACACAAGCCGATTAACCGCTTTGATCTATCTCGATAGATCTTGACTCCAAGTATGTACGATGCTTCTCCTAAATCTTTCATATCAAAACACTTTCCAATCCAGGATTTTACATCTTGTAGCATTGGAATGTTGTTTCCTATGAGTAATATGTCATCGACATATAAGATTAGGAATGTGACTATACTTCCACTAGTGTTCATGTATACACATGGCTCATCGAGATTTTGAGTGAAACCAATCTTCTTGATTTCCTCATCAAATCTCTTGTTCCAGCTTCTAAATGCTTGCTTCAATCCATAAATGGATCTTTTAAGCTTGCATACTCTGCTAGGATACTTTGGATTCACGAAGCCCTCGGGTTGCACCATATAAACGTCCTCGTTTAGGTGGCAATTCAAGAAGGCAGTCTTGACATCCATTTGCCAAATCTCATAATCATAATACACTGCTATGGCTATAAGAATCCTAATTGCTTTTATGTCTGCAACAGGCGAGAAGGTTTCTTCATAGTCAATTCCGTAGATTTGAGTGAAACCTTTTGCTACAAGACGAGCTTTATAGGTATGTGCATTTCCATCCACGTCGGTCTTTATCTTGTAGAGCCATTTGCTCCCAACGGTTTTAGCATTGGGAGGTAGTTCTACTTCGACCCAGACATCATTGTCTTCCATGGATTTCATTACCACATTCATAACTTCGTTCCACTTCTCGCGTTCAGGACGCGATATAGCTTCTCGATAGTTAGCGGGTTCACAATGATCCCCTAACTCATATTCCTCAGCATCGATATAAAAACCATATCGTTCAGGTGCTTGAGGTATCCTTTCGGATCTACGAATGGGAGCAACATCTCGATGAGGCTCAACATTTTCATGCTCAGTCTCATTTTGATGTTCACTAGTGTTACTAGAAGGTTGTGCATCTTCGCTTTGAAGTTCATCAAAGTCTACTTTGCTCCCACTTGCTTCTTGTGAGATGAGACTGTTCTAAAAAAACCCAGCATATCGAGCAACAAATATTTTGTTCTCGGTTGGGTACTAGAAATAGTAACCCATCGTTTCCTTTGGGTATCCTACAAAGATACACTTGATAGATCTAGGCTCAAGTTTGTTTGGCGTGTCTCGTTTAACGAGAGCCTCACAACCCCAGACTTTCAAGTAAGACAGATTAGGGACCTTCCCATGCCATATTTCGTATGGAGTCTTATCAACCTTCTTAGTTGGAACCATATTTAGTATGCGAGCAGCAGACTCTAGAGGATAACCCCAAAAGGACATTGGCAACGTTGTTAGACTCATCATAGATCGAACCATGTCTAGCAAGGTTCAATTTCTCCTTTCAGACACATCATTATGTTGTGGTGTATATGGAGGAGTGAATTGTGAGACTATCCCACACCTTTTTAGATGATCTAAAAACTCTTGACTCATATATTCACCTCCTCGATCGGATCGAAGAGCCTTGACTTTAAACGTTTCAAAGGCTTCATGTTTATGTTTAATCAGGTAAACATAACCATATCTACTGAAATCATCAGTAAAAGTGATGAAGTAGTTAGCTCCTTCTCTAGACATTGTTCTAAATGGGCCACATACATCAGTATGAATGAGTCCAAGTAGATCTGTAGCTCTTTCTCCAACAGGGGAAAAAGGCTTTCATGCCATCTTTCCAGATATGCAAGAAATGCATTTATCAAACGACACATTGTCGATTGACTCTAAAAGCCCATCGTGTTGCAGCTTCGTAATGCGTTTCTTGTTTATATGGCAAAGACGACAATGCCATAAAAAAGTAGAATCCAAATTACGTTTGGATTTCTTATTGCTAACAGTATATATAGAACTATTGTTTGAAATAGGATCACGCATATCAATTTCAAAAATGCCATCACGTGGAATAGCATTAAAATAAAACACATTATCCTTAGAAACAGAAATGCCAAAATCCGTAAAAGTATGAATGTAACCATCATCTTTCAAACACGAAAGTGAAACAACACCTCTAGTGATAGTAGGTGCAAAATGGCAATTTTTTAAAACAATAACTAGTCCATTTGGGAGGATAAGATCAAAGCTCCCAATTTCTTCCACAGCTGCACGATCGCCATTACCAACGTACAGATTTAAAGGTCCTTGCTTCAGCTTTCGACTTCCCCTAAGCCCCTGTACATTATTACAAATGTGAGTACCACAACCAGTATCATATACCCAGGTTTTGTTAGGAAAAGTATAAAGTTCTATAGTGAAGATACCTGATGTGCTAGCAACGCTAGCTTTGTTCTTCTTTAGCCCTTCCAGGTAGGCGTGACAGTTGCGCCTCCAGTGCCCTACCACTCCACAATGGTGGCAGGGGGTGTCCTTGGCCGGGTGCTCCTTCTTGGCATGTGGGGGGATTTTGGGTTTGGGGGCATAAGCAAGCTTAGCCTTGCCTTTCCCTTGTCCCTTGCCAGGTGCCTGCGGTTTGCCCTTGTTCTTTTTCTGAATTCTGCCTTGGTTTATAGCTAGGACAAGTGGAGCCTTCTTGGGCATGCCTTTCTCTGCAAGTTTTAGCATGTTATGCAGTTCGGCAATGGTTTTCCCCATGCTGTGCATGTTGTAATTCTGCACAAATTGGTCATAATCCTTCGATAGTGAGGTAAGTATCATGCTCACTCCAAGGATCTGAGGCATGGGGTATCCCAGTCGCTCCATCTGATCCAGATAGCTTTTCATTTTCATGACATAGCTACTGACCGATTTCCCTTCCTCCTGCTTGCAGGCATGAAAAGATTTGACCGTGTCAAATAATTCTTGCTCTGCTTGCTGCTCGAACATAACTTTCAGTTCTCGCAGCATGTCAAATGCTGAAAAGTTCTCTAAGTTCTTTTGCAACTCAGGGATCATGCTAGCCAGCATAAGACAAGCCACTTCCTGTTGTTCGTTACTCCTATGAGTGTGGGCGTTACGAACAGCAAGTGTAGCAGTAGAAGGAGGTGCTTCAGGTAAAGCTTCCTCCAGATGGTAAATCTTTTGTTCAGCCTTGAGGACAATCCTCAAGTTGCGGTACCAGTCCAAAAAGTTGTTACCATTCAATTTCTCTTTTTCGAGAATTGATCTGATTGACGAGTTGTTCATGGTTGAATTTGGAGTTGTCATCTACAAAATAAACAAAGTTCAATTTTAGTAATTTTCAATAATTAATCCTTTTTAAAATTAACTACCCAAGTTTACTATATTTAAACAATTAATTTTACGAAAAAGGCTAAGATCCTCATTGAGGTTCCACCATCACATCAGTTGATCTGCTAGCAATGGAGGATTCAATAGGTAGGTAACGTCGACCAATTGCATTACAAGTGCAACTCTTAGATCTTTATGGGACTCATGGCACTAGTGAACAAGCAACTAGTGTCAAGCTGGCATGTTTAGTCCCATCGTTGCCTCGGGTCAAGGTCTCACCGCTTAACTCGATTAAGTCATCCAATTTGAGAACGTGCGAGAATATATCTAGGTCCCACGCATAGAGAATAGTCACCTTGGGTTACAATTCAACCTAGGTCCCACGCATAGGCAAAAAGTAATTGCAAGTGTTCTCAAATTGGACGGCGTGACTTAAATTTTGACGGGTAAAAGTTTTTGATGTGGATCAAAAGGTGTACGAAAAGAGCATGCATTCATCCTTCGTAGCACAAGTTAAAAACATTTCTTAACTTAAGTCTAATCATTGTTTTAATTTATGTGTGTCAAGTTGTCCATTTTCATGACTAATATTAATCCTACATGGATAATAAAGTTTGGACAATACATAAATAAAATAACATACATAACAAGTTAAGGTGTTATTATAAAACAATGATTTCAAGTTTCATAAACTTAGTAAAACTAAATCAAAAGACTTAGATTTGAAAATGGTTTGTGTTTCGTTTTAAGTTTTACAGAAAACTATTTGCAATTTTACATATGAAAAGCCTCAACCGATGAAAAAACCTATGCTTGGTCTCGTGAGCCATCACGACAACCAAGAGTCAACTAGGGACAAACCACACAACCACACGGAGGACTCCCACTTGCTCCAAGACAATCAAGAGCAAGTTGGAAGCCCATGATGCACATGAAAAGCAGTTTCTGTCCTTCCAGAATTTCAGTGTTAGAGGGCCCAAAAGTCCATGAAGGAGGCTTCCCCGAGCTTAGCTCAAAACTAGAAAGTTGTAGGCCCATGTCTTGGGTACCTGCAAAAAATATTTCAGCCAAAAAGACCTTACCAATCACCGGGAAACTCCGTTTTACCAACTGGTGTTCCAGCAGTCATTTTTCGGCAGAAACGTCTATATCTCTTTCGCCTTTCACCACCAAGCCACGATTACATTATATTGAAAGTAAAATACAATTAATCTACTTTTAATCTACTGTAAAAGTGCCCAAACAATGGCTACAACCAAAAGAATATAATTACATAAATGCCGAAACAATGGCAAAACCCCAAAACACGAAATTAAACAACATAAACAACCATTTAATGCACAAGTGGTCTAGGTTTTCATCGGCTTTGCATATAAACATAATAATACCATAATATTATGAATGAAACATGGTGTTGGCTAACTCCATGGACAAACATGCATGTATTTGCCATGGAAAACAAAATAATAACAAGAATTAAATTGTTAGCCAACGAAAACGAAGATATTAATTGACAAGAATTAAAGCCCCGTTTGGTACTTGTGTCAAATGGCCTTAGGTTCAAAACCCACTGATGTTAGGTCCTTTTAATTATCTTTTTACCACAGAAAATTAAGCCATAGGGCCTGATTTGAAATCTGTAGGACCGAAAAGTATTGTGATTTATGTGATTCGGGAGGTCTAGGTTGATGATTATTGATGAACTCCATATTTAGTTTTAGAGAGAGAAAGTAGAGAGAGGGTGAAGAAAATAGAATATATTAAGATGAATGAATGAATACACAATTTCCCACACCCCTCATGGAGAGTCATGAGGGGTATTTATAGGCGCATCACAACATTACTTTGCCTAGTGTACGATAGTAGTCCCTGCGGGTACTACATGTTACTAATCTAGTCCAATTCATGTGTGTGACGTTATCTTTATAAAAAAGCGAGGCTAACAATCTCCCTCAAAGATATCGTCACACGAGAATGGTTACAATGAGACCAATAAATACATTAACAATGTAAAATTACAACAATAGTAAACTATGTTGACGTTGTTGAAGCGCAGAGTCTCTGTAGTCTAGATACTGAGGCAGACTTGAAGTTCTCTCTTCCGAAGATCTCGGCGTATGATCTTTGACACTGACGGCAAAGGTCTTTGTAGCTCTGAACTTCAACAGTAATGGTCTAGTTAGGTTATTACTCCCTCCTAACTAGTGAGCCTTTATTCTTTTTCCTACTCCCTCCTGAACCGACAACTCTCTTTTCATCACGCAGCGGATAAAGTAGATTCAAAAGTGTAGGCACATGGTTGTCGTTCAGGGAGCATCATGACAATATAACTCACATAGTATTGCACAGAAGGTTGGTAATACGCTCCGATGTACACATCATTAGTACTTCTTCGGTTTTAGTGTAAGCACAATTCCCTCGAACAACCAACGTACTAGAGATGAAACACTACTTCTTCTGGCATGTTCTTCTCCCTCCTGATGGTTGCGATTTATCGATATCATCATACTATTTTGTGTACATGCCATAATTACCCGTACTTTACTCTTCTGATGCAATATAGATAGACCGTGTAAGCATAATTTGTGAGTATATGTCGCAAAAATATACTCTCAATACATTTCTCTCAAATCAACCTATAATCGAACCTCCTTTGAATTCACCGGCTAATAGTAATGACCACATTTGGAGACAGCCCGATATGACCAACTTGAAGATGAAGTAATCATCCCATCTTGTGACTTAATCTTGTACGATGGTGTGACTAAAACCTATACTGAGCACTACAACGTAACTCCTTTAAACATAGGTTGATCCATATACTCAAACGAGTAAACAGTATATGAAATCTCCGCCTCTTGAACTATCCACAACTGCGTGTGACACTGAGTACTACAATGTAACTCCTTAAAGTGATAGCTATAACCCGTGAGCACTACAATGTAACTCCTTACAGCGGGTATAACTAGATAATCCAAGTCTTAATCACTATCATTTCCCATGAATGCACAAACAAGTATCTTCGAAAGTCATGCATCCAACCACCCCTAGACTTTGAGATAAATAAGTACACTTGTTGAAATGCCACTTCAAAGTCAAATCAATAATACCGTACAAGAACTCCGTAGTCATTTTCTTGTCAAACGATAACAATTCTAGCCGTGAATATATGTATCCCCGTGAAAATTTATAAAACCAAAATACCACTCGTTTGCCAAGTTTTATCAAAAATTTATATCCAAAAGCTTAAATTCGGAATATATCCGTTGACAAAATTACATTCATAATCCCAGACCATGTTTATCATATCAGCCCATTGCAATACTTGTGTTAACTAATTTCAGGCCAAATGATATGCAATGTACGGATCCAGAATAAACAGGCTAGATCAAAATCCAACACAGTCCAAATCTAATATGACGCGGAACCCAGGCCCAAGATTGCAAGTAATACCCGATCCAAACAAAAGACAATATAACTTGTGATAACCCTAATTCACATTTCACAAATATAACGCCTACCACACTTATATACTCCCCTCGAAACTCATCACATCTGCTAACACCCATTAAAAACTCAGATCCATCTAATCTCCTCAGACCTCATCTCACAATAAACCACAAACAAAATACCCTTTTTGTTTTAATATCCTGCTACTAAGAATGAGACAAGTAACCTCCATCTCTCTTCTATCATGTGACACGATGCAAACAAAGACCACAATATTATCTTCAAGATCCTTTAAAATGGGTCTCGGGTAGGTTGTTATTTGTGATTTCGTTTATGTTGTTTAACTCAAACCGAAAGAAAGGAGAATGATAACACTTTTGTTATTGTTTTTTCTTTCACTTCGAATATTAACAAGAGGTAAATCTTCACATGGATCGGTGATGACAATGGTTCGACCAAAAAAAATCTTGCAAAGATTAAAAAACGAACCGAGACTGAGATCTATATTTTTCCTTTTTGTTTGAGTCTTGAGCGTTATAGGAGATGGATTTGTGAAGTGATGGGATTAGGATAGATGTTGCTTGAGGATCTTGGCTAGGCTGTGGTACGAGAAACGTTGATATTCTGCTTCTATTCTTTTCGTTAAATTTAATGGACTGATGATGTAAATAATCTGAGGTCAACGAGTTATGTTATTTGGTTTGTGGTCGTGGTCTCTTCTTCTCTTCTCGAAAGTTTTATAAAGATTTCGAAAGTTTGCACTTTTGTGATTTCGAAAGTTTTTTACAAAAATTTCGAAACTTTGTAACCTGTGTTTGCGAAACTTTGAAATCTTTTATCGAGAATACATTGCATCTTTTATCGAGAATACAGATTTATCGAGAACTTGTGTATCGAGAACATGTTTATCGAGAACATGTTTTTGATAACTAGGGTTTTGTGTTCTCGAAAACCACATGTGTTCTCGAAAAGCAGGTACATATCGAGAATTTCTTATACAAGAAATTCCGATTAGATTCCGGCGACTATTCTGCAGATTCTGATGAGTTTCCGATGAGTTTTTCTTTTTCTTGACCATGTTTTGACCACGATTCACGGTAATGGTACAAAAGTTATAAAACTGATTTATACAAAAACAGTTATAATATTTTGTGTAGGTAAAGCCGTGAAAGCATCTTACTTTTGACCAAAGAGTTACATGAAATCTTGTATAAACTGTTAACCACAAAAGTAGTGAAAAAAAATTTTCCAACTACAAAAAAATGGTATCAAAACAGCTTAAAACATTGATATACGAACCACAAAAATCATCAAGAAACACCATGAGCTCCGATACCAATTGTAGGACCGAAAAGTATTGTGATTTATGTGATTCGGGAGGTCTAGGTTGATGATTATTGATGAACTCCATATTTAGTTTTAGAGAGAGAAAGTAGAGAGAGGGTGAAGAAAATAGAATATATTAAGATGAATGAATGAATACACAATTTCCCACACCCCTCATGGAGAGTCATGAGGGGTATTTATAGGCTCATCACAACATTACTTTGCCTAGTGTACGATAGTAGTCCCTGCGGGTACTACATGTTACTAATCTAGTCCAATTCATGTGTGTGACGTTATCTTTATAAAAAAGCGAGGCTAACAAAATCGTTTCATAAATCGATCAAAAAACATGCGTTTTAGGCCATTTTACACGTACCCGATAATCATATGGCACATATGATGGCTCGTGATACCACTATAGGTGATGTATGAATATAAAACATATAAGAATCAAATAAACGCAGCGGAACAACATCACCCACACGGATCCATATAGCCAATATGATTAATCAAAATTAAACAAAACATGTTTATACCTTTGTAGCGTGCACCGTGAATCACCAACAATGTCACCACCACCACGAATGGAATATGAAACCCAAGATGTCACAACTCGTAATTTCCGGTCATTTTCCAAACTTTGACAATCTTACTATTCACCAAGTACTATTCATCGATCACTATTTATCGTTTTACTATTCATCATTTTTGAGGTCAATTTGACATTCCGAGAAACATTCAGAAATCTTACTATTCACCTGACACTATTCATTTCCGAGAGAAAACCACTATTCACATGCATTATTCATGTCATCGTAAATTTAGTTTACGGGTATTCAAATTCGCGTAACCGTATTGGTTCAAGAGCGAATTCATGCATTATCATTGGGACATTTCGTACGGACTAGAAATAGTCTACATATCATTATTATGGCACTTGCATACTATTCCACTCGTAGGATTTCCAAATTTTATTTTTTGTATAATTAACTTTTACGTATAATTATTTTTAAATAAACGTTACCAAACAATCAATAATGAGAATATCATATCCGACACTCCCTACATTAATCTCGATATATTTTTAGACTTATTACAACGTCATAAGTATTATGAAATTCAATTACCCGGTATTTTGGAAATTTAATTAATTAATATCGTACGTCTAATTTAATTATGACGGTTTTCGTAAAAACTAAACAATAATTATCCAAACACTCAATACTTGTACCCAACATATTTTTACAACTTTTACGACTTTATTATTGGCCGAATAACTTTGATAAAATTTATTTCTAGCAAACCCGGTACCCGATTACACCTAAAACTAACCAAATACTACACAATCTTACCACTAACTTTCTAATTAAATCACCCAACATCCCCCCCCCCCCTTTCCCTCCTTTCATAACCGCCCCCCCCCCCCCCCTCCTAGCCTCTTCATGTGCTTAACCACACCATCCCCCATAAATGCTAACCTAACAATTGTCCCTAACTATATAATTAACCCTTTTCATCCCATTTCTCACCAATAATTATCCAAGTGCAAGAGAAACTTTTCTCTCTTTGTTTCTCTCTTGTATGCTCGGCCTAGGCAAGAAGAAGAAGCAAAAATCATAATTTTTCCAAGATCAAGATATAAACTTGTTCACTTAGTCATCCTTGTTGGAGTTTTGAAATAGAAACTCAAGGATTAGTAGGTTTTTCATCATCTAAACCCCCTAAACCTTCAAGTAAGTTGAAAAACTCATTTTTATAATTTTTACAAGTTATTACTATGATTATATACTTTTCTTACAAGAGCTCATGCATGTATTAGCATATACCACTCTATTTTTGTACATATTTAACTTGGAGCCCTAAAAATGAAAACATGAGAAACCCTTGTTAGACCTAGTGGATTAATGATGTTTAAGAACCCATGACACCCTAAGAAGGTGTATGGTAAGATTAGACTAGATTGGTGGTGATTGAAAGTGTTTTGGTTGAAGATGAAACTAGTTAGAAACACTATAATTGATTTTTGGAACTATATATAAACCTACTGTCCCAAATCGACAAATCCAGAAAACTCAGGGACTCAGGGGTAATTTTTGACCAAATATTTAGAAAATACTTCCAAAAACGAAACTTTTGGCGAAAGAACGGATTAAAACAAGCTTATAACGAAGGAGATATGATTTTTGTAAATATAACGACGAAAACTATTTTTCTGAAAACTGCATGCTGTTTGGCAGTTTTCGACGGGCAAATAGAGACACTTGACGTAACCTTGTGGAACCGAGTTATCAAAAATATATTAATACATACTAAAACGAATCCATGGACACAAAGAACAAGGAAAATGAACTTAAAACGGCCAAGTTATACCCGTTTTAACATTGTCAAAACTATATATATATATATATATATATATATATATATATATATATATTGGTCACAAATAAAAATAATAACTTACGTACTAAATGGTATATTTTCTAGAAATATTACTAAGGACTATATTCTTAACAAATGAAATACGTATGACCCAAAAGAATATTTATACGACTTAACGACGTTATTTTAAGAT
The DNA here is from genome assembly GCA_030686995.1 of Artemisia argyi. Classification (NCBI taxonomy): domain Eukaryota; kingdom Viridiplantae; phylum Streptophyta; class Magnoliopsida; order Asterales; family Asteraceae; genus Artemisia; species Artemisia argyi. Next base: position 92,648,057 of record CM060683.1, on the reverse strand, counting down.
TTTCGGTACGAGTAATACAACGCTAACATTTTTATACGAAACATGTTGCGACAAGTTTTTACAACTCTACTTAGACTTATTTTCCCTAAGTATGGAAAGTATTTTATTTTGACAATAACTAGTATTTCCAAGTCACGAGTGGTATAGGTATCATGTTCATGTGCATTCATTACATCACGGCATGATCTAAATTAGATCACGATTATTCATTTAGGTTGCGGCTAGTGTTCGCGCCTCATTGTCCCGATTACTTTACCATCGTTGTACCATCTTTGTACTATCACTCCAGGTGAGTTCTCATAGCCCCGTTTTAATTACTTATTTGATTTTAAATCCCACGGGGGAGAATACATTGCACAATTATTTTTGTACATGCCCAAGTATTAAATTACATACATTGCTTAAGTTGCCTAATTACCAAGTCTTGACAAGTCCCCATTTATTATCATGGACCGTTAATTTCTAGTACTAACCGAGAGTGAGTGAATAGATCTATTGAGGGTGACGCCTCCATTCGCGTTGGGTTGCTCCAACGGGACGAATGCATTTCATGTCCTATCGAATTGAGTGCCTGGTAAACACTCTGTTGGGGCCTTTACTATGTCTAGCTTCGGGGTCATGAGCTTAAGGGACAATGTAGCTTTTTGACATTTTGTTACTTTACTTTATACTTGTGGCTATTGTACATACGATTTAACTTATAAACCTATGATTATTCACCAACTTTATGTTGACCGTTTTTCGCAATGCATTTCTCAGGTTATTAAGGTAGCTCATGTTGCATACATTTGGACCTTCATGGAGTCGCGGAGTCGACGCATCTCACCTTATATTTCCTGCACTTATGAAACGTTTGATCTTGTTGAACTTCTTTTATCTAAATTAGCAACATCTTTTGGGACCTAAGCTTTGTAAACTCTGAATGTTTTAATGATCAAACGCTGTATTTTCTAAACGACACTTTAGGTCGTTCAATATAACTGTAACTATGGTGCTATGACAGTCACCCCCAGGTATTCCATTCCGCTGCCATTCAGGTAAATTGGGGGTGTGACAGATTGGTACCAGAGCTAAGGTTATAGCGAACTAGGATGTATCATGGACCCTAGACTATAACCACATCATCATAGCATCTCATCATTTCATCATAGGTGCATATTCATTATACATGTTGTTTCAGGCACACACTGTGCGAGCTATTTATACCCATACTCATATATATATATATATATATATATATATATATATATATATATATATATATGTGTGATTATATTGACCTGGTTCACAAGTGACATGTCTTCATATACTCACCCTATTATCCTTTTATCGGATTCCGACATTGAAGATGCCTTGTCATCTTCCACTACCATTATACCACCAGTTGCACGTGTACCACCATTAGCACTATTGAATTGTTAAAGGAGCAAGGTTTTCCTATCATTCAGCCTATACATAGAATGCCTTTTGGTAGAATATTCAGACTTAATTTATAATGGACTTATTAGGATGCTTATTGCAAGGGAGATAGTATGTTTTCTTTCCTCCACTAGTAGGACGCTTACTACTCAGGTACTACCACCACCGTCAGTTACTTATTTCACTATTGGCCGTCCCATAGTGCGTACTTCAACTTTACCTCTTAGATGTCGCGAGATAGCGCGAAAGAGGGTAGTATTCCATTTACTATTATCACCATTATCTCCTAACTCGTCACCAGGATTTCATCGTTGCCAATGTTGTTCTCACCCTTTAGAATACCACCATTGTCATTTCCCTTTTACATTTCCACTTTCCATGAATTAGATAACACCTTGTGGATAATACCAAGATTACGGACTCAACAGGAACATCCGCAGGTTCCTCAAGAATGGCTTAGAATCTACACTATCTAGGACTTGATAGACTCACAACTTCAGACACCATTTCAAGACTATCTCGACCTTATGATGTCATAAACCTGATTTTACTTAGAGGGACTACAAGAAATCTCTAGACTAGACTTATATCTTTACTAGCTTTTACTATTATCCTAACCACGAGAAGTGTGACATAGTAATGAAACTTGTAGTATTTTGATTGTTGTACAAACGGAATCACCAAGTATTGACTCTACTATAAGGGAATGGTTGTGCTATCTATGATATTGGTCCATATAAACCGAAACCTTCATGTATTATATTCATGTATTATATTCATGTGTTATGAATAGGACGATCCTTATTACCTATAGATTCTCATGGACTCTTATGATTTGATGAAAATAGATTTAAGCAAACCACTCCAAGCATGACGCAAGCTGCTGTTGGACAAGTCATTGCCAAGAACGTGGCCACCGCCCTCACCAAGGAACTTACTCACGTGGAATTTATGGGTTATAATCCCTCCTCCTTTAGCGGAAATGTAGACACAAAGGAATTTCTCAAATGGTTCGAAGAATTAGAAACAATATTTCAATATGGCGACTGCCGTAAGGAAGACAAAGTTAAGTTCGCCACTTGCACTTTTCAGGAGCATGCCCAGAAATGGTGGACTAAGTATGTCCAGGCAGTAGGAGTTGATGCTGCTTACTCACACTCTTGGGAGAAACTAAAAAGGATGATGAGTTTGAAGTTCTGTGTGAAAAGCGAATTACAAGCAATTGAACAGGAAACACTAAACCTTACCATGGTAGGAGATGATGTTGTCAAGTATACTGCTTATTTTTATGATTTTGCTCGACTAGGCTCTGCAATGGATGAACCGAAAAGCAAGAAACTTGAAAGGTACATCGGAGGACTTTCTCCTGAAATTTGTATGTTCGTAAACTCATTGGAACCTAATAACATGCCTACAGCTATCGGAATGGCGATCGAAGCAAAGAAACATATAGCCCGCACCAAGACATCAGGAAACAATAAGGACAATAAAAGGAAGTGGAACAACAACCGAGGTGAGAATGCCACACAAGGACCACGCAAGAGACAAGGAGTTGCTAAACCCTATGCTGCAGGTCTAAATGAAAAGAATGATTACCTTGGTATTTTACCTAAGTGTGAAGAGTGTCAACATCATCATAACCCAGGCCGTTGCCCGGAACCATGTGGCAACTGTAAGAAGGTTACCCACAAAACCAGGGATTGCAGGTTTCCAATTGTGGGTGATAATCAAAAACCATCAATTACATGTTTTGGCTGTGGTGTAGTGGGACACTTCAAGAGTGAATGCCCAGAGTTGGGAAACCAGAATTGGAAGAAGAATTTTTTGTTTTAATTTCGTAAACCATAGTTTGAGCCCTCTAGGGTTGTACTTTCTTTTGGTACTTTCCATAAGTACGTCGGTGTAACCTAGTTATATTAAGCACTTTCCTATTTAATGTAATGACTATCTTTTGTTACCTCTATGATGACCATAACTTTCGTTTACTCCGTTTTCTATTCCAATAGTTCAATCTTTAATCATTTCGCGACATTACACCATTGTCTTATTAGGGATTAGGCCGATTTCGTATTTGGCGGATTAGTAGATTATTTCCATTCCGTAGGATTTACCCATGTATCCGATAAACCATTCAACGAATTTTACTTCAAGCTATTTTACTACCCTATGGGGAAATTGTTTTACTGAATTTCTAAAATAAGCTATTTTGTTACCGTACTATAAATTGATTTTTCCGTCATTACGCCAAGTATTTAATATTATTACGCAAAACAAATTTTTATGTTACTTTGAAAGGAAATAATCAGGATACCATTTTTAATAACAATGCGTTGAACACCATCTAAAGCTTTTGAGAAAAATAATATTATTTTGACTAAATCAAGCATCGCATCATTAGTCCTCAACTATACATAGCCTGATCACCTATGTATACTTCAGGAAGGATTATGCCATGAAGGAGATAGTTACTTTTTAAAGTATTGCTAATAACATTCTTCATTTAAAAGCGTTTTAAACAAGTAAACTCTTTTATAAACGTCTCTTTCTGACAAACTCTCCCTGGATACTTACCCCACCTGTCACCCACTTAGCCATTAAGTTGGATTTTCCATTAACTTCTTTAGGAGAGACTTTACATATCAACTACAAGTAGGATTCCTCGATACAAGAAAAACAATAAAAGGATTACGGAACTATTAAACCTAGACTAAGGAAATTTATAATCCAGCAACAATCCTAAGATGCCACGAGACCATCCGACTCACCGTCTCTGACCTGGTTGTCCAATTTTATTATTCAAAGGTACTAACTAGACCGAGCTATAGGATCGAACACATTATGAAGGTACGCTAAGCAAAACTATAGAAATAAACCAAACACCTAATTGAGACAGTAAAGCATTCCAATTAAACATGGCCTCATCTATACGCAAACTTCCCTGTAATGAGTTTCACCAAGGATAAATAATTTGAATTAAGGATGTCGATATAGATTCCCTTAAAACATCGTGTTCTCAAGAAATTTTAGATAACCTCACCTATACATCGAGAGAGGCATCAGACTCAAGAATGTCTCCCCAGCTACATGCGAAGACAATACGGAAATTCATCGACAAAGTATCAATGGAAACCCTCATATTGCCAACATGATGACAATTACAACGATAAACCATCTCAAGACTTAAGCTGGTTGAATACCTAGGCTTGTAGTTTTGCCAGATACCCACCAATAGGCACCATCCAATATCAGGAACTGAACAATTAGACATCTATGCATTATGCGAACATTACCTATCCTACTATTTTATCCTTGTTAGTATTTTCACTTTAGGTAAAGTCGATTTAAAATTTGTGTTTATACAAATCACATATCTCGTAGAAAATAATTTTTGAATTGCCTATTTTGAACAAATACGATTCTTTTAATCAATATTTAGCTAAACCATTGTACAATGGGAAATATATAAACGTCAAACTTTGGTAAACAGTCCTATCCACAACCTGTTTGAAAACCGCGTCACACTTCCTAACTATTAAATTTTGAGTCATCAAGAAAAAATATTATTTAATAAACCATTTGCTCCATTTCTAAATTCGTTTATTCAGAAAAAGATTTCGACCCAAATACTAAAAAATCACGAGATAAATTTTGAAAAACAATCACCATGCTGCGTCGCTTATGCATTTAGAGCTTTGTGATTTGACAATAAGGAATATTAGAATATGTGATGAAGAAAATTAGGAGGAACACAATAGAACGATTACAAACGTCAGTAATGGAGACCAAGCACAGTAGGCAAAGAAAGACACATGTCTTAGCACCCATTAGACCAAAACACAAGGAATCAAAGTGTTACCCATATTCTATCTTCTTCGTATAACGCCCTTTTCGAAAAGTATAACGTTGTGGAATTAGTCACCAGATTCATTGTAACCGTTTCAATTATTCCTGATAAAGGTGATCGAATCACCTCAGACTTCTAGCAATCATTTTAAGATTTCCTTCGGAGCCCCATTTAGATGTAAACACCGCCCATTATCCTCAGATCGATGGTCAGAACAAGAGAACGATTCAAACATAGGAAAGTTATACTCAGAGTATGAGTGATTGACACTAGAAATGGTTGGACTAACCATTTATCACAAATCAGATTCTTTTACAACCATAGTTATCGCGCAAGCATAGAGACTACACCAATTGAGGCACTTTATGGTCGAAGTACCAATTACCCATTTACAGACTGAAATCGGAAAGCTAAATTCACTGGTCTAGAACTACACTATGGAACAACAAAGGAAATCTCACAAGTCAAGAACCAATTACAAGCAACGAGAAACTGGTAGAAGTTAAGTTGGTACATGACGCACATCATGCGGATTGGGTATCCTTGAACAACAAACCAACTAGATTCACGTGAGGAAACGAACTAAGTTGAAAGCTTTGCCTTAGAGAGGCATGATACAATTTTGGTAAACACGAGAGATTGAACCTCTAGTATATTGGACCATTTAAGATTCATTTTAGAATCGACCAGCTGACATATAAGATTTGAGTTCTGGCAGAGTTCAGCAACATATATTACCCATATTACATTATAAACCTGAAGAAGCACTGATCATCTATTGACGAACCAAACTCGGAAAAAGCCAAACTCACTAGTCCAGTAGGCATTTATGAAATAACCAGAAATTTCCTACAAGTCAAGAATCAATTACAAATTCTATAAGTTGTAAACCCTTAAAACTTCAAGTTGGTAGCCAGATCATGTTTAAAGTTCTGCCTAGGAAAGGCATGATATTATTCGGAAAAGTTGGAAAGATAAACCCGATATACACTGGACCACTTAATATTTCAGACAGAGTAGGCCTAGTGGCCGTCAGACTTGAGCCCTGTTAGAGAACAACCGGATTACACAACCATGTTTCACCTATTCAAATCCTAGGAAATGACTTTCAGATTTGTCACTCATAAATCCCATTTGGAAAGGAATCCAACCCAAAGACAAACGTAAACTTGGTAAGAGAACCAATAGAAATCATGGACTGTTAGGTCGAACGGTTGAAGCAGAGTCGAATTCCTATCGTGGAAGTTCGCTGGAATTCTCAAATATTATCATCTTTCCACCAATACCACTTCGGAGACTAACACAAACTGAACTTCGGGACGAAGTTCCTGTTAGAGGGGAAGACTGTCACAACTCGTAATTTCCGGTCATTTTCCAAACTTTGACAATCTTACTATTCACCAAGTACTATTCATCGATCACTATTTATCGTTTTACTATTCATCATTTTTGAGGTCAATTTGACATTCCGAGAAACATTCAGAAATCTTACTATTCACCTGACACTATTCATTTCCGAGAGAAAACCACTATTCACATGCATTATTCATGTCATCGTAAATTTAGTTTACGGGTATTCAAATTCGCGTAACCGTATTGGTTCAAGAGCGAATTCATGCATTATCATTGGGACATTTCGTACGGACTAGAAATAGTCTACATATCATTATTATGGCACTTGCATACTATTCCACTCGTAGGATTTCCAAATTTTATTTTTTGTATAATTAACTTTTACGTATAATTATTTTTAAATAAACGTTACCAAACAATCAATAATGAGAATATCATATCCGACACTCCCTACATTAATCTCGATATATTTTTAGACTTATTACAACGTCATAAGTATTATGAAATTCAATTACCCGGTATTTTTAGACTATGATTATATACTTTTCTTACAAGTCATAAGTATTAATCTCGATATATTTTTAGACTATGATTATATACTTTTCTTACAAGAGCTCATGCATGTATTAGCATATACCACTCTATTTTTGTACATATTTAACTTGGAGCCCTAAAAATGAAAACATGAGAAACCCTTGTTAGACCTAGTGGATTAATGATGTTTAAGAACCCATGACACCCTAAGAAGGTGTATGGTAAGATTAGACTAGATTGGTGGTGATTGAAAGTGTTTTGGTTGAAGATGAAACTAGTTAGAAACACTATAATTGATTTTTGGAACTATATATAAACCTACTATCCCAAATCGACAAATCCAGAAAACTCAGGGACTCAGGGGTAATTTTTGACCAAATATTTAGAAAATACTTCCAAAAACGAAACTTTTGGCGAAAGAACGGATTAAAACAAGCTTATAACGAATGAGATATGATTTTTGTAAATATAACGAAGAAAACTATTTTTCTGAAAACTGCATGCTGTTTGGCAGTTTTCGACGGGCAAATAGAGACACTTGACGTAACCTTGTGGAACCGAGTTATCAAAAATATATTAATACATACTAAAACGAATCCGTGGACACAAAGAACAAGGAAAATGAACTTAAAACGGCCAAGTTATACCCGTTTTAACATCGTCAAAACTATATATATATATATATATATATATATATATATATATATATATATATATATATTTATATATTGGTCACAAATAAAAATAATAACTTACGTACTAAATGGTATATTTTCTAGAAATATTACTAAGGACTATATTCTTAACAAATGAAATACGTATGACCCAAAAGAATATTTATACGACTTAACGACGTTATTTTAAGATTTTCGGTACGAGTAATACAACGCTAACATTTTTTTACGAAACATGTTGCGACAAGTTTTTACAACTCTACTTAGACTTATTTTCCCTAAGTATGGAAAGTATTTTATTTTGACAATAACTAGTATTTCCAAGTCACGAGTGGTATAGGTATCATGTGCATGTGCATTCATTACATCACGGCATGATCTAAATTAGATCACGATTATTCATTTAGGTTGCGGCTAGTATCCGCGCCTCATTGTCCCGATTACTTTACCATCGTTGTACCATCTTTGTACTATCACTCCAGGTGAGTTCTCATAGCCCCGTTTTAATTACTTATTTGATTTTAAATCCCACGGGGGAGAATACATTGCACAATTATTTTTGTACATGCCCAAGTATTAAATTCCATACATTGCTTAAGTTGCCTAATTACTATGTCTTGACAAGTCCCCATTTATTATCATGGACCGTTAATTTCTAGTACTAAGCGAGAGTGAGTGAATAGATCTATTGAGGGTGACGCCTCCATTCGCGTTGGGTTGCTCCAACGGGACGAATGCATTTCATGTCTTATCGAATTGAGTGCCTGGTAAACACTCTGTTGGGGCCTTTACTATGTCTAGCTTCGGGGTCATGAGCTTAAGGGACAATGTAGCTTTTTGACATTTTGTCACTTTACTTTATACTTGTGGCTATTGTACATACGATTTAACTTATAAACCTATGATTATTCACCAACTTTATGTTGACCATTTTTCGCAATGTATTTCTCAGGTTATTAAGGTAGCTCATGTTGCATATATTTGGACCTTCATGGAGTCGCGGAGTCGACGCGTCTCACCTTATATTTCCTGCACTTATGAAACGTTTGATCTTGTTGAACTTCTTTTATCTAAATTAGCAACATATTTTGGGACCTAAGCTTTGTAAACTCTGAATGTTTTAATGATCAAACGCTGTATTTTCTAAACGACACTTTAGGTCGTTCAATATAACTGTGACTATGGTGCTATGACAGTCACCCCCAGGTATTCCATTCCGCTGCCATTCAGGTAAATTGGGGGTGTGACACAAGAGATCAATAAGGTTGATCTCCTCTATGAATGAAACACACTACACCTCACCGTATACCCATTGGATGCTAGTCCTTATACCCGTAACCTTCAAATGGCCTTTGATTAAACAAGAATCAAAGGATTTGATTATCAAAAACAAAACCCTAGGAGAGGGTGTTTGTTTGCCGTGACCTAGAGGGAGAGAGGGGGGAGAGAATTATGGAAATTGGTTAGTCAATTGTGAGGAGATATCTCCCATATATCTTGACCAAAATCAAAATCAAATCTCCCCTTTGTAACCCCCATTAGGCCGGCCACCATGTGGACCCAAATGGGCTTCCCATTTGATTTTCTAGTCCAATGGATTAAGTACTTTACTTAGTCATTAGAAGCCCAATGGTGATCCCGAGTTACGTAAGGTTAATTATATATCGTAAATACAATAAACACGACATATAAAGTGGTACCTAAGTGTATATGTGTGTGACCCCATAGGCTCACATATGACTAGCCATATAATTATTTATTATGACACGAGCATACTCCAACAAGCAGCAGCAGCCAACTCCTTGAAAAATGGAATAGGTGTTGTCATCTTTTTCTTTGTTATAAAAAGGCTTCTTTTTTGTGAGTATGTGTGTGTGTTTAGGTTGAGATTTTGCCTTTTTAGTGATTAATTTAGCATGTTTGTATGTCACTTATAAGCACAATGGCTTTAATTACCACCCTTGAGCCACACAAATTAATAATTACTCATGCTTCATTTCACTTCCACATACATGAACAAATATTAATTGTGTGTGTGTGTTTAATGTGTACTTTTTCTTTGGTTATTATTACTAATTTGTGTTTCTATGTGACTTATAAGGCCAGATGATTTGATTGCCACCCTTGAGCCACACGAATTCATCATTAATTACCATTTCACATGCATGAACACACAATAACTACCCATCCTTTCATATCCAATAGCAGTTTCACCAAAACTAATCCAACATAACTATATTTATATCAAAGGTAACACACAACACCTATGTCATAAATAATTTTTCAAACATACTTTTTGTAACATAACTTATCATGGCTTCTTCTTCTTCCAACAACATCAATGAAATCAAAGAAGTATCTGGGTCTTATAATTTGGCAACGGAATTCAAGAGTCATTTCAACAATGAAATGACTGAAGAGAAGGGTTGTTTGAAGCGATTCGTGGAAGAGCGTAGTCAACTTGAAAAGAAAGTTGAGGACCGTCAGGTTACACTAAACGAGACGCAACATCTGGGTCCATTCAACGTAAAAGCAGTTGCTATTCTTCGTTGCCTAGTTGAAACACAGGAAAGGGAACGTAACATGATTATTTTGTTGACTGATCTAATCAATGTTATTATTGATGGGATTCGGGAGAAGGAACTCTAAGCTAAGCTTATGGAGGTTCATGAAGTCTCCTCTGATGAAGATTATATTATGATCATGATGCTTGTCTTTTGGGGTTATATTTTCGCGGTTATTTTGTTTCTTTATGTTGAATAATTTTTTATCAAATGGTTGTGACCCTGTAATTCTAATTACTTTGAAGAAGCATTAATATTAAGTTTGTAGTTATCTTTATTTATATGTGTGGAGAACTAGAAGGGGGGGGGGGGGGGTTGAATAGTTTTCCCCTCTTTTTGATTTGATAAAAACTTGGTTTCAAAATGTTGATTCAAGTTTATTCAATTGTTTGTTTGAAAAACCTTCAATTAGAGTTTAGTATGAAAACAACATATAATCAATATGATCAATTATATATGTGAGCTTTTGGATTATTTTTCAAAACTTAGTTTTATGAATGAAGCTTTGGTCGATCTTTATGTGAATACGTTTTCCTTTTAAAATCTTAAAATGTTTTGTATCAAATTATCGATTAAGTTAAACTCAACATGAGAAGTGTTAATAATATATATAAGTCCATTAGACCATATCATACAATTATATATCCTATCACAATATTAACTTGTAACTACATCACAATCAATCATCATGACAATATAAGCAACGATCAACACATATTTGCAAGCATAGATATAAAGCGATAAATGCAAGAATAAATGTGAAAAGATAAGAGAAATAGGATGCAAACCGGACACGATGATTTATAGTGGTTCGGCTACAAGGATACCTTCCTTGCCCTACTCCACTCCCCGAGTCACCTACTCGAGAGTTTTCTTCACTACTCAACAAGCTCCCTTTTGGCAGAGAAAACCTTACACAACTTTTGCTTACACCATTTAGCGACACTAAGCTAAATGTCGAGTTCTAATAGTAGCTAGAACCAATCTCACAACACGACTTCAATCACTACACAACTTCTACACGACTTCACGAGTTCTTCACGACTTCACGACTACTTCACAACTTCTTCTATACTCCATAACTTATTCACACACCTACTTCTTCACAACTACATGACTTCTCCACACTACTACTTCTTACTCACTCATTGACTCACTACTAAGTAAGATCATCTTGATCAACTTATTACATAAACATAACTCACAACTTCACATAAACACTAACTAGACTCTAATACATATTTGGCTTTATGATAGGGAGGATTCTTCTCTTGCACTTTGAGTGATGAGGGATTGAATCACTTGAAATAAAGACTAATAAACTTATGATCAAAGGATTTAGAAGTGTGTTTGGAAAGGATTGGGACTGAAAATTTCCGTGCAAAAGAGGTGGAAAAATACCAAGTTTGAGCATGTATTTATAGGCAAAAGTTTCTGACACAGGAGCGTGTGCCGGCCCCCTTAATTCATGGCTGGCCCCTTAAAATTAAGGGGGCCGCCCCTTATAATTAAGGGGTCCGCCCACCTATAACGGCCAGGAACTTTTGTCTTTTCTGGGAAAGTTTATTTGGTGAAAATTTAACTGAATTTGGTTAAAATTTTGAATTCATTTATTTATTATCAAATAAACATTTCCTTTAATTACCAAAAGTATTTTTCTAAATATATAAAATGTTTATACCATTTTATATAATTTTTAATTAGTAAATAAACCTTCCTTTGATCATAAAATGTATTAGACATTTTTTTGTACATACCTTAAGTGATTGTTGAAGCATACTTGAGACATTGAGATGTCGAGGCTTGTTTACGTATGAATGCAAAGATGAATTGTGATCACAAGTAACTTAAGCACTTTACGTTATATGTTGTAACTTACATCTTTGTCATCATCAAAACATGAAGAGGATGTTTAGATTAAATATCGTAATATTCATGCCAACAATCTCCCCCTTTTTGATGATGATAAACTATGTAAACTAGAACTTATAGTAGAATGTATAAGTTACTTGTTTACACTCCTTCTCCCCCTTTTGTCGAAGCAAAAAGGTGGACTCTTAGACGAGACTTCTACAACGCTTGAACTCTTGAGATAGAATGTATAAGGCGAGCTTGCATCATCGTAAGTGAAGCCTTGATCATATCAACCTCAATGCTCCCCCTTGGTGTATGCTCAAAACTTGTTTTGGCTACCAAAGAATCGAGCAATGAAGTAATCCTTCAAAACAAAGTTAGTAGACAGGTGCACATATATATAATGATGATGATATATATATGGATGACTCTAATAGGGGAGCAATATATGGACGTATTAGGTATATGCACTAAAAGTATGACACATGCAATTATGGTTTTAAAAACAACAACCTAAATTCCAAAAAAAAATTACCATGACCAATGCTTAAGACATGACAATGATTAGAACCTAATGCAAAGATTCAACCGACATATTTTGGCAAAAGATCCCAAAAAAAATATATATACTCTACAAGAGTTAAAGAAAAATGAAGATGAGAATGATACGTTCTTTAAAAAAAACGTAGAGAAATGAGGAGGGATGAGCGTGAATGTAAAGGGAAGGTAATGACAAAGGGTTGACAATTATGGTTTAGATTAATATATCGTTTGACAAGGATGGATGATAGGGAATAATGGGATTTTCAGGTGTTTTGTTGGTTGACGACCGAAGGTGGATATGTGAAGTGAGGTGGTGACGACTCGAAAACACTTGAAGCTTGGATTTCTTCGTTGTGTTCTTCACTTGCTAGAAAGTGGAAATGACGCATTTCGTAATGAAATTCACTTGGATGAGGTGGTGATAACTTGACAACACTTGAAGCTTGGATTTCTTCATTTTGTTCTTCACTTGCTAGAAAGTGGAAAGGACGCATTTCATAAAGAAATTCACTTGACTTTCAGGGATTTAAGTTTTGGTGGTGATGACGCACTTAGAATGTAGGGAATGGTGACATGGTTGAATCTTCTTGTGAATATGGGAAATGAGGATCAAGTGGAGATGACTAGGTGGAAGTGAAAGAGTGATGTTCAAGGAAGAAATTTCTTGGGTAGGAGGTGGTGGTGATACTTTTGGTGGTGGAGACAATTGTGAGTTGATATATCCATTGATGGATGGAGGGGTGTCATCTTCATTAGTAAGGTCAATGAAGAGTTGTTTTGGTGGTATGATGACAAGTTTTTGTTGGAGATGGTGGTTCTTAGTGGAGGTGACAAGTGGGTGTTGATATAGTCATTGATTGATGATGATGATGGTATGGAAATGGTGGATGACTCGAGATTGGTAGTATAAAGGATGACTCGGTTTTGGGTGTGAGCTAGAAGGATATATGTGAGTGAGTGTGATTTCCCTTCCCATTAAATTCATGCTCATCCGGACATAAAAGTGTGACACAAATAAAGACAAACCAACAAGAAAACGATAATTTTGACAATGACATGAAGGATGAAGGATAACATACAAGGAGGTTTTCCTAAAGGTGGACGGAAGGTTTTTGACATCTATATATAATAATAGAGTCATGACTCAAGAAATAGACATGAACAATGAGTGACATTTTAATTTGCATTTTGCTAATTAAAAATACTTAAACATTTCGGATGAAAAATTTAAGTTGTCACACCACCTTAGAGAGGTATTAGATTACAATCTAACTATCTCTTGACAAAGGAGTGGATTATTGAAGAAAAAGATTGTTTGGAAGGAAACAAGATGATGAATAAGGAAGTAAGTATGCACGGAGACTCTAGGACACTTAAGACATTTTAGAGACTAATATGACCTATCGGATTATGACACTAAGGTTCTCATGAAATAGGGTGTAGGATCTAAAGGCAAGAAATATATATCTAGAAGAATGTGACATATAGAGTCAAGCATGTAAAGGCATACAATCAAATCGCATAGGAGCAAATAAACATCAAGAAATAACATATATGCGATATGCCATAAATCTAGGAATGAAAGCATCTAATGAGAAGCAAAGTTCATAAAAGTAAGCTTAGTGTTAGGTACATTTAGGAATAGCAATTTAATCAAGTTGGAGAATGAGTATGAGACTATTACTAGTGGGGCTCAATTAAGGCTAAACACGACCATTTTTACGGGTTACACACACCCAACTTCTCACATAGAAGCAATTCAACCGTTAGGTTAAATTGAGTTTCTAGACAATAGGTTCTCTAGTACTCATTCTCTTTTTAGAAGAAATTAAATTCCTAAATTTACCTATCGAAGAGTACTAAATATGAAGTTTGCTTGGTTCACTAATGCTTGGCTTAATGTGACTCAAACGTCATATTTTTATGAAGGTAAATCTAGATGATATATTTTATTCACGATCCCAATAGAGACGTGTTGAATGTTTAGATAAGAGTAAACAAAAAGTTTTAATCTTTTGTTCATGATTTACCGGTTGTTTGGTTTTGATGGCATATTATTTGATTTAATAAATGTGCTAGACTTAAGAGTGCACCATAGCATCTCTTGTGCAATGAATCTCATTAAGATTATTAATCTTAAATGAGTTTGTGATTCTCAAATGATATCAAAACTAGACATTAATATATTTTGAAACAAATATTATTTTCTATGATTTTTGCCAATGTTATATATCATACTTTAACAAGTATTTGAAAAAATTGATTTTACTTGTTTATTGATTGTGACAAGTTATTTTTCAATTCTAATAACTTATATTATTTCAAAAAGGAAAGTGTAGTGCATTATCTTGTAACACAACCATTCATGCTACAAAGAAAATGAAATACATAGAATATATAGTGTGTATTATTCTTAAATATGTATTTTATCTTGAAGTAATGATTTTAAGTAGTGTGAGCAAAGTTTACATATGTTGTTAGTTTGCTCATGTTTGGTTTTTCGGATATGACACATTTATCCATTGCATTGCAATGTAAATTACTTGAATATTTCGGACGAAACATCCAAGTCGTCAATCCTACTTCATTGAATATTTTATGCATGTGTTAAACATGTTATTCTAATATTTGGAACACAACTATTGGACAAGTAGAGTCAATATGGCATTATCAACACAAGTGTGAGTTATGATCCAATGCATATTCTTTTCAACTACAAAGGATGTAAATATTTTCATATCAATCTAGTGTGATTGAGTATGTAGATTCAAGACTATATCTTTTGTTAAAATTTGATACAATCTTGAAACTAAACAAATAACAATCCAATTTCTTGTCCACACTCAAAAACATGTCAATTAGATTTGATGAATATATCAACGATACTTTGAATAATGAATTGATATAATATCAAGATCTTTCTTGACCCTCACAAACACTCATTTAAAATAAATAGGCATTTTGATAGTGTGTTCCATTAATCCTAAGATTATTTATGAGTTAGGTTAGTGAATGATTGAAACTTGACTTATTACTTCATGATTGTTATATGTATTGTTTATGTGAAAGACTCTTCATTGTTACATATTGTCACACCCCCAGAATCGGGTCCAGCGGAAGCATACATGTAGCTGGGGTGTAACTCAATCGGTATCACAACACAAGTACAAAAATGGTTTTCACTTCAATCATTTAGAATAAAATAGTTAAATCAGAAATGTTGAATTTACATTGTTAAAAGTAGTGCGGAAGTAGGCCCTTAAAATAGTTAAAAACGGTCCCCATATGAATAATCAGAGTATTCTATGACCATGCCATGCCCTGCCAAAACCTCTCGTAGTGTGCCATTGCTTAATACCTGAAAATACATGCTAAAGTGTCAACACGAGGTTGGTGAGTTCATAGAGTCTTGTGAAAAAGAATTGTTTGTGAAAAAGAATTGTTATGCATATGAATGAAGATTTCCCAGCAAAGGCATCGTAAATCCACTCAGTTACAAGTCCCGCCATAAGAGACTTGTAACCTGTGTGTTTACAACCCACTGCCAAATATGATTTATGTATGTGAACAAAAGTAATACTTGTATCTAGATTCAAAGATAAATATAGCAAAACTGCTAAATAAATAATTTTAACAATGAGGTTATATAAACAATTCTGGCAATGAGGCCATATAAGCAATTTTCGACAATGCTGACAATGTCGGCAGATAAACAATTATGACAATGAGGTCATGTAAATAAGTCTGACAATGTCGCCAGGTAAACAATAATGACAATGAGGTCATATGATAAATCAGTCAAGTAAGGAAACAGCAATATTACGTTTGACATCACAGCCAAGTGGGGAATACCACAATATTACGTTTGACATCATAGCCAAGTGGGGAATACCACAATACGTTTGACATCACAGTCAAGTGGGGAATACCACAATATTACGTTTGACATCACAGCCAAGTGGGGAATACCACAATATTACAATGAACATATAGGAACAACTGGTGACCATGAGGTCATATAAACAAGGATGACAAATCCCATGAAATGCAGTAATCAACATACCCACGAAATACAGGTAATCAAACATACCAATGAAATGGAGGTGATCAAACATATATTTAGGTAAAGCTGAAAATATTTGAGTAATCAACCATGTAAAGCAAGTAATGCGTTTAAGTAAAACGAGCATGTATTCTCCCCCTAAGAGTTTACAAAACAATTAAAAGAGTAGGGGCTATGACTCACCTGGTGCGATTGCTACGATGACAAAAGTGGATACACAGAGATGAGGTTCGATCTCTAACCGCAACCTAATACGAATGATATGATCTAATGTAAGAAACGAAATGATGCTACACATGCAAATACGTATGTTATCGATACCACTCGTGAAATTTAAAAATAATGTTTATCGTCGAAAAATACATTTTTGACGTCTCGTTAAGTTAATAACCACTTTCCATGTAAATACGTTGAAACGGTTCTCCACGATCCTCGTTTGGTGTTTCATCGGTAAATATAGTATTTTCGTCGTAAAAATGACACTTTTCATAACTTGAAAATATGACCAAAATGGTATCGCAAAACTAGTCGCGAAATAGTGAACATTAAGATTCAGGAAAGAAGCTCAGTCGTTTTGGAAAGATTTTCACCTTATCTAAAAAGTCATAGAATTGAAGTTTGTCCATACGGGTCTCGATCATAAAGAAAAATAGTCGCGAAGTGAGGTGTTTGGTCTGTTTTGGCAGATTCTGGGCAGTTTTCGGGAAAGTTTGGAAGACCATAAGTTATTCGTTATAAATCCATTTGACAAACGGTTAGATGTTTTGAAAACTAGGCTGGGTGAACTAACTTTTTGTCGATGCTGTAAAGTTTCCAGAAATGAGTTTATCAATGAGGAAAATGGCTCTCAACCTGGTCATTTGGCGAAATGGTTAATACTTGGAAAATTTTCTAAGTGTTGGGCTGAAGGAAAATATTAAAATCGTCTAAAATTCAAACGCTTGTATATTGGTCGTTATAAGCTCGTTTTCTACGTTCTTTATATCCCCGGAATCGTATTGACATATACTAATATATTTTTGATAGTTCGGTTCCTCTAGGTTACGTCTAACACCTCGATTTTACCCATAAAAATCGTGTGACAGCTTACTATTTTTAGAAAATAATAGTTTTCGTCGTTAAACTTGCAAAAATCATATCTCCTTCGTTATAAACCCGTTTTAATCCGTTCTTTCGCCCACGGCTTCGTTTTTGAAAGTATTTTCTAAATCTCTAGCCCAAAGTTACCCGGAAATCCCTGAGTTTTCTATATTTGGTGTTTTGGGACAGTAGCTTATATATTGTTTCAAAAATTGATTTTCCTAGTTTGTAACTTGTTCAAATCTTTACCAAACTACTCCAAATCAACTCCACAAGTACTCAATCCTACCATACACCTTCTTAGGGTGTCATGAGTTCCTAGTCTTCACCAAAAATGGTGGATCTCATGAGATTGCTAATAAAAATTATAGATCTCATAATAATTAAGAAATACTTGAAAAGTGGTATAAATATCATATGTAACTTACATGTTTTTGTACTAGAACATAAAAATAGATCATGAAGTAGTATGTAAGATTAAGATAATTATTTGGAAAGCTTACTTGATGATGATGATTAAGAAATGGTGATGAAAATCTAAGTAATCATTGTGGTTTTTAATTCAAAACCTTGAATTAGATTATTAAATGAACTAAATAAACACTTGATCTTGAAAAATCTTTGGTTCTTCCTTGTTGTTGTTCTTGTCGTGGATCACCAAGAGAGAAAAAGAGAAATTGTTGTGTAAAAATGATGAAAATAGGCTAGTGATTTTCTATATATAGTCCAAAGGCAATTTGGTAATTTTGATGCGAGGGTATTATGGTAATTTCAATTGTTATGAAAATATCCTAGATATTTTACTTAAATATCTAGATATTTAGTGAGCAGTGTATTTAGGAGTATCGGGTATGTTGTTCATGTATAAAAATCGAAATTACATAAATCGTCGTAATTATAAACTTTTAACGGTACGTATGCCAAATAAATTTAAAACGTCGGGTAAATTAATAATATAATTTTTATATTATTATAATGAGTATGAAAATATATTAGGATCGTATTCATGAGTGTCGGGTATATGTTAGTAGTAAAAACTGAGTGGTAACGTTAATTACAAATTAAGCATACGTAAATTAAAATAATGCATATCCGTGTAGGGCCTAAAGTGCTGATGACGTTACTGATGATATATAGACTACTCCAGTCTATATGACGTGTCCCTACTGATGATGCAGGAATTCGCAGCTAAACCAAACTGGTTACGCGAAAATTGAATACCCATAAACTAGATTTACGAAAAGATGAACGACAATCGTGAATAGTGATTTCCTTCCGGGAATGAATAGTGTCATATGAATAGTAAAATTTTCGAACGCTTCTCGGAATCTCAAACTGACCCTAAAAATGATGAATAGTGATTGATGAATACTAACTTTCTGAGATGAATAATGAAATTTCGACGTTTGAAAAAGGACATGAAATTACGAGTTGTGACATTCTTCCCCTCTAAAAGGAACTTCGTCCCGAAGTTCAGTTTGTGTTGGTCTCTAGGGTGGTATTGGTGAAAAGATGATGATATTCGAGAATTCCAGCGAACTTTCACGATAGGAATTCGACTTCGCTTCAACTATTCGACCTTACAGTCCATGATTTCTACTGGTTCTCCTAAAAGGTTCAAATCTGACGGCCACTAGGCCTACTTTGTCTGAAATATTAAATAGTCCAGTGTATATCGAGTTTAACTTTCTGAATTTTTCTGAATGGTAACATGCCTTTCCTAGGCAGAATCTTTCAACATAACCCTGCCACCAACTTGAAATTCTAAGGGTTTACAATTTATCGAACTTGTAACTGATTCTTGATTTGTAGGAAATTCCAGGTTATTTCATGAATGCTTACGGGATTAGTGAGTTGGGCTTTTCCAAATTTCACTCCGTCAATGGATGTTGGCACTTCGACCATAGAGTGCCTCAATTGGTGTAGTCTCTATGCTCATGCAGTAACTATGGTAATAAAGGAATCTGATTTATGGCAAATGGTTAGTCCAACCATTTCTAGAGTCAATCACTCATGCTCTGAGCATATCTCCCTATGTTTGAATCGTTCTCTAATTTCTGACCATTGGTCTGTAGATAATAGGTGGCGTAGTTCCAAAAGAATCTTAATGAAATCGCTAGGAGTTTGAGGTGAATCAAATTCCTCTATTAGGAATAACTGAAATGGATATCATGAATCTTGTGGAAAAACTTACAAGGTTAAGCCCGTCAAAGGGTGTTGTTGAAAATAATAGATTAGGATAAGGTTGTGATTCCTCCGCAGGAATGTCATGAATCGAGTCTCTCTCCACCTACGGTGCTTAGTCTCCATTACTAAGATTTTCCCCAAGTTCTATGTCATCAAATCACAAAATCCTAAATGTATAAGTGATGTAATATAGTGATTGATTTCCAAAGTTTGTTTTGAGATTGTGTGTTTTGTTCATAAACCTTCCCTGAATAAATAAATTTACAACTTTAAGCAAACGGCTTTTTAAGTAACGCTTTTCTTGATGTTTCAAAATTTAATAGTTATGCAAGATAGGACAGTTTTCAACATAAGGTGGATAATACGGTTTACCAAAGATCGATGTTTAAAATTTCCTAACATTCAATAGTTTTGTAAAAGATTAACCAAAAGGAATTTGCTTGTCAAAATAAGTGCCTCAGAAAAGTATTTCTTACAAGATATACGTTTTGTATAACTGTAGTTTGGAGAAAAATCCATTTAAAAGTGAAATTATTAAGAGGATAAAATAGCCAGGTATGTATGTCTGCGCAAATGCATAGGTGTCTAACATGTTTGAATAAAGTCTATTGGTGAGGACATGTTCAATCTATAGTCTTAGTTAAGAGGTTGAAATTATCTCTATGGTGTTGCTTAGTGAGCACTCGTATCGAAACTAATCCTGTAATTCAGTCAAGCCAACACTTTCCAGATGATGGAGTTTTGGCGATCAGGCCAGTGATAGTGGTTCGAATGGTTTTGTGATATCTTGAGATTTCTGTTGAGTTTTGAATGGTCTTAATGTACCGAGGGATCCTCCTCATAGATGGTATGGAAAGTCTTTCCTAGGAAGGTCATTGATAATATCCACTTATCAATATTGGGAGTAGTGAGGGATGAGTGACATAGGAATCTATAGAGTGTTAGCTAATTCCTTAAATATATGGGGATGGGGAAGGGAAATGATAGTAATGGTGAGAAGGGAAAAGACTGTGACAACTGCAACATAATAAGATTGTGATGAAAGAAAAATACTGTGATGTAAGTGTATCGTGCATAGACGTGAATGTTCATGAGATGAAATGACCAATTGACGTGCTTCCAGGCGGTGGTTCACGAAGTGATGAAAAGTATGAATGTTCCAAGAACGAGGGTATACACACACATGAATGAAAAATTTGGAAATTGAGTAGAGGATTCAATCCAGACAAAATTTTATTATAACCATTCTCAGTGTTGCAAAATTCATTTCTGAGTCGGATATAGGTGGTCAGCCTATGTCCTACTATCCCGGGTTGAACATAAATGACCAGTCTATATTCCACCGAGGTTCCATGAATTTTGAAATACTCAGCTCTGTTATACTAATACTATGTCCTTCACAAATACCAAGACGTTTTGAAAGACTAAGGCAGGTGACCAAACTCGAGGTCAAATGAGGAAACTATGCAAGGAAAAACATAACGCGGTGACATATGTGATACGTGAACATGCTTATATGAAAGACAATTATGGTAATCAACTAGAATAAATGAATATAATATACCAGATAATGAGATACAAATCTCATCACATATGTCAGCAACAAACCACAAGTGAGGCATCATCTTGGCAGGCAGGCACGTGACGGTCATAGGGTTAAGTTTTCTTGAAAGTAGCTATAGTCTAGGTTTTAAAAACACTCAGTTCATTATAGCCAAAGCTCTGATACCATCTGTAACACCCTGCCTTATAGACCACAATATTGTCCGCTTTGCCCGAAGGCTCACGGCTTTGCTTTTGTGGCCCTCATGTGAAGACTTCTCGGCAGGTCACCCTAGCCAGTACTACTCTCACATGAGCACACTTAATCGTATGGGCGATTAACCGTTAGACCACAAAACGCGTTGTTGTCATATAAGGCGAATGTTAACATATGTCCCAACATCACTCCAAGTAACGGCCAATGTGGGATTTTCCTAGGGTATTACATTCACCCAACCTGGCTCTGATACCAATCCGTTCGGGGTGTGGGGCAAACCTCATTGAGGACGATGAGTCCCTAAGGGGGGGGGGGGGTGAATGTAATACCCTAGGCAAATCCCACATTGGCCGTGACTTGGAGTGATGTTGGGACATATGTTAACATTCGCCTTGTATGACAACAACGCGTTTTGTGGTCTAACGGTTAATCGCCCATACGATTAAGCGTGCTCATGTGAGAGTAGTACTGGCTAGGGTGACCTGCCGGGAAGTCTTCACATGAGGGCCACAAAAGAAAAGCCGTGAGCCTTCGGGCAAAGCGGACAATATTGTGGTCTATAAGGCGGGGTGTTACACATATAATGAACACACTTAGATTTTGAAAATACTTTTTCTTTTATATAACTACTAATGTTTTACAATAATTCAATTTCGCTTATTAAACAACTTAATGTAAAACAAGGTAATTTGTTGAAAACATTTAAGTGTGTTGTTAAGAATAGATTAAATTGTTTGAAATATTTAGGTGACTAGATTTAACTCATTTACAAGATGTTTGAGTAACATTAAGCCATCTATACCTATATGCAATGCAAGACAAGTTATGCAAACATAACGCAAGAAATTTAGCATAAGATCTAGTTAGGCAAAAACGGACAACTAGCTACGAACAAATAGAGTACATGGCATATATGCTAAGATAATCAAATAATTAAATTACAAATAGCAATGATTATCTAATATACTATATTAACAAAATAAAATCACAAAATGAGTTCACATAGCACATAAAACTCTTGTCGTCGTTTTGTGTATTATATATGCCAATGTTTACTAAGCTCGATTTTATTTGAAAATAAAATAGTTTCCTCCCCATTTTAAAGTTTAATTAATATCAATATTTTGAAATCATAAATACTTAATTTTTCAAAATATGCCAACTAGGAATGCCCGACTCGAAGGAAAAGGTAAAATACAAGTTTTACGTTAAAACGAGACACAAAATTTTGACCTCCGTATAGTATTTTGACTTTCTGACTTATTTAACTTTGTAATGGTTACTTGTAAGTATTTTTAAATGAAGGTAGACTCAATTACCTTTAAAACGCCGGGTGGCTCTGATACCAATTGTGGAAAACTAGAAGGGGGGGGGGTTGAATAGTTTTCCCCTCTTTTTGATTTTATAAAAACTTGGTTTCAAAATGTTGATTTAAATTTATTCAATTGTTTGTTTGAAAAACCTTCAATTATAGTTTAGTATGAAAACAACATATAATCAATATGATCAATTATATATGTGAGCTTTTGGATTAGTTTTCAAAACTTAGTTTTATGAATGAAGCTTTGGTCGATCTTTATGTGAATACGTTTTCCTTTTAAAATCTTAAAATGTTTTGTATCAAATTATCGATTAAGTTAAACTTAACATGAGAAGTGTTAATAATATATGTAAGTCCATTAGACCATATCATACAATTATATATCCAATCACAATATTAACTTGTAACTACACCACAATCAATCATCATGACAATATAAGCAACGATCAACACATATTTGCAAGCATATATATAAAGCGATAAATGCAAGAATAAATGTTAAAAGATAAGAGAAATAGGATGCAAACTGGACACGATGATTTATAGTGGTTCGGCTACAAGGACACCTTCCTTGCCCTACTCCACTCCCCGAGTCACCTACTCAAGAGTTTTTTTCACAACTCAACAAGCTCCCTTTTCGCGGAGAAAACCTTACACAACTTTTGCTTACACCATTTAACGACACTAAGCTAAATGTCGAGTTCTAATAGTAGCTAGAACCAATCTCACAACACGACTTCGATCACTACACAACTTCTACACGACTTCACGACTTCTTCACGACTTCACGACTACTTCACAACTTCTTCTATACTCCACTACTTATTCACACACCTACTTCTTCACAACTACATGACTTCTCCACACTACTACTTCTTCCCACTACTTCTTACTCACTCATTGACTCACTACTAAATAAGATCATCTTGATCTACTTATTACATAAACATAACTCACAACTTCACATAAACACTAACTAGACTCTAATACATCTTTGGCTTTATGATAGGGAGGATTCTTATCTTGCACTTTGAGTGATAAGGGATTGAATCACTTGAAACAATGACTAATAACCTTACGATCAACGGATTTAGAAGTGTGTTTGGAAAGGATTGGGACTGAAAATTTCCGTGCAAAAGAGGTGGAAAAATACCAGGTTTGAGCAGGTATTTATAGGCAAAAGTTTCTGACATAGGAGCTTGTGCCGGCCCCCTTAATTCATGGCCGGCCCCCTTAAAATTAAGGGGGCCGCCCCTTATAATTAAGGGGGCCGCCCACCTGTAACGGCCAGGAACTTTTGTCTTTTCTGAGAAAAGTTTATTTGGTGAAAATTTAACTGAATTTGGTTAAAAATTTGAATTCATTTATTTATTATGAAATAAACATTTTCCTTTAATTACCAAAAGTGTTTTTCTAAATATATAAAATGTTTATACCATTTTATATAATTTGTAATTAGTAAATAAACCTTCCTTTGATCATAAAATGTATTAGACATTTGTTTGTACATACCTTAAGTGATTGTTGAAGCATACTTGAGACGTTGAGATGTCAAGGCTTGTTGACGTATGAATGCAAAGATGAATTGTGATCACAAGTAAGTTAAACACTTTACGTTATATGTTGTAACTTACATCTTTGTCATCATCAAAACATGAATAGGATGTTTAGATTAAATATCGTAATATTCATGCCAACAATATGATTTAGTAGTGTATGTTTGCTTAGACTCTGCATTTGCAGATTGCATTACAATTGAAAACTACCAATTCTAAATTAATAAAACATTGACTGTATTTGCATTTGCATATACACTTATGCCATTTGCCATTTGCAGATTGACTTTCTAAAGTCAAACTGCAACTGCTAATTGGCCAGAATATATCCATGAGCATTTGTATTTTCCAGTCATACACTCCAAAAATTTTAAACATGGGTGTTTGGAATATGATTTGTAGACTACATTTCCTTTCAAAACATCCATTGTGTTAATGAGTTAGAAATATTCAAGACTATGTGGTAGAATGTGTTGCAAATTTTGTTGAATGCTAACTGTGCACATGAACCAACAACATAAAAAAACAAATAATGTATATACAACATACCAATTTCCATTACTGGATATGCAAAACAATTGGTCGTTACATCAATTGTATCATGATCCTAACCAACACAGAACATCTTAGATAATATTACATAAACACAAACACACATAGACTCAAACTAAACCAAAAGACATCCACTAGACCTAAGCTAAAAGTAGGAAATTGAGTACTTTTATATTTATTTAAGATAACATGGTATTTTTCAAGTATATCAAACAAATTGAGTACTTTTATATTTATTTAAGATAACATGGTATTTTTCAATGTTTCATTATTCCACTACACAATGACACAAGTTTTTTTAAATATTATATGAACATATTATCATCAAATAGATATGTTGAAAGGATTTGGTTAAGTATATAGTTCTGGGTCCGCCACTGGTTGCAATGACACATAAATTGTGTCCACATATGGTACAAATATTCTTAAAAATTACACATAATTTTGGCAATATATACTTTATTCTATTTTTTTCTTTGGAACATTAATGGCTTCATCATCTTCAAATCATGATTCGAAGAAACATAAACGTTCAAAGGACAATTCTCCTAATGAAAGAAAATTGAGTGTTCATGAGATGTTTGATAAAAACCTTTCTGGCATAAATGAAACTGAACTAGAGTTGGTTGCACTTTACAATAACCGCATCAGGAGGTTGGAGGTGCATAACAGAAAAGATCAAGCGATCATACTGGCCCATCAGATTAAAGTTGATCGTCGGAATCAAGAAATTGAAGAAATCCGTGAAAGAATTGTTGGTGTTTACATTACTATTGAAGATAATTTATGTATTTCTTAATGTTTCATGTCTTATAATTTGATGTTTAAGGTGTATGTTCTAATACTAATTAAGTATGTTATTTGAATAATTTATTATGTTATTTCAATTGTTTAACCATGCAGTATGTCATATATATTGTTCATTAATTGTACGACATATGAAGTGCAATGTGAGGTTTTTAAATGAATGTTGACTGTTGCAAAAAAATCTATTGCACAACTTGATACATTGTGATAAGTTTGTGAACGACACATGGTGTCATTTAGATAAATACTCCGTAATATGTACACATGGAGTCCCTATGTGTCTTGTGTTTTTACTAACATATCCCTTCCCCTTTTTGCCTCTTTCCATCTTAGATAACTAGAACATGACCCACACACAAAAAGTGCTACACATTTAATGCCACACCAAATACACTATCCATCATACCAAAAACTAAGTCAACATTTATAGAACTGAAAACCCTACTCAAATCCAAATAATATTATGTCGTTTTCTGAAACCAGTCGTCGCCGGGTTCATAGAACCTCCAACTATGCATCAGAAGAATATATTGGCAAGATGCCAAATAATGTAATCACTAATATTTTGAATCGTTTGCCACTAAAAGAAGTGGTGAGGACCTCAACGTTAGCTAGAAACTGGAGGTTTAAGTGGTGTTTGCTAACTGATGTAATAGTTGATAAGGATTTCTTTTATTTACTAACAACTAAGTTTGATAGGAATGATATAACGAGGCTTTTACTTAATCTTAGAGGTCTAATAAGAAGGTTTGTCTTCTCCATAGATCCAAAACCTGTTTGTGGAATCTCAGACTTGAGTTAAGAAGAGATTGGGGATTGGCTTTTATTCTTGTCTAATGAGGGAATTAAGGAGCTGACAGTTAGAAACTGGTATGGTGAACCAGTTACGTTGCCAAGCGAAATTTACTCCCGTACGAAGTTGAAACATTTGGAACTTCATCATTGTAAGATGCTTAATTTGGAAACATTTTGTATTTTTCCAAAACTATTGAGGCTAGAATTGTTATATATAAACTTTCTTAGCGGTACATTTTGGGAGTTTATTGTGCGTTTTCCCTTACTTGAGTTTCTGAAAGTTAATATTGCTACTACAAAGGAAATGAGACTATTGGAAATTGCAAAACTTGTAAATATCAAGGAGTTACATTTGTCATTCAGTGTTTGGAACAAACCGACGACAATCACATCTTCCAACCTCCTTAACCTGGCAAGTCTTCCAAAGCTTGAGATGCTTATATTGTATTTTGAAGATTGCAATGTAAGACGAATTTGAGTTCTATAAATTGAAGCTATGCATTTTTAAATTAATCTATAATAAATATGAAATGTTATATCTAAAACTAACGAAATATGGACTTTTGTAGATGTTGGTAGAAGCTAATTCCAATAAGAATGTCGTTGTCGACTTTGTATCCCTGATGACTCTTAATCTGTCCGGAGTCAATTTTGGGAATAGTTTTATGGCATCATTCATCATTGGAATGATTAGCGCATCTCCAAATTTTCTAATTCTAGAAACAAGCGTAAGTGGAATGAATATGTATCAAATAAATCATGATAAATTGCCATGTTTTTTCATCACAATATTATGTTTTTTTGGGCTTCTAACGAGCTTAGTGATGTTCCTTTTTAATTTTATGCATTTGAGTTACCAAGCAACATACTGGGGCCAAGGCAACTACCGAGTGTGGTGTTTAAATCATTTCCTAGATCCGATAATGAATTAAGTATAATAAAGTTTATACTTGCTTGTTCCCCGTTACTGAAGAAAATTTATATCTGGGTCAACAATTTAAATCAGGATGCTTCTGAAAATAGCAAGATGAATTGGGAGTTGGATAGGATGATTTTGAAATTCCCCCGAGCTTCCACCACATCCGTAGTAGACTTCTTTTAATGCTTGTAGTTTGAACCTATCATTACATACCGCGTACTTTTGTTTTGATGGTTTATCTTAAACTCTTGATTTGCATTGTTGTTATATGTCTGTTTTGTCAAATATTTTTGCAATGTTTAAGGTGTTTGTTATAATAATAATTAAGCATGTTATTTGTTATTTCAAATGTTTAGTTATGCAGTATGTCATATATATTGTTCATTAATTGTTCAATAAATCATTAAGCCGTGTATCTTTTCCAAAGCAAGAAAAAACGTTCAATTGCCAATGGAATGGTTATAAAGTGGAACATTTCTATACAAACAAATCATTCAAAACAACTTAAATATCTACAATAACATAAAGTGCATCAAGTTGAAGAATGAATGTGCAATAGATACAAGCTTCAAGTTCCAGAGAATGAAAAAGAGATCAGCTTTGAAGAATCTATGAAATGGTATTTTGAAGAAAGAGAAAACAACAGAGAGAAAAATTGAAAATTTTTGAAGAAAAAGCTGCTAAAAAACTAGATAATAAGAAGAGGACAAACACTTGGAAGAATATGTGGGGTTACATAAAACACAAATTTGCGTCTTATGAAAAAGAACACTCATCAGACGATGAGTGTGTGGATTATGACAACCTACATTTGTCATTTGATCCGGAAAAATCACCCAAATTTAGTTTGTAATTGTTTCATGTACCATTTATTTTGTGTTCAATGAAATGTTTATGTTATTTATTAGTAGTTAGTAAAAAACTAAAATTCAAGTACAAAACCAAAAAAATATTATTAGGAGGCAATAAAATAACCATAAATGAACATCATGATGTAACACTAGTCATCACAAACACAATGGTAAAGTACACTGTTGTTTGTACTTTGAGAACCATATATTCTTCTGAACGACTGACGCCATCATTTTTTTTTGTACTTTGGGCAACCTGGTTGGAGTATTTGGCAACTAATTCTCGTTTTTCGCAACCTTTTTTGTGTTTGTTTTTTTGTTGTTTTTTTTGTTTAACAATGTTGAATGCATTTAATCTAAATGTAACTAATATCTTTTACATTTTATACAATTATTAGATCTAGTAAAAATTTAACAACAAAACAATTAAAGCAAGAACATAATAACTATACATAGTTTCATTAGTAACACTTCAATTACATAGCGTTTATAACACAAATACTACCACAAAAGATGATTTACCTTCAAAAGCTCCTTATTAAGAAAATACCCAAACCTTAACAATGTTGCTTATTTAAATATCATGAGGTTCTTGATAATCCTTGACTTTTCAGTGGCACGGCGCAAACTTGCTTGTCGCCTTTTATTTAAAAAGGCGATTTCATCCAAATCCTCCTGCTGTGCTAACTTAAGACGGTCTAAGGGTTCATTCATGATTTGATAGGATCCAAATTTTTCAAGCTCCAGTAAGATAGCATGCATGTGCTCAACACGCACCTCTATTTCCTCAATCATCTTCACATACTCATTCTCGTCACCCCTGTTGGCCTTTGTCTCCCTAGCAAACAAAGCTAGGAGGACCTTATCGAAACGCCTAGAACCAGTATGATGTGCGATTTGATCATAATTTGGTATGTTAGACACCATGATGAAGGAGATTATTGAAGAAAGTAATTTAAGAAAGTTTTTGAAGAAGCGTATATGAGAAGAGTAGTAAATGAAACACTCTTAAATGGCCAAAATAGATTAATATATGTAGAGAAACCAAAATGGAACATTGTATAGTTTAGTTACACTTCTCATGCACAAAAATAAATAAAGCATAATTATTTAAAAAAATAAAAAAGGATATATCCCAGCAACGTTAGTTGCTTTGCAGCATTAGTTGACCAGTCAAGTTGTTTTTTGGTTATTTAACATTTTTGTATTGGCGCATTTGGTCCATTCTTCCACTTTTGTTCCCGCCTATCTTCTTGGGAACCGTTCAACTACACCACAACCTATTTATAACATCGTTTGTATACCCTAGAACACACACCAACACATAAATCCCTTTGAAAAGAACCACAGTTAAAAATTGCACCCCCAGATGCAAATGGATGTTTTCCAAGTGAAGCTGACGAATACGAGTTTGTCTTAAACAACACCTTGTTGTGGGACGCAGTGTTCAATCAATTCGGGTGTGATCCAGTATTAGAATTTGGGAATTACAGGCAGGTTAGCACCGGGATGAGGACACATGTACTGAGGTGGGTGCGGAGACACGACTTTTACTGGGATGAGGTTTTGGGGTTGAATGAGGAAGAAGATATTGAGGAGGATGAGGAGGACCAACAGGAGGTGGGGGATGATCAAAATGAGGTGGTGCCGCAACAAAACGTGGTGGAGCAGCTGCATAACGTGGTGGAGCAGCAGCAAAACGTGGTGGAGGAGCAGTGAACCGTGCTTTTGGACAACGTTGTGGAGAAGCGAGTTAGCCAGGTTATCGGGTCGGATGATATGCTTAATTTGGCAAGCAGGATTACGGCTCTTGAAATTTTCTTTCAACAATTGAAAGAAAAGAAGGAAATGAGGGAAAGGGATGCAAGCGGGGCAGAGAGCTCTGGTTCGAACCAGTTGGGGTGAAATGGAAATAAGTTTTTAATGATTATGGTCTTTGTAAGGTTTTAGTATGTTTGTAATCTTGTTTTTATGTCTGATGTATGGAATGCTTGCTACTTTTTACCTCTATCAATGAAAATATTAAGTTTAATTACTAGTCATTGTTTATGGTTGATTGTGAATGTTTGATTTAAAGTAACAGGCTATGCAAGGTAAACTACAAATCAATGACTACTCAACTCTACCACAAATGAATGTAATTTTCTATGATCTCAACCTTTATCATAATGAATTAATGATTTCCAGAATTTGTAAACTAGTAACATGAAAACCATGAACCATTAAGTCATTAAAGACATTAAGTAAAATACATTACATGTTACCATGAACCCTGATGAGGCGAAAAGTGAACCACTTTTAACGGGTCATTTAAGCCCGAATTCGAATTTATTTGGTCAATTATTGCCCTAAATCATTCCTTTTGTCATTTTAGGTACTTTTGGAGAAAAATCTGGAAAAGGAAGCATTTTGGACGTTTTTAGAGCATAAAAGTGAAGAAAACGGCAAAGTCTCAATTTTCCTTGCTGGGATCAGTACCTGACGGCGTCAAGGCTCTCCACATGACGGCGTCAAGAGTTACAAAAGAGGTGGATATGGAAAATACACGTGACGGCCCAGAACTATTTTTATGCTTAGGACCTGACGGCGTCACCAAGGCCGTTAGGGTCCAACTACACATGACGGCCCAGAGTTAAATTACACATGACGACGTCAAAATCAGATCTAGGCAATACGATTTCTATTATGGCGGCGAGTTGACGGCATCACAAATTAATACATGACGCCGTCACCCTGTAAAATCTATATATACTTTTCCAAATTTTATTCATTAGTGTGCAACTTTGAGGGGATAAACCCTAGGCCAAATTTTACAGCTTTTTCAAGGGTTCCAACCCTTTGAATCTTTCATATTTAATTAAAGATAAGTACTCTTTCAAATCATTCAATATGTCTATGTGTTGTTTGATTATATCTTACGCTTGTCTTCAATTTAACATGCTAGGCTAGATTTCTTTTGTGTTTGCTTAGATGTAGTGAAACCTAGATGTTGATTATGGGTTGATTGTTTGTTTATAGTTGTTACGGATGATTGTATTCGATGTTAGGCTTAAGAAAACTGGCAGACTTCCATTGGTAACTTGCTTGAACGTCTTAAGAAACATGATCGGAGGTGTACTACGATTTTTGGTTGTATTTAATGCGTAGGAGAATTCTAATGATCCCATGTTAGGAGCTTCTAACGGCTCGACATGGAGTGAAGTAGGATCCTATAGAGTTAGGGAATATTGTACACGGCCCTACGACTAGTATTAAGGAATATGACCCGTCATCCATGCAATTGTAGCAAGCTATCAACCTGTAAAAGATATCTAGGGAGTAATGAAACCTAAGTAAACACAACTTTCCTCATTATTGTTTCCACCACTAGTATAATTAGCTTTATTTTCATTTCTGTTATTTTATTTTGATTGCATCTTAGTAAATTGGGTTAGTTCGCTAGCAACTAATTCCGCCCACTCCTTCAAAACCCGAGATTTTATTTGCTTTTATAAAATATAAAAATATAAAAAGAATCATCCACTGGTACAAAAAGTTCTATTGGTCACACATGGTCGATTTTGAAATGTCACACTGTAACATTTATACGTGACTAAATGGACCAGAATAAAATAAACAGCCATACTTGATCCGACTTGTGTGACCATTTCGGAATTCTATTGTCACACATTTGAATATTTATGTAACTAGAGGTAACTGGAAAAAAAATTTGGATTATTTAGTCACTTTTAAATCGGGACGTGTGACAGATACAAATCAGCTCGAAACATTAGTCACACTATAGATATACATATGTGACAAATATATATCACACAATTGAAAAGTGTGACCAAAATAGATATATGGTCACATGAGGTAATTGTGTATGTGGTTAAATTATTTAGTCAAGTTTGTCACACATTATTTAAACGTGACTGCTATTCTTTGCTGAATATTTAGCCACATAGCGTTTGAAATGTGTGACAAAGGAAAAGTAAGTTTGAAGCGTTAGTCACGATATGCATTTAATAGTGACAAATATATGTCACACACTTGACAAGTGTGACCAAATGTCATATATGGTCACACTAAACCATAGAAACATGATTAAGTGTAACGAAAATTCGATACATATGGTCACGTAAGTTAATATGTGTGTCTAAAGTTTAGTGTGTGTTTGCTTGCCAAATCCTAATGTGTATAGTCACACTTAATTGAAGCACGATCATGTAACTATAGGCTTTACAATAGTCACACCATATCACAAATGTGTATCTAAATGATGTTTATGGCCACATTATAAGGGTATTATATGTGACCAATACATTCAAAATAGTCACATTGTGAAATATTCATGTGACTATTATTTAAAGCAAAGTGTGAAGTCATGAGTTATCATTAACCTTGATATTAGTCACATTGAGTTTTTGTGTGACTAAATCATAGTCATATTTTGTCACAAATTACTTAAGCATAGTCACAATTCGATAAATATGGTCACACATTTCTAATAACTTATTTAATTTGATATTCACTTAATTGAGTTCAGTCTATTAGTCATGACTACACATTGACTACTTTTTCAACCACTGTTTTTTCAACAAATTGTGCCTGAAATTGAGAATCTTTCATACCAAACACTGTTTTTTTTCAACTCTGCACTATATAAAGGCATAACCACATACATGAAAACTGCATATACAAGACAACTATAACAAAAATATGCAGGGTGTTTACTACTGCTAGTTCATAGTTAATACTGCTGGTACACAGTTTATGCTGCCAGAAGTTATAGTTTTGTATAATCTGGAATCCTTTAAAAGAGTATTCGCAAGTACGAACTAAACAATTAACACAACAACAACAACAACAACAACATAAATCCTTTAAAAGAGTATTTGCAGCAAAACAAAAGCTTAAATAGGTTCTGCTGACAAAAATAAATCCCTAAACAGAGTGTTACAGCTTGAGAATGACACGTGCTTCACTTTGATTTTCGTATAACAATACCTTCACAGTCGGTTCGATAGTAGGCATCTTTTGCTTGTGGATTTATTCGCGGCAATATTTTAACATTTTGCACGTGAATGACTGTACTAAATTCCTCATCGACATCGTCATACGTATCTTTGTAATTCTTGGTAGGTGTTTTAAAGACAATAGACAATTTTTTATCTGCCTGGTCTTTCACATAAAACACTTGTCGTGCTTGTGAGGCTAATATGAACGGATCATTCTTGTGGCCTAAATTATTCAGGTCTTCCAATGTGTAACCAAGAGTATCGCGTTTGACCGCACCATGTTTTGAATTAACCCAATCACATTTGAAAAGAGGAATTTGCCTGAAATGGTAATCTAGTACCCATATCTCTTGTAAAATCCCATAATAAAATTCTTTTCTTGTGGTTGCAACTTCTTTGGATATGTGAAGCTCTGCTGCCTCAACACTAACCCCACTGTTCTGGTAAACTATTCCATCATTACTTTTCGTACGAAATGTATACTCATTGATGTTATATGCCTCGTATTTCACTACGTTGGCGCGTGGTCCAAATGATATCCACCTCACAGTTTCTGATACACTATCTTTGGATATCGCTAACTCTCTCTCAACCTGAATTTCATTACAAGTATATATTACCTTTAAATTGCAAGAACAACTCACTTATATTTATCAACAAACAAACAAGTAGTATAAACAACATACGAGTAATTACCTCTTCGTGTAACCACTTAGCAAAAGATTTAGTGTGCTCATTCTCCAGCAATGCCATTTTTCTACCCGGGTATTTTGTTTTCAAAAATCGCTTGTGTCGGCTGAAACAAAACAATGTATTTGATTATTATATTTGATACAACATTTTAAGCAACGAAATAGACATGTGTTAGTAATACTTACTCGATATACGGCACAATTTCATCTGTATTCTGTATTACATACAAATGTGCTTTCTGAAAGACATCTCTGGTAAGTACATTTGTTTTGCCGGCCGATAATGGCTTTCCATCCTCATTTTCATTGGTTACATGTTTATCAGGTGGGATACCAATAGTTTTCATGGTTTTATGATACTCGCTAAAAAACTCTATTGTTTCTTCCGCGATAGTCTCCTCAGCAATGCATCCCTATGGTCTATTTATGTTTTGCACATGTCCTTTAATAACCTTCATACATCTTTCGAAGGGATACATCCACCGAAAGCATACGGGACCACATAATTTTACCTCCCTAGTTAGGTGCACTGTCAAGTGTATCATAATATCAAAAAATGAGGGAGTAAAGAACTTCTCGAGAAGGCACAGTGTCACAACAAGTTCTTGTTACATCTTATCTATTTTTTCTTTCCTACATATAGCTTTAAAGAAAAATCAAAACCTGATAATACCAAATCGTGTGGGTGGGTGCATGATTGAACGTATAGCAATGGGCAAAAACTCTTGCATTAGCATGTGATAGTCATGCGATTTAAGGCCAATGAGCTTCTTATCATTTTGGCTGACCAAACTAGAGAAATTTGAACAATAGCCTTGTGGTACCCTGATGTTGCTTAACATTTCACAAAAGATGTCTTTTTCAGCATTCGTTAATGTGTAACCTGCTGGAGGTAGTGTTGTTTTGTCTGCTTCTTTCCTAGCAAACAACTCTTTTTTTATCCCCAACTCTTCTAGATCCAATCGAGCATTCATTCCATCTTTTGTCTTTCAAGGAACATTCAGCAAAGTTCCGACTAGACTCTCAACAACATTCTTTTCTTTATGCATGAAGTCAATACAATGTGGAACATCATTATGCCTCCAATACCTTAGCTTTCGATACCAAATGTTGAATTTTTTCCAATATGGTTCATTTACTTGGCTTGCACTACCCTCTGCTTCTGTTGTTTTCCTTTTCTGCGTTGTAATCTTCCTACCACTGCCTCTCATATCTTCTTGATTATTCGAGGTGTTATTTTTTGTTCGTTTTCCTTTTCCCCACTTATTTTCAATTAGTTGTACCTTGTTGTATATTTGTTCCCCAGTCAATGGAGTTGGAGCACGCTGAAAATCTGCTTTTCCATTAAACGCCGCTGTTTTCTTTCTGAACACATGGCTGTATGGTAGATATCGTCTGTGTCCAGCATAACTTTGCTTGGATGAGGCGGAAAGTCTAACACAGTGTGTATCTTTCTTACATAATACACAACCTTTGAATCCACTGTATGGGCAGCCACATAATGTACCAAGTGCAGGGTAATCATTTATCGTCCATAACACAGCGACATGCAGTTTAAACATTTCTTTTGTACAAGCATCATATGTATCAACCCCATCCTCGAATAAGGTATGCAGATCATTAACAAGCGGTTCTAAAAATACATCGATATCATTTCCCGGGTATCCCGATATCAATACTGAAAGCATGATAAACTTTCTTTTTATACACAACCATGGAGGAAGGTTGTATATGACAGATAAAACTGGCCATACACTGTGATGCCTAGTTCCTGAGTTGACGTCAACCCCATCAGCCGATATTCCTAGCCGTAGATTTCTCGGATCTTCAGCAAAGCGGGGGAATTGTTCATCTATGGTATGCCATGCCTGTGAATCTGCAGGGTGACGTAAAACACCATCTATTACCCTCCTTGTGGCGTGCCATCTTAGATCTTCTGAAATACTCTTTAACTTAAAGAGTCGTTGCAATCTTGGTATAATTGGAAAGTACCACATGACCTTTTCCGGAATGTTTTCATACACTTTATGTGTCTTATTATCCACCTTCCATCTTGATATCCCACAAGTTGGACAAACAGTCAACTCCTTGATAGTCTTATAGTAAAGAATGCAGTTGTTGCTACATACATGTATCTTTTCGTATCCTGATCCCATCATTCTCATTAGTTTTTAGGCCTGATAAGTTTTTTCAACCATTTCGTTACCAGCAGGTAGCATTTTTTTATCAATCCTAGTAATTCAGTAAAGAACTTATCAGAAGCTCCATACTTACCCTTCAAGTTGAGTAGTTGAACTATTGCGGACAACTTTGTGAAGTCAGGACATCCTTTATAAAGTGGCTTCTCCGCGTCTAATAATAGTTTTTGAAACTTGTCAAGGTTATCCTCATCAAAATTTTCTTTCGTAGCATTAACCATTTCTACTGTTGCTGGGCCATCTGTTGGAATTTCTGAATGTGACTCCATGTCGAAATCCGTGTCGTCAACAAACTCTGTTTCTACATTATCAGGTATTTGGGCTGTTGTTGCTTGCTCATCCTTTTCTCCATGTTTATCCCATTTTCTGTATCTAAGATTAATCCTGTAGTAGAATAAATGGTACTCCACGTCATCCACTGTTTTCTCTATTTTGTTTAAACATGTGGTACACGGACATGGCATCTTAAGCTGTCGTATATTAACTCGTGGGTCGATGTTCTTCATCTTCTGAAAGTTGTGTAGTGCATACTTAATAAACGTTGCTACTCCATCAATATATTGTTTGTTGGTCCTACAAGTTGTCATCCAAGACTTGTCCATGCTATTATTGTTGAGGTCAAATGATAACGTATATATCCTACAAATTACAAGTTAAACCAATATAAGCATATATGAAGATTTAGATTGATGAAGTTCCAATGTCAAGTCACAAGTGTCTAGTTAATTTAATAAGCTAGGTTTACAATAAGAATTGCAACAACACAATGGAATGAATGTATTGGGCATCAATCTAATTAAGCTTCAAATGTCAAATATGAAAACGTGTATTAAGAAAAATGTGTAAATTACATCATGTTATCTTTATTGTGTTGTTGGTTAATTAAACGATTCGGCCAAAAACACGATAAGTTAACATTACCAAAGAAACAAGAAACCAACAAATCCATAACAAATAAAATATACAATGAAAATGAATAATAAGTTAAAATTCCAACATAATGAATTCCTAATTCAAAAAAGTACCTAATTTATATCTA
The DNA here is from genome assembly GCA_030686995.1 of Artemisia argyi. NCBI lineage: Eukaryota > Viridiplantae > Streptophyta > Magnoliopsida > Asterales > Asteraceae > Artemisia > Artemisia argyi. The sequence goes on along the minus strand of CM060683.1, from coordinate 92,610,453 downwards.
AATGAACCTCCCTCCGTTATTGATGGCCGGACCGACAAGTGATATGATGGATGGTGACTGGTGAATGGTGGCTGTGATGTGACTGGTGATTGGTGATCGGTGATTGGTGATTGGTGATTGGTGATTGGTGATTGGTGGCTGTGAGTGGTGGCTGTGAGTGGTGATTGGTGAGAAATGTGAGAAACGTGGGTGGAGGGAGAATTCGAAATTTGGTGAAAAAAATATAGAGGGCTTTTCAAAAATTTTGGGGAGGACATACCAAAAAAGGGAGCCACAGGTATTTTATATTCCTCTTATAGACTATTTTTATATTCCTCTTATAGACTATTTTTTCATTTTGTTACAAAATCTAAACAACTAAACTATAGAAACTGACTAGGATGGAATTAGGAAGGGTGTTTGTTTAGTGGAAATGTAGCCAATAAGGGATATTTCTCCATGTTTGCCTAGATGTTAGCATGTAGTTGCTAAGGCTAGAAGAATGGTGGATATTGAATCAGATAGTTTCGTGATTCGTGAATGATTGTGTAGAATGTATCTGTTACATTGTATCAGTCAAATGAGTGTGTTCAATTTGACTGCTTGTATAATCTTTGTAAGTTGCTGGTTCCTTAATTAATAAAATTCACTATTTCAGGAAGGAAACAAAAGTGTAGAAACTGATATGGGCATTCCCAAGATCAGATACAAAGAAGAACATACAATCCAAACCTCTACCGTAGTTGTAATCTCACAAAAGGTGAATTATATTACTTACCAAAAGTTTTTTTACAACATCAACAATTGCTGATATGGGCATTCCCAAGATCAGATACAAAGAATAACATACAATCCAAACCTCTACAGCAGTAGAAACTTGATCTTGTTGTACCACCTTAGCCATTTCTTCAACATTACTAGTAGCATCAATTTCTCCCAAAAGTGGGGTGAAAGTTTTATATGCAGACTGGCTTGAACCTTCGCAACATCTTCTGGCCAATCATGATCCATTGGGACGAGCATTTTCCAGGGATGAATGATTATAATTCTTGACAGAACTATAAATACATTAGTCGCCAACGAAGACTAGCCACAATGGAACATGATTGACCTGAAGAAATCTACAAAATTTCGTAGTACAGTTGTGCAATGTTATCACAACCTGAGTACTAACTAAACAAGCTACTTAAACACAAATAATATAATTAACTTGCAAACATATCCATACATCAATTTCAAGCAACCCTTAATAATCCATTCGAACCCTTAAAAATCCATCCCAAACACTCTATAACATCTATAGCAGACAATAAGAATCAAGCAACCCTTAATAATCCATCCGAACCACACAAAAAATCATAACCTAATCAACTTAAAAATCTTATTAGCATAAAACAATCAAGCTCTTATATAGAGCATTTATTTTGATTATTTATTGCTTGATTTCATTTTTGTTACTTCATTTTGAAACCCCTAAATTCGCTGAAGATACCTATTTCACCAATATGTGTTTCTTATGTGTGTAATATTTCAGATTGTGAGATATAAGGTAACTCAACTGCTTATAAATAAAGTATATTTAAAATAAAAACACAAGATTATGACATAATTAAAAACCTAAATCATATTTATTACTATTAAACATTAAGGAGGGTGATTAAATGTACCAGTTCCTTCAAAACAACAACCAAAAACATAACATGCTAAGGAACCACCAAACCCAACCAAAAAGACCCTACTTAATTAAACAACCATTCAACTAAAGCTCTGATCATAATAATCCATATCGGCAATGGCCTCCTCCTTCTTTGATACCAGAGCACGAAGGTCAACCAAAATGGCCGAAAGGGACTCCAGCAAACGGCGCTCCATCACTTGAACCTCCCGAAGGGACTCATAACCATCATCAGAAGCTTCTTCTTCATCAAAGTTAAGATCTAAAACCTCATCCATCCTCTCGATGCGCTTATCAACACTTATCCGCAGCTCATCACGCTTCTCACCCAAACACCGGATCATTACTTCATTTAGAGGAATTTCTTGACTGAAGAGGAACTTGAGACATTTTTGAAGTTTACCAGACCCACGCAAATCTTTCAGTTCATCGAGATTAGGAGATCCAGACATGTTTTAGATGATGATTTGATAATGGTTAAGTAAGAAATTGTGTTTTTTGATGATGATTTATGTGGCTAGTGATGAAACTAGATACAGTAATTAATTAATAATCTACTCTCCAAACATATATATATGTGGCTGTGTAAACTAAATCATTGCAAAAAGTAATTACAGAGTACTAATTCAAAGTATTGAGTCTTCCCATGCAGTCTGTTCATGTTCTCATGCAAATCAATCAAATCACTATTTAAGTTTTTAATATGTAAGTGTTAATTAATGTATAATTTAGTCCAAATTATGACACTCTAGTAATTAAAGGTAATTTATGCTTTATTTGATACCACATACAAATTCAAAATATATATAAAATATTAAAAAGATTTTGATATATAAATAACTATATTTTAAATGATCAATACGTTTAATTCTTATGATAAAGATAACTAAAAAAAATATGGTGGTGGTGGTTGCTGGTGGTGGTGGGTTATGGTGGTGGTGGTGGTGGTGGGTGGTGGTGGTAGTGGTGGTGGCTGGTAGTGGTAATGGTGGTGGTGGTAGTGATGGTGGTGGTGGTGGTGGTGATGGTGTGGTGGTAGTGGTGGTGGTGGTGGTGATGGTGGTGGTGGTGGTAGTGGTGGTGGTGGTGGTGGTGGTTGCTGGTGGTGGTGGTGGTGATGGTGGTGGTGGCTGGTGGTGGTAGTGGTGGTGGTGGTGGTGGTGGCTGGTGGTGGTAGATGTGGTGGTGGCTGGTGGTGGTGGTGGCTGATGGTGTTGGTGGTGGTGGCTGTTGGTGGGTGGTGGTGGTTGCTGCTGGTGGTGGTGGCTGGTGGTTGTGGTGGTGGTGGTAGCTGGTTGTGGTGGTGGTGGTGGTTGTTGCTGCTGGTGGTGGCTGATTGTGGTTGTGGTGGTGGTGGTGGTGGTGGGTGGTTGTGGTGGTGGTGGTGGCGGTTGCTACTGGTGGTGGCTAGTTGTGGTTGTGGTGGTGTCTGGTGTGGTGGTGTTGGCTATTGGCTGTTGGTGGTGGTGGTGGTGGTGTTTGCTGGTGGTGGTGGTGGTGGTGGTGGTGATGTTGGTGGTGGCTGGTGGTAGTAGTGGTGGTGGTGGTGGTGGCTGGTGGTGGTAGTGGTGGTGGTGGTGGTGGCTGGTGGTGGTAGTGGCAGATGGTGGTGGTGGTGGTGGTTGTGCTGATGGTGGTGGTGGCAGTTGGTTGCTGGTGGTGGTTGCTGCTGGTGGTGGTGGTGGCTAGTTGTGGTGGTGGTGGTGGTTGCTGCTGGTGGTGGCTAGTTGTGGTTGTGGTGGTGTCTGTCGTGGTGGTGGTGGTTGTGGCTGGTGGTGGTAGTGGTTGATGGTGGTGGTGTTGGCTGGTGGTGGTAGTGGCTGATGGTGGTAGTGGTGGTAGTGGTGGCTGATGGTGGTGGTGGTGTTGGTGGCTGGTGGTGGTTGCTGCTGGTGGTGGTGGCTGGTGGTGGCTGGTGGTGGTGGTGGTGGCTGGTTGTGGTGGTGGTGGTGGTTGCTCCTGGTGGTGGCTGGTTGTGGTTGTGATGGTGTCTGGTAGTAGTGGTGGTTGCGGTGGTGGTGGTGGTGGTGGTAGTGGCTAATGGTGGTGGTGGTGGTTGCTGCTGGTGGTGGCTGGTTGTGGTTGTGGTGGTATCCGATTTAATGAATACGAACTAATCCAACATAACGATTTACACGTTTAGTCCCTTTTCATCCGTTTCCATACGTTTTTACCCATTTTTGTTTGTTTTTGCACGATTTTTATTTCTTATGACCCGAATAAAAATATAACCGATTTAATGAAACCGAACTAATCCAACAACACAATTTACACGTTTAGTCCTTTTTCATCCGTTTCCATACGTTTTTACCCATTTTTGTTTGTTTTTACATGTTTTTGTGTTTAATTAATCACCCGAATAAAAATATATCCGATTTAGTGAAACTGAACTAATCCGACAACACGATTTACACGTTTAGTCCCTTTTTAACCCGTTTCCATCCGTTTTTACCCATTTTTGTTTGTTTTTACACGATTTTTATGTCTTATCACCCGAATAAAAATATAACCGATTGAATGAAACCGAACTAATCTGACAACACGATTTACACGTTTAGTCCCTTTTTTACCCGTTTCCATCCGTTTTTACCCATTTTTGTTTGTATTTACACGTTTTTTATGTGTTATGACCCAAATAAAAATATAACCGATTTAATGAAACCGAACTAATCCAACAACATGATTTACACGTTTAGTCCCTTTTCATCCGTTTCCATACGTTTTTACCCATTTTTTTTTTTTTACACGTTTTTGTGTTTAATTAATCACCCGAATAAAAATATATCCGATTTAATGAAACCGAACTAATCCGACAACACGATTTACACGTTTAATCCCTTTTTAACCCGTTTCCATCCGTTTTTACCCATTTTTGTTTGTTTTTACACGATTTTTATGTCTTATGACCCGAATAAAAATATAACCGATTTAATGAAACCGAACTAATCCGACAACACGATTTACACGTTTAGTCCCTTTTCATCCATTTCCATACGTTTTTACCCATTTTTGTTTGTTTTTACTATTTTTTTGTTTAATTAATCACCCGAATAAATATATATATCCGATTTAATGAAACCAAACTAATCCGACAACACGATTTACACGTTTAGTCCCTTTTTTACCCGTTTCCATCCGTTTTTACCCATTTTTGTTTGTTTTTACACGATTTTTATGTCTTATGACCCGAATAAAAATATAACCGATTTAATGAAACTGAACTAATCCGACAACACGATTTACACGTTTAGTCCCTTTTCATCCGTTTCCTTATGTTTTTACCCATTTTTGTTTGTTTTTACACGTTTTTGTGTTTAATTAATCACCCGAATAAAAATATATCCGATTTAATGAAACCGAACTAATTCGACAACACGATTTACACGTTTAGTCCTGTTTTTAACAGTTTCCATCCGTTTTTACCCATTTTTGTTTGTTTTTACACGTTTTTTATGTGTTATGACCCGAATAAAAATATAACCGATTTAATAAAACCGAACTAATCCAACAACACGATTTACACGTTTAGTCTCTTTTCATCCGTTTCCATACGTTTTTACCCATTTTTGTTTGTTTTTACACGTTTTTGTGTTTAATTAATCACCCGAATAAAAATATATCCGATTTAATGAAACTGAACTAATCCGACAACACGATTTACACGTTTAGTCCCTTTTTTACCCGTTTCTATCCGTGTTTACCCATTTTTGTTTGTTTTTACACGTTTTTTTTTGTGTTATGACTCGAATAAAAATATAACCGATTTAATGAAACCGAACTAATCCAACAACACGATTTACACGTTTAGTCCCTTTTCATCCGTTTCCATACGTTTTTACCCATTTTTGTTTTTTTACACGTTTTTGTGTTTAATTAATCACGCGAATAAAAATATAACCGATTTAATGAAACCGAACTAATCCGACAACACGATTTACACGTTTAGTCCCTTTTCATCCGTTTCCATACGTTTTTACCCATTTTTGTTTGTTTTTACACGTTTTTGTGTTTAATTAATCACCCGAATAAAAATATATCTTATTTAATGAAACCGAACTAATTCGACAACACGATTTACACGTTTAGTCCTGTTTTTAACAGTTTCCATCCGTTTTTACCCATTTTTGTTTGTTTTTACACGTTTTTTATGTGTTATGACCCGAATAAAAATATAACCGATTTAATAAAACCGAACTAATCCAACAACACGATTTACACGTTTAGTCTCTTTTCATCCGTTTCCATACGTTTTTACCCATTTTTGTTTGTTTTTACACGTTTTTGTGTTTAATTAATCACCCGAATAAAAATATATCCGATTTAATGAAACTGAACTAATCCGACAACACGATTTACACGTTTAGTCCCTTTTTTACCCGTTTCTATCCGTGTTTACCCATTTTTGTTTGTTTTTACACGTTTTTTTTTGTGTTATGACTCGAATAAAAATATAACCGATTTAATGAAACCGAACTAATCCAACAACACGATTTACACGTTTAGTCCCTTTTCATCCGTTTCCATATGTTTTTACCCATTTTTGTTTTTTTACACGTTTTTGTGTTTAATTAATCACGCGAATAAAAATATAACCGATTTAATGAAACCGAACTAATCCGACAACACGATTTACACGTTTAGTCCCTTTTCATCCGTTTCCATACGTTTTTACCCATTTTTGTTTGTTTTTACATGTTTTTGTGTTTAATTAATCACCCGAATAAAAATATATCTTATTTAATGAAATCGAACTAATCCGACAACACGATTTACACGTTTAGTCCCTTTTTAACCCGTTTCCATCCGTTTTTACCCATTTTTGTTTGTTTTTACACGATTTTTATGTCTTATCACCCGAATAAAAATATGATCGATTTAATGAAACCGAACTAATCTGACAACACGATTTACACGTTTAGTCCCGTTTTTACCAGTTTCCATCCGTTTTTACCCATTTTTATTTTTTTTACACGTTTTTTATGTGTTATGACCCAAATAAAAATATAACCGATTTAATGAAACCGAACTAATCCAACAACACGATTTACACGTTTAGTCCCTTTTCATCCGTTTCCATACGTTTTTACCAATTTTTGTTTTTTTACACGTTTTTGTGTTTAATTAATCACCCGAATAAAAATATACCCGATTTAATGAAACCGAACTAATCCGACAACACGATTTACACGTTTAGTCCCTTTTTAACCCGTTTCCATCCGTTTTTACCCATTTTTGTTTGTTTTTACACGATTTTTATGTCTTATGACCCGAATAAAAATATAACCGATTTAATGAAACTGAACTAATCCGACAACATGATTTACACGTTTAGTCCCTTTTCATCCGTTTGCTTATGTTTTTACCCATTTTTGTTTGTTTTTACACGTTTTTGTGTTTAATTAATCACCCGAATAAAAATATATCCGATTTAATGAAACGGAACTAATTCGACAACACGATTTACACGTTTAGTCCTGTTTTTAACCGTTTCCATCCGTTTTTACCCATTTTTGTTTGTTTTTACACGTTTTTTATGTGTTTTGACCCGAATAAAAATATAACCGATTTAATGAAACCGAACTAATCCAACAACACGATTTACACGTTTAGTCTCTTTTCATCCGTTTCCATACGTTTTTACCCATTTTTGTTTGTTTTTACACGTTTTTGTGTTTAATTAATCACCCGAACAAAAATATATCCGATTTAATGAAACTGAACTAATCCGACAACACGATTTACACGTTTAGTCCCTTTTTTACCCGTTTCTATCCGTGTTTACCCATTTTTGTTTGTTTTTACACGTTTTTTTTTTGTGTTATGACCCGAATAAAAATATAACCGATTTAATGAAACTGAACTAATCCAACAACACGATTTACACGTGTAGTCCCTTTTCATCCGTTTCCATACGTTTTTACCCATTTTTGTTTTTTTACACGTTTTTGTGTTTAATTAATCACGCGAATAAAAATATAACCGATTTAATGAAACCGAACTAATCCGACAACACGATTTACACGTTTAGTCCCTTTTCATCCGTTTCCATACGTTTTTACCCATTTTTGTTTGTTTTTACACGTTTTTGTGTTTAATTAATCACCCGAATAAAAATATATCTTATTTAATGAAATCGAACTAATCCGACAACACGATTTACACGTTTAGTCCCTTTTTAACCCGTTTCCATCCGTTTTTACCCATTTTTGTTTGTTTTTACATGATTTTTATGTCTTATCACCCGAATAAAAATATGATCGATTTAATGAAACCGAACTAATCTGACAACACGATTTACACGTTTAGTCCCGTTTTTACCCGTTTCCATCCGTTTTTACCCATTTTTATTTTTTTTTACACGTTTTTTATGTGTTATGACCCAAATAAAAATATAACCGATTTAATGAAACCGAACTAATCCAACAACACGATTTACACGTTTAGTCCCTTTTCATTCGTTTCCATACGTTTTTACCAATTTTTGTTTTTTTACACGTTTTTGTGTTTATTTAATCACCCGAATAAAAATATACCCGATTTAATGAAACCGAACTAATCCGACAACACGATTTACACGTTTAGTCCCTTGTTAACCCGTTTCCATCCGTTTTTACCCATTTTTGTTTGTTTTTACACGATTTTTATGTCTTATGACCCGAATAAGAATATAACCGATTTAATGAAACCGAACTAATCCGACAACACGATTTACACGTTTAGTCCCTTTTCATCCGTTTCCATACGTTTTTACCCATTTTTGTTTGTTTTTACTATTTTTTTGTTTAATTAATCACCCGAATAAAAATATATCCGATTTAATGAAACCAAACTAATCCGACAACACGATTTACACGTTTAGTCCCTTTTTTACCCGTTTCCATCCGTTTTTACCCATTTTTGTTTGTTTTTACACGATTTTTATGTCTTATGACCCGAATAAAAATATAACCGATTTAATGAAACTGAACTAATCCGACAACACTATTTACACGTTTAGTCCCTTTTCATCCGTTTCCTTATGTTTTTACCCATTTTTGTTTGTTTTTACACGTTTTTGTGTTTAATTAATCACCCGAATAAAAATATATCCGATTTAATGAAACCAAACTAATTCGACAACACGATTTACACGTTTAGTCCCGTTTTTAACCGTTTCCATCCGTTTTTACCCATTTTTGTTTGTTTTTACACGTTTTTTATGTGTTATGACCCGAATAAAAATATAACCGATTTAATGAAACCGAACTAATCCAACAACACGATTTACACGTTTAGTCCCTTTTCATCCGTTTTCATACGTTTTTACCCATTTTTGTTTGTTTTTACACATTTTTGTGTTTAATTAATCACCCGAATAAAAATATATCCAATTTAATGAAACTGAACAAATCCGACAACACGATTTACACGTTAAGTCCCTTTTTTACCCGTTTCTATCCGTGTTTACCCATTTTTGTTTGTTTTTACACGTTTTTTTTTTGTGTTATGACCCGAATAAAAATATAACCGATTTAATGAAACCGAACTAATCCAACAACACGATTTACACGTTTAGTCCCTTTTCATCCGTTTCCATACGTTTTTATCCATTTTTGTTTTTTTACACGGTTTTGTGTTTAATTAATCACGCGAATAAAAATATAACCGATTTAATGAAACCGAACTAATCCGACAACACGATTTACACGTTTAGTCCCTTTTCATCCGTTTCCATACGTTTTTACCCATTTTTGTTTGTTTTTACACGTTTTTGTGTTTAATTAATCACCCGAATAAAAATATATCTTATTTAATGAAATCGAACTAATCCGACAACACGATTTACACGTTTAGTCCCTTTTTAACCCGTTTCCATCCGTTTTTACCCATTTTTGTTTGTTTTTACACGATTTTTATGTCTTATCACCCGAATAAAAATATGATCGATTTAATGAAACCGAACTAATCTGACAACACGATTTACACGTTTAGTCCCGTTTTTACCCGTTTCCATCCGTTTTTACCCATTTTTATTTTTTTTTACACGTTTTTTATGTGTTATGACCCAAATAAAAATATAACCGATTTAATGAAACCGAACTAATCCAACAACACGATTTACACGTTTAGTCCCTTTTCATCCGTTTCCATACGTTTTTACCAATTTTTGTTTTTTTACACGTTTTTGTGTTTAATTAATCACCCGAATAAAAATATACCCGATTTAATGAAACCGAACTAATCCGACAACACGATTTACACGTTTAGTCCCTTTTTAACCCGTTTCCATCCGTTTTTACCCATTTTTGTTTGTTTTTACACGATTTTTATGTCTTATGACCCGAATAAAAATATAACCGATTTAATGAAACTGAACTAATCCGACAACACGATTTACACGTTTAGTCCCTTTTCATCCGTTTGCTTATGTTTTTACCCATTTTTGTTTGTTTTTACACGTTTTTGTGTTTAATTAATCACCCGAATAAAAATATATCCGATTTAATGAAACCGAACTAATTCGACAACACGATTTACACGTTTAGTCCTGTTTTTAACCGTTTCCATCCGTTTTTACCCATTTTTGTTTGTTTTTACACGTTTTTTATGTGTTATGACCCGAATAAAAATATAACCGATTTAATGAAACCGAACTAATCCAACAACACGATTTACACGTTTAGTCTCTTTTCATCCGTTTCCATACGTTTTTACCCATTTTTGTTTGTTTTTACACGTTTTTGTGTTTAATTAATCACCCGAACAAAAATATATCCGATTTAATGAAACTGAACTAATCCGACAACACGATTTACACGTTTAGTCCCTTTTTTACCCGTTTCTATCCGTGTTTACCCATTTTTGTTTGTTTTTACACGTTTTTTTTTTGTGTTATGACCCGAATAAAAATATAACCGATTTAATGAAACTGAACTAATCCAACAACACGATTTACACGTTTAGTCCCTTTTCATCCGTTTCCATACGTTTTTACCCATTTTTGTTTTTTTACACGTTTTTGTGTTTAATTAATCACGCGAATAAAAATATAACCGATTTAATGAAACCGAACTAATCCGACAACACGATTTACACGTTTAGTCCCTTTTCATCCGTTTCCATACGTTTTTACCCATTTTTGTTTGTTTTTACACGTTTTTGTGTTTAATTAATCACCCGAATAAAAATATATCTTATTTAATGAAATCGAACTAATCCGACAACACGATTTACACGTTTAGTCCCTTTTTAACCCGTTTCCATCCGTTTTTACCCATTTTTGTTTGTTTTTACACGATTTTTATGTCTTATCACCCGAATAAAAATATGATCGATTTAATGAAACCGAACTAATCTGACAACACGATTTACACGTTTAGTCCCGTTTTTACCCGTTTCCATCCGTTTTTACCCATTTTTATTTTTTTTTACACGTTTTTTATGTGTTATGACCCAAATAAAAATATAACCGATTTAATGAAACCGAACTAATCCAACAACACGATTTACACGTTTAGTCCCTTTTCATTCGTTTCCGTACGTTTTTACCAATTTTTGTTTTTTTACACGTTTTTGTGTTTAATTAATCACCCGAATAAAAATATACCCGATTTAATGAAACCGAACTAATCCGACAACACGATTTACACGTTTAGTCCCTTTTCATCCGTTTCCATACGTTTTTACCCATTTTTGTTTGTTTTTACACGTTTTTGTGTTTAATTAATCACCCGAATAAAAATATATCTTATTTAATGAAATCGAACTAATCCGACAACACGATTTACACGTTTAGTCCCTTTTTAACCCGTTTCCATCCGTTTTTACCCATTTTTGTTTGTTTTTACACGATTTTTATGTCTTATCACCCGAATAAAAATATGATCGATTTAATGAAACCGAACTAATCTGACAACACGATTTACACGTTTAGTCCCGTTTTTACCCGTTTCCATCCGTTTTTACCCATTTTTATTTTTTTTACACGTTTTTTATGTGTTATGACCCAAATAAAAATATAACCGATTTAATGAAACCGAACTAATCCAACAACACGATTTACACGTTTAGTCCCTTTTCATCCGTTTCCATACGTTTTTACCAATTTTTGTTTTTTTTACACGTTTTTGTGTTTAATTAATCACCCGAATAAAAATATACCCGATTTAATGAAACCGAACTAATCCGACAACACGATTTACACGTTTAGTCCCTTTTTAACCCGTTTCCATCCGTTTTTACCCATTTTTGTTTGTTTTTACACGATTTTTATGTCTTATGACCCGAATAAAAATATAACCGATTTAATGAAACTGAACTAATCCGACAACACGATTTACACGTTTAGTCCCTTTTCATCCGTTTGCTTATGTTTTTACCCATTTTTGTTTGTTTTTACACGTTTTTGTGTTTAATTAATCACCCGAATAAAAATATATCCGATTTAATGAAACCGAACTAATTCGACAACACGATTTACACGTTTAGTCCTGTTTTTAACCGTTTCCATCCGTTTTTACCCATTTTTGTTTGTTTTTACACGTTTTTTATGTGTTTTGACCCGAATAAAAATATAACCGATTTAATGAAACCGAACTAATCCAACAACACGATTTACACGTTTAGTCTCTTTTCATCCGTTTCCATACGTTTTTACCCATTTTTGTTTGTTTTTACACGTTTTTGTGTTTAATTAATCACCCGAACAAAAATATATCCGATTTAATGAAACTGAACTAATCCGACAACACGATTTACACGTTTAGTCCCTTTTTTACCCGTTTCTATCCGTGTTTACCCATTTTTGTTTGTTTTTACACGTTTTTTTTTTTGTGTTATGACCCGAATAAAAATATAACCGATTTAATGAAACTGAACTAATCCAACAACACGATTTACACGTGTAGTCCCTTTTCATCCGTTTCCATACGTTTTTACCCATTTTTGTTTTTTTACACGTTTTTGTGTTTAATTAATCACGCGAATAAAAATATAACCGATTTAATGAAACCGAACTAATCCGACAACACGATTTACACGTTTAGTCCCTTTTCATCCGTTTCCATACGTTTTTACCCATTTTTGTTTGTTTTTACACGTTTTTGTGTTTAATTAATCACCCGAATAAAAATATATCTTATTTAATGAAATCGAACTAATCCGACAACACGATTTACACGTTTAGTCCCTTTTTAACCCGTTTCCATCCGTTTTTACCCATTTTTGTTTGTTTTTACACGATTTTTATGTCTTATCACCCGAATAAAAATATGATCGATTTAATGAAACCGAACTAATCTGACAACACGATTTACACGTTTAGTCCCGTTTTTACCCGTTTCCATCCGTTTTTACCCATTTTTATTTTTTTTTACACGTTTTTTATGTGTTATGACCCAAATAAAAATATAACCGATTTAATGAAACCGAACTAATCCAACAACACGATTTACACGTTTAGTCCCTTTTCATTCGTTTCCATACGTTTTTACCAATTTTTGTTTTTTTACACGTTTTTGTGTTTATTTAATCACCCGAATAAAAATATACCCGATTTAATGAAACCGAACTAATCCGACAACACGATTTACACGTTTAGTCCCTTGTTAACCCGTTTCCATCCGTTTTTACCCATTTTTGTTTGTTTTTACACGATTTTTATGTCTTATGACCCGAATAAGAATATAACCGATTTAATGAAACCGAACTAATCCGACAACACGATTTACACGTTTAGTCCCTTTTCATCCGTTTCCATACGTTTTTACCCATTTTTGTTTGTTTTTACTATTTTTTTGTTTAATTAATCACCCGAATAAAAATATACCCTATTTAATGAAACCAAACTAATCCGACAACACGATTTACACGTTTAGTCCCTTTTTTACCCGTTTCCATCCGTTTTTACCCATTTTTGTTTGTTTTTACACGATTTTTATGTCTTATGACCCGAATAAAAATATAACCGATTTAATGAAACTGAACTAATCCGACAACACTATTTACACGTTTAGTCCCTTTTCATCCGTTTCCTTATGTTTTTACCCATTTTTGTTTGTTTTTACACGTTTTTGTGTTTAATTAATCACCCGAATAAAAATATATCCGATTTAATGAAACCAAACTAATTCGACAACACGATTTACACGTTTAGTCCCGTTTTTAACCGTTTCCATCCGTTTTTACCCATTTTTGTTTGTTTTTACACGTTTTTTATGTGTTATGACCCGAATAAAAATATAACCGATTTAATGAAACCGAACTAATCCAACAACACGATTTACACGTTTAGTCCCTTTTCATCCGTTTTCATACGTTTTTACCCATTTTTGTTTGTTTTTACACATTTTTGTGTTTAATTAATCACCCGAATAAAAATATATCCAATTTAATGAAACTGAACAAATCCGACAACACGATTTACACGTTAAGTCCCTTTTTTACCCGTTTCTATCCGTGTTTACCCATTTTTGTTTGTTTTTACACGTTTTTTTTTTTGTGTTATGACCCGAATAAAAATATAACCGATTTAATGAAACCGAACTAAACCAACAACACGATTTACACGTTTAGTCCCTTTTCATCCGTTTCCATACGTTTTTACCCATTTTTGTTTTTTTACACGGTTTTGTGTTTAATTAATCACGCGAATAAAAATATAACCGATTTAATGAAACCGAACTAATCCGACAACACGATTTACACGTTTAGTCCCTTTTCATCCGTTTCCATACGTTTTTACCCATTTTTGTTTGTTTTTACACGTTTTTGTGTTTAATTAATCACCCGAATAAAAATATATCTTATTTAATGAAATCGAACTAATCCGACAACACGATTTACACGTTTAGTCCCTTTTTAACCCGTTTCCATCCGTTTTTACCCATTTTTGTTTGTTTTTACACGATTTTTATGTCTTATCACCCGAATAAAAATATGATCGATTTAATGAAACCGAACTAATCTGACAACACGATTTACACGTTTAGTCCCGTTTTTACCCGTTTCCATCCGTTTTTACCCATTTTTATTTTTTTTTACACGTTTTTTATGTGTTATGACCCAAATAAAAATATAACCGATTTAATGAAACCGAACTAATCCAACAACACGATTTACACGTTTAGTCCCTTTTCATCCGTTTCCATACGTTTTTACCAATTTTTGTTTTTTTACACGTTTTTGTGTTTAATTAATCACCCGAATAAAAATATACCCGATTTAATAAAACCGAACTAATCCGACAACACGATTTACACGTTTAGTCCCTTTTTAACCCGTTTCCATCCGTTTTTACCCATTTTTGTTTGTTTTTACACGATTTTTATGTCTTATGACCCGAATAAAAATATAACCGATTTAATGAAACTGAACTAATCCGACAACACGATTTACACGTTTAGTCCCTTTTCATCCGTTTGCTTATGTTTTTACCCATTTTTGTTTGTTTTTACACGTTTTTGTGTTTAATTAATCACCCGAATAAAAATATATCCGATTTAATGAAACCGAACTAATTCGACAACACGATTTACACGTTTAGTCCTGTTTTTAACCGTTTCCATCCGTTTTTACCCATTTTTGTTTGTTTTTACACGTTTTTTATGTGTTATGACCCGAATAAAAATATAACCGATTTAATGAAACCGAACTAATCCAACAACACGATTTACACGTTTAGTCTCTTTTCATCCGTTTCCATACGTTTTTACCCATTTTTGTTTGTTTTTACACGTTTTTGTGTTTAATTAATCACCCGAACAAAAATATATCCGATTTAATGAAACTGAACTAATCCGACAACACGATTTACACGTTTAGTCCCTTTTTTTACCCGTTTCTATCCGTGTTTACCCATTTTTGTTTGTTTTTACACGTTTTTTTTTTGTGTTATGACCCGAATAAAAATATAACCGATTTAATGAAACTGAACTAATCCAACAACACGATTTACACGTTTAGTCCCTTTTCATCCGTTTCCATACGTTTTTACCCATTTTTGTTTTTTTACACGTTTTTGTGTTTAATTAATCACGCGAATAAAAATATAACCGATTTAATGAAACCGAACTAATCCGACAACACGATTTACACGTTTAGTCCCTTTTCATCCGTTTCCATACGTTTTTACCCATTTTTGTTTGTTTTTACACGTTTTTGTGTTTAATTAATCACCCGAATAAAAATATATCTTATTTAATGAAATCGAACTAATCCGACAACACGATTTACACGTTTAGTCCCTTTTTAACCCGTTTCCATCCGTTTTTACCCATTTTTGTTTGTTTTTACACGATTTTTATGTCTTATCACCCGAATAAAAATATGATCGATTTAATGAAACCGAACTAATCTGACAACACGATTTACACGTTTAGTCCCGTTTTTACCCGTTTCCATCCGTTTTTACCCATTTTTATTTTTTTTTACACGTTTTTTATGTGTTATGACCCAAATAAAAATATAACCGATTTAATGAAACCGAACTAATCCAACAACACGATTTACACGTTTAGTCCCTTTTCATTCGTTTCCGTACGTTTTTACCAATTTTTGTTTTTTTACACGTTTTTGTGTTTAATTAATCACCCGAATAAAAATATACCCGATTTAATGAAACCGAACTAATCCGACAACACGATTTACACGTTTAGTCCCTTGTTAACCCGTTTCCATCCGTTTTTACCCATTTTTGTTTGTTTTTACACGATTTTTATGTCTTATGACCCGAATAAGAATATAACCGATTTAATGAAACCGAACTAATCCGACAACACGATTTACACGTTTAGTCCCTTTTCATCCGTTTCCATACGTTTTTACCCATTTTTGTTTGTTTTTACTATTTTTTTGTTTAATTAATCACCCGAATAAAAATATACCCGATTTAATGAAACCAAACTAATCCGACAACACGATTTACACGTTTAGTCCCTTTTTTACCCGTTTCCATCCGTTTTTTACCCATTTTTGTTTGTTTTTACACGATTTTTATGTCTTATGACCCGAATAAAAATATAACCGATTTAATGAAACTGAACTAATCCGACAACACTATTTACACGTTTAGTCCCTTTTCATCCGTTTCCTTATGTTTTTACCCATTTTTGTTTGTTTTTACACGTTTTTGTGTTTAATTAATCACCCGAATAAAAATATATCCGATTTAATGAAACCAAACTAATTCGACAACACGATTTACACGTTTAGTCCCGTTTTTAACCGTTTCCATCCGTTTTTACCCATTTTTGTTTGTTTTTACACGTTTTTTATGTGTTATGACCCGAATAAAAATATAACCGATTTAATGAAACCGAACTAATCCAACAACACGATTTACACGTTTAGTCCCTTTTCATCCGTTTTCATACGTTTTTACCCATTTTTGTTTGTTTTTACACATTTTTGTGTTTAATTAATCACCCGAATAAAAATATATCCAATTTAATGAAACTGAACAAATCCGACAACACGATTTACACGTTAAGTCCCTTTTTTACCCGTTTCTATCCGTGTTTACCCATTTTTGTTTGTTTTTACACGTTTTTTTTTTGTGTTATGACCCGAATAAAAATATAACCGATTTAATGAAACCGAACTAATCCAACAACACGATTTACACGTTTAGTCCCTTTTCATCCGTTTCCATACGTTTTTACCCATTTTTGTTTTTTTACACGGTTTTGTGTTTAATTAATCACGCGAATAAAAATATAACCGATTTAATGAAACCGAACTAATCCGACAACACGATTTACACGTTTAGTCCCTTTTCATCCGTTTCCATACGTTTTTACCCATTTTTGTTTGTTTTTACACGTTTTTGTGTTTAATTAATCACCCGAATAAAAATATATCTTATTTAATGAAATCGAACTAATCCGACAACACGATTTACATGTTTAGTCCCTTTTTAACCCGTTTCCATCCGTTTTTACCCATTTTTGTTTGTTTTTACACGATTTTTATGTCTTATCACCCGAATAAAAATATGATCGATTTAATGAAACCGAACTAATCTGACAACACGATTTACACGTTTAGTCCCGTTTTTACCCGTTTCCATCCGTTTTTACCCATTTTTATGTTTTTTTACACGTTTTTTATGTGTTATGACCCAAATAAAAATATAACCGATTTAATGAAACCGAACTAATCCAACAACACGATTTACACGTTTAGTCCCTTTTCATCCGTTTCCATACGTTTTTAACAATTTTTGTTTTTTTACACGTTTTTGTGTTTAATTAATCACCCGAATAAAAATATACCCGATTTAATGAAACCGAACTAATCCGACAACACGATTTACACGTTTAGTCCCTTTTTAACTCGTTTCCAACCGTTTTTACCCATTTTTGTTTGCTTTTACACGATTTTTATGTCTTATGACCCGAATAAGAATATAACCGATTTAATGAAACCGAACTAATCCGACAACACGATTTACACGTTTAGTCCCTTTTCATCCGTTTCCATACGTTTTTACCCATTTTTGTTTGTTTTTACTATTTTTTTGTTTAATTAATCACCCGAATAAAAATATATCCGATTTAATGAAACCAAACTAATCCGACAACACGATTTACACGTTTAGTCCCTTTTTTACCCGTTTCCATCCGTTTTTACCCATTTTTGTTTGTTTTTACACGATTTTTATGTCTTATGACCCGAATAAAAATATAACCAATTTAATGAAACTGAACTAATCCGACAACACTATTTACACGTTTAGTCCATTTTCATCCGTTTCCTTATGTTTTTACCCATTTTTGTTTGTTTTTACACGTTTTTGTGTTTAATTAATCACCCGAATAAAAATATATCCGATTTAATGAAACCAAACTAATTCGATAATACGATTTACACGTTTAGTCCCGTTTTTAACCGTTTCCATCCGTTTTTACCCATTTTTGTTTGTTTTTACACGTTTTTTATGTGTTATGACCCGAATAAAAATATAACCGATTTAATGAAACCGAACTAATCCAACAACACGATTTACACGTTTAGTCCCTTTTCATCCGTTTCCATACGTTTTTACCCATTTTTGTTTGTTTTTACACATTTTTGTGTTTAATTAATCACCCGAATAAAAATATATCCGATTTAATGAAACTGAACTAATCCGACAATACGATTTACACGTTTAGTCCCTTTTTTACCCGTTTCTATCCGTGTTTACCCATTTTTGTTTGTTTTTACACGTTTTTTTTTTTGTGTTTTGACCCGAATAAAAATATGACCGATTTAATGAAACCGAACTAATCCAACAACACGATTTACACGTTTAGTCCCTTTTCATCCGTTTCCATACGTTTTTACCCATTTTTGTTTTTTTACACGTTTTTGTGTTTAATTAATCACCCGAATAAAAATATATCTTATTTAATGAAATCGAACTAATCCGACAACACGATTTACACGTTTAGTCCCTTTTTAACCCGTTTCCATCCGTTTTTACCCATTTTTGTTTGTTTTTACACGATTTTTATGTCTTATCACCCGAATAAAAATATGACCGATTTAATGAAACCGAACTAATCTGACAACACGATTTACACGTTTAGTCCCGTTTTTACCCGTTTCCATCCGTTTTTACCCATTTTTATTTTTTTTACACGTTTTTTATGTGTTATGACCCAAATAAAAATATAACCGATTTAATGAAACCGAACTAATACAACAACACGATTTACACGTTTAGTCCCTTTTCATCCGTTTCCATACGTTTTTACCAATTTTTGTTTTTTTACACGTTTTTGTGTTTAATTAATCACCCGAATAAAAATATATCCGATTTAATGAAACCGAACTAATCCGACAACACGATTTACACGTTTAGTCCCTTTTTAACCCGTTTCCATCCGTTTTTACCCATTTTTGTTTGTTTTTACACGATTTTTATGTCTTATGACCCGAATAAGAATATAACCGATTTAATGAAACCGAACTAATCCGACAACACGATTTACACGTTTAGTCCCTTTTCATCCGTTTCCATACGTTTTTACCCATTTTTGTTTGTTTTTACTATTTTTTTGTTTAATTAATCACCCGAATAAAAATATATCCGATTTAATGAAACCAAACTAATCCGATAACACGATTTACACGTTTAGTCCCTTTTTTACCCGTTTCCATCCGTTTTTACCCATTTTTGTTTGTTTTTACACGATTTTTATGTCTTATGACCCGAATAAAAATATAACCGATTTAATGAAACTGAACTAATCCGACAACACGATTTACACGTTTAGTCCCTTTTCATCCGTTTCCTTATGTTTTTACCCATTTTTGTTTGTTTTTACACGTTTTTGTGTTTAATTAATCACCCGAATAAAAATATATCCGATTTAATGAAACCAAACTAATTCGACAACACGATTTACACGTTTAGTCCCATTTTTAACCGTTTCCATCCGTTTTTACCCATTTTTGTTTGTTTTTACACGTTTTTTATGTGTTATGACCCAAATAAAAATATAACCGATTTAATGAAACCGAACTAATCCAACAACACGATTTACACGTTTAGTCCCTTTTCATCCGTTTCCATACGTTTTTAACAATTTTTGTTTTTTTACACGTTTTTGTGTTTAATTAATCACCCGAATAAAAATATATCCGATTTAATGAAACTGAACTAATCCGACAATACGATTTACACGTTTAGTCCCTTTTTTACCCGTTTCTATCCGTGTTTACCCATTTTTGTTTGTTTTTACACGTTTTTTTTTTGTGTTTTGACCCGAATAAAAATATGACCGATTTAATGAAACCGAACTAATCCAACAACACGATTTACACGTTTAGTCCCTTTTCATCCGTTTCCATACGTTTTTACCCATTTTTGTTTTTTTACACGTTTTTGTGTTTAATTAATCACCCGAATAAAAATATATCTTATTTAATGAAATCGAACTAATCCGACAACACGATTTACACGTTTAGTCCCTTTTTAACCCGTTTCCATCCGTTTTTACCCATTTTTGTTTGTTTTTACACGATTTTTATGTCTTATCACCCGAATAAAAATATGACCGATTTAATGAAACCGAACTAATCTGACAACACGATTTACACGTTTAGTCCCGTTTTTACCCGTTTCCATCCGTTTTTACCCATTTTTATTTTTTTTACACGTTTTTTATGTTTTATGACCCAAATAAAAATATAACCGATTTAATGAAACCGAACTAATCCAACAACACGATTTACACGTTTAGTCCCTTTTCATCCGTTTCCATACGTTTTTACCAATTTTTGTTTTTTTACACGTTTTTGTGTTTAATTAATCACCCGAATAAAAATATATCCGATTTAATGAAACCGAACTAATCCGACAACACGATTTACACGTTTAGTCCCTTTTTAACCCGTTTCCATCCGTTTTTACCCATTTTTGTTTGTTTTTACACGATTTTTATGTCTTATGACCCGAATAAGAATATAACCGATTTAATGAAACCGAACTAATCCGACAACACGATTTACACGTTTAGTCCCTTTTCATCCGTTTCCATACGTTTTTACCCATTTTTGTTTGTTTTTACTATTTTTTTGTTTAATTAATCACCCGAATAAAAATATATCCGATTTAATGAAACCAAACTAATCCGACAACACGATTTACACGTTTAGTCCCTTTTTTACCCGTTTCCATCCGTTTTTACCCATTTTTGTTTGTTTTTACACGATTTTTATGTCTTATGACCCGAATAAAAATATAACCGATTTAATGAAACTGAACTAATCCGACAACACGATTTACACGTTTAGTCCCTTTTCATCCGTTTCCTTATGTTTTTACCCATTTTTGTTTGTTTTTACACGTTTTTGTGTTTAATTAATCACCCGAATAAAAATATATCCGATTTAATGAAACCAAACTAATTCGACAACACGATTTACACGTTTAGTCCCATTTTTAACCGTTTCCATCCGTTTTTACCCATTTTTGTTTGTTTTTACACGTTTTTTATGTGTTATGACCCGAATAAAAATATAACCGATTTAATGAAACCGAACTAATCCAACAACACGATTTACACCTTTAGTCCGTTTTCATCCGTTTCCATACGTTTTTACCCATTTTTGTTTGTTTTTACACATTTTTGTGTTTAATTAATCACCCGAATAAAAATATATCCGATTTAATGAAACTGAACTAATCCGACAACACGATTTACACGTTTAGTCCCTTTTTTACCCGTTTCTATCCGTGTTTACCCATTTTTGTTTGTTTTTACACGTTTTTTTTTTTGTGTTATGACCCGAATAAAAATATAACCGATTTAATGAAACCGAACTAATCCAACAACACGATTTACACGTTTAGTCCCTTTTCATCCGTTTCCATACGTTTTTACCCATTTTTGTTTTTTTACACGTTTTTGTGTTTAATTAATCACGCGAATAAAAATATAACCGATTTAATGAAACCGAACTAATCCGACAACACGATTTACACGTTTAGTCTCTTTTCATCCGTTTCCATACGTTTTTACCCATTTTTGTTTGTTTTTACACGTTTTTGTGTTTAATTAATCACCCGAATAAAAATATTTCTTATTTAATGAAATCGAACTAATCCGACAACACGATTTACACGTTTAGTCCCTTTTTAACCCGTTTCCATCCGTTTTTACCCATTTTTGTTTGTTTTTACACGATTTTTATGTCTTATCACCCAAATAAAAATATGACCGATTTAATGAAACCGAACTAATTTGACAACACGATTTACACGTTTAGTCCCGTTTTTACCCGTTTCCATCCGTTTTTACCCATTTTTATTTTTTTTACACGTTTTTTATGTGTTATGACCCAAATAAAAATATAACCGATTTAATGAAACCGAACTAATCCAACAACACGATTTACACGTTTAGTCCCTTTTCATCCGTTTCCATACGTTTTTACCAATTTTTGTTTTTTTACACGTTTTTGTGTTTAATTAATCACCCGAATAAAAATATATCCGATTTAATGAAACCGAACTAATCCGACAACACGATTTACACGTTTAGTCCCTTTTTAACCCGTTTCCATCCGTTTTTACCCATTTTTGTTTGTTTTTACACGATTTTTATGTCTTATGACCCGAATAAGAATATAACCGATTTAATGAAACCGAACTAATCCGACAACACGATTTACACGTTTAGTCCCTTTTCATCCGTTTCCATACGTTTTTACCCATTTTTGTTTGTTTTTACTATTTTTTTGTTTAATTAATCACCCGAATAAAAATATATCCGATTTAATGAAACCAAACTAATCCGACAACACAATTTACACGTTTAGTCCCTTTTAAACCCGTTTCCATCCGTTTTTACCCATTTTTGTTTGTTTTTACACGATTTTTATGTCTTATGACCCGAATAAAAATATAACCGATTTAATGAAACTGAACTAATCCGACAACACGATTTACACGTTTAGTCCCTTTTCATCCGTTTCCTTATGTTTTTACCCATTTTTGTTTGTTTTTACACGTTTTTGTGTTTAATTAATCACCCGAATAAAAATATATCCGATTTAATGAAACCAAACTAATTCGACAACACGATTTACACGTTTAGTCCCGTTTTTAACCGTTTCCATCCGTTTTTACCAATTTTTGTTTGTTTTTACACGTTTTTTATGTGTTATGACCCGAATAAAAATATAACCGATTTAATGAAACCGAACTAATCCAACAACACGATTTACACCTTTAGTCCCTTTTCATCCGTTTCCATACGTTTTTACCTATTTTTGTTTGTTCTTACACATTTTTGTGTTTAATTAATCACCCGAATAAAAATATATCCGATTTAATGAAACTGAACTAATCCGACAACACGATTTACACGTTTAGTCCCTTTTTTACCCGTTTCTATCCGTGTTTACCCATTTTTGTTTGTTTTTACACGTTTTTTTTTTGTGTTATGACCCGAATAAAAATATAACCGATTTAATGAAACCGAACTAATCCAACAACATGATTTACACGTTTAGTCCCTTTTCATCCATTTCCATACGTTTTTACCCATTTTTGTTTTTTTACACGTTTTTGTGTTTAATTAATCACGCGAATAAAAATATAACCGATTTAATGAAACCGAACTAATCCGACAACACGATTTACACGTTTAGTCCCTTTTCATCCGTTTCCATACGTTTTTACCCATTTTTGTTTGTTTTTACACGTTTTTGTGTTTAATTAATCACCCGAATAAAAATATATCTTATTTAATGAAATCGAACTAATCCGACAACACGATTTACACGTTTAGTCCCTTTTTAACCCGTTTCCATCCGTTTTTACCCATTTTTGTTTGTTTTTACACGATTTTTATATCTTATCACCCGAATAAAAATATGACAGATTTAATGAAACCGAACTAATCTGACAACACGATTTACACGTTTAGTCCCGTTTTTACCCGTTTCCATCCGTTTTTACCCATTTTTATTTTTTTTACACGTTTTTTATGTGTTATGACCCAAATAAAAATATAACCGATTTAATGAAACCGAACTAATCCAACAACATGATTTACAGGTTTAGTCCCTTTTCATCCGTTTCCATACGTTTTTACCAATTTTTGTTTTTTTACACGTTTTTGTGTTTAATTAATCACCCGAATAAAAATATATCTGATTTAATGAAACCGAACTAATCCGACAACATGATTTACACGTTTAGTCCCTTTTTAACCCGTTTCCATCCGTTTTTACCCATCTTTGTTTGTTTTTACACGATTTTTATGTCTTATGACCCGAATAAGAATATAACCGATTTAATGAAACCGAACTAATCCGACAACACGATTTACACGTTTAGTCCCTTTTCATCCGTTTCCATACGTTTTTACCCATTTTTGTTTGTTTTTACTATTTTTTTGTTTAATTAATCACCCGAATAAAAATATATCCGATTTAATGAAACCAAACTAATCCGACAACACGATTTACACGTTTAGTCCCTTTTTTCCCCGTTTCCATCTGTTTTTACCCATTTTTGTTTGTTTTTACACGATTTTTATGTCTTATGACCCGAATAAAAATATAACCGATTTAATGAAACTGAACTAATCCGACAACACGATTTACACGTTTAGTCCCTTTTCATCCGTTTCCTTATGTTTTTACCCATTTTTGTTTGTTTTTACACGTTTTTGTGTTTAATTAATCACCCGAATAAAAATATATCCGATTTAATGAAACCAAACTAATTCGACAACACGATTTACACGTTTAGTCCCGTTTTTAACCGTTTCTATCCGTTTTTACCCATTTTTGTTTGTTTTTACACGTTTTTTATATGTTATGACCCGAATAAAAATATAACCGATTTAATGAAACCGAACTAATCCAACAACACGATTTACACGTTTAGTCCCTTTTCATCCGTTTCCATACGTTTTTACCCATTTTTGTTTGTTTTTACACATTTTTGTGTTTAATTAATCACCCGAATAAAAATATATCCGATTTAATGAAACTGAACTAATCCGACAACACGATTTACACGTTTAGTCCCTTTTTTACCCGTTTCTATCCGTTTTTACCCATTTTTGTTTGTTATTACACGTTTTTTTATGTGTTATGACCCGAATAAAAATATAACCGATTTAATGAAACCGAACTAATCCAACAACACGATTTACACGTTTATTCCCTTTTCATCCGTTTCCATACGTTTTTACCCATTTTTGTTTTTTTACACGTTTTTGTGTTTAATTAATCACGCGAATAAAAATATAACCGATTTAATGAAACCGAACAAATCCGACAACACGATTTACACGTTTAGTCCCTTTTCATCCGTTTCCATACGTTTTTACCCATTTTTGTTTTTTTACACGTTTTTGTGTTTAATTAATCACCCGAATAAAAATATATCTGATTTAATGAAACCGAACTAATCCGACAACACGATTTACACGTTTAGTCCCTTTTTTACCCGTTTCCATCCGTTTTTACCCATTTTTGTTTGTTTTTACACGATTTTTATGGCTTATGACCCGAATAAAAATATAACCGATTTAATGAAACTGAACTAATCCGACAACACGATTTACACGTTTAGTCCCTTTTCATCCGTTTCCACACGTTTTTACCCGTTTCCATCCGGTTTTACCCATTTTTGTTGGTTTTTACACGTTTTTTATGTGTTATGACCCGAATAAAAATATAACCGATTTGTTAGAAACTTTTTAAGTCTTTCTTTTATAACTTTGACCTTAAATATTTTTATTTGTGTTGTATAATATTTGATGAAAATTATACTAATGAAAATACATTTAAATTAAAACACAATCCATCCATCTAAAAGTATTATATAACACAAGATAGAAAAGTTAAGGTGAAAGTTGTAAAAGAAATACTTAAAGGGTAAAACAACAACAATATTGGGACTTAGTATTTATCATCATCTATGATTATTGTTTTAACTTTTATTTACTCTCCTCGTTTTTCTGAAGAAGCCGCCTGACTCAATAGTACTCATGATATTGGAGAAAAGAAAAGTAGTTTGTGTTCATAAGCGAAATTTTTTGAAAATAATTTAGAAGAATTTGGATCCAAAATTTTGATCCAAAATTTTTAAATCACCTAATTATATGGCATTTAACATAAATAAGAGCCCATATTCATGAAAATACCCTGTTTTGTCTCCTAATTAAACTAAACACTGCAAGCAAAACACAAAAATCAAATCTTCAATCACCATTACTCTCCAAGCCATAATCATTTTCTTGTACACATTGTTGCTCAAGAGTCGTCATGGAAATGATTGAAAACATTGATACTGATATTTTGCTTCCAGATAATGAAGCTGGTGTTAACATAATACAGTATGAGGACGAAACATATTCTTCATCTGATGAAGAAAATAACATCCAATTAAATCGAAAACTATCTAATAGGGGCATAACCAGGCTAGCTAAGTTTCGCCTTCAATATGGCCATCCTGGTCAAATAAAGCACAAGGTAACCATCGATGCGTTGAATAGGGTTACATGATTAAACAGAGCACTGTTTGCGAGTTTTTTAGGAGATGTGGTTCGTAAGCACATAGGTTTGAAGGTTCTATCCTAGAAAAAGGTGGATAAAGAATCAAGACAAAAATTATCGGATGAAATTACGGTACATATATACTAATTTTTAACCCAATATATAAGTTTAATTTATCAATTATCTACAACTAATTAAAAGAATTGTGTTAATCTTTGCAGCGATATTTTGATGTTGACGTGACATTCAAAAAGGTAGTAATGAATCGTCTTGGTCAACTGATAAGGAATTACATAATGAAACTCCGGGAAAAATACATATTGCCCAACCTAGATACACCTGAGAAAATGAATGAAAAGCCGGAAAAATATAGTACAATTATGACACAAGAACAATGGGTTGAGTTTGTAACCTACACGACCACCAATGAAAACAAGGTTTTAATTAGTCATTTTTATTTAAGTTTATATTTCATTTCATAATTTTTAGTTTGCAGCATTACCGCATATCTAAATGCCTTATGATTTTGTGTTTTTAGGAGAAATCAGATAAAGCTAAACTGTCGCGTTCCAAAAATATTTATCAGCATAAAATGGGACGAGGTGGATATGTTTATGTTAAAGAGAAAATGGTAAGGTTATACATACTGTTTGTTTTACTAATTGATCAGACTCGATTATCTTGGTTTAACTTTACATATATGTGTATGCCTTTGATGTCCATTAGATCGAAGAAAAAAAAGAAATTGAAGCAGATGTTGAACCGCCGCGTGGTGTATTGTGGGTCAAAGGAAGGCAAAACAAAGACGGAGAATCTCCAGATGCTGAGATTAGTTCGGTGGCAGATAAACTTGTAAATTTGACTGCAAATTCTATTATTATGCTTATATACCAGCAGCATTAACTTTGTACTAGCCGTACTAACTTGTATACTAGCAGTACTAACTTTTAATACCAACAATTCCCACATTTTTTTGCAGAAAGAAGCTGATGAAAAGATCAACGAATGAACCTTGGAAGTTGATGATGGCACTGATGCCATGACAGTTGTGTTTGGTAAGGAAAAGGGAGGTTATGCAAGAGGAGTGGGAAATGGAGTTACATACAAGAGGTATTTTAATCTTCCTCGTACCAGAAAACAAACTGATGAAAGAATTGAGTTACTTCAAACTCAACTTGATAATGAGAGAAGCGAGCGTAAAAAAAAAGATCTACTGCTCAAGAAACTGTCCACCGAGATGACAGAAAAAGATGACCAGGTCAAGAAATTGTCCGCTGAGATGGCAGATACAAAAGGAATGGTTTCTAAAATGCTGAGTCTTTTGAGTTCACAAGGGATTCAGTTGGATATGGCATCTCAATTTCCATTAGATTCAGATGTAAGCCATTTCTTATGTTGTTAACAATTTCATTTTCTAATGCTAACACCAATGTATTTCTTAATTTAATTTAATTATATTGCAGGTGACGACTCCAATGGCCATTGATAATATAGATATCACCGCTAATGATCATCAGGTGGTCGATGGAACTCAGTCCAGTGTTGGTGTACGTGCACGTGATAAAGATGTGATAATTCAGAAGAAGCTTACTGGGATTGAAACTTTGGAACCGGTAATGGAAACAATGGTAAGGAGTAAAACATTATCCCCCTTTAATTTGATTTTTTAATTTTACCTACATGACTAATGTACCGTGTTTTATATATACATATAGGAACGTGTTAAAAATGTTAAGAAAACACCAAAGACACGACAAAACGGGTATGCAGATTTCCAATCGCAAGGAGATACATATCCAACAAAAGAACTACCAAAAGTATGTATTTCAACATGTTTCTTGTTATTTTTTTTAAATAATGTACCGTGTTTTATATATACGTATAGGAACCTGTTATAAATGTCGTACCTAAGAAAACGGGTAAGTCACGACGAAACGGCTCACCAGCTTCCCTATCGCAGGATAATGTGTCTCCAACAACACAAGCACAAGTATGTATTTCAACATGTTTCTTCTTGTTATTCTTAAATTTGTTTAAATAATTTTTGATATATACGTATGCAAAAATTCTTTTTTTTAGATAATCAATTGCAAACTGTGGCACATATAGAAAACAAATATCGTTGCTTTGGGTCGCATACACAACATTCCAGGAAAACAAATGCTACATAACCAACCACTCCCAACTGATTGCTACAGAGTCTCAATTGATAAATCGTTAGTGGATGCAACATGCATACCGGACGTAGGGAATATTGGGTTAAAAACAGTTAGGGAAGGCGTAGGTTGTTTCTTTGCCTGGCCAAAGGATCAAGTTATTCTTGTTGATCATGAGGAGGTACATACATGTGTTTTTTCAACCTACATATATATATATATATATATATATATATATATATATATATATATATATATATATATATATATATATATATATATATATATATATTTCTTCATATTAAATTCAATGTTTGATACAAGCGTCTTTTGTTTACTACAGGTTACACCACCAACTACGAAACCAAAAGTTAGTGAAAACATTATTCCTGGACGAAAATTACAAGCGAAGCGCAAAAGTTATGTCTCTAGTGCAGAAGTGCAAAAGCAAGCTAAGGGGGGTCCGGGGAAGATTCAAAAGGTTTTAACTTATAGTAGTTGAGAATTTCATTATATGCGACATTAAAATTCTATATATATTTTTTTCATTTATATACATTCGAGTTTTATAGAATTTGAAATTGCTTTTTGTTTTTAATTCTGTTTTATTTATATACTAGCAGTAGTAACTCTGATCCAGCAGTACTAACTTAGTACTAGCAATACTAACATCATTGGTCACTCTTTTCTTTAATTCGATGTGTGACTAAATATTACCAAATGCCACATAAATTAACAATTCATGTGACCATTGGATTAACATTAGTCACACAGAACACACATGTCTGCATTTTAAACAGCATATGGTCACACTTATTAACACTTTTGGCCACTGTTTGCTTAATTGTATGTAACTAAATACCCAAAAAACACATGCGTTGTGTGACTAAATATTACAAAAGGCCACACAAACATAAAATTCATGTGGCTATTGGATTATCAATAGTCACATAAAATACACATTTCTTCATTTTAAACAGCTTATGGTCACACTTATTAACGATTTTGGCCACCGTTTGCTTAATTTTATGTGACTAAATACCCAAAAAAACATTGTTTGTGTGACTAAATATTACAAAAGGCCACGCAAACATAAACTTCAAGTGGCCATTGGATGATCAATAGTCACACAATATACACATTTCTTCATTTTAAACAGCATATTGTCAAACTTATTAACGCTTTTGGCCATTGTTTGCTTAATTGTATGTGACTAAATACCCAAAACAAACATGCTTTGTGTGACTAAATATTACAAAAGGCCACGCAAACATAAAATTCATGTGGCCATTGGATGATCAATAGTCACACAAAATACACATTTCTTCATTTTAAACAGCATATGGTCACACTTATTAACACTTTTGGCCACATTGTGTTAAATTGTATGTAACTAACTCCAAAAAAATAACACCCATTGTGTGACTAAATCATCACAAACGTCACATTTATTGTATATTCATGTGGCCATAGGACGGGAAATAGTCACACAAAATACACATTTACTTGAATATATCATCTCAAATGTCACGTATATTATATATTTATGTGGCCAAAGGACAAACAATAGTTACTCTAAAAAAATATTCGTGTGACTATAAGGTGTTTACGGTCACTAATAATGACTAATCCAACAAAACTTGTGCCTAATTTGTAAAAGGCCACGAACTCAACAATGTGACCATATGCCACCTACGGTGGCGGGACCTTTTGTCACACACGACGAAAAAAACGTGTGTGACTATATGCATATCGTCATACATTTTTGGCGTGACCAATAGCACTTTCTGTACCAGTGATCCCTAACCTCTAGACCTAGTTTAGGAGGCTTTCTAATCCTAGCGACACTATTCCTGAGATGAACGATCAATCCCCCGGTACTTGTCACTATACTATACTACAACGATCAGATACACTGCCTGGTGGGGGTTGTAAGCTTCTCGAGTTCCCTTGAGAGGTAAAACCTGGTGCGATTCCCACGTATCAAGTTTTTGGCGCCGCATCCCGGGGAATAGTTATTGTCTAGGTTAGGATTTCTTTTTATTAGGTCTACTTGCTAGATTCCTTTCTAGTAAGATTTTATTTTTTATTTTTTACGTTTTCTTTAGTCTATCTTATTTCTTTGTGTCTGTGTTCGTATAAGGTTTGTCTTTATGGATTTTTAGAATCTCCGTTTAGAAGTTAAGAAGAGGCTTATAGCGCGTAAAAGAAGAAAGAGGGAAGTTAACACATTTAAGCAGTTTAATAAACCCCTCCAGATGAAAATTGAGTTTACAGATTTCTCTCCAACCCCTGAGGAATTGAGTTACCATAGATTCCTTTTACAGCATCCCTACCCCTCAAAATATAGGAAAATGCCATGGATTAGGAAGCATAACTATAGGAACATAAAAATTCCTTGCATGATTGGGTACATGTCTAGAGAGCATACATACATTGATTTAAAAGCACCCATGAATATTATGTCTAGACTCTACTACAAATGGATAATGAATGAAAGGTTAAGCCCCAGAAAAGACCCCTACAACCCTAATCGACTATGTAATTTTGTCAGGGGAGTAAAAGGGGTACACATCTTTGTTGGAA
Source organism: Artemisia argyi (assembly GCA_030686995.1). NCBI lineage: Eukaryota > Viridiplantae > Streptophyta > Magnoliopsida > Asterales > Asteraceae > Artemisia > Artemisia argyi. Next base: position 92,579,070 of record CM060683.1, on the reverse strand, counting down.
ATTTTACTTATCAATGCGACTTTGTAATCCTAGAAGATGTTAGAGGCATTATAGATACACACTTAGGAGAAATGGTCCTAGGGCAACCTTTTGTTGAGACGACTAAGATGTATTGTGATCATGGGAAGGGAATAGTTCAGTTTACTGATGGGATAGAAAATATCACTTTTATGATGCCTCACATGAGGGAAGAATTAAAGGACATCAAGAATTTACAAATTGATGAGATTCGACCTTATGAGATTAAGGATAACGGAATTGATGATGATGTTTACTATGAGAGGAGGCGAACATACTATTCGGGTTGCATGAATCTAGGCCCTGAGTACAAGCGTGATGAGAATTGGGTTAGATGTTTTGAATTAGCACAAAAGTGGGAAAGGAAAACGTAATTGCCCATGACCTTGAGTCTAGCTACAAGACTCGTAAATAAAGAAAAGCGCTTCTTGGGAGGCAACCCATGTTTTGTGTGATTTTTATTTGTTTGATTGTTATTTGCTTCCGTATGCATGCTTTATTTTTATTGTTGGTAGATCATGTTTCAAACTAAATTGTGAAAATACTTTATTTTGTTGTTTAACTTCGTCTTAACTTCATACAAAGGTATTTTGCAAAAGCTAAGCGTAAGGGGAAACCCCAAATTTGTTTCTAAGAACGAAAATGATCATGATTTGCCACAATATTATATGAACATGTATATTAGTATTTGTTAGAGTCAAATGCTTGTATCGAGTCATAATGATGTCTTGCAGGATTTTCCAGGAAGTAGGACATAAGTTTTTCCAGAAATTTTTTGGAAACTTAACGTAAAGATTTCTGCAGGTCACTTCTGACGGCGTCATGTGTAAAATTCTGGAAATTTTGCGAGTTTTGTTTTTTTAACGGAGTCTTAAAGTTTTTGTTAATTCTTTAGTTTTATAAACTCCAGGGAATCTGCAAACATTCGTTCCACAAGCATTATATCTTAAATTGCTTTCTAGGATTTGTTAGTATATATAGATTGCCGCCGATTTTATGCGAGGTTGCCTTGTTTGTTTTCTCAGGTTTAACAGGTTATATATGACAAGAAGATGATTTATTTTTCTGGAAGGGATGCTTTGAATGTTCATTTTCTTGGAGGAAGATCTAACCTTGTTGCCACACTATCCACACCGAATGAATCAGGGGAGTATTTGTTTTCATTCTTTTACCTATTCTACTTTTACATTCTTTAATTGAACATTGGGGACAATGTTCATCCTAAGTGTAAGGGGAGGGTAAATGATAATACCTTATAGGATACTATTGCACTTGAGTTTGTTTGTTTGACGGTAGGTGTGTAATAAAACTAAGAGAAATACTTGTTAGTGTAATTTTAGCGCCAAATTTAAATTTTTTTTACAACATTTAGGAGTGAAACTTTAGCCTTAACAAGCGTCTCATGGATAGGAGTTGTATGACTAGCACAAAACCGTACCATTCAGAAAAATTTTCCACCCAAATATGTGAGGTTCGCCTTTAGATTTGATAGGAAAAGCTTTTATTATTAGTGCTTATGAGTGTACCGGTAGTGTCTAGATTCTAGAACTTGCGTTAGTGATGCATCTCGAGACCGCTAGTGAGACTACATTCGTGTAGTAGGATTTACTACATGATAAGAGGCATTAGGATCACCCTTATGTTAAACCAGTATCATAATTACTTGACCATTTAAGTCATATTACTTGACTAGTAAAGTCAACTAATTTTTCCCACACCTTAGCGTTGTACTCATTTTTAGTACACGAAACCCCTAGTACACCCCTCCGATCCTATCTTTTCGTTTCTAACTTTAAGCATCTTACTTAAAGGAAGAATTTGTTACAACCCACCCAAATGTGCAACCAAATCGCCTTAGCCTTCCTTGTATGCACTCATCTTTAGTGCATTATTGTTACATGTGTAAACCCTTAGTTAATTATCTAATTGATTACATGGTTGCTAAGTCGAGTCATATCTTGTACATATTGTTTTGGGACGATTGGGACTTATGGGTAAAGTACTTGTGTCTTGGAGTAATGGGGAAGAACATCAAATTATTACCCCCATATGTACGTTAATCTTAAAAGTACTCCAAGTGTTTTGATTATCTTGATTCGAGTCATCAGATTAGTTTATTGTAAAGTATGTAAAAATTCAAGTGTAAGGGGAATGTACATTCCCTATGATTCGAGTCTTGATTCGAGTTATTGGATGGTAGGGTAAAAGTGTATGCCAAAAAAAAATATATATAGAAAAAGAAAAGAGAAAAACATACGGACTACCATCCCGTTTCATTCTATGTTTATTTTAAATTTTAGTTATTTTTTATTTATTAGCTTAAGTCGAGTCTAGTCTTGGCTTGGCTTAGCAACGCCATATTGTACATGTAATTAACCAAGATGATTAACTCGCCACCAGTAAATATTGCCTTTATCCAACAAAACCGTGTATTCCATATCCCTACACTTAACGTTATAACCCTTTGAAAGGCCTCTTTGATAGTTAAATCTAGGTGCTTACGCCAAGTGGTGGAGGTTTGATCCTTTCCCAAGCCTATGGTAATCTAATTTGCTATGACAGGTAGTGAGAGATGTTTTCCATTTCCATATTGTGATATGTTAGCATTAAAATTATATTAAAAAGTGATGGTCATTCTCATTTATTGTAACGTTGTAATGTGTCGTAGTTTGTGTTATTAGAATAGTCAATGGGCCTTGGTCTTGGTAAGCTAATATGTTATTAGTTATGTTTTATAACCCTTTTATAAAACTAGTAAACAAAGCCCAAGCCCATAGGAAAGCCTCTTAGGGCATCATGTTACCAACTATATAAACACCTCAAAGCTCATTTGAGGTGTGTGCTTGTGTGTGTATTGTGTGTGTTTTTTTAATAAAAGTTCTCTTCATCTCCTACCTCTCTTAACTATATCTAACGCCACACATACTATACCAAGTCACCATCTTTACTTCATCTAGTGTTATATTATTGTTAAAGTTGATATATCTAAGGTCATACAAGTGGTATCAATCGCCTAACAATGATTTAGGAGTGTTTTTATCAAGTTTTTTTGTTAAAAAGTTGCATTTTTCATTCATTTGTGCACTTTTTCTTCAAAAAGTTTTGATCTTTACAAGTTTTGGTGTTAAAGTTGTTGTTTTTCTTTGAGCTTTAGTGATTCTAAGTGTTTTGGGAAAGATTTGATCAATAGAAACAAGTGGAAAAAGTGTTTTTGGTTGAAAAAATCGGATTTTTGAAGTTTTTTGGTCATCCTACGCGTAAGTTTTGAGTATAGTACAAGTCAACAGCTGTCTACAGTACTTTTTGGCAAGTTTACGCGTGAGTTTAGGCATATAACCCATTTTCTACGCGTAACACTACTTTCTACGCGTGAGTTTATGCTTAAAACCCGTTTTCTACGCATAAGATTGGAATCCTACGCCTAAGGTGACTTCCTACGCATAACTTCCTACGCTAAAGTCTGTTTCTACGCAAAAGTCTGAATCCTACGCATAAGGTGAACTTCTACGCAAAAGATCCTACGCGAAAGATCCTACGCAAAAGTTTTCTTCAACGTTCTGAAATTATTCAGTACTTTCCTAGCTTGGAGAAGTTAGTGAAATACTTCGAAACGGGATATCTTTCAAGCTTGGATAAGTTTGAGAGATCAGTTTGGTTGAAAAACCTTACGCGTAACATTCTGACGCATAAACTCAAAGTTTACGCGTAAAAATCAAAGTTTACGCATAAACATTCTGTTTACGCATAACATTAATTTTTACGCATAACCTAAAGGTTTACGCATAAGTTCTTGGCTACGCATAAGATTCAGGGTTTACGCATAACCTTCAGTCTACGCATAAGATTCAGGGTTTACGCATAAGTTTTAGTCTACGAAAAATATTACTGTTTACGTATAAGATCAAGGGTTTACGCGTAAGTTTTTGACTTTTGACAACCAAACTTCAAACGCCCACAACTTTTGAATCGTAACTCCGTTTTCGACGAATTTGCTGTCAAAACGACCGTGAGACCGAGAAGAAGGACACGTTGAACCATCTAAAGATCATTCAAGCCAAGCTTCGAGGCCCAAATCCACTCCGAACGGATGTTATTGAGGTTTTAAGGTTTTAGATCAAATTTTTCACCATCAAAACTTGCATCAACTTACACTAATCACAACTCCTATTTCGTTGGAACGATCCAAGAATCAACTTTATCCATCAATGGCTTCTCAACAAAATATTCATGCAACCGGTGCAGAAAACAGACCTCCCATGCTGTCAAAGGGTGGTTATTCACAGTGGGCTAGTCGTATGATGTGCTATCTTAAGAGCAAAACAAATGGAAAATTACTTATCCACTCCATTGTGAATGGACCCTTCAAACCAATACAAGTACTTGACCCTGGAGATCCAAATGGAACCCCCCAGTGCAACCATTCTACAGAGATAAGAATGAGACTGAGTACACTGAGCAAGACAGACAACAAATTGTAGTTGATGATCAGGCATTCCACTACATCGTTCTTGGTTTACCTGAAACCACTTATGCTACTGTTGATAGTGAAGTAAGTGCTCATGCAGTCTGGGAAAGAGTCAAGAGGTTAATGTATGGGACAGACATCGGGAAACAGGATATGGAAACTCAATTGCTCAAGGAACTTCGCAAGTTTACTTCTATTCCTGGTGAATCCATAGAGTCGTACTACCTCAGGTTCTGTAAGATCATGAATGATTTATCGAGACACAAGCTCAGTCAGAAAAACATTGCTAACAACACCAATTTTCTGAATGAGTTACAACCAGAATGGGGAAGATACGTCACTATTGTTTATCAGACTAAGAATTTGCATGAAGTGACTTATGATCAGCTGTATGATTTCTTGAAGCAAAATCAAGATGAAGCTAATGAAGTAAAGGCTGAATTACTTGCTAAAAAGCATGATTCTCTAGCATTAATGGCCAATACACCAACACCTTTACCAGTGAACACACAACAACAACCATGATCATCATCTACTCACAACTACATGCAACCATCCTACAGTCAACAACCAACACCTGTCTACCAACAACAATTCTACCCACAACAACAACATGTTATTCCACAACAGCAATACCCACAATTCCAAGAACCGGAATTCACAGACAATGATGAAGCTTCTGCAGCATTGACCCAAGCGTTTGCTTTTCTGTCAAAGGCATTCCAAGGACGCTATTCTACACCAACTAACAACAACCAAAGGATTTCATCGAACACTCGCAACAAGCAGATTGCTCAGCCAAGTTTCAATATGGGCAATGGAGGCCAAATGGTTGGAGTTTATGGGAATCAGCAAGGATATGCTACTGGATTTCACATGGGTAATCGGAATATGCAGAATGCAGGCCAGTATGCAGGGAATCAGTATGGTCAGTATGCAGGGAATCAGATGGGTCAGTTTGCTGGGAATCAGAGGGGTCAGAATGTTGGCAATCAGACAATGGGTAATCAGAATAGGAATGTTGCAGCTCAAGTTGCTGGGAATCAGGGTAATGTGAATCAGGGTAATCCGATAAAGTGTTTCAACTGTTAGGGTGTAGGTCATATGGCAAGGAACTATCCTACTAAGCCGAACAAAAAAGACACAACGTACTTGCAGAAAGCACTGCTGTTGGCACAAAAGAATGAGGCAGAGTTTCAGTTGAATGCAGAGGAAAATGATTTTATGGCTCCTGATATGTGTCTAAAAACACATATATTTTATATTGTTAAACCCACAAAAACAGTCAAAAACACTTTAAAATGCTTCAAAGTACTAAAAATATTATTTGATTGTGTTTTTATAAGTTTCAGGGACAAAAGGATTGAAAACAGATAAAAAAATGAGTCAAGTTTACACAATTGACATTTTCAGTCCCTGAACTTTCAAAGATTGTCAAAATTAGTCCCTAGTCAAATCATTCCAAAGAAAAGTCAACTTAAGTCCTTGGAAATTTAAAAATGTTCAAAAATGATCCTTGGATAAAAGTTTTTACAAAATGGCAAGTTTAACCCCTAAACTTTGGAAAATGACAATTTTGGTCCTCGGGGTTCAAATTTTGGAAAATTGTAATTTTGGTCCTTATAATTTTCAAACTTGTCAATATTGGTCCTCATAATATACTTTGGGAAAGATTGCAATTTCAGCCCCTCACTTTTCATATTTTACAAATTTGGTCCTTGTGATTTATTCTACAAATACCAAACGGACCTTATGCTATTATTACCCACCCTTTTAACCCAACACACCCCTGATCCATCAACTTAAACCCCAAGCCCACTTATACCCTGGCCCAATCCCAAAATAATAACAAGCCAGGGTCAACACAGTCAACACCCTCACACCCCTCGACACTGTTCATCACCTCCACTCTCCCTGAAAACCTGCTTCCTGCTCCCCCCTCCTATCCATATTTTCTCACCAACCACACCTTCTCATTAATATCATACACCAACCAAACCAACCCTCATTTATTACCACACCAAACACCACTAAAACTACCCATCCCAATTTTTCCCGCCAATATAAGTTTGAACGGCTGTGATTGATGGAAGCCAATCCAAGGGTCTACAAGAAGTGGGAAAGTCTTGGTAGGCTACAGGGACCTCAAAAGATTTCTATAAAGATGAAGAGAAAGAGAAGAAGAGGGTTGTCACATGCTTTTAGACCATTCGTAGTGTAAAACTTTATTTTCTGTTGTAAACCTTTAAATTCAGTTTTAAATTCAAGTTGTATCAAGCTTTTAAGTTAATGAAAAGATTTCAGTAGTTTCTCAGTTTCAATTCTCAAGTATAAATTCAGTTTTTGGCAATCTTAAGTGAAATTGGTAATTTTGCTCAACCTTGTGAATTGTTGTTGTTTCTTGTTCCATTTAACTCAATTCAGTACCCTTGTAAGCTTTTTGAAGCATAAGTTCCATTTTAAGTGCCCTTGTTTAGTTTACATAAAATACTAATAATTCATAAAAAATAGTTAGAAAATAAAAAAAAAATAGTGCATAAGAAAGATTGAAGCAGTGGACAAGGAAGATTTTGGATTTTTATGGTTTAGAACCTCAGAGGGAGGTGTTAGGTTACATTTGAATCTTTGGTTCCATGTACTAAGCATGATTGCAGTGTAAGCTTTCCACTTAGTTCTAGTTTTCAAATTTCTTATATTTTGTTATTGTTAGTTATGATAGTTCCTTCTTGTTGATTTATGCTTAATTAAGTTTGTTCTATGTTTGTTGGAGTCAAATGGTGGATTTCATGGTCTAAATCATCTTACTGTTGAATCAAAACCCATTTTCAGTCCATAAAGGGGTGTTTGGTTGATGCTTGTTTCATGCACTCTTGAGGTTATTTTGCTGAAAACTTGTCTTAGGTATATTGCATTAGGTTAGGATAAGTCATTTAGAGTCCCAAACCCAAGTTTTAAACAACCATAGTCAAAATCCATAACCAAGGCCCCCAACAGTTAACTGTTGGGGATGTGAGACCTCAAATCCATCCATTTAGCTTATAATTGGTACATGTAGCTTAGATTAGGCTTGTTTCATCATATTATAACACAATCAGTAGATTACATCCATTAGAAATCAAACAAAGTCAAACTAGTTCATTTTCTAAAAAAGTCAAATTTTCACCTTTCAGATTTTTCCTAATGTTGCTTTAAAAATCAGATTACATCCATTAGAAATCAAACAAAGTCAAACTAGTTCGTTTATGGCTTGCAATGTCGTTGTAGTATAGTGGTAAGTATTCCCGCCTGTCACGCGGGTGACCCGGGTTCGATCCCCGGCAGCGGCGCCAAAATTTGATCGAGGCAAAAGCAGTCAACTAAAGGCAACCACAGATGTGGTCAATATAGTCAAACTCCTTAGGCTCAATACTCCGCGGAATATAGTGGTTTCCCCGGGTCGTTATGTCCCGACGAGGTGTGGATGGTTATCAAACGGCTTTGTGATCGGGTGAATTTGGACAGAAAGGGGTTTGAGTAAGGTTATACTAAGGAATTTACAAAGAAATAGCTTAAACAAGCTATAAAGATGATTACGTGAAAGTTGGATACCTAAAAACGCTTAAAATCTAAAAACGCGTACGTTCACGTTTTAAATAACGTAAACCTACAAAATAAAACGCGAGTTTTGTACAAATAAAATACTTACGAATATGAAAATTAACTTTTTATAATTCTAATGATATAAGAAAATTTTTGGAAAATTAAAATTAATTTTTACAATACTAAATTAATTATTATTAATTAAATACTATTTTCTAATTACTAATTAATTATTTAAATTAACCTAAATTATAACTAATTATAAAATTAAACTAAAAATATGAAAAATAAATTTGGAAAAATCTAAAATATTATAAAACTAATTTTAAAACAGAAAATATATTTTTAAGACTATTTAAATAATTATTATTAATTATTAACTAATTATTAATTAATAAAAACTAATATTAATTATTAAAAATACTAAATGAAAAGAGAAAAATATGAAAAAATTACAGAAATTATTTTACATCTACAGGAACTTAGGAAAATTATAAAAATCGAAAGTGCTTAAGGAAAATAAGCACTTAAGCAAAAAACTTCTTAAATAGAAGCTATCACTTTAGGAAAATTTGTTTTTTTCTGGTTTTTATTTTACAAACTTACTTTAAACCTAAAAACAAGTAACTTTTGTAAAAACAAGTTTTGTGGAAATCAAAAATAAGCAAAACACAAGCTTATTAATGAGACAGTTGACTTTGGTCAACTGTCAAGGGAAATAAGCTAGAATGGCTTAAGTGGGACCCACAATGGGTAAATTCTGATCTAAATAAGTTAAATGGACTTGGATAAGCTGGAAAAAGCACAAGTTGACTGCAGAATAAGCAATAAGCCAACAAATAAGCACTTAACTTCTTAAAACTCAACTGAAAATGAGACAGAAATATGGGCTTAATTCAAGTGGGACCCAGGGGGTCTCAGGTCAACCCAAGGGTCAAAACCTGAAATATGGTAGGAGAGGGGTTAGAAGGAACAAGGTGGATGGGCTGTGGACCACTATGGTGGCCAGAAAACCATCACCAAGGGTGGTTGATGCTTGTTTCATGCACTCTTGAGGTTGTTTAAAACTTGGGTTTGGGACTCTAAATGACTTATCCTAACCTAATGCAATATACCTAAGACAAGTTTTCAGCAAAACAACCTCAAGAGTGCATGAAACAAGCATCAACCAAACACCCCTTTATGGACTGAAAATGGGTTTTGATTCAACAGTAAGATGATTTAGACCATGAAATCCACCATTTGACTCCAACAAACATAGAACAAACTTAATTAAGCATAAATCAACAAGAAGGAACTATCATAACTAACAATAACAAAATATAAGAAATTTGAAAACTAGAACTAAGTGGAAAGCTTACACTGCAATCATGCTTAGTACATGGAACCAAAGATTCAAATGTAACCTAACACCTCCCTCTGAGGTTCTAAACCATAAAAATCCAAAATCTTCCTTGTCCACTGCTTCAATCTTTCTTATGCACTATTTTTTTTATTTTCTAACTATTTTTTATGAATTATTAGTATTTTATGTAAACTAAACAACAACACTTAAAATGGAACTTATGCTTCAAAAAGCTTACAAGGGTACTGAATTGAGTTAAATGGAACAAGAAACAACAACAATTCACAAGGTTGAGCAAAATTACCAATTTCACTTAAGATTGCCAAAAACTGAATTTATACTTGAGAATTGAAACTGAGAAACTACTGAAATCTTTTCATTAACTTAAAAGCTTGATACAACTTGAATTTAAAACTGAATTTAAAGGTTTACAACAGAAAATAAAGTTTTACACTACGAATGGTCTAAAAACATGTGACAACCCTCTTCTTCTCTTTCTCTTCATCTTTATAGAAATCTTTTGAGGTTCCTGTAGCCTACCAAGACTTTCCCACTTCTTGTAAACCCTTGGATTGGCTTCCATCAATCACAGCCGTTCAAACTTATATTGGCGGGAAAAATTAGGATGGGTAGTTTTAGTGGTGTTTGGTGTGGTAATAAATGAGGGTTGGTTTGGTTAGTGTATGATATTAATGAGAAGGTGTGGTTGGTGAGAAAATATGGAGAGGAGGGGGGAGCAGGAAGGAGGTTTTCAGGGAGAGTGGAGGTGATGAACAGTGTCGAGGGGTGTGAGGGTGTTGACTGTGTTGACCCTGGCTTGTTATTATTTTGGGACTGGGCCAGGGTATAAGTGGGCTTGGGGTTTAAGTTGATGGATCAGGGGTGTGTTGGGTTAAAAGGGTGGGTAATAATAGCATAAGGTCCGTTTGGTATTTGTAGAATAAATCACAAGGACCAAATTTGTAAAATATGAAAAGTGGGGGGCTGAAATTGCAATCTTTCCCAAAGTATATTATGAGGACCAATATTGACAAGTTTGAAAATTATAAGGACCAAAATTACAATTTTCCAAAATTTGAACCCCGAGGACCAAAATTGTCATTTTTCAAAGTTTAGGGGTTAAACTTGCCATTTTGTAAAAACTTTTATCCAAGGATCATTTTTGAACATTTTTAAATTTCCAAGGACTTAAGTTGACTTTTCTTTGAAATTATTTGACTAGGGACTAATTTTGACAATCTTTGAAAGTTCAGGGACTGAAAATGTCAAAGCTTAGATAAGCTTTTATATATCTTAAAAATCAGCTTTAGTCAGCTCTAATGGATGACATGGAAGATAGAGAGGATATCGATGCGAACTGCAATTCATGGCAAATCTTCAGGAAGCTAAGTATGACACGGATTCTGACACACTTCCTGTTTATGACACCAATGCACCATCTGAGGTATCCAACTTCAACACATGTCACAATAATGATATATTTGATATGTCTCCTCATGAGGAACAGCATTCTGAGAAGCTAGCACCCAATTATGATAAATATCTGGATACGCCAAGTAGTAGCAATACTCCTTTAGCAACTCCAGATGTGAATCATAATGGAGGCTTCGTTTCACAGCATGCTGAGAATGATGAGGAAACACGGGCTTTATTTGAATCATTATTAAATAATTGTGGTATTGAAATCGAGAAAGTGAAAAAGGTCAATCGCGATGTTAAGGCCGCAAATGAGAAATTGACCACTGAGCTTGAGAGATACAAGGAAAATGCTAAAAGTTTTCAAATTCACAAAGAACAGCTTATACTCTTGAAATAATCTTGAAATAAGTTCAACAAAAACCATCAACTCTTTAAATCAAGAAATTTCTGAGTTAACAAACCAACTTTCAAAACAAAAAACAGCTTATACCAATCTTGAAAAAGAAAGGGATGAGTTGAAAAAGGACTTTGCAAAGAAAGAAGATAAACTTTTGGACGAAATCATAGAGTCAGAACACATGATTGCACATCTAAAAGAATTAGTGGTTAAATCGGGTCAGTCAAGTCAAACAATGAAAATGATTTCAAATCAAACTAATCCGATTTACCATACGAAAAATAAAATGGCTCTTGGTAACAAAACTCCTTGTAATCTCAAGAAAGCTCAGAAAGAACAGAATGTTTTGTATAATGGTAATGTGATTTACACCAAACATGATCCTCCCGTCGTTCGGGATTCTGTGGATACAATGGAACGTGTCAAAGAGAGTATAACTAAAATGAAACAAAAGGATTTGAAACCCATTGATTACAACAAATTAAACAAACTTTCGGGAACTACTTTTGTTCCACAAAAACAACCATCAGTGTTTTCCATAAAACGTCCATTCTCAAAAATGTTTTCGAAAAAGGTAGTTGCTTCCAAATCAATTTCAAACATGGAACAGATTTCCTCAAACAACACTTTTAACACAAGTGCTGCAAGAGGATATCTTGACGATCTGAAAACCAGAGTTGGGCAACTTAAAATGACTTTAGAATCTAAAATGAGACTTAATGAGATCAATTGGAATTCTACGGTTCATTTACAGCTTAAAAAGATTCTTGAAAGTGAATTTGCTCCTTAAATTAATAACATTCATGCTCGAGTAATTCATTTTGAACAAGCATTTTTGAAAGAAACAACTGACTTCGTCACGGATCACAAATCCCTGATAAAGCAGGCTAATGAATCTTTTGAGCAAATCTCTGTTTTGGAAAACCTGAATGATTCACTCTTCGAAGCCGTTATGACCACTGATATTTTCTCCATCATCATACAAACTTATTCTGTTCAAGACGATGAAAGACTGAGAGCTGAGACCTCCGCAATTGTTTCAAAATATGAAAATGCTCTTATTAAACTTGAAAAAGAAAATGCGTCATTTTTCAAACAACTTGATCAAAAAAGCGAAGAATGCAAGTATGACAAATTGTCGTATGAGCGTGCCTTCAAGAACATGAAATAGCAAAATAATATTTTGAGGACTCAGCTTGAAAGTCACAAAGGGAAGGGTGAGGAAACTAAGTTTGCAAAACCATCGACTTCGGAGAAATCAAATGTTTCAAACACGGTTTCAAAACCAAAAATGTCAATTTCAAGGTTTGCTCCTAAAGTCGATGTGCAAAAGGATTTTACAAAACTAGTCACTCCAACACCCTTGCCCAAGCAAAGTGATAATAATAAGATTGTTGATAAAGGAAAAACGGTTGTCGATACACCAAAAGTATTAGCACCCGGCCTTTTTAGGATTAGTCCCACTAATGCGTCTGCCTCCACATCTAAGACAAATGCGTGCAAAAAGGATAATTCTAAAGAGTCTAGTGATGCTAAAAAGCACAACAACATAAATCCTAACGCGTGTACCTTACCTTCTACAGGATTAGAAAGCACCTCTAGGAGCAGCAGACTAACGCCTAGGAGCAATACAAGGAACAATAGAGTCTCGTCTGCCTCTGCGAGTAGTAGCAAGAATAAAGTTAAAGAAGTAGAAGAACACCCTAGGAATTTATCGATTTGTAATAAGAAACATGATTCATCTGAATGTAATGTCGAAAGTACTGGTTCTAATGCATGTAATGACTCTGTTTGTTTAATATGCAAGAAATGTTTAATTAATAATGTTCATGATGAATGTGTTTCTAAGTATGTGAATGTTACGCCAGCACAGAAGTCTGTTCCAAAGGGAACTAGTGCTAGATCTAGATCTATAGAACGATTAGCTGCATGCTATAGGTCTACCACTAGCAGTCTAATGCCTAGGAACTACCTTAAGTTTTGTATGTGGATACCAACAGGTAGAGAGTTCATTCTTCAGAATGGCAAATTGGAAGTTGTTAAAAATATACATATAGCAACATTTGATGTGTGTGATTCGGAATTTACTCCTAACCCCATGGAACCAAATTTAAAATGGTTTCCAAATACAAACTCTTCTGTTCTTGGCAGGTTATCGAAATATGTCTTTGGATCGTCGACTCGGGTTGCTCCAAGCACATGACCGGGAATTTAAAGCTGCTGATCAATTTCATCTGGAAATTCATGGGAACTGTACGCTTTGGTAATGATCATGTAGCAGCTATTAAGGGTTATGGAGATCTTCGGTTTGGGAATTTTTTAATCACTCTAGTTTACTACGTCGAAGGGTTGGGACACAATTTGTTTTCAGTTGGGCAGTTTTATGATGCAGATTTAGAAGTTGCATTCAGGAGAAACACGATTTTTATTAGAAATTTGGTTGGTGATGATCTCTTAACTGGTAATCGTGGTACAAACTTGTATGCTATCGACATCAACTAAATGGCTTCTACATCACCAATTTGTCTTATGACAAGGGCATCCGATACTAAGTCCTGGCTGTGGCATAGACGTTTATCCCATCTCAATTTAGACACCATCAACAAGTTAGCCAAAGACAACATCATCACCGAACTTCCTAAGTTCAAATACACCAAGGAACACCTATGTCCATCATGCGAACAAGGAAAAAGCAAAAGAGCATCATATAAACTCAAAACCGTACCTAGTTCGGAAGCAAGGTTACATCTGTTGCACATGGACTTATGTGGCCCAATGAGAGTTGAAAGCATTAATGGGAAGAAGTATATTCTTGTTATTGTCGATGATTATTCAAGATATACATGGGTAAAGTTTCTGAGGTCAAAAGACGAAGCACCAGGTACCATCATCACCTTTCTGAAGCGTATCCAAGTTTTACTTCAAGCTCCAGTAAGGATTGTAAGAACAGATAATGGCACAGAATTCACTAATCAGGAGTTACGAACCTACTTTGAAGATGTGGGAATCACTCACCAAACATCAGTTGTTAGAACTCCACAGCAGAATGGAGTAGTTGAAAGAAGAAACCGAACTCTTGTGGAAGCTGCTCGCACAATGCTAATTTATTCTAGTGCACCACTATTCTTATGGGCTGATGCTATTGCCACTGTTTGTTTCACTCAGAACCGATCCCTAGTACATCCAAGATTCAATAAAACCCCATATGAGCTAGTGAACAACCGTAAACCTGACATCTCTTACCTTTACGTGTTTGGCGCTTTGTGCTATCCGACGAACGACAGAGAAGATCTAGGAAAGTTAAAAGCTAAGGGTGATATTGGAATCTTCATTGGATATTCAGAAAACTCGAGGGCATTCAGGGTGTATAATAGAAGAACGAAAAGGATAATGGAGACGATGAATGTGAAGTTTGACGAGATTTCACAAATGGCTTCTGAGAGACTCGCTCTAGAACCCCGCGCTTAATCCTATGGCTTCTAATCAAACCAGATTAGGACCCGCACTAAACCCGCAGACTTCTGGACACATCAGTTCAGGACTCGTACCTCAAGGAGCTCAATCAACAAACACCGAAAAACCTTCAGAAAAAGAACTGGAAAAGTTCTTTGAGTTAATGTTTGATGAATACTATGGTGGAACTTCGACAAATGCATCTCAACTACATTCCGCTGCACCCGCTCAAAATCATCTACCACCACCACAAGATGCATCTACAACAGTTGAAGCTGAAGCACCAATGACCTCAACATCATCAACATCTACTCAAGCAACTCCAGTTATTGAATCTATTCTACCAAGAGTTGATTAGCAAAATCAAACTACAAATTTTCAAGAAGAACCTACAAATAATTCAAACGATGTTGTGTTAGAAGAAGAAGAAGCATTTGAAAACCCGTTTGCAACAAACTCTGATGAATCTTCTTCTAAGTTTCAAGAACCATCTAACACACATTCGTTCAACCAAAGGTAGCCTTCTACGTTTCAATGGACAAAAGACCATCCGATAGAACATGTTATTGGTGAACCTTCAAAGCCAGTTCAGACGAGGAGACAACTTGCCACCGATCTCGAATTATGCATTTACATTTCCTCAATAAGCATCAAAGTACCAAAGAACATTCGGGAAGCAATGGCAGAAAACCCATGGATTGAAGCAATGCAGGAAGAATTTCTTCAATACCAGTTACATGATAGTTGGGAACTTGTTGAACGACCACTTGACAAACGAGTTCTTGATCTCAAGTGGTTGTGGAAGAACAAACTGGATGAGGAAATGACTGTAATATGCAACAAATCTCGTCTCGTGGCTAAAGGTTATCCACAAGAAGAAGGGATAGATTTCAAGGAATCATTCGCGCCTGTAGCTAGACTTGAAGCAGTCCGGATTTTCTTAGCCTACGCAGCTTACAAAAACATCACAGTCTATCAGATGGACATTAAGACAACTTTCTTGAATGGAACTCTGAAAGAAGAAGTGTATGTGAGTCAGCCAGAAGGATTCGTTGACAAAGAACATCCAGACTACGTCTACAAGCTTAAGAAAGCCATTTATGGTTTAAAACAAGCTCCAAGAGCGTGGTATGACGAACTATCATCTTTCTTACTCAATAACAATTTCACAAAAGGAACAGTTGATGACACCTTGTTTATCAAAAAATTCAAAAATGACATTTTGATTGTTCAGATTTACGTGGACGACATTATCTTTGGGTCCACTAATCCGAACCATTCAAAACATTTTGAAAATCTCATGAAAAGCAAATTTGAAATGTCCATGATGGGGGAACTAAAATTCTTTCTTGGTTTACAAATACATCAATCCCCTCGTGGTATTTTTATCAATCAAGCTAAATATACAATAGAGATTTTGAAAAAACATGGAATGGAAAACTGTGATTTTGTTGGTACACCAATGGTCACTACACCAAAAATAGGTGATGATTTGTATGGGAAACCCATCGATCCAAAGAAATATCAGAGCATGATCGGTTCTCTCATGTACCTAACTGCTAGCCGACCCGATATTCAATTTGTTGTTTGTTTGTTAGCACGGTTTAAGGCAAAGCCTACCGAACTTCACCTCAAAGAGGTTAAACGGATCTTTCGGTACCTACGAAGCACCATTAACATGGGACTTTGGTATCTGAAGGATTCGGAGTTTAATCTAACAGCATTTTCAGATGCAGACCATGCCGGTGATCAAGTTACAGCAAAGAGTACATCAGGTGGAGCACAATTTTTGGGTGAAAAGCTTGTAAGCTGGTCGTCAAAGAAACATGATTGTACTGCGCTATCAACCGCCAAAGCCGAGTATGTGTCTCTATCTGCGTGTTGTGCCCAAGTTCTTTGGATGCGGACACAGCTCACAGATTATGGCTTTACTTTCGACAGAATACCTATGTATTGTGATTCAAAAAGTGCCATAGCCATCTCGTGCAATCCCGTACATCATTCTAAGACGAAGCATATCAAAGTCCTCTACCATTTCATCAAAGAACACGTGGAAGAGGGTATTGTTGAATTATTTTTCGTTAAGACTGATTACCAACTCGCCGATCTATTCACTAAAGCCCTTCCTAAAGAAAGGTTTAACTATTTAGTTCGACGAATTGGCATGCGAAGCCTAACTCCTGAGGAGCTAGAACGTCTTCATGAATCTTCTTGAAAAATGTTTTAAAAAACGCTTCGCTGTAAATATTTTTGAAAAAACAAAATACAAAAATATAAAATCTTCAAAAATCCAAAAACATTATAAAATCAAAAAATCCAAAAATATTCTTCTCACGACATGTCTCTTGTATAATCGATATTCTGTACGTTTCTAGAAATGTCATTCAAGAATGATACGGATATGTACAGATGCTTTGAGCGAGAGTTTTTTTTAATGGTTTTCTAAAACATGTCGTTTCTCAAAAGTTTCTTCACTATGGCTTTCGTATACTTCAGTACGAAACCCGGACTTATATGATGACTTCTGATTGTTTCAAATCAAGGACTCGTATTTTCAAGGACGAAATATTTTTCAAAAAGTTCGAGTCTAAACAAACAAAAAAGACTTCAAACAAAAACTCGTTTAAAAAAAAAATTCTTGAGCACTTTTTCAAGATTGTTCAAAATCTCTCAAAATTAGTGCTCAAGATAACTCCCTCACAACCTTTAATTGATTTTAAAATATGCTATCATTAAGAGGGAGTTCATAAAACAAAAATGTTCCAAATTCATGCAAAACAAATCTGTCTATCTCTCCAAAAAGCTTTTTCTTAATCAGTTGATATCAAAAATATCACGATATGCTATTTTTGAGGGGGAGAAGACATGATTAAAATGTGATCAAAGATGTTTAAAGTTTGTAACTGAATCTCGAAAGAGCTCAACTCAGTAAGTACAAATGAATTGATGAAGCTTAAAATGTCAGTAATCGAAAAGACTTGTCTTGGACGGGTAATAATGTCAAGCTAGTCCAACTAGTGATGTAAGCGTGTCTCGAATAGGACCTGTCTGAGTAGAATGTACCGTATCGAGAGACTTTCTTTGGACTTGACCAGGACGGGTAATAATTTCAAGCTAGTCTAACTAGTGATGTAAGCGTGTCTCGAATCGGTCATGTTCACTGAAAGTGGATCAATTCAAAAGTGCTTACTCCTCCCGCATGTGCAAATTTTTAAATATTTACATGAGCACATGTGAAGGGGGAGTCCTTCAAAAGTTGCAAAACTCTCAAAGTGATAACAACAATGTGTTTTATTATCATAAACACTTTGAGAGATTTTCGAAAGAATGGTTTTATGGCAACAATAGGATAGTCATGGTGTTATAAGGTGACTAAGGTTAAGAAAAACCGTCCTATGATCCGCCAAAGCCGGAGGGATCTACCCAAGGACAAATCCAATAGATTAGAATTAGAAGTCCTTAGGTATGATTGAAAAAAGGAGAAAATGAGAAAGGAGAAATAAGGGGTTGAAGAATTAAAAAGAAAAGTTATAAAAAGGGGTGAAAAGAAATAGCCCTCCAAATGTTCAACCATAGGGCAGACACCGGGTTCAATTCGTATGCTACTGGTTGTTGCTAAGGTGACATCGGTATTGAAGATAAAGACGTCATGGACCCAGTGACGCAATGCACTTAACCTTCTAAGCCACTCAAGTTCTCTTAAAAGAGCTTCTTTCATTCTCATGGGGAACCGGTGTAATCTATCGACTTATCTCTTAGAGATGGTTGATATTGAAGCAGGAGACCCCTCTCTAGTCTCCGAATAGGAAACCTAAGTATGCACTTATAGAGTCTAGAGCCATGAGATACATCAAAGATCTCTTAGGAACACTTAGTATTTCTACAACTGGTGTTCTACATCAATGGACACTAGTTGTAAATTATAGAGTCCTACGCAGATCTTAGCAATCTGCCAGAACATTTATGAGAGAATTCACGTAAGTATTTCTCAATGATTGAATGGAAACTCCTGCCAGGGTCAACATCAAGCAGCCCTGACAGCAGGTCACTTCGGTAATTCTTTATGGGTTACACTTAGTGTTCACGGTGGTTTCAAAAGGTCTACAGTCATGAAGTGATCCCCAGCGACTCACCCATTCGTTGATCTACTTAGTAGGTCTCGTAAGCTCTCTCGAGAGTAACCGAATTGGGAACGGCCTTGGTAAGGGTTAGAAGGAGTCTTCACACTATGCTGTTGACGATCTCTAATTCGAACCTGTAAGTACCGGTTGATTTATTGCTAACTGTTTACCTGCAGCTATACATCATCTCCATGTCGACAGATTCCGCATGCTCATACATACATCTGGAAGTTAAAGAAAGCTCCCTCAAAGATCTATACAACACAGAAAGATTCTACGCCAAAAAGAAGAATCTACAAAGTTTAAAGTCTAAAGATCAAAGTGAAAGAAAGGGAACTATGTGCATATGAATATCAAAGTCCAAAGATGTATGAGCATGTTGGAATGGCAGAAAACCACCACAGACGCAGAAGTGACGAAAGGCAGATTGCTCCATATCACAAAAGAACAAAGAACGATGAAATGTCAGTCATCAAAGATCACAAAGCATGAAGGAACAAAGACTTAAGACTATTCTACTACGACACACAATGGTCAACAACAAAGAACAAAGAAGACCTAATCACGTGGAGCATCATTCGAATGACCACCCCTTAGGGGGAGATTGTTAGCATTAAAATTATATTAAAAAGTTATGGTCATTCTCATTTATTGTAACGTTGTAATGTGTCGTAGTTTGTGTTATTAGAATAGTCAATGGGCCTTGGTCTTGGCAAGCTAATATGTTATTAGTTATGTTTTATAAGCCTTTTATAAAACTAGTAAACCAAGCCCAAGCCCATAGAAAAGCCTCTTAGGGCATCATGTTACCAACTATATAAACACCTCAATGCTCATTTGAGGTGTGTGCTTGTGTGTGTATTGTGTGTGTTTTTTAATAAAAGTTCTCTTCATCTCCTACCCCTCTTAACTATATCTAACGCCACACAAACTTTACCAAGTCACCATCTTTACTTCATCTAGTGTTATATTATTGTTAAAGTTGATATATCTAAGGTCATACATGATATATACTTTATTACACCCGATAGATGTGAGTATCTAAACACTATTTGTGAGGTGCTAGTGTATGACCTCCGTGCTTGTCTTTGGTCTTTAGTGGAACGATTATTTGTTGAAATTACTTTTATATTAGTGTTAAATGACCCCTAACTTGTATTTTGATTATAATAAAAGCGCATTTTCTTGAGGACAAGCAAATCTCAAATGTAAGGATATTTGATGAGGCGAAAAGTGAACCACTTTTAAGGGGTCATTTAAGCCCGAATTCGAATTTATTTGATAAATTATTGCCCTAAATCGCTACTTTTGTCATTTTAGGTACTTTTGGAGAGAAATCTGGAAAAGGAAGCATTTTGGACGTTTTTGGAGCATAAAAGTGAAGAAAACGGCAAAGTCTCAATTTTCCTTGCTGAGAACAGTACCTGACGGCGTCAAGGCTCTCCACATGACGGCGTCAAGAGTTACAAAAGAGGTGGATATGGAAAATACACGTGACGGCCCAGAACTATTTTTATGCTTAGGACCTGACGGCGTTACCAAGGCCGTCAGGGTCTAACTACACATGACGGCCCAGAGTTAAATTACACATGACGGCGTCAAAATCAGATCTAGGCAATACGATTTCTATTATGGCGGCGAGTTGACGGCGTCACAACTTAATACATGACGCCGTCACCCTGTAAAATCTATATATAGTTTTCCAAATTTCATTCATTAGTGTGCAACTTTGAGGGGATAAACCCTAGGCCGAATTTTACAGCTTTTTCAAGGGTTCCAACCCCTTGAATCTTTCTTGTTTAATTAAAGATAAGTACTCTTTCAAATCATTCAATATGTCTATGTGTTGTTTGATTATATCTTACGCTTGTCTTCAATTTAACATGCTAGGCTAGATTTCTTTTGTGTTTGCTTAGATGTAGTGAAACCTAGATGTTGATTATGGGTTTATTGTTTGTTTATAGTTGTTACGGATGATTGTATTCGATGTTAGGCTTAAGAAAACTGGCAAACTTCCATTGGTAACTTGCTTGAACGTCTTAAGAAACATGATCGGAGGTGTACTACGATTTTTGGTTGTATTTAATGCGTAGGAGAATTCTAATGATCCCATGTTAGGAGCTTCTAACGGCTCGACATGGAGTGAAGTAAGATCCTATAGAGTTAGGGAATATTGTACACGGCCCTACGACTAGTATTAAGGAATATGACCCGTCATCCATGCAATTGTAACAAGCTATCAACCTGTAAAAGATATCTAGGGAGTAATGAAACCTAAGTAAACACAACTTTCCTCATTATTGTTTCCACCACTAGTATAATTAGCTTTATTTTCATTTCTGTTATTTTGTTTTGATTGCATCTTAGTAAATTGGGTTAGTTAGCTAGCAACTAATTCCGCCCACTCCTTCAAAACCCGAGATTTTATTTGCTTTTATAAAATATAAAAATACAAAAAGAATCATCCCTCACCTCTAGACCTAGTTTAGGAGACTTTCTAATCCTAGCGACACTATTCCTGAGTTGAACGATCAATCCCCCGGTACTTGTCACTATACTATACTACAACGATCAGGTACACTGCCTGGTGGGGGTTGTAAGCTTCTCGAGTTCCCTTGAGATGTAAAACCTGGTGCGATTCCCACATATCAAACCCAAATAAGTGTTAATTGACTTTCAAAAGTTTTACAAAATGAACCATCAAATGATATTCATCATATGTTGGTCATGGCTTTAATTGACTTTCAAAAGTCAACTTTATGGTCAAACTCATTGGAGCAAAATGTTATATTACTATAGTTAAAATACTTGCTAGTTGCAACATACATAATTCAAATCTTTTAAAATGGAAGCTAAGAAAACAAAAATAAACATACACAAATCGCAGAATTAAAATTACTAGATTAATATGTTGCTTGTTACAATTAAATTTTGGGTCATTTCCAAACATAACGTTTAGACTGTAGGAAGATTTTCCTTAGCAGTTCTTTTGCCATCACAGTCTCTTCTTCCATAGTCAACTTTATAGATAGCATCACACTGAGAGCATGTGTTGACAATGGGTATTCTTTCTCTACCAACATGTATATGTCAGTTCCACCTTTTGTAGACACATAGTGAACTCCACATGTATCATACAATATCCATTTCAATGATGCTTCATCTGCTTTAAACTTCCATAATTTATCAGCTTTATCTGGTTCAAAAAGTCTATTCAATTCGACCCATAGCATTTTTTCCTTGTCATCAGCTATCTCTGTTAACTTGAACCTTTCATTGACTAAACTCCATAGCTTGACCAAATCTTCTCTGTCAAATGCTTTCATCATATCTTGAAAGTGTTTGAATACCTCACAACAATTTCCACCTCTTAATATCTTCCTGTAGTTTCAAAATTCATCAGTGTAGCTCTCCCAGTCTATGATTGGGTATTTGGCTTGTAAAGCTTCTGCATTCATACCGTCGTATGGAACAATATTCATCATATGTTTAAGCTGTTCTTCAGTCAATTCTTGTTTCTCTTGGTCTGAAACATATGTTTTTTGCTTCTTTGAAGACTTTGATTCTAACTGAAAACCAGCTCTCTTAAATCTTATACTTTCTTCTTCTGAATTCATTGGAATAAAGTCTTCATTCCTCTTGCGAGCAATTGTGTATACATTTACTATCTATTCATAGGATTTACCTTTCAGTCGACTTGGAGTCCACTCAGCTTGATGGGTCAGATATTTCTTCATATACCTCATCATTTGTGCTTCAGTTACGGGTTTGTTCTTTCTAGTTTCAGTTTTCTTTGAAATCCGTTTACGTTTCAAATTCTCTATCAGAATATTAGTAGGAGTATTTGTGATATGTACTAATGTCTGTGCAGCTGTTTCATCTATATTCGTGCGACTAGCATTACAACAAGATCCGCTAGCAGTACTAATATGTTCAACAATATCTTTAACAGTATCTTCAGCAACATCTTTAAAAGCCATATGAAATCCCATTTGATCTTTAAACCTCCCTTGACTCTCTGCACCCTCTTGGACTAATGATATGTTTGGATCCTCAACAACGTCATCAACGCTCCTCCCAAGTTGTGAAAGATCCTCCAAATCAACTTCCTCCAAATCAACTTCCTCCAAATCTTCTGAACTATCAGACTCCACAATGGTTGATTTGGTTTTACCTTTACTGCCCTTGTGTTTGTTGCGCAACTTCTTTAATTTCTCAATCAGCTTGGTATAAGCACGAGTATAAAGTTTCCTTGTATCTTTCAACTTTTCCTCCAAGCTAGTAACTCTGTCTGAAAATTTTGTACAAATTTCCATCAATTCTTTGTATTTCAGACTGCCTACATCACTTCCATCTGAGTTCACTTTTGGGAGAGCCGAACCATGAGGCATATCACCCATTGTATCATGAGGCATATCAGCCATCGTATCATGATCCATATCACCCATTGTATCATGAGGCATATCAGTCATTGTATCATGAGGCATATCACCCATTGTATCATGAGGCACATCACCCATTGTATCATGAGGCATGGGGTTTATATCACCTGAATCAGGCTCATGAGAAATTGAATCATTAGGTGTTGCCATGTGTTGGTTCTTATGAATGTTACCACTGTCCTGCCCAGCTTCTAAGGTTGTGATAGTACTGGCAGCCCGCACCATTATGTCAGAGACAGGCTCATCTGCTACATTTGGTTCAGCAGGAGATCTGGGCTGAGGTACCACATATTCCTTTCTGATTCTTCTGGTAAATGTTTTTGTAACATGAGGTTGTGATGATGATGGAACACTTCTAGGTGTGTCATGGGACTAAACTTGGATTCTTGATCCTTCACCCTCAACTGGTGGAACAATCATTGATAAAAAAAAAAAGTGGTGCTTCACTACCATTATAACCATTACAAATCGTACTCATATTACTAAAAACCTTTCGACTAAGGGTAGGAGTTTTTAAAATGTTTTTGTAAGGTAGAAGCTGGTACTTATTCAAAAAAATTTGAATGAATCTGGGATACATTAAAAATTTGTATTTGCTTTTCACATTTCTCACCATACCATCAAAAATCAATTTTGAAAAGTTAAACTTCCTTTTTGTGGCCAATCAAACAATAGCAGTTGCTACTAAATTGTTCCCAACAAGTTTTCTTTGGACTTAAACAATGTTGGATGGTATGAATGAGAAATCTCCATTGAGGGGGAAATTGTAGTTTTTTAAAAGTTAAGTTATCATAAGTTAACCCATATCCCATATAGGAAAGATTTTGAAAAATTTCAGTATTTGGCAACGAACTAATACCACCATCATCTGCTAGTTTGAGATGCCTCCTAACAGAGGACTCGGTAATAGCCGTGGCAATGCCATCAACTGTAGCATTTAACTCATTTTCTCCATTATCTAGTGTTTTGACACTAGCATTGCGCCAAAACTGATTGATTTGAGAAACATACATAGTAGGATTCTTTCTAATAGCATACCTTATGTAACTCGAATTGAGAAAATCGACTATCTGGTGAAACTGTTGACGTCCCTCTGGTTTCTGTAAGTAAGCAACCATGTTGTGTGCCTTAGAATAATCCAAAACCGCCATTAAGATTGAAAAAAATTTGATTAGAATTCAGGGTTATGATCGTTTAGGAGATTATGTGTGGTTGGTAAACCCAATTGAGATGATATAGATTTAATTTAGGGTTTTGATTTGATCGAGTGAATGAATGTTATGTTTCTCTTGAAGATATGTTTGTGTAAACTAAGATAATGAATTACCTAATTTAGTCCCAAACAGTACGAAACGTAACTGTTGGGTCACTGAATTCCCCGATCCTCCTCTTACAAGGATTTGAACGTAAGATCCCCTAAGTGTAAACAAGTCACTGAGTGAACAGTAACTCAGTGAGTCATCTTCAGGATGCTTAGACCGAGCCTAAGAAGAAAGGTTCTCCATTCTGTGAGGCGGTACTCAGTGAGTGTGATCTAAGCCAAGAAGAAGATGATGGGTTCAGTAAGGATGACAATAACTCACTAAACCCCAAGACTCCTCGACAACTACCATGGTACTGAAGACTGATGACCTGAAGCCTGAAGTTTTGGCGGGACTGGGCGGGAAAGTATGACCTGCATTATTAAAGTGCTTTATCACTTTAATGTCAAAGTTTCCCAAAATGGTTAAAACCAGTCTGTCATCAGAAAGTGCCTTTTGGACCTAACTCAATGAAGGTTCCTTGCCAGAAGAATAATATCTTTCAAGATATTGTTAAGGAAGCTTTATGTCCAATGTATAACTAGTTGTTCTATACTTGTGTATAAATAGGTAGCATATGTGAGGAGTAAAAGTTGACAAGTTTGTGCACTTAATGCAAAGCATTCACAAACCACTTTACTCCTCCAAAGAACAACACAAGCCCCTGAGATAGCTCAGTGGGTAATTTAAGTTGTCACTCAACATAGTTTGAGTTTAGAGAGGAGTCATTACCACACTTGTCATTTCAATCCCAAGTGTTATTCCGCAAACACTTGGGTACAATTCTTTTGATTAATTTCTAATAAAGAATTAAACGTTGAAAAATATTATCTTCTATGTTTACTTTTCTTTATAGTTAATCAAATACATATCTGTGTTTAAAGTCATAATACTTGGTTACATTAGCTCTATAGTTACTGATAACCAAGTAAAGGGGACCAACAAGTGGTATCAGAGCCTCTGGTTTATAAAACTTAAAACCCGTTTTCAAAACTTAAAGAGTGCTCAAGTTTTTAAAATCAAGATCCCACTATGACTGACATGGATGTGCCCCAGCTTGTCGACAAAAAGGGTGGAAGTTATTCAGCAACCGCCCCTCGACTTGAAGCTGGTAAATTCAACAAGTGGAAAAAGTGAATGCTTTGCTACTTAACTGGGATGGAACCTTATTATATCAAATTGATTAATAATGGTCCATTTGTCCCTACAACTGCCCAAGGTTTAGTTAAACCTGAAGCCCAATGGACCCCAGATGAAAGGAGGGTGGTCAATCAAGACCAGCGCCTGAAAAGCATCATTATATCATGCCTTCCTGATGATATAATGGAATCAGTGATCAACTGTCCCACTGTCCAGCAGACATGGACTGACCTGGTTCATAGCTATGAAGGGCCTTCTGATACCAAAGAGAGTAGGATCATGGACCTGAAGCTTGAATACAACACCTTCAGGGCTAACGATTATGAAAGTCTTTCTGAGACTTATACTCGGTATAAGACCCTCCTGAATGAGTTGACCAATGATGGTGTCACCCTGTCAAAGCATGAAATCAATGTTGGCTTTGTCAACAGTCTCCCTGAGAAGTGGTTAAACTTCTCTCAGGGTTTGAGAAATGCTAATCTGATCCAGACCCTTAAGCTCCCTGCCATCTATGGGAAGTTTGTCTATGAAGACAATCTTATCACCATGAGATACCCTGGTAAAGCTCAGGAGACCAAAAAGGCCTTGACAATCTCACCCATATCAACTGCTTTCTATTCTAAAGGTGTTGTGCAGGATTTTCAGGATGGTTCAGATGATGAGGTTGACCAAAGAACCAGTGAGGAGTACCTTAATGATCTTCAAATTGAATTTCATGAAAGGGCACTCCTTGCTAACTCCAAAAGGTTCTTTAAGAAAAACAAATTTCCTTCAAAAGCAAATGAGAACATTGAGTGTTTTAAATGTGGCAAAATGGGCCATTTTGCTAAAGATTGTTTTTCAAAAACAACCTCAGAACCATCTTTCAGGTTTTCAGGAAATAACTCTTTTTCAGGACCCAGCAAATTTCAACCAAAAATGCTTCAATCTAGTCAAAGATTTGAAAAAGCCCCTCAAACTGACTTTGAAGCAAAATACAGAAAGGCCAAAGCTAAAATTGCCCTTCTTGAATCATCCTCAATAGTCTCTCAGCCTCCTCAGGCTCCAAAGCCTTCACAAGCCAAGAACAAAGGGCTTGTTGCTGAAACATATGACTGGGATGAAGTTGAAGTGTCCTCAGATGATGAAGAAGTTCACATTAGTGCCTTGATGGCCCTGTCAGAGGACAATAAGCTTGTTGTGGGAAAGAGTCATGCAAGAGATGGTGAATGGGTCAACATCACAATGAAAAAGGTAAATCTTTTACTTTCTATGGATGATAATGATGATTGGAAGTCTTACTTAGATTATATAAATGTTGATCTTAAGTTTGTGGAAGAGCAGAGACTTAATTTGTTTTCAAAATACAACAAAATGAGTTTTGAGTTAAATCAGTGTAGAGATGATCTTCTTGCCTTAAAACAAGCAAAAATGGAAAGTGTCAATCTACAAATTCAAAATTCTGAACTTGTAAAACAAAACCAAGCTCTTCAGGTAGAACTTGAAAAAGAAAAGGGTTTCTTTAGAAAATGGACTCAAAAGAACCCCAAACTCTTTGACACTTTGAGCATCTCACCCAGCACCAAAAGGGCTGGCCTGGGTGAAGATCAACTCACTGAAGAATCAGGGGAGAGTAGCCATTCAACAACTTTTCTATCAACAAACATACTATCTAGCAAAGAATAACTCCATTACCCAGTGAGTGGATTGATAGACACAATCCTGACAGTAAATTGCCAAATTTTGACACTGGAAGAATTCTGGAGCCTGAAAGTCAGGTTATCAAGGAGTTGCTAGGAGTCACTGATAAACCCAGTCCTACTGAGTCCATCACTGAGCCTAAGTCTGATTCACAATCACCACTCCCTCCACTGAAACAACTTCAGGGAGCAGAACCCCAATCTGACCTTGCACCATTAGTCTATCAACCCCACTCTCCAAAGGAGAAATCAGGGTTAGGACGAACCATTCTGAAGAAACCTACTCCTGCACCTACTGAACACCAAACACCTTCAGTACCTACTGAGGTGAAAATTGAAAGCACTGATTCAAAGGTTGATCAGCTCACTAAACTTGTCAGGATGCTGAGTGAGAAAATTGAGTCCACAAAAACCCCTTCAGACTCAAATTCTAAAAAGCCCTCAGTATCCTCAAGTTCTTCAAAACCAAAAACCCAACCCAGACCTTCAGGGAGATGTGAGCTGTGCAATTATCCAAATCACAGCACTGATAAATGCTTCAGAGTCCTGTTTTGCATGATTTGCAAACAAGAGGACCACAGAACTTGTGATCACATCCCCCATACTGCTTCTTTAAAAGCAAGAGGTCTATACAAAACCCAAGGCTATCAGTATGCCTCACCTTCCAAACAAAGACTGAAGGCTAAGCCTTTCTTGCCATGTCCTCATTTTGGTTTCAATGATCATCTTCCTGATGATTGTTTGATGAATAATTGCTATGACATCTGTGGGGATCCCTCCCATGAAACCAAGGGACATGGCAAAGTCATTCAGTCTAGAAGGAAAAACCCAACCAACACCTCTCAGACACCTGAAGCATCTAACTCCACAAAGTGTAAAACATGTGGAAGTTCAGGACACACAACTTCAGACCATGATGCATTAGCTCAGTTCAAAAATTCCCTGAGGACTAAGCCCACTAGAAAGTGGGTCAACAAGAAAAACTAACCCAGTTCACTGTTTGTGCATAAACACATCAAGGATCCTGCTTGGCATCTCGACAGTGGATGCTCTAGAAGTATGACTGGTGTGAAAAGTTATCTGCACAAATATGTGGAAAAGCCAGGACCCAAGGTAGTTTTTGGTGATAACTCATCAGCTCCTACTGAAGGTTATGGCTCAGTGAACTGCAATGGTATAGTTTTTACAAGAATAGCTTATGTGAATGGTCTCACGTACAATCTGATAAGTGTTTCCCAACTATGTGATGCTAAATACATAGTTCAGTTTGATGACAGGAGATAGACTATTTTTAATGCCAATAAGGAAGTAGTCTTGATTTCACCCAGAAGGGATGATGTCTATGTTTTAGACATGTCATCCCTGACACAAAATGGGACTTGCCTATTCTCAAAGGCAAGTGAGACAATCAATTGGCTATGGCATAAAAGATTCTCTCATCTCAATTTCAAGAGCATCAACAACCTGGCCAAACAGAACAAAGTTCTGGGCCTTCCATCCCTGGTGTTTACCAAAGACAAGCCTTGTTCTGCTTGTGAGAAAGGTAAACACCACAGGGCATCATTCAAAACCAAACAAACTTTTTCTATCAAAAGCTGCCTACATCTTCTTCATATGGACCTTTTTGGACCTGTCAGTCTAATGTCCATTCAACATGAGAAGTATACTCTGGTCATTGTGGATGAATACTCAAGATACACTTGGGTTTACTTCCTGACCAAAAAGAGTCAGGCAGCTGAAAGAATCATGTCATTTGTCAGGAACATTGAAAATCAAAATGATGTCAAAGTTAAACAGATCAGGACTGACAATGGCACTGAATTCAAAAACCAAGACCTTGAGTGTTTTTGTGATGAGAAAAGGATCTCTCAAAATTTCACTTCTCCCTATACTCATAAACAAAATGGAGTAGCTGAAAGGAAGAATAGAACACTCATTGAGGCAGCAAGGACAATGTTAAATGGCTCAGTCCTCTCTAAACATTTTTGGACTGAGGCAGTCAAAAAAGTCTGCTACACTCAAAATAGGTCAATTATTGTGAAAAGGCACAATAAAACACCCTATGAGGTATTTAAAGGAATGATCCCTAACATCGGCTACTTTCATGTATTTGGTTGCCCTGTGTTTATTCTTAATCACAAGGACCACTTAGGCAAATTTGATGCCAAAGCTGATGATGGATACTTCTTGGGATATTCTTTGGTTTCCAAAGCCTTCAGGGTGTTTAACACAAGGAGACAGCAAACTGAGGAAACTTATCACATTACTGTTGATGAGAGCTCTGAAGCCATCAGGTTCTCTAATTCCTCAGTTTTTGAAATTGGTATTGATGACTCATCAAGGTATCCACCTGATGAATATCATCCTGAGAACTGCCCCTCAACCCAATACCAAGCTGATGCTGACATCTCCTATTACATCAACCCTTACAACCTACCCCAACCACCCATCAGTGAGTTTATTGAAACTCCTCAAGTCTCAAATGAGACTGCTACCACTGAACAAATTGTTCAGGAACCATCAGAGCAAATTGTTCCCACAATTGTCACTGAAGCACATATTGATGAGTCACCTCAAGTTCCTGAGCCTGAACCCAATCAGGCTCCTTCAAGCTCAAATTCCTATCCCAAACCCCAGGATAGTTGGACTAGATCAAAAATTATTGAGCTTGTGAACATCATTGGTGAACCTACTGAAGGCATGCTCACAAGAAGCAAAGCTGCTAAACTTAAAGCAGCATCTGCCAATATATGTCTTTATGCTGACTATCTCTCAGAAATAGAGCCTAAAAATATCAAAGAAGCCCTGACTTATGAAAGTTGGGTTCAGGCCATGAGAGATGAATTGGAACAATTTGACAGAAATGATGTCATGACCCTTGTTGAATGCCCCCAGGGTGTTTTAATCATTGGTATGAAATGGGTCTTTAAAAACAAGACCGATGAGAATGGCACAGTCATCAAAAACAAAGCAAGACTGGTTGCCAAAGGATATAATCAACAGGAAGGTATAGACTATGAGGAAACCTTTGCACTTGTTGCTAGAATGGAAGCCATCAGGATCTTCCTAGCCTATGCAACATACATGAACTTTAAAGTTTACCAAATGGATGTTAAAAGTGCATTCCTAAATGGTAACATCAAAGAAGATGTCTATGTGCAACAGCCTCCTGGTTTTGAAAGTAGTGAATACCCCAACCATGTCTACAAGCTTAACAAAGCCGTTTATGGACTAAAACAAGCTCCCAGGGCATGGTATGAAACTCTTTCAGCCTTCCTGATCCAAAACAAGTTTGTTAGAGGAAAGATTGACAACACACTGTTCATCTACAAAACAAAAAGTAATGTCATTCTTGTCCAAGTGTATGTTGATGACATCATCTTTGGCTCCACATGCTACAAACTTTGTAAGCAGTTTGAAAAACTAATGACCACAAAGTTTGAAATGAGCATGATGGGTGAGCTCACATACTTTCTTGGACTCCAAATCAAACAAACTGAGAAAGGAATATCCATTTGCCAAGAAAAATACCTGAGGAACATACTGAAGAAGTATGAGCTCACTGACTGTTCTTCAGTGAAGACTCCTATGGTTCCTCCAAACAACCTTGGCCCTGACCTCACTGGAAAATCAGTGAACCAAACCTAATACAGGGGAATGATAGGCTCCCTGATGTACTTACTTGCCTTAAGACCTCACTGGAGAATCACATCTCATTGCTGTCAAGAGAATCGTCAGGTACCTGAAGGGTACTCCAAACCTAGGTTTGTATTACCCAAAATGTTCAGGATTTGATCTCAAAGGGTACACTGACTCTGACTATGCAGGATGTAATATGGATAGGAAAAGTACTTCAGGGGCCTGCCAAATTCTTGGTGGTAAACTTGTGTGTTGGAGTACAAAGAAACAACAATCAGTGGCCATGTCATCAGCAGAAGCTGAATATATGGCTGCTGCTGGTTGTTGTGCAAATGTACTATGGATGAAGAGCCAACTGAGTGACTATGGCATTCAGTATAAGATGGTACCCATCTTTTGTGATAATACTAGTGCCATAGCCATCTCAAATAATCTAGTACTTCATCAAAGAACCAAACACATTGACATTAGATACCACTTCATCAGGGACCACATCTCAAATGGAGAAATTGAACTACATTTCATCCCCACTGAGTATCAGCTAGCTGATATCTTCACCAAACCCTTGGATGAACCCACTTTCACAAGATTGAAAGCTGAACTGGGCATGTTGGACATAGAATCAGGAAACTGATCAGAAGTGTTCCAACCTGATGTAAATTCTCTAGGTCCCTGATCACACCCTTCCTGATAACCCATTTTTATTGAATGATAAAATCATTCAGGGGGCTGTGGATGAAAAATGGCATTGAATACCCTAACTAAATGCTCCAAGTACTTAGTTAGTTAATGTCCCAGGTAGGTAACTAATTCCTATTAAATATAGGAATATATGTCACTTACACAACTGGCATCCACTTCTTGGGCCCCCACATCTCTCTCACCAAACACCACTGAGTATTTAATGCTCCCTCACACAAAATAAGTGTGATGATCCTTCCTCTGCAAAAGTGCATTATTTGCAGAGCCACCTCATGATGTGAGAGAAAAATGGGGTAGTGGGAATTGTGATTTTTAATGCGGACTTCAAACTTATATTATTATGCCGTTTCGGTTGAATAATATAAACTCTTGACATCCGCAATATCACTACCTCAATTCTCACCCTATAAATACCCCCACAAAAAGGGAAAAACACACACGCTTTTAAAATCCTATCAAAACTCTTGCAAAATTGTTTTCAAAACTACGTGTTTTTCCTCACTGATACCTATTTTTCAAAACCAGGCCTTTATCAAAACCAAATGGCTTCTTCTAAGGTCATAAAATACGCACCCAATGTGGATTTCCAAATGGAAAGCGTAGACCTTACCAAGAATAATGTGGTGGGGAAATTTCCCTACCCTGAAGGGTACCCTGAATACAGGGAGGTGGTGAAGTTCCTTCAGAACTGCTTTCTGACCACCTCATTCACAAAAACCCCCTCAGTCATCTATCATGACTATTTGAGGGAATTTTGGTGCACAGCGGTGGTTGAAAACCCTGATGCGCCAAAAGAGGCCAAAATAAAGTTTACAATCAAGAATGGAACCAAGTCCCTAACTCTTGACTATAAAACTTTTGTCAAAGCCACAGGCCTTGACTACACCACGACCTTCACTGCCCAACCCTCTGAAAAAGAGGTGAAGGAGGTCTTACTGGAACTTGGGCCCTATGACAAAAATCACCCTGAGGTGACACCAGGGGCCCTCTTGTCCAAAGCCCCTATTATAAAGACCTGGTTCCCAGCTCCCTGGAGGATTCTAATGACCTTTGTCATTCAGGTTCTCTGGGGAAGTAAATCCTCTACTGAGCAATTGAACACTACTCAAGCAATGATAGTGTTCTGTCTCATTGAGGGTAAAATGATTGACCTTGCAGAAATAATCTTCAGGGACCTCATAGCAAAGTTAGGGGGAAGTCTAGGCAAAAACTCATGTCATACCCTAGATTCATTTCCTGTGCCCTACAAAACTTGCTTGGGTATGAGTATGTTAAGCCTGACACAGTAGGTTTTGAGCCTGATGTCTTACATAAGGCAAATTACTCTCGTGACCCTCTTGAGGTTACACCTGTCACCCTGACCATGTATATGCGTTCTGCTATCCAGGGTGACAATAAAGTTTCACCAGTTCCCTCTCCCATCAAAAAGGTGAAGAGGAAGAAGGGACAGGGGTCCAGGAAGGTGGCTGAACCCAAGTCACTCGACACTGAGACCTCTGATCCTAAGGCTGCCAAAAAGGGGCAAGAACTACCGCCCTTGATTGCGGACACCCTGAGAATAATAACCCAGTCACTAGGCCTGCAACAAAAGCCAACGGAGGGCACTGAGAAATCACACTCAGTGTCCTCGGGCGAACCCGTTCCCAAAGACTCTACTGTCATAAACAAGACAGTGGAGTCGAAACCAACCAAACCTTCACATCCTGCTAAAGGCTCTGGAAAATCACATCTAGAGTTTCAGGGAGTAAGGGATCCTAAATCCTTGGTGGAGCAGCACTACTCCACTGAGAAGGGAGTCCACAAACAATCACATCCCACTAAACGCTCGGGTAAATCACAACCCAAGCATCAGGGAGTTCACGTCCCTAAACCTTCGACAGGCCAAAACAAGCCTGTTGGAAAGGGGGCATAACCACTCAAGTGCCTGATGAGGACATTCGTAAATCATCGCTTTTGTCCGAGGGCACAAAAACTCATCCCAAAGACTCAGAGGGAAACATACACCCCGCTGATAGGGGCACAACATTCACGACTCCTCAGGATGACATTGAAAAACACCCATCAGTGTCTGAAGGGGTCACGGGGGACAAAGATTCAGAGGGATATAGGCCACCCGCTGATATGGAACCCATAACCACTCCCGGAGGTACGCATAACTTGGGAACTGACCTTGAAGACCAGGTAGATAAAACCCAATCTACCAGATTTGAGGGGTCAGGACCTGGCCAAAACGAAGGCAAATCTTCTAATGAAGAGGAGCCGAATAACCTCCAGTTGCAGATTACCTCCCTGGCAGATGCTCAGGCTGTCCTATTTTCAGATGATGAATACAATAGTGATGAGGAAGTCTTTACGGCCGGAGATGATATGGAGGTTGAGGAGATAGTCCCTGAACCTGTCAATCAGTCTCCTCAAGCCTCTAACCATGAAGAAGCTGAAACACATTCCGAGACGGAAACCTCTAGAGACGATCAAGCTCCTCTCACTGAAAAAGCCTTCACCAAATTCATCAAGAAAATGACTAATGTTTTGTACAGGGGGTTCACTGACGAGGTGTTTGACATGCATACTGAGCAAGCAGTCCACTATCACCTCCTCAAAGATGCAGTTGAAGAATAAAATGATGATGTTAGGGAGCAAAATTCTACTGTCTCCCACTCCCTGACACAAATGGTTTCTCGCATCAACCTATTTTTGGAATCCCTCAAAGAGCTGGCTACAGGGGTCAAGTCAGTTCAAGAATCAGTCAAAGATGATCCTGAGCTCACCAAGAAACTACTTCAGACATCTGAGACATACCAGGTAAACATGGTGGCTCTCACTGAGTTACTTGGCTTAATAAAGGGTTCCAATGTTCAGAATCTCAGCTCCATGGTGGAGTCTCTCAAGTCTTCCTTCACAAAGTTGGAAGAATCAGTGACAGCTCATTCCCAGAAGTCCACTTCTCTGGCATGGACAATGGGATCCAGAATGACTGCCCTTGAAAGTTCTCAGGCTGCACTTGACTCCAAGGTATCTATCATCCATCAGGATACTGCGGAGATCAAGTCAATGATGACGGAAATGTTTCAAGTCTTCAAGGGTACCTCTACTTCATCTTCAGTAACTCCAACACTTGCCATCACTGCAGCTCCGGCAAATGTTGAGGGGGAGAATGTTCCTGAAACCCCTATTACTGATGAACAAGAAGCTGGACAGCCCTCTCACACTGAGGGGGAGCATGTCACTGAAGCCACACCAATCACCGAAGTTCCACCACAGGAAGAACCAGCCTCCTCCACTCTCATACATGACAGAGGAAAAAGTATTGCCATCACCTCTGAACCACAAACAGTGCTCCAGCCTGCTTCCACAATTGTCAGATATGACCCTGATGAACCTATCAGGGTCCCGTATGAAATCAATGGAAAAGTTTATCAACTCACCAATGATGAAATACAAGCCCACATGGAAAGAGTTGAGTCTATGGCAAAGGTAGCTGAAGAAGAGAGAATGAGCAAGCCTGCACTGATACAGGTTGTTCATGAGGAAGCTGAAAAGATTGGTCTGGATACTGAAGCACTAGCCAATGAGCAAGCTGGTGCAGCCTTTAAAAAGGCTCAGGAAGAAGAGATGAATTCTCTTAAAAGGGAAAGGGAAAACAAGCTCAGGAAGGACGCTCAAATCAGAAAGACCAGGGTTGAAAGATATCATTGGGTGATGAAGGAAAGGCTGAAACCTGAAACCATCATTGACATCAAAATCCATCGCAACACCAACCCTGCAATAATCACGGTCTTCAGGGGACAAGATCAAAGAGTGATTGACGTTCACAATCCATTCAGGTTTGCTGACTTTGGAATTACTGAACTTGATGAGCTCCGTCCCATCATTGCCATGAAAAACAATGTTGTGGTACCTAGCCTTCTCAAGTCACTGAAGGAAAGGTACGACAGACTAAGAGCAATGCCTGAAGCTCTAAACATTCCCTCCCTTCTTCCTGCTTCAACAACAGGAACTGCTCCACCAAAAGCCACCAGGAGAAAAAGGAAGCACATTAAATCTGAGCCTGAGATCAAGGTCCCAGGATTGGATTGTGACAGGTCCATTCCTGAAGGAATCACCTTCTTGAACAACGTTGTGTTTGAACACCCTGAAAGAGGTCTATGCTTTATGGATGAGTATGGAAACCCTGGGTTCCAAAGATGGTCTGATATGGACAGGGCAGGGGTCAAGGCAATGTTAGTGTACCTGATGTTAGCTTCTCCTGTAAGATGTGCTGAAAACCAAAGGTTTTGTCAGGACCTAAAGGCCATGATTGAGGAGCATCCTGAGAGACACCTACTGAGATCACAGAAAGCTAAGCTTGAGGCACTTGGCTATCAACTGAACATCTAATCTGCAACAACTATCTTTTATTTTGTTTGTAATTTGTAGGAATTGTAATAACTATTAATAAACTGATGTTTTGTTTAAAAGTTATGTCCTACTTACAATTACAACAAACATTCAGCAAGAGAAGAAGAACCCTGACAACTCATGCTGGATCAAGAAACACTTAGGCTATTTTTAAGTTCAAATAGGGGGAGATT
This sequence comes from Artemisia argyi, assembly GCA_030686995.1. NCBI lineage: Eukaryota > Viridiplantae > Streptophyta > Magnoliopsida > Asterales > Asteraceae > Artemisia > Artemisia argyi. The sequence continues at coordinate 92,542,799 of CM060683.1, read as the reverse complement.
GTTGGGTCACTGAATTCCCCGATCCTCCTCTTACAAGGATTTGAACGTAAAATCCCCTAAGTGTAAACAAGTCACTGAGTGAACAGTAACTTAGTGAGTCATCTTCAGGATGCTTAGACCGAGCCTAAGAAGAAAGGTTCTCCATTCAGTGAGGCGGTACTCAGTGAGTGTGATCTAAGCCAAGAAGAAGATGATGGGTTCAGTGAGGATGATAATAACTCACTGAACCCCAAGACTCCTCGACAACTACCATGGTACTGAAGACCGATGACCTGAAGCCTGAAGTTTTGGCGGGACTGGGCGGGAAAGTATGAGCTGCATTATTAAAGTGCTTTATCACTTTAATGTCAAACTTTCCCAAAATGGTTAAAACCAGTCTGTCATCAGAAAGTGCCTTTTGGACCTAACTCAATGAAGGTTCCTTGCCAGAGGAATAATATCTTTCAAGATATTGTTAAGGAAGCTTTATGTCCAATGTATAACTAGTTGTTCTATACTTGTGTATAAATAGGTAGCATATGTGAGGAGTAAAAGTTGACAAGTTTGTGCAATTAATGCAAAGCATTCACAAACCACTTTACTCCTCCAAAGAACAACACAAGCCCCTGAGATAGCTCAGTGGGTAATTTAAGTTGTCACTCAACATAGTTTGAGTTTAGAGAGGATTCATTACCAAACTTGTCAATTCAATCCCAAGTGTTATTCCGCAATCATTTGGGTACGATTCTTTTGATTAATTTCTAATAAAGAATTAAATGTTGAAAAATATTATCTTCTATGTTTACTTTTCTTTATAGTTAATCAAATACATATCTGTGTTTAAAGTCATAATACTTGGTTACATTAGCTCTATAGTTACTGATAACCAAGTAAAGGGGACCAACAGTAACCGACCCGTAATAAGTTTTAGCCTACCAGTACCAAGCGTAACCGACCCGTACTAACTTTTAGCCTACCAGTACCAAATACACCGAACAGTACAAGCTATGGTTCCCAACAGTATGAACCCAAACTGTTTGAGATAATTTGATTTTGAGATTTCGTGGTTATGCTTCATGAAAATCTCATATTTTCTATGTGTTGGCTAACTAAATTGCATTTCCAAACTAACTTGTTTGAATGTGTAATTGCAGTCTGCAAATGCATCTCCAAAGAAGCCATAAACCAATAGACAAAAATATGCACATGTGTTGAATTGACTTTTAAAACTCAGCTAACAAAAGAAAAACATTGAAAATTACTAGAAAAAATATTCCTTGATTAATATGTTAATTATAAACGTATCATACACCAACAACAATAGGAAAAATTTGGAACATTTCCAACCATTACATAAAGTACCATCGACCAACAAAAGAAATTGTTTATAAACATGTAGCTTAAACAACCATGAAGTAAGTCAACTTCAAAACCATGCACTGGACTTTCTAACGGAGCTTGCAGAGGCAACCACTTGAGCTTTAGGAGAACTTAAACCCAATATCACTCCAGTGAAAAGTATAATAGATCCAGCCATTGTAGTCTATGAGGTGTGTTTCATGTGCAAAGTATAACAGATCCAGCCGTTGTCCAATGCAAGTACTCCTAAACAACTTCCGTCGCTCTGCGTCTAATTTCTAATTTATTAACCAAAAGTAGTTCAGTTTGCTCCTAATGATTAGTTTGGCTTCATAGTCCTACAACGAAAACATAAGCTCATTTAGAACCTACAATACATACCAAATTTAGTATGCAGACACGTATACAGGCACCGTAAACACTATCACCAATAGTTCAGCTGATACATACAAACGTATATTTAATAATCATTGAATGCCTAATTGGAACCTAAGTACAACCCCTTAGTATTGGACCATTTTAATAGAGTGTTTTGTCTACGCGTATATCAGTGCTTATGACCCTATTTGATTCAGGCCTGGCGTATCATTATCCCCATATTTCCAGTAAAGTTTCCACCTTATAAGTAATTAGACATTAACAACCAACAAGTCTCAACCAAAGTGGATAAAATCAGGGCTTATCAAATAGAATCCAAAACACAAATAAAATCATAAACCACATAAACGGTTAAAAATTGACACACAAACTATAAACCAACGAATTATTGTAAAATCCAAGTAACATCTATATAAGATACAAACTAATGTAACAGCAACCTTTGATACACCATAACGACTAACGATAACATTTCAATTATTTGACATCAAATACTTTTGGTGTCAATCAGGGCAATAGAATAACACAATAAACATATAATCAATAATGATTTAAATCATTGGTAATACGCTTTACATACCCTGTTATACCACATTTTAGCTGATAAAATCAACAATAGTTGGTAAACTTAATTTTGTACGATCACGGTTCAATTAATGGTGATAGAGGAGAGACTGTTTGTTTTTAAAGTTTAGGGTTATTTTCCTTCGTATTGTTTTTTTCGTATACGATCCTTGCAAAAGTCAATGGGCAAAATACTGTATAATGTGTAAAATGACCAAAAAACCAGTTGCCCTATTACGGTTGCCCAACTAAAAATAGTTGCCCAAAATACATATACGTGACATGTGTCTCCATTTGATGGAAGTTGCCCAATCTTAAAAGTTTCCTGGGCTAATATGAGAATTTTCAAAAAAAGGGCTAAATATGCCTAGCCGTAGGGCAACCGGCCTATTCTACTATTTATCCCTAATGTATTAAACTTGCATTGATCTAACAAACATACAAAATGTTTTAAACATTTAGTATTTTACGTTTGTTGTATAAAAATAGTTAAGATAATTATTTTTATACTAATGAGGTGTTGAAAAACTAAGAATACTATTCTTAATAATATAAATAGTTTTTCGCAAATAAGAATAAATGACAATATCGAAGTAGTAACTTAATATGTCGTTAACCTCACACATACTACTAGTATTAGAATAAATGGAACATATTCCCTAAATTTTTATTTTCCTTTTAAAATGAGTGATCGTGTGGGTCAAGAAAGATTTCGAGTACATATCAATTCATTATTCAAATTATGATTGATATCATTATCGAATCTAATTGACATGTTTTTGAGTATGGATATGAAATTGGAATCATTGTTTGTCTAGCTTCAAGATAACATCAAAATATGATGAAATATATTATCTTGAATCTACATACTCAATCACACTCGATTGTTATGAAAATAATGACGTCCTCTCAAGGAGAAAATAATGTGCATCGGATCATAACTCACACTTGTGTTGATGATGCCATATTGAGTCTCCTTGTCCTATGGTTTTGTTCCAAACATTAAACTATTATGATTAAAAGATACAGAAAATACACAACTAAGTAGGATTGACAACTTGGATGTTTCATCCGAAATATTCAAGTAATTTACTTTGCAATGCAATTAGTAAATGTGTCATTTCCGAAAAACAAAACAAGAGCAAACAAACAACATATGTAAACTTTGCTCATGAATGACTCAACACTCAAAATCACATGTCTAGTAAAAGTGCGACACATAATATGTTATTAACTATTATGTCAGTCATCAATCTTTTAGAATATCACATGTATTTCTCTTATCAAAAGATTGACAAAGGATAACTTTATCCTATTGATGAGGCGAAAAGTGTACCGCTTTTAAGGGGTCATTTAAGCCGGAATTCGTGATTATTTGATCAATTACTGCCCTAAATCGATCCTTATGTCATTTTAGGTACTTTTGAGAAGAAATCTGGAAAAGGAAGCATTTTGGACATTTTTGGAGCATAAAAGTGAAGAAAACGGCAAAGTCTCAAATTCCATGCTGGGAACAGTACCTGACGACGTCAAGTGTTTACTAGTGACGGCGTCAAGAGTGGCAAAAGAGGTGGATGTGGAAAATACACGTGATGGCCTAGAGCATCTTCAAGGTTATTTGGCATGACGGAGTCACCAAGGCCGTCAGGTTCAGAATACATGTGACGGCCCAGAGTTAAATTACACATGACGGCGTCAGGGTTTAACCTGACGACGTCAGATGTTATAGAGTGACGACGTCAGGAAGAAGGCTTACACAAGAAGAAACCTTAGTGAAACCGTCACACGATGATCAAGACAATCATAACTTACGCGCAGAGTAGTTGACACTGTTTTGGCCATAACTTTTGTATACGAACTCGGATTTGAGCGATTCAAAAAAGGAAATGATCGGGACGAAAAGATCTACAATTTGGTGAAGAAAATTTGGTCTTTACGCTGTCAACGTTGGTCTGACGCCATCAAGACGGGCCAGGCTGAAAATAGCCTATAAATATAACATCATAACTTCACTTTTTGTAAGCCCTAAACCCTAAGGTCGATTCCTGGGTTTAGGTAGGTGTTTTTCCAGCAACTTAGAGGGTTTCAATCACTCCATAAACATCTTGTAATGGTTTGTTGATTTTATCTTAATTCATGTCTTCAATTATCATTATTGTTGCTTGTTCTTCATTAATTATGCTTGGCTAATTCATCTTGTGTCTACTTATGATTATGTGAAACTTGTATATAATTGATTAGATCTTATTGATGTATTTTTTGATATTTGTGTCTATCTTCATCAATTAAGGTGTCACAACTTCAATAGGTATAGTTGATTTAGCTTATAATTCTTGATTCCTATTGTCTCTTGTTTGGTTGATTGAATTCGATGTTAGGCTTAAGAAAACTGGCAGACTTCCAATTGGTAACTTGCTTGAACGTCTTAAGAAACATGATCGGAGGTGTAGTACGATTATATGGTTGTATTTAATGCATAAGCGAATTCTAGTGATCCCATGTTAGGAGCTTTTAGTCGTCTCGACATAGGAGTGAAGTAGGAGCTTACAGAGTTAGGGAAGATCGTACACGGCCCTACGAATGGTATTAAGGAATAGAACCCGTCAATTAAAACAAGGTGTGACAATTCAATAGGTAGAATAGGATAGCTAGCAAGGAGTAACATATCATTGGTAGACATGCTTCACTTACCTTGTAGAACCCTAGTTTATTTTCCTACACATTAGTTTAAGTAGTAGCTTTTGGGTTAGTTTATTAGCAACTAATTCCGCCCCTTCTTCCAAAACCTGAGATTTTTACTTGCTTTCCATAAAATATAAAAATACCAAAAGAATCATCTCTCACCTCTAGACCTAGTTAGATTAATTTCAATCCTAACGACACTATTCATGAGTTGAACGATCAATCCCCCGGTACTTATCACTATACTATACTACAACGATCAGGTACACTGCTTGGCGGGGATTGCAAGCTTCTCAAGATCCCTTGAGAGGTAAAACCTGTTGCGAGGGCACAATCCCGCGTATCAAGTTTCTGGCGCCGCAACCCGGGGAATAGTTATTGCTTAGGTTGAATTTCATTTTAATTAGGTCTACTCATTAGATTCCTATCAAGTGAGATTTTTATTTTCTTTTTATTAGCTTTTTGGTAGTCTATCTTTTTCATTGTGCCCTTTGTTTGTAAAACCATTTTCATTTGTCACTATGGCGGATGAAATTCCATTTAGATCATTGACAATAGAGGAACAATTATATTTCACTGATAGATTTGCTTCCTATCATTCCAATAAATTTTTGTGTGATCTTAGTGATATCCAAGAGGAGTTGGGGGTAAAGTTAGATGGGTTTGATGAATTTTATGCATGTGTGATTTCAATTAGACGATCATTATCAGGATCAATTCCTTTTAGTGAGACCCTTTGGAAGAATTTCGAGGAAACTTTCCTAACCGTGAACCATAAGTTGAATGAATTGATGGGTTTGTATCCGTCAGACTTTGAGGAAACAAATGAGAAGGATTTATCCAACTATAGGTACCATGAGCAAGAAGACCTGGTTTTTAAGAACATGGACTTTGAATTGGAACAAGATTGTGAGATGGTTAGAGACGAAATACCTAGGTAGTTAGGCACTAACATGATACAAGATGAACACATAGGTGATCTTTATGAGATGGAGGATAGAGTAGAAAATCCAAGTCCACTAAGTACTCCACAAGTCCCGCCATCATTTGAGGCATACACACCGCCCGTGACTTACCCGGAAGAAGTAGAAGACACTATAGGAACCCCAATAGAGGTAGAACCCTTGGACCAAGCACCACTTGAGGATATAGGTTTGAATACTTGTAGTGATAACCTTACTCCTAGTTCTAGGGAATTTCTTAGTGTTGATGAACCGGAACCTCAATCTTTACAGACATTTCCATCCTTAGATATATTTATAGGAGACAAAAGAGGAACCGACCCACCCATCAACCAATATTATCTGGGTAGTTTTAGGATGAAGGAAGCCATTCACTCACCCCCTTCACCTCACGTGGCATATTTCCACCCTAAGGGTGTGTATCGTTACTTCCACCCGCACTTAATCCTAAGTGTAGGGAAAACCTCCCCTATTTCCGTTAAATAAGGGAAGAGTCAGGCTCGTGACTCAAACAAAAACACGCGCTTCTTGGGAGGCAACCCAAGCTTTATTTATTTTTTTGTTTGTTTATTTATTTGATTTTATTTGTTTCCATATGCATGTTTTATTTTTATTGTTTGTGGCTCATGTTTCAAAGTAAATTGTGAAAATGCTTTATATTGTTTTTAACTTCGTCTTAATTGCATATAAAGGTATTTTGCAAAAGATAAGTGTAAGGGAGATCCAAATTCGTTTCTAAGAACGAAATTGAGCATGAACCACAACAATATTAAATGAACATGTGTATTAGTAATTGTTTGAGTCAAATGCTTGTATCGAGTCATAATGATGTTTTGCAGGATTTTTCAGGAAGTAAGGCATAAGTTTTTCAAGAAATTTTCCGGAAACTTAACATGATATTTTTGCAGGAAAATTCTGACGGCGTCAGGAGTTACAACCTGACGGCGTCAGGTACAAAAATTCTGAAAAATTTTGCAAGTTTTGTTTATACCGGAGTCTTAAAGTTTTTGTTGATTCTTTAGTTTTATAAACTCCAGGAAATCTGCAAATATTCATTCCACAAGCATTATATCTTTAATTGTTTTGTTTTTATTCCTAAGTCTGGAATTACATCTAATTGTGAGTTTTCTTTGTTCGGATTGATGCTTTGGGTTTTTGTGATTGTTTTCTCAGGTTTAACAGGTTATATTGGACAAGAAGATGATTTATATTTCTGGAGGGAAGCTTTCAACGTTCATTTTCTTGGAGGAATTCATAACCTTGTTACCACATTATCCACACCGAACGAATCAGGGGAGTATTTGTTTTCATTCTTTTACCTGTTTTACTTTTACATCCTTTAATTGAACATTGGGGATAATGTTCATCCTAAGTGTAAGGGGAGGGTAAATGATGATACCTTATAGGATACAATTGCACTTGAGTTTGTTTGTTCGATAGTAGGTGTGTAATAAAACTAAGAGAAATACTTATTAGTGCAATTTTAGCGCCAAATTTAAATTTCTTACAACATTTAGGAGTGAAACTTTAGCCTTAACAAGCGTCTCATGGATAAGAGTTGTATGACTAGCACAAAACCATACCACTTAAAAAAAAATTCCACCCAAATATGTGAGGTTCGCCTTTAGATTTGATAGGAAAAGCATTCATTATTAGTGCTTATGAGTGTACCGGTAGCATTTATATTCTAGAAATTGCGTTAGTGATGCATCCCGAGACCGCTAGTGAGACTACATTCGTGTAGTAGGATTTACTACATGATAAGAGGCATTAGGATCACCCATGTGTTAAACCCGTATCATAATTACTTGACCCTTTAAGTCATATTACTTGACTAATAAAGTCAATTAATTTTTCACACACCTTAGCGTTGTACTCATTTTTAGTACATGAAACCCCTAGTACACCCCTCCGAGCCTATCTTTTTCGTTTCTAACTTTAAGCATCTTACTTAAAGGAATAATTTGTTACAACCCATCCAAATGTACAACCAAATCGCCTTAACCTTCCATGTATGCATTCATCTTTAGTGCATTATATTTACATGTTTAAACCCTTAGTTAATTATCTAATTGATTACATGGTTGCTAAGTCGAGTCATATCTTGTACATATTGTTTTGGGATGATTGGGACTCATGGGTAAAGTACTAGTGTTATGGAATAATGGGGAAGAACATCAAATTATTACCCCCATATGTGCGTTAATCTTAAAAAGTACTCCAAGTGTTTTGATTATCTTGATTCGAGTCATTAGAGTAGTTTATTGTAAAGTATGTAAAAATTCAAGTGTAAGGGGAATGCAAATCCCCTATGATGTATTATTTTGGATGGTAGGGCCAGAGTGTATGCGCAAAAAAAAATAAAAATAAAAATAAAAATAAAATCGAAAAAGAAAGAAAAAGAAAGAGAAAATAGAAAAAGAAAGAGAAAAACATACAGACTACCATCCCATTTCATTCTATGTTTATTTTAAGTTTTTGTTATTTTTGATTTATTAGCTTAAGTCGAATCGAGTCTTGGCTTAGCAACGCCATGTTGTACATGTAATTAACCAAGATGATTAACTCGCCACCAGTAAATATTGCCTTTATCAAACAAACCGTGTTTTCCATATCCCTACACCTAACGTTATAACCCTTTAAAAGACCTCTTTAATAGTTTATCCTAGGTGCTTACGCCAAGTGGTGGTGGTTTGATCCTTTCCCAAGCCTATGATAATCTATTTGCTATGACAGGTAGTGAGAGATGTTTTCCATTTCCATATTGTGATATATACTTTATTACACCCGAGAGATGTGAGTATCTAAACACTATTTGTGAGGTGCTAGTGTATGACCTCCGTGCTTGTTTTTGGTTTTTAGTGGAACGATTATTTGTTGTAATTACTTTTATATTAGTTTTAAATGACCCCTAACTTGTATTTTGATTAGAATAAAAGCGCATTTGCTTGAGGACAAGCAAATCTCAAGTGTAAGGGTATTTGATGAGGCGAAAAGTGTACAGCTTTTAAGGGGTCATTTAAGCCCGAATTCGTGATTATTTGATCAATTACTGCCCTAAATCTTTCCTTTTGTCATTTTAGGTACTTTTGAGAAGAAATCTGGAAAAAGGAAGCATTTTGGACGTTTTTGGAGCATAAAAGTGAAGAAAACGGCAAAGTCTCAAATTCCATGCTGGGAACAGTACCTGACGACGTCAAGTGTTTACTAGTGATGGCGTCAAGAGTGGCAAAAGAGGTGGATGTGTAAAATACACGTGACGGCTAGAGCATCTTCAAGGTTATTTGGCCTGACGGCGTCACCAAGGCCGTCAGGGTCAGAATACATGTGACGGCCCAGAGTTAAATTACACATGACGGCGTCAGGATTTAACCTGACGACGTCAGATGTTTTAGAGTGACGACGTCAGGAAGAAGGCTTACACAATAAGAAACCTTAGTGAATCCGTCACAAGATGATCAAGACAATCATAACTTACGCGAAGAGTAGCTGACACTGTTTTGGCCATAACTTTTGCATACGAACTCGAATTTGAGCGATTCAAAAAAGGAAAGGATCGGGACGAAAAGATCTACAATTTGGTGAATAAAATTTGGTCTTGACTACGTCAAGGTTGGTCTGACGCCGTCAAGACGGGCCGGGCTGAAAATAGCCTATAAATATAACATCATAACTTAACTTTTTGAAAGCCCTAAACCCTAAGGTCGATTCCTGGGTTTAGGTAGGTGTTTTTCCAGCAACTTAGAGGGTTTCAATCACTTCATAAACATCTTGTAATGGTTTGTTGATTCTATCTTAATTCATGTATTCAATTATCATTATTGTTGCTTGTTCTTCATTAATTATGCTTGGCTAATTCATCTTGTGTCTACTTATGATTATGTGAACTTGTATATTATTGATTAGATCTTATTGATGTCTTTGTTGATTTTTGTGTCTATCTTCATCAATTAAGGTGTGACAACTTCAATAGGTCTAGTTGATTTAGCTTATAATTCTTGATTCCTATTGTCTCTTGTTTGGTTGATTGAATTGGATGTTAGGCTTAAGAAAACTGGCAGACTTCCAATTGGTAACTTGCTTGAACGTCTTAAGAAACATGATCGGAGGTGTAGTACGATTATATGGTTGTATTTAATGCATAAGCGAATTCTAGTGATCCCATGTTAGGAGCTTTTAGTCGGCTCGACATAGGAATGAAGTAGGAGCTTATAGAGTTAGGGAAGATCGTACACGGCCCTACGAATGGTATTAAGGAATACAACCCGTCAATTAAAACAAGGTGTGACAATTCAATAGGTAGAATTAGATAGCTAGCAAGGAGTAACATATCATAGGTAGACATGCTTCACTTACCTTGTAGAACCCTAGTTTATTTTCCTACACATTAGTTTAAGTAGTAGCTTTTGGGTTAGTTGATTAGCAACTAATTCCGCCCCTTCTTCCAAAACCCGAGATTTTTACTTGCTTTCCATAAAATATAAAAATACAAAAAGAATCATCTCTCACCTCTAGACCTAGTTAGATTAATTTCAATCCTAACGACACTATTCCTGAGTTGAACGATCAATCCTCAGGTACACTGCCTGGCGGGGATTACAAGCTTCTCAAGATCCATTGAGAGGTAAAACCTGTTGCGAGGGCGCAATCCCGCGTATCACCTATGCATCTTATTTTCTTTGTAACATGAATGGTCATGTTACAAGAGAATACATTGCATTTTGTTTACAAATATAGGATATTAGAGTTAAATAATAACCCAATACAACATGTGTCATTGCATAAACAAGTAAAATTTGTCATACACTAAAATAGTGATAAGTTTCCTCTTAGCATATTTGTTGAAATATACAATATATCTCATTTCAAATATAATACTCACAAGATCTATTGAGGTAAATAACCTTTACTAGATTCTTCTCTCAAGATATCCTAAGGAGCATTCTTGAAACACTCTCGATGTAGTAGATTCTACACTGTATCACCTTAAAGCATCTCTTGGATCTAAGAAAACCAAATCATGTTAAAATAACATGTAACAACTCAACAAAAGATGATGTCGTCCAAGAGATCTTAAAATGAACCATCTAAACCAAATAATCTCTAAATCTTAAACACGAAATTGAAACATTGTGCTTGCCTTTGTTAGGATATTGTGTAAGACGTGTCATCTTCATGAACATGTTTTTGAAATATGTCTAGTTGAGTCATACTAGGCCATGTAGTAGAAAAATAAGTTAATGTCATATTTGCTACACTACGATAGGCAAATGTAGGAATTTGACTTTTTCTAACATGAGAATGTCTACTGGAGAACCTATCGCATTAAAAATTCAATTTGTCCTAACGGTCTAATTGCTTCCAAGTGAGAAGTTGGGTTCGTGGTATAACCCGTAAAAATGGTCGTGTTTAGCCTGAATTGAGCACCACCAGTGATAGTCTCATACTCATTCTCCAACTTGAAAAAGTTTTATTCCTACATTTGACTAAAGAAAGTTTACATCAGTGAACTTTTTCTCCCATTAGGATTGCATTATGAACAAGTAGGATTTAGGAGTCTCCTTAGCAAACCTAGATTACTTGCATTCCACATATGTGTATCTAATTGATAACATTTTCTTGTGAGATATGACTAGATGCCTTCATGCTTTCTTAATGCTCAGTAATTAATTGATTAATTACTGAATGCATGTTTATTAGAAACGTTTTGTCTTTGATTAGCTATTTGGATATTATATCTCTTGATATACATATCTATGATACATGCTCTGAAATGCTAAATTATTATCATGATTTGAATGACATTTGCATTTATCCCTTATGTGCAATTTAGATGATTTGCCTATGCAACCACACTACTTATTTTAACACATTAGGAATTAGGTATGCCTATCACTATGTGTTAGCCTCGCTCTTTTATAAAGATAATGTCACACAAGTGAATTGGACTAGATGAGAAACTACAAGGACTACTTATGTAGAATACGCAAACATGCAGGGTAATGAGCCTAAAAATACCCCTCATGACTCTCCATGAGGGGTGTTGGAAAGTGTGTGTAAGCTTCACTTTATTTCTTATTTATAAAACACGTAGTTCTTCACTTTTCTCTCTCTACTTTCTCTCTCTAGAAATAACCATGGTTTTTACATATTTCAATCAACCTCGACCTCCGGAAGGTGTTTCTTGGTCATAACAAGTGGCATCAGAGCTAACCGGGGGCGAATCGTGGTGTTTTTGGGTGAAAAATCGCGTTTTTGGTTGAAAATAATCGGATCTGGTACTGTTCATCGGGAGATTATCGAGTTTGGATCTGATTTTGTCGAGTTTGGGAAAAATTTTACCGAGTTTGGAAATTATTACCGAGTTTGGGAAAATTATTACCGAGTTTGGAAAATTGTTACCGAGTTTGGAAAAATTCTTACCGAGTTTGAAAAATTCTTACCGAGTTTGAAAACTTACCGAGTTTGAAAACTTACCGAGTTTGGAAAGTTTGTACCGAGTTTGAAAATTTTTTTCTTACCGAGTTTTGAAAACTTACCGAGTATGGAAAGTTTGCGAGTTAGGGTTCTGAGTTTCAAGGATTACCGAGTTTGGTCAAATCTTACCGAGTTTGAATAGTTTGCCGAGTTAGGCTAGTCCAACCTTATCGTTTATCGAGTAAGGATTTCTGTTGGACAAATCTAAACGAAACTCTGCCAAAATTTCTCTAGCTTTACCGAGTTACCAATCATATCGAGTTACCAATCATTTTGGCGGGAAAATTTGAGTAAAATTTATTTTTGAGAGGAGACTAAACGTTCAATTTTTACGCGAAATTCAAAATTTGGTATAACGTTGAAAATTTTGGCCTGAAATTCAAATTTTTAGGCCAAAATTCAAATTTTTTCGGTGAAATTTGGCGTAAAATTTTTTCAAAACTCAAATTTTTCTGGTAACCTTAGAATCGCATTTCATAGTGATTTCCAAATTATGGGCGAGAAATTTTTCCAATTATATTTTTGGAGGGAATATACGGAATCTCTACGAATCAACCGAGATGGAATTTCTAGCTTCAACAAAAACACACCACGTTTTGCTTAAACGATCCTGATCAAGAATCACAATCAAATGACAACGGCTAGTATCGGATTTTGTGATTATGGGGATAATTCTTTATCACTTTTTTGGGTTTAAAGTTCATTTCAAGGACATGTGTACTTATTTATCTCAAAGTCTAGGGGTGGATGGATGCATGACTTTCGAAGATACTTGTTTGTGCATTCACTAATATTGATAGTGACGAAGACTTGGATTATCTAGTTTTCATAGGTCAAGGGGTGGATGGACGAAGACCTAGATAACTATCACTTAAAGGAGTTACGTTGTAGTTCTCAGTGTCACACGAAGTTGTGGATAATCAAGAGGTGATGTACGTCTAATACTTGATGGTTGGTTGCTTGAAGAGTATAGAGTACTCAGAGATTCTATGGTGTACGAACTCTCTACACCATTCTTAGTCACACCATAGTACAAGATTAAGTCACATATCTACGGGATGTTTACTTTATTGTCAGATTTGTTATATTGGGTTGTTTCTCTAGTCAGAGGTTATTTACTAGCTGGTTGGAATTTGAAGAGGTCGCTCATAGGTTGAACAGATGAGATGAGATTGTAGAAAAAGAGAGTCATATCTTAGCGACATATACTCATAGAATGTGCTCCAAAAAGCTGTTATGGCTTCTAAATTGCATTAGAAGTGTAAAGTACAGGTAATTGTATGGCATGTACACAAGATTATGATGATTCCGATAACTCGCAACCATCATGAGGGAGAAGAACATGCCAAAAGAAGTAGTGTTTCGTCTTCAGTACGTTGGTTGATCGAGGGAACTGTGCTTAATACCTGAGAAGTACCATGAGGTACCAAGTATGTGTTCATCAGAGCTTATTACCAACCTTCTATGCAATGTTATGTGAGTTATGTTGTTGTGTTGCTCCCCGAACGACAACCCTGAATCTACACTTTTGAATCTACTTTATCCGCTGCGAGATGAAAAGAGAGTTGACGGTTCAGGAGGGAGCAGGAAAAAGAATAAAGGCTCACTAGTTAGGAGGGAGTAATAACCTAACTAGACCATTACAGTTGAAGTTCAGAGCTACAAAGACCTTTGCCGTCAGTGTCAAAGATCATACGCCGAGATCGTCGGAAGAGAGAACTTCAAGTCTGCCTCAGTATCTAGACTACAGAGACTCTGCGCTTCAACAACGTCAACATAGTTTACTATTGTTGTTATTTACATTTTTTATGTATTTATATGTCTCATTGTAACCATTCACGTGTGACGATATCTTGGAGGGAGATTGTTAGCCTCGCTCTTTTATAAAGATAACGTCACACAAGTGAATTGGACTAGATTAGAAACTACAAGGACTACTTATGTAGAATAGGAAAACATGTAGGGTAATGAGCCTATAAATACCCCTCATGACTCTCCATGAGGGGTGTTGGAAAGTGTGTGTAAGCTTCACTTTATTTCTTATTTATAAAACACATAGTTCTTCACCTTTCTCTCTCTAGAAATAACCATGGTTTTTACATATTTCAATCAACCTCGACCTCCGGAAGGTGTTTCTTGGTCATAACACTATGAACCCTTAGAAGTCATATAGTCATACACTAGTGTCAAAACCTATAAGTTAAAGTAGTCGCGAAGTTTTCCTAATTCCCTGGTCATCACTTCGCCTTCTTCCAAGTAATACAGTCTTTTGTCATGGGAAGGTTAGATACAAACCTAGTAGAACTCGAAGTAGGCTTGACAGCTTAAATATTTCATCCAAAATATTAAAGTAATTTTAACTTGCGATCGCAATTGTTAAAAGTCATATCGAAAACATCTTATTCAAAGCCTTTTAACAACATATGTTAAAACGCTCATCCAAATGTCCAAAGCTAACATCAACCTTTGGATGACAAAGGACTCACGAGTTACTACATAAGTGATTAGGAGTTCCTTTCATCCTCGTGTGAATATACACTCCTTAAGACCAAGTATATTCATTTTCGTTAGTTCCTCCTATCTTTATAGGTTTGTCATCGTGTTTTGACTTCAAGCTAACCTCATAGATAATGAGGATTGAACTTATCCATTAGCTTTAGGATAGAAAACAAACCATCACCTATCTCGCCATGAGTATGTTGATACTCTCTTTCTTCCGAATCTCGTCCTATGACTATCTAAATATTTCATTGGAAATATTAAAGCCATCTCGAATTGTCAAAAATCTCGTGTCAACCCCCATTGGATTTATCCCTCTATCTCGCCAAGAGTATGTTGATACTCTCTTTCTTCTGAATCGTGTCTTATGACTATTTAAATATTTCATTGGAAATATTGACGTCATCTTTTATGTTTCGTCTAATGACTACTTATATATTTCACTGGAAATATTAAAGTCATCTCTTGTGTCTCGTCTCATGACTATCTAAATATTTCACTAGAAATATTATAGTCATCTCTTGTGTCTCATCTCATGACTATCTAAATATTTCACTAGAAATATTAAAGTCATCTTAACTTGTCCAGAATCGTTTGTCTAATCCTAAGAGAACTTATTAGGTATAAGTTCTTTTATCGTGTCAAAAAGTCTCACTAAATTAGTGAGATTTATTCATTAGATACTCTCAAATTGTTGATTTGCGCGTGTCTAAAATATCTCTAGTTTTGAGCCAAATCCTCTCATGCTTCCAATGAAAACTTAAGTATTTCATCCGAAACATTTAAAATATATTTAATTTGCGAAATGCAATTAAATGTCATCTCTCATTCTCGATCAACGTTCATCGAATCCCGTTGGATTCATTCGTAAAAGATATTTCATATAAATTCCTTTAATCTAAGCTCCAGAAAAATCACAACATATGTGAATTTCTTTGTCAAAAATCTAATTCTGGGTCAAAACTGACCTCAGCAGGTCACAGTACCCTTAAATAGGGGACGGTACCGCTAAATTTAATGGTACCGTCAGACCGTTGTCTGCTGAGACAGTTTATCTTGTTTTCAATTCTCACTGTTTCAAAAGCACTATCGAAACCCACTCGATGTAGTCTTGAACCAGAACCATCTCCTATCAAAATAGACTCTATCTATCTTCTGATTCCTCAGCCTTTTCCCTTTCACTTCCGCATGGTACTAAACACATCATATGTTTAGTTACTTCCGTATCCATTATCTTCTCAACTTATCTACACTTTTCAACCTTCGTTCTACACTACCAATGCTTCCGCATCCCACTCATCTTCCTCACACTTCAAGCGAAGAATTGCTAGGATAAGTTGAGATAACCCTTATTCATCAACATAGATAACCCCACTAAAACCTTATCACTAACCTCACAACCTTGAAGATTTTATCTTCTTGACCCTTAGGATATCTCCACGTGATCACATGCCTCATCATATGAATGTTCTATGAATATTCACAATGATTGACACGAGCTACGTGATTCAAAGGTGATGTTTATTGTATGATATCCAC
This sequence comes from Artemisia argyi, assembly GCA_030686995.1. Lineage (NCBI taxonomy): Eukaryota > Viridiplantae > Streptophyta > Magnoliopsida > Asterales > Asteraceae > Artemisia > Artemisia argyi. Next base: position 92,526,360 of record CM060683.1, on the reverse strand, counting down.
CACTTTTCATGACGTTACTAAGCTCATCGCTTCCGTCAACGTTTGTTTTCCTCTTTATTTATTTATTTTTTATTATTTTTTTACATCTTGTCCGGATGGTCATAGATTAAGGGGAGTGAAAACGCACTCATATAGTCTTTCAACAAACACTCTCAAGAACACAAAAATGTGGTTCTTATTCCTTAGAAAACATCCCTTTAGCTGCCCAGAACTAGGCTGCACATGAAAATTCGTGACTTCCAGGTCACGGTACCATTAAATAGGCCACGGTACCATTAAATTTCTTGGTACCGTGCGGTATTTAGTGGTACCGTGCCCCTGTTTGATGAATTTTCACTGTTTCCTTTAGATCCCATCATCCCTAACCTCAAACCTGCAAAATTTTGCAAACTCACATACACCCAAAGATTCCCTCACTACACCATAGGACACTACCATCAACTTTAATTCGAATCCCAAAACTCTTGCCTATATAAGGCCTCACCATTGCAAGCTTATCTTGCATCTCATCTTCAAACCTCACATTAACATCATTCATCATCACACTCAACCCTTACTGTGGGAAACTAGAAGGGGGTTGAATAGTTTTACGTCTTTTTAATTTGTAATAAAAGATTGTTTGAGTGTTTTCTTAATTTTCAAAATTTAGATTCGATAATATGTGATCTCAAGTCTTGCACAATATAAACAACTATAAATATGTACGATATAGGAATAATAACGTAAGTAAAGAAATAAATGAGAGATGGAAAGATCGAACCGCGAGACAAGAGATTTATAGTGGTTCAGCTACAAAGACACCTTTCTTGCTCTACTCCACTCCCCGAGCACCTAACTCGAGAGTTTTCTTCACTATGTCAACAAGCTCCCTTATGGCGGAGAAAACCTTACACACCAATGTACACACCACAACTTCGTCACAACTAAATCACAACTTCTACACAACTTCTTCACACCAATCTACTTCACAACTACCTACCTCACACCTATCTACTTCACACCAATTTTCTTCACAACTTTCTACTTCACACCTATATACTTCACATCAATCTTCTTCACTACAATCTACTTCCTAACTCTTCTCCTTCACAACAAACTACTAACCAATCACACTATCTATATTCCTAGCAAAACTATCTACAATCAAATATTCACAACTAGTTACACAAAAAGATAGATACTATTGATGATGCTCTAACAACTTGGATGTGGAGGTCACAACAAGTTGTAATACTTCTTGTTTTGGAGGATATAAGTATTCTTCTCTTGCACTTGAGAGGATGATGTTTGGATCACTTTGAAACAAAGGTTTATGTATGTATGATCAAAGGATTAAAAGAATAGAAATGAAGATCTAGATCAGAAAGTTTAGGAGTGCAAAAGGTAAGAAAAATATGTGGAATGATCCAGTATTTAAAGGGCCAGAAAACACTATTCTGGAGCGTGCCGGTCCCCTTAATTAGGGGGAGGTCCCCTTAATGATTAAGGGGGCCGCCTAGTATAATTAAGGGGGCCGCCCTCCTGAACGTTGGAATTTTATGTCCTTTTGTGAGGAAAGTTTTTCTGGATAAAATTTGCCCTTTTTGGTTGGAAATTTGAAATCATATATTTATAATGAATTAAACATATTCTTTTAATTCCAAAAGTAATTTTGTAAAAGATATAGAATGTTTAAGACATTTTATAAAAATTCTAGTGATTAGAAAAATTTCCTTTGATCATAAAATGCAATAAACACTTTGTTTATTCATACCTTAAGTGAGTTGGATGCAAAAAGAAATATTTAACTCTAAATACTTGTTTACGTCATAAGTTTTAGTTTAATGAGTTTATGCTTTGTAATTATCAAAACATAGAGATATTGTTAATATGTTAACAATGTTTTTAGGCATTATTTATGTCAACAATATCCTCCTTTTTGATGATTACAAAACCTTAAACTCATTAGGTCTAAAAATTAATTTTTAGACAAGTATTTTAGAGTTTAACATTCTCTTCCCCCCCTTTTTGTAAAATCAAAAAGGTTAGACCGATTAAGCTTCATAGAAGAAGTTAAACGGGTAGAGAGCTCCCCCTTGATGTATGCTCCCCCTCATTTGAGAGCACCAAGGAAAAGAGCTATGGAAAGCTTGGCTACAAAAAATATGTGAGGAGAGCAAGACATATATATGCAAAGCAACATTTATGAAAATAAAAATAGATTCATTCAAGCATGAGATGATCATAGAAATGATCATCATTACAACATTCAATATGCTTGAAGCATATTGATTACAATAAAACAAAATAAACAACATAGTTCTAAATTGCCGAAGAGAGCACTTGAACTTGTTTGCAACCCATGGTTGAGTGTTTTATTTGCTTGAGGGGAACATAAGCATAGAGCTTAGATGTTTGATGGAGAGGGATATGGAGTGGGGTATGGAGTGGAAGAGATGGATCTCACGATGTTGTATCGTGTTAAGGGTGGTATTGGATGAGAACGAGTGAGAAGATATTCAATCCAAGAAATATATTCACTCAAGTAGAGGATTTGTTTTTGAAGGAAGACACAACAAGGGCAAAAGTGAGTGTGGTTTGTAACTTGGTCCAAGATGAGAGAGTGAGGTAGGCAATTTTCATACAGTGATGATGGAGGTTGCCCTTTGTTGCGTTGTGCAAGATGCATAGCAAGGAGATCACTAAGATCATGGATTTGGTTTATTTCATCACTGAACTTTTGCTTTTCTGTGGCAATGTGGAGAGAATCATTGTTTTGATATGGATGAATTGGGTTTGTGTAGTTGGAATTGTAGTTTGATGGTTGATCAAACTTGTATGGATCATTAAAAGTGGTTGGAGGTTGAGATGTGTAGTTTGGCATGAAAGAAGATGTTTGGCCAATGTTGTATGGTTTGTAAAGAGGATCAAATGAATGTCCTTGTGGGTTAGGTGCAAAGTTTGGGAAGTAAGTAGTTGGAGGTGTTGAGTGATTTCCAACTTCATTGGTTATGATGGATTTGTTTCGAGGGCTTTTTCTTCGCCAAACGTGTTTTTCTGTCATCCTTGCTAGCCTTGAGGCTTTTGGTTTTGGTTTGTTTGGAGAGGTCATGATGGTATGAATGGAGAGTTTTGAAGATTGGTGATATTTATAGTGTAAGATTTGTGTGTTTATGGATGGATAAAATATGTTTGGGAGATTAGGACAAAATATGTTGGTGAAAATTGGGAAATGTAGGACGAAATGGGCTAAAAAGCAGAAAAGATTCTGTAAACCCGACCATCAGATGGCCGGTCCCCTTAATTAGGGGGCGGTCCCCTTAATAATTAAGGGGGCCGCCTTATATAATTAAGGGGGCCGCCCATCTGGTGATTTCAAGATTGCCGGAATTGGGTTTTTGGCAGAAAATTTGCAGAAAGGTTGTGTTTTTGGGTTTAGATTCAATCAAGTTCAACTCTTTAAGGCAATATAGCATCTAATCTAATCATAATATAGCATGCATGCAAAAACACTTAAGTAGAAGAGCAAACAAGAAAAACAAATCTAGAAGAGATAAGCAAAGACAAGGGCACTTAATCTTCCTAGAGCAACTATCTTAGATCAAAGGCAAAGGTAACTAGTGAGTGGAAAACTAGTGATGGAACAAGATGACAACAATATGAGTGATTTTGTCCTAGTGTGTACCTATATGCAACAAATGTGGAGTGGTGATTGTTTCGACTCCTAAATGCAAAGAAAAATAAACTTCATAAGAAACAATCCAAAATCTCCTTGATTCAATTTTTGCTCGATTCATGAATGTCAATGATATATATTAGATTATATATTTTGACAATTTATGTGAGAGTTTATGCATGATTTAGGAAAAAGGTTTTTAGCATTTTTCAACAATGCAAGGAAAATGATTTTTATGTAATTCCTAGATGTGAGAATAGTTTTCAAGAAATTTTGATTGCGTTTTTCAAGAGAGTATATGCAATGAAAATGAGGTTTCCCAATCTTTAATTTTGTGCGAAATAGATTCCTAGACTCAGATATGGAGAAGTGTAAGAAAAGTAAATTTTATGCAAGTAGAAATTTGTGTAAATGCAATAGAGTTTAGTCAACTTGTTCCATCATTCCTAATCCTAAACGCAAGTGGTTGAATAATTCATGCTTAAGGGGTTTACTGAATATATCCGCAATGTTATCTTCCGATGCAACCTTTTCTATAGATATGTTTCCTTTTAGTACATTATCCCTAAGGAAGTGGTGGCGTATTTCTATATGTTTAGTCCTAGAGTGTTGAACCGGATTTTTGCTTAAATCTATGGCACCTTTGTTATCGCACATAATGGGAATATTTTCTAACCTAATACCATAGTCTGTGAGAGCTTGTTTCATCCATAGTGCTTGTTGACATGCCTTTCCGGCGCTTACATATTCGGCTTCGGTGGTAGAAATAGCAAGAGCGGTTTACTTCTTTGAAAACCAAGATGTTAGACAACATCCCATAAAAGTGCAAATACCGCTTGTGCTCTTTCTATCTACGTAGTCTCCCGCATGATCCGAATTCGCATAGACAATGGTTTCTATGCCGGATCCCTTAGGATACCATAATCCTAAGTGTATAGTGCCTTTAATGTATCAGAAGATACGCTTAACCGCTTCTAGGTGAGAGGTTTTGGGATCCTCTTGAAAACAGGCACAAAGGCAGACACTAAACATGATATCGGGTCTACTTGCCGTCAAGTATAGTAAACTACCTATCATTCCTCTATACTTGGTGTTGTCTACGGACTCACCTTCAGCATCCTTTGTGAGTTTTACTTTCGTAGACATGGGAGTTTTCATGGGTTTTGAGTCTTCTAGGCCAAATTTCTTAAGCATTTCCTTAATGTACTTAGATTGGTTAAAGAATATTCCATCTTCTAATTATTTTATTTGTAATCCTAGGAAGAAGTTTAGTTCACCCATCATACTCATCTGAAACTCATCATGCATGATTTTGGCAAATTCATCACACATGTCTTGACAAGTCGATCCAAATATAATGTCGTCAACATATATTTGAACAATGATGAGATTTGGGTCTTTCTTTTTAGTGAAAAGAGTGTTATCTACCATTCCCATGGAATAATTATGTTTAATAAGGAAATCTTTTTATCGATCATACCAAGCTTTGGGAGCTTGTTTGAGTCCATACAAAGCTTTCTTTAACTTATAAACATAATCAGGTTTTGCGAAGTCAATGAATCCTGGAGGTTGTGCCACATAAACCTCCTCATTGATAAAACCGTTAAGGAATGCACTTTTCACGTCCATTTGGAATAACTTAAAATCTAGGGCGCATGCATAGGCAAGTAATATCCTAATAGATTCTAGTCTAGCTACGGGGGCATAAGTTTCGTCATAATCAATTCCTTCTTGTTGATTATAACCTTGGGCAACTAACCTAGCTTTATTCCTAGTTACTATTCCATTTTCATCTAACTTATTCCTATATACCCATTTAGTTCCTATGATGGTCATATTCATTGGATTTGGGACTAATTCCCAAACATCATTTGCCTTAAATTGATTTAATTCTTCTTGCATAGCTATAACCCAACTTTCATCTTTTAATGCCTCATTAATATTCTTAGGTTCTATTGCTGAGAGGAAACAAAAGAAGTTATTTTTATCTTGGGCTTGTGACCTAAGGGTTCTTTGATTAAGATGTCCTATTATATTATCTAAAGGATGTGATCTAGATTCTTTAATATTTACAATTTCGTTGTTTCCTAAGTTGATGTTTTCATTATCATTTCCTATGGGTTTTGTTTTACTAACCTCAATAGCTTCATCTTCGACTAAGTCATCATCTTCTAAAGGTAATGTTTTGGGAGGTGGTGGTGTTTCATCAAATGTTACATTTAGTGATTCTTCTACTTTCATAGAGTGTTTGTTAAGTATTATATATGCTTTACTATTTTGTGAGTACCCTAAAAATATTCCTTCGTATGATTTTGGATCAAACTTAGTGAGGTAATCTTTAGTGTTTAAAATATAACATTTACTTCCAAATACCCTAAAGTAGCTCAAGTTTGGTTTTCTACCTCTTAGTAACTCATAAGGAGTTTTTCCTAGAATTCTCCTAATTGATACCCTATTAATAATATATGTTGATGTATCTACAGCGTGACACCAAAAATTTTGTGGGATGGATTGTTCATTTAACATTGTTCTACTCATTTCTTGTAGTGACCTATTTTTTCTTTCTACTACGCCATTTGATTGAGGAGTACGAGGAGCGGAGAAATTGTGAGATATTCCATTTAAATCACAATATTTTCCGAATTGTACTTCGTTGTCAAATTCCCTACCATGGTCAGTCCTAATGGCTACTATTGTGCATCCTAATTTGTTTTGAATCATTTTACTAAATATTTCAAATTTTTCAAAGGCTTGGGTTTTGTCACTTAAAAACCTAGTCCACGTGTATCGTGAATAGTCATCTACTATTACTAAGGTATACTTGTTTCCTCCATAGCTCCGCACAGCGGATGGACCAAAAAGATCCATATGTAATAATTCTAGGCACCTAGTAGTGGATACTATATTCTTAGCTTTGTGACTAGCATGAGCTTGTTTTCCAATTTTACATGCATCACAAAAATGCTTGTCATATTTTAGGTTAGGCAAGTTTCTAACTAGTTCTTTAGAGGCCAAAGATTGTATTTGTTGCATGTTTGCATGTCCTAATCTCCTATGCCACAATATGGAGTTTTCGTCTAGGGTCGTTAGGCATATCCTATCTTCAGGTTTGTTTCCTAGTTTCATAACATATATGCCTCCTTTCCTAATTCCTCTACCTATAATCTTTCCATTCTTAACTATTTCGCTATCTTATTCGGTAAAGGTAACTCTACATTTATGTAACACCCCCAAAATTTTACAACGCAGCGGAATACCAATTTGGGTGTCACTTCATAGTTCATAAAAACAAGTTACATAAAACGACCTCAAAAGAGACGTTTAATAAAATGTCACATTCGATTTGATAAATCAGAGTACAAAGGTCCCAACAATTTTTATTTAAAACTTAAGTTATAAGAGTTAAAACATGACACATACTTATATTTTAAAGAAAAAAAATTATCGAATGTGTAGAAAACAAGTCCTTCCATAATTGATATCCACGCGACTCCGATTGCTCCCAATGCTCAGCTAGCCAAATAATACCTGAGAAAATACATGCTAAAAAGTCAACATAAAGTTGAGTGAATTCATAGAGTTTAATAGGTAATCAGTTGAATACAAGTAATTCAGTTTAAAAGAAATTGGGCTACGTTGTTATACGCCCATAAGTAAGTTGACATGTAACAAATACAAGTCGGGAAATAAGATTTATAGCATTGAGCTCATGAAACCGAACCTTGACCTAGTTTAAATGCCCCTCACAAGGTATTCAATTGCCATTTACCTCAATTCTCAATATTATATGTCCGTTTGACCCACAGTTGTCAAATGAGCGCTACTCACCCGGACAGGACCGCCTGGCCAAATATGCATATCTATAATATTAGCGTTTATGCACGTAATTAACGGTTCATGAAATTAGGGACTTGTTGGCAGGGTACTCAATGTCTATAATCAGGTAATCGGGTCAAGCATACCAAAAAGTACTTGTATTCAGTTTGTAAAACTAGCATGTATCCCCCTCGCGAGGTTTATAAAACATTTAAGTAAGTAAAATGCGAGGCTATGAACTCACCTCGAAGTGAATGAGCAACCAACATAAGCAGATGAACAAAGAGAAAGGCACAACGGCAACCGAACTTCTCGATCTTATGCAACGATGAGAAATATAAATATCAACGAAGAAAAGAATGAAGGCATGAAGTCTTAGTCACGACCTAAAATAACGGCGCTATTAGAAGAATGAAATATAAGTAATAATAAGTATAATTTATTATTAAAATGCTTTCGAAAAATTACGGGTACGCGTTACGACATACGCGGTTAGATTCTCTTGGTAAAAAAAAATAGACGTAGAAAATGTGTAAGTATTCTTTCATTAGAATATTATATTAATTTAATTACAAGGCGAAATTCACCAATGGTTACAGTACATACCCCTTAAATGGAATCTCGTCCCGAGATTCAGTCTGTGTTATCCGTCGAAGCGGTGTCAGTGAAGAGGTGTGGTTACTCGTAAAGAAATGAAGTCTTGAATGATAAGCGATGTCGTTCAATTCTCGTCGACTCGGAATACAGTGTACGGTAAGGTTGATTATACGGAGTAAAGATAGCGAAAGAATCTGCTTAGTTGTTGTGCTCGATCGTATGAATATCGTTGAATTGTTTATGCTCACACAAGAATTTTGTGATTCTTGAAAACCAAGTCAGAACATAGTCCTAATATAACTATTTCCAGTATCTTAAAATTCATTTTTAAGTCAAACATAGGTGGTCAGTCTATGTTCCACTATCCCTAGGTTAAATATAAGTGACCAGCCTATATTTAATCGAGGCTTGATGAATTTTGAAATACTCAACTTAGTTATACCTGTAATATGTCCGTTGTCCACACCGGGCCAGAATCACGGAACTTTAACAATGAAGGTTTCTGAAGAGGACTTGATGAATCTAGAGAAAGTTGTTGAACTTCAGCTTTTGTAGATGACGAATTAGTTTATAAGAATTATAGGAAAATGACGAATAATAAAACAATAACAAAATAGTTCATGAGGTAATAATAAATCAATGTTTTAAGTTAATGAGAGGGGGGGTAGAGTAAATTTTAAGAAGCAACAAAATGGCTCATAGAATGGTGACAATTTCGGCAAATGACAGGATGATTTGTAAGATGATAACAATTAGTTTATTCAAAACTAGTCCAAAACAGTTTATGTAATAGTAGTATATCAGTAATTTAGTTTATAGATGATGGTAAAGTAGTTTGTAAGAGAGTGGAAAGCATTGTATTAAAATTTTAGCGAAAATGGTTTAAAAGATGGTAGTAAACTAGTTTTACAAGGTAATTTACCAAATAATTTGTAAAGGGGTGACAAAATAGTCAATTCTGAACTAGTCAGAGCTAAAATAGTGGTGAATCAAGTTATTAGTTTGTAAGGCAGTAGTGGGGTAATTTATTGACATGGTGCTATAGAGACTGAGTGTAAAGAGTCGGATAAAACGTTTATAATAAATATCCTTAATACAAATAAAAAGTAACGCTCTTGTAAATAGGTATAAATAGTTAAGAGAAAATCAAGTGTATATAGATAGTCTTTTAGATAATTAGTATCAATTCGGAAAAGGCCAAAAGGGTGAAGAAATGCTCAGAAAACATAAGTTTACGGGGAGTAGAGAAATCAAGAGGAATTGATAAATTGTAATGAGTTTCGCCGACAGATGTAATGATAGTATATAAGGTTATGAAAGAGTTTATAGACCATTGTAATCACCTACAATGTCTGACAAATAAAAGAAACCATTGTGCAACTCACAATGTTAATGAAGTAAATGAGATCATTGTGTAACCCACAATGCCTTAATCAGTAAATGAGACCATTGTAATCAACTACAATGTCTTGAAAAGATTTCATAGACCACAAGAATGTAGAGTAGGCATGAGAGAGCAAAATCATGACTAGGGGATATATTCATTAGTCATATAATAGAAGTATGGATGCAAAATAGAGCATATAAGTTACCTGGGAGCAAGCGTACGCGGATATCGAATAATGGTGAAAGACTTAAAAAGAATTTCGAAAATCAGTTATAGTTTAGGTTTTGAAAACGACCTAATTCTCTATAACTAAAGCTCTGATGCCATTCTGTAACACCCCCAAAATTTTACAACGCAGCGGAATACCAATTTGGGTGTCACTTCATAGTTCATAAAAACAAGTTACATAAAACGACCTCAAAAGAGACGTTTAATAAAATGTCACATTCGATTTGATAAATCAGAGTACAAAGGTCCTAACAATTTTTATTTAAAACTTAAGTTATAAGAGTTAAAACATGAAACATACTTATATTTTAAAGAAAAAAAAATTATCGAATGTGTAGAAAACAAGTCCTTCAATAATTGATATCCATGCGACTCCGATTGCTCCCAATGCTCAGCTAGCCAAATAATACCTGAGAAAATACATGCTAAAAAGTCAACATAAAGTTGAGTGAATTCATAGAGTTTAATAGGTAATCAGTTGAATACAAGTAATTCAGTTTAAAAGAAATTGGGCTACGTTGTTATACGCCCATAATTAAGTTGACATGTAACAAATACAAGTCGGGAAATAAGATTTATAGCATTGAGCTCATGAAACCGAACCTTGACCTAGTTTAAATGCCCCTCACAAGGTATTCAATTGCCATTTACCTCAATTCTCAATATTATATGTCCGTTTGACCCACAGTTGTCAAATTAGCGCTACTCACCCGGACAGGCCCGCCTGGCCAAATATGCATATCTATAATATTAGCGTTTACGCACGTAATTAACGGTTCATGAAATTAGGGACTTGTTGGCAGGGTACTCAATGTCTATAATCAGGTAATCGGGTCAAGCATACCAAAAAGTACTTGTATTCAGTTTGTAAAACTAGCATGTATCCCCCTCGCGAGGTTTATAAAACATTTAAGTAAGTAAAATGCGAGGCTATGAACTCACCTCGAAGTGAATGAGCAACCAACATAAGCAGATGAACAAAGAGAAAGGCACAACGGCAACCGAACTTCTCGATCTTATGCAACGATGAGAAATATAAATATCAACGAAGAAAAGAATGAAGGCATGAAGTCTTAGTCGCGACCTAAAATAACGGCGCTATTAGAAGAATGAAATATAAGTAATAATAAGTATAATTTATTATTAAAATGCTTCCGAAAAATTACGGGTACGCGTTACGACATACGCGGTTAGATTCTCTTGGTAAAAAAAATAGACGTAGAAAATGGGTAAGTATTCTTTCATTAGAATATTATATTAATTTAATTACAAGGGGAAATTCACCAATGGTTACAATTTATTATCGCATATTTGGCCTATACTAAGCAAGTTATATGTTAAATTATCTACATGCTCAACATTTTTAATAGTAAGTGAGTCTTGAGAAATCGTACCTTTGCCAATAATTTTTCCACGCAAGTCACTACCGAAAATAACGTTACCTCCATTGTATGCCTTATACGTAGAAAATAGCTTGTGGTTCCCCGTCATGTGCCTCGAACATCCGCTATCCTTGATCCATTCGTCAGGCTCCAAGTCAATTCCTAAACATATTTCGCCGGTTGCTTTTGCCACAAAACACTTTTCGGCTCTTGGTTTTTCCACTTCTTCTTTGTCACTATCACTCCATGTTCCACTAACAAAGGCGCCTTGATTTTCATAACCCGGCAGCTTTAGACATTCACCAATGAGATGATTTGGACTTCCACATCTAAAGCACTTTCTTTTCCCGTAGTTATCACTTCTATTTCTTTGGAACGGTTTTCTTTCGTCTCGTTGTGATCTAGTGAATCTTCCTCTTATTTTGAAGAATTTCTTGAATTCTCTGACGGCCATTGCATATTCTTCATCTTCACTCTCGTCACTTGAGTCATCATCGTCACTATGTTCCTTTTTGGCTTTTAGAGCAATGGATTTGGTTTGTTCTTTCTTGACTTTGACCGTTTCCGAATCTCTTCTTATAATTTCTTCATGGACCTTCAAGTTGCCAATAAGTTCATCAAATGATAACGTCATAAAGTTCTTTGATTCTTCAATTGCCGTGACCTTAGCTCGCCATTTTGGATGCAATGCCCTAAGAAATTTCCTAACACAATTTTTACTAGAAAATGTCTCATCAAGTGCTTTTAAACTTGTGATAATAGTGTTAAATTTAGCAAACGCATTAGCAATTGATTCCTCTTCCAGAATCGTAAATTGTTCATATTGTTGTACAAGAAGATCTATTTTATTATCTTTGACTTGACTATTACCTTGGTGAGTAATAAGTAGTGATTCCCAAATTTCTTTGGCGGTTTTACACATAAAAATTCTTTCATATTCTTTACGTGGTAACGCATTATAAATTAACATTTTAGCTTCATTATTTTTAGATAGTTTCTTTTTCAAATCATCATTTTGTTTTTCAAAAGGTACAATTTCATCCTTTCTAGTTTCCGTATTTTGTTGAGTGGGAGGAAAGTCACCAAATGTAATAACATGCCAAAGATCAAGATCTTTTGATTTCACATAAGTTTCGAATCTATTTTTCCAATATAAAAATCCATCACTTTCAAATAGTGGTGGTCTTTGCATAGATTGCCCTTCTAAATATTTTTCAGATTCCATAGATCGTTACAAGTTTTAAAATGCAATATATTTTAAAAATCTTGCTAGACGTGGCTCCTGATACCAATTGTGGGAAACTAGAAGGGGGGTTGAATAGTTTTACGTCTTTTTAATTTGTTTTAAAAGATTGTTTGAGTGTTTTCTTTATTTTCAAAATTTAGATTCGATAATATGTTATCTCAAGTCTTGCACAATATAAACAACTATAAATATGTAAGATATAGCAATAATAATGTAAGTAAAGAAATAAATGAGAGATGGAAAGATCGAACCGCGAGACAAGAGATTTATAGTGGTTCGGCTACAAGGACACCTTCCTTGCTCTACTCCACTCCCCGAGCACCTAACTCGAGAGTTTTCTTCACTATGTCAACAAGCTCCCTTATGGCGGAGAAAACCTTACACACCAATGTACACACCACAACTTCGTCACAACTAAATCACAACTTCTACACAACTTCTTCACACCAATCTACTTCACAACTAACTACCTCACACCTATCTACTTCACACCAATTTTCTTCACAACTTTCTACTTCACACCTATATACTTCACATCAATCTTCTTCACTACAATCTACTTCCTAACTCTTCTCCTTCACAACAAACTACTAACCAATCACACTATCTATATTCCTAGCAAAACGTTGGAATTAAGGGGGTTGCCCTCCTGAACGTTGGAATTTTATGTCCTTTTGTGAGGAAAGTTTTTCTGGATAAAATTTGCCCTTTTTGGTTGGAAATTTGAAATCATATATTTATAATGAATTAAACATATTCTTTTAATTCCAAAAGTAATTTTGTAAAAGATATAGAATGTTTAAGACATTTTATAAAAATTCTAGTGATTAGAAAAATTTCCTTTGATCATAAAATGCAATAAACACTTTGTTTATTCATACCTTAAGTGAGTTGGATGCAAAAAGAAATATTTAACTCTAAATACTTGTTTACGTCATAAGTTTTAGTTTAATGAGTTTATGCTTTGTAATTATCAAAACATAGAGATATTGTTAATATGTTAACAATGTTTTTAGGCATTATTTATGTCAACAATCTCCCCCTTTTTGATGATTACAAAACCTTAAACTCATTAGGTCTAAAAATTAATTTTTAGACAAGTATTTTAGAGTTTAACATTCTCTGCCCCCCCTTTTTGTAAAATCAAAAAGGTTAGACCGATTAAGCTTCATAGAAGAAGTTAAACGGGTAGAGAGCTCCCCCTTGATGTATGCTCCCCCTCATTTGAGAGCACCAAGGAAACGAGCTATGGAAAGCTTGGCTAAAAAAAATATGTGAGGAGAGCAAGACATATATATGCAAAGCAACATTTATGAAAATAAAAATAGATTCATTCAAGCATGAGATGATCATAGAAATGATCATCATTACAATATTCAATATGCTTGAAGTATATTGATTACAATACAACATTCAAGGCTATTTGGCCTGACGGCATCACCAAGGTCGTCAGGGTCAAAAAACATGTGACGGCCCAGAGTAAATTTACACATGACGGCGTCAGAAGTGGATCTAGGAAATACAACTTCTATCTTGGCGGCGAGTTGACGGCGTCACAAGCTAAAACGTGACACCGTCAAGGTGTAAAATCTATATATAGTTTTCTAATTTTCATTCATTGTGGTGGAACTTTTGGAGAGCTTCTTTGTAAAAACCCTAGACGAATTTTTTGTGATAATATGGGTTTCAACCCTTGTTCCATCCATGTTCAATTGAAGATAAGTTTTCCAATAATCATACAATATGTCTATGTGTTGTGTGATTCTATCTTATGCTTTTCTTTTCTTTAACATGCTAGGCTAGGTTTTTCTTGTGTTTGCTTAGATGTAATGAAACCTAGATGTTGATTATTGCTTGACGGTTTGTTTATAGTTGTTGTGGATGATTGTATTCGATGTTAGGCTTAAGAAAACTGGCAGACTTCCAATTGGTAACTTGCTTGAACGTCTTAAGAAACATGATCGGAGGTGTACTACAATTTATGGTTGTATTTAATGCATGAGTGAATTCTAGTGATCCCATGTTAGGAGCTTTTAGTCGGCTCGACATAGGAGTGAAGTAGGAGCTTATAGAGTTAGGGAATTTCGTACACGGCCCTACGACTAGTATTAAGGAATATAACCCGTCATCCATGCAATTGTAACAAGCTAATCAACCGGTAAAAGATATCTAGGGAGTAATGAAATCTAAGTAAACACATTCTCTCTTATTATTGTTTACACCACAATTTAGTTTTAGTTTATTTTATTTTATTTTGATTGCATCTTTAGTTAATTGGGTTAGTTGACTAGCAACTAATTCTGCCCACTCCTTCAAAACCTGAGATTTTACTTGCTTTTATAAAAATATAAAAATACAAAAAGAATCATCCTTCACCTTTTGACCTAGTTTAGTAGACTTTTTAATCCTAGCGAACACTATTCCTGAGTTGAACGATCAATCCCCTGTACTTGTCACTATACTATACTACAACGAACAAGTACACTTCCTATTGGGGATTGCAAGCTTCTCAAGATCCCTTGAGAGGTAAAACCTTTTGCGAGGGTGCAATTCCACACATCAAGTTTTTGGCGCCGCAGCCCGGGGAATAGTTATTGTCTAGGTTAGAATTTGTTTTTATTAGGTCTACTTGCTAGATTCCTTTCTAGTAAGATTTTTATTTTTAGTTTTATAGCTTTCTTTAGTCTATCTTTTCTTTGTTTCTTTGTTCGTAAAAACTTTTCCATTGACTATTCCGTTAACCATTATGGAGAACGTGAATCCACCAAGTCCAACACTAGAGTTTTACCAGAAAAAATATAATTACACCAGTTTGGATATACCAAGATGGAGGAATGAAATGACGAGGACAGGATCTTATATTGATTTTATTGAGTACCTTGAGAAAAGAGGCCAAGTGCATAAGACTTTTAAAGAATTCACCTTAGGGCTCCATCAACCCCTCAAAATGCCTCACTTAGTGAAACCTATGAACCATATGAGCCTTCACCTAGGATAGTTTGGTATGAGCCACCTAGCTGCATGTCATGGTTAGGCACTACCATAATACCAGGATGAACAAATAGGTAACCTTGATGTGATGAAGGATTTAGCCGAACATGATCACATTGATCAAAAAGACCTAGGTTTTATGATCGATGATGATGAATCTCAAGAAACACATGATGAATCTTTTGGGCAATTTGAATATAGCAGTCAGAATATTGAGGATGATCTTTTTGATTCGGATATAGAAGTTGAGATTCCTAGAGAAGCACTTGAGATACTTGGAAAAATGTTAGGGTTAGATTATAATAAAACACATGTTGAGGATATAGGTGATCTTGACACAAGGAATGATGAAGTAAATAACATAAGCTCACAAAGTACCCCACAAGTCCTACCATCATTTGAGGCACACACACCGCCCGTGACTTACCCGGAAGAAGTAGAAGAAACTTTAGGAATCCCGATGGAGGTAGAACCCTTGTACCAAACACCACTAGAGGATATAGGTTTGAATACTTGTAGTGATAACCTTACTCCTAGTTCTAGGGAATTTCCTAGTGTTGATGAACCGGAACCTCAATCTTCACACAACTTTCCATCCTTAGATATTCATCTAGGAGACAAAAGAAGAGCCGACCCACCCATCAACCCATGTAGTCCGGGTAGTCTTAGGATAAAGGTGGTAGACTTTAAGCCATGTAGAGAGGAAGCCAATATAGGAATGGAACATAACCTTACATGCTTACATCTCCCAATCTCGATTGATCAGAAGAAAAATTATGGGTTTAAACCGGGTTTATTAGGTCAAGATGGATTCCCAACTAGGAGTCTCTCGAAATTGATAGAAGATGATCCCTTTTTAGGAGAAAACTTCAACTCACCCATTGACACAAATAAACTAGGTAAGGTTATGATAAAAGGAGCACACCCGTTTGAGCATATAATTCATCCACTACTCTCACCTCACATGGCATATTTCCACCCTAAGGGTGTGTATCGCTACTTCCACCTGCACTTAATCCTAAGTGTAGGGAAAACCTCCCCTATTTCTGTTAAATAAGGATAGAGTCAGGCTTGTGACTCGAACAAAAACAAGCGCTTCTTGGGAGGCAACCCAAACTTTATTTGTTTGATTGTTTGTTTATTTGATTTTTTTTTGTTTCCGTATGCATGTTTTATTTTTATTGTTTGTAGCTCATGTTTCAAAGTAAATTGTGAAAATGCTTTATTTTGTTTTTAACTTCGTCTTAATTACATATAAACGTATTTTGCAAAAGCTAAGTGTAAGGGAGACCTAAATTTGTTTATAAGAACGAAATTGGACATGAACCACAACAATATTTAATGAACATGTGTATTAGTAATTGTTAGAGTCAAATGCTTGTATCAAGTCATAATGATGTTTTGCATTATTTTCCACGAAGTAAGGCATAAGTTTTTCCAGAAATTTTCCAGAAACTTAACATGAGATTTTTGCAGGAACATTCTGACGGTGTCAGGAGTTAAAACCTGAAGGCGTCAGGTACCAAAAATTCTGAAAAATTTTGCGAGCTTTGTTTATACCGGAGTCTTAAAGTTTTTGTTGATTCTTTAGTTTTATAAACTCCAAGAAATCTGCAAACATTCATTCCACAAGCATTATATCTTAATTTGTTTTCTAGGATTTTTAGTATATATAGATTGCCGCCGATTTTACGCGAGGTTTGCCTTGATTGTTTTCTCAGGTTTAACAGGTTACATTGGACAAGAGGATGATTTATATTTCTGGAGGGAAGCTTTCAAAGTT
Source organism: Artemisia argyi (assembly GCA_030686995.1). Lineage (NCBI taxonomy): Eukaryota > Viridiplantae > Streptophyta > Magnoliopsida > Asterales > Asteraceae > Artemisia > Artemisia argyi. The sequence goes on along the minus strand of CM060683.1, from coordinate 92,509,275 downwards.
CATTTTCTTGGAAGAAGATCTAAACTTGTTGACACACTATCCACACCAAACGAATCAGGGGAGTATTTGTTTTCATTCTTTTACCTTATTTTCTTTTACATCTTTTGAGAATACATTTATGCTTGAGTTTGTTTGTTCGATAGTAGGTGTGTAATAAAACTAAGAGAAATACTTGTTAGGGCAATTTTAGCGCCAAATTTAATTTTTTTTACAACATTTAGGAGTGAAGCTTTAGCCTTAATAAGCGTCTCATGGATAGGAGTTGTATGACTAGCACAAAAACCGTACCACTCAGAAACATTTTCCACCCAAATATGTGAGGTTCGCCTTTAGATTTGTTAGGAAAAGCATTCATTATTAGTGCTTATGAGTGTACCGGTAGTATTTAGATTCTAGAACTTGCGTTAGTGATGCATCCCGAGACCGCTAATGAGACTACATTCGTGTAGTAGGATTTACTACATGATAAGAGGCATTAGGATCACCCTTGTGTTAAACCCGTATCATAATTACTTGACCATTTAAGTCAATTACCTTGACTAACAAAGTCAATTAATTTTTCCCACACCTTTGCGTTTTACTCATTTTTAGTACACGATACCCCTAGTACACCCCTCCGAGCCTATCTTTTTCATTTCTAACTTTAAGCATTTTACTTAAACGAAGAATTTGTTAGCAATCCACCCCAAATGTGCAACCAAATCGCCTTAGCCTTCCTTGTATGCACTCATCTTTAGTGCATTATTGTTATTTGTTTAAACCCTTAGTTAATTATCTAATTGATTACATGGTTACTAAGTCGAGTCATATCTTGTACATATTATTTTGGGACGATTGGGTAAAGTACTGGTGTTATGGAGTAATGGGGAAGAACATCATATATTACCCCCATATGTGCGTTAATCTTAAAAAGTACTCCAAGTGTTTTGATTATCTTAATTCGAGTCATTAGAATAGTTGATTGTAAAGTATGTAAAAGTTCAAGTGTAAGGGGAATGTTAATTCCCTATGATGTATTATTTTAGATGTTAGGGTAAAAGTGTATGCAAAAAAAACAAATATATATATATATATATATATATATATATATATATATATATATATATATATATATATATAGAAAAAGAAAAAGAGAAAAAACATACGGACTACCATCCCATTTCCTTTATGTTTATTTTAAGTTTTTGTTATTTTTGATTTATTAGCTTAAGTCGAGTCGAGTCTTGGCTTAGCAACGCCACATTATACATGTAATTAACCAAGATGATTAACTAGCCACCAGTAAATATTGCCTTTATCCAACAAAACCGTGTTTACCATATCCCTACACCTCATGTTATAACCCTTTAAAAGACCTCTTTGATAGTTTATCCTAGGTGCTTACGCCAAGTGGTGGAGGTTTGATCCTTTCTCAAGCCTATGGTAATCTATTTGCTATGATAGGTAGTGAGAGATGTTTTCCATTTCCTTATTGTGGTATATAATTTATTACACCCGAGAGATGTGAGTATCCAAACACTATTTGTGAGGTGCTAGTGTATAACCTCCGTGCTTGTTTTTGGTTTTAAGTGGAACGATTATTTATTGTAGTTACTTTTATATTAGTGTTAAATGACCCCTAACTTGTATTTTGATTAGAATAAAAGCGCATTTGCTTGAGGACAAGCAAATCTCAAGTATAAGGGTATTTGATAAGGCGAAAAGTGTACCGCTTTTGGGGGGTCATTTAAGCCGGAATTCGTAATTATTTGATCAATTATTGCCCTAAATCGTTCCTTTTGTCATTTTAGGTACTTTTGAGAGGAAATTTATAAAAGGAAGCATTTTGGACGTTTTTGGAGCGAAAAAGTGAAGAAAACGACAAAGTCTCAAAATCTTTGCTGGGAACAGTACCTGACGACGTCAAGGCATTGCAAGTGATGGCGTCAAGAGTGGCAAAAGAGGTGGATGTGGAAAATACACATGACGGCCCAGAGTATTTTCAAGGCTATTTGGCCTGACGGCGTCACCAAGGCCGTCAGGGTCAAAACACATGTGACGGCCCAGAGTAAATTTCCACATGACGGCGTCAGAAGTGGATCTAGGAAATAGGACTTCTATCTTGGCGGCGAGTTGACGGCGTCACAAGCTAAAACGTGACGCCATCAAGGTGTAAAATCTATATATAGGTTTCTAATTTTCATTCATTGTGGTGGAATTTTTGGAGAGCTTCTTTGTAAAAACCCTAGATGAATTTTCTATGATAATATGGGTTTCAACCCTTGTTCCATCCATGTTCAATTGAAGATAAGTTTTCCATTAATCATACAATATGTCTATGTGTTGTGTGATTCTATCTTATGCTTTTCTTTTCTTTAACATGCTAGGCTAGGTTTTTCTTGTGTTTGCTTATGTGTAATGAAACCTAGATGTTGATTATTGGTTGATGGTTTGTTTATAGTTGTTGTGGATGATTGTATTCGATGTTAGGATTAAAAAAACTGGCAGACTTCCAATTGGTAACTTGCTTGAACGTCTTAAGAAACATGATCGGAGGTGTACTACGATTTATGGTTGTATTTAATGCATGAGCGAATTCTAGTGATCCCATGTTAGGAGCTTTTAGTCGGCTCGACATAGGAGTGAAGTAGGAGCTTATAGAGTTAGGGAATTTCATACATGGCCCTACGACTAGTATTAAGGAATATAACCCGTCATCCTTGCAATTGTAACAAGCTAATCAACCGGTAAAAGATATCTAGGGAGTAATGAAATCTAAGTAAACACATTCTATCTTATTATTATTTACACCACAATTTAGTTTTAGTTTATTTTATTTTATTTTGATTGCATCTTTAGTTAATTGGGTTAGTTGACTAGCAACTAATTCCGCCCACTCCTTTAAAACCCGATATTTTACTTGCTTTTATAAAAATATAAGAATACAAAAAGAATCATCCTTCACCTTTAGACCTAGTTTAGTAGACTTTTTAATCCTAGCGAACACTATTCCTGAGTTGAACGATCAATCCCCCGGTACTTGTCACTATACTATACTACAATGAACAGGTACACTGCTTGGTAGGGATTGCAAGCTTCTCAAGATCCCTTGAGAGGTAAAACCTTTTGCGAGGGTGCAATTCCATGCATCAAAAATCAATATTCAAACTTTAAGTTCATAAACCAAACACCCCTTTTTACAGCAAAATGGGCAATTGGTCCACAGATCGCGATTTTAATTCGTATTTCCCCCTTAAGTCAATAAACCCATTCGATTAATACTATATAATGCCTTAATTATTGTCAAAACAACACTAATTAAGGGGAATTATAAGTTATAAGCATGAATCAATCCTAGGGTTTCGAGTATTGGGGGTTTACGAAATTGATAGATCCTATGAATGATTGAAGCAAAAAGGATGAATAAAAATTACTTACCACGTGGAGATTAGCGACAAGAGTTGGTGAATTGGGTCTTGGAGATTCGGTAGTTGGGTGTGGGGTGGTTAAATTTTGTGGGGTTTAGGATGAAAGTGATTGGTATTTGGTTATAAAAGCTAGGTGGGCGAGGTGAAGCCGTCAGGTTGTTATCCCTGACGCCGTCACGTGCCCGTGTGATGATGTTTCATTTGAATTTTCAATTAGGCCCCTGTTCTTTAGAAAGTTGGTCAGTTAGTATTGGAAACCCTTGAAGTCAAAGGTCATTTTGTTTAACAAAATCTACCTGGGTTAAACGTTTGGTTGCTATCACGAGGTGAAAATTGATTTTCAAAAAAATCGGCTATTACCCAATCAGGCTTCCATTCGTCATTTTGATAGGTGCTTGATGACCAAAGGGAACCTTTACAGGGGTTCTTTGAAATGATAAGATACTTGAGTTGGATTTTTTGCACACCAGGTTTAAAGTCGCAGGACCGTTTTCTAACTTTATGGAAGTTAGGGCGCATGACTTGCAAGCTTCCGATGAAGATGTTATAGATTTGAGAACTCTTTTTCTCGGGAGGAGGTTAATAGGGATAGGAGTGGTTTGTAGATGTTTGAAGAGGTATTCCATCCCCCCTTTCGTTGTTCGATACATTATGGGTTGGGAGTTCAAAGATCTTTTCAATCTTTTTGGGTACAGCTTCTCCCCTAATTTTCTCCTTAATCCTCGATATAAACTTATCAGACATGTCCATGAAAACAATTCGGGTGTTTTCCATGTGGGCTTCTAATTGCTGGATTTGCCTTTCTTGATTGTTTATAAAAGTTAGCATTATCCCTTCGAATTCCTCTTGTCGTGAATGTTCAGGAAACGTATGTTTACTGACTGCATTCACGTATTCATTGGGATTTATTTTAGTGTTAGCCATCGGTATCTCGACTTTCATCAATTTCTCGACCTGCCTTTCGATGTTCTCAAACAGCTGCTCTTGGGTTGTATTCATGCAATCTAAACTCCCCTCCTCCAAGAACACTCAATCCTCCCGTTCTTCTTCTTCGTATTGTGCTAAGTCTTCAATGACCTCCCAGCACTTACTAATGCTGAGCTTGCTCAGTCAACCATTGGCAGTGTAATCTATGGCCCTTCTAGTTTGATGATTGGTACCATCATAAAAGGTTTGGATTTGGAACCAAAGATCTATGCCGTGATGAGGGACTTTTTGAAGTAAGTCCTTGAAACGAGTCCATGCTTCGTAAAGAGTTTAATCTTGACGTTGTTGGAACATCAAGATGTCTTTCCTTAACTTGGTGGTTCTTCCCGGTGGGAAAATTGAGCAAGGAAACGAGAAGTAAGATCATCCCAAGATGTGATGGATCCCGCGGGTAAATGCTCAATCCATTGACTAGCTTGGTCACGTAGAGAAAATTGGAAGAGACGCAATCGGGTCGTCTCTCGAGTGCCAACATCAAGGTCTATGGAATCTACGATTTTAAGAAAATCCTTGAGATGTTGGTTTGGATCTTCGGAACGAAGTCCACGGAATGCACATCCGCTTTACACCAACCGGATGGTGTCGGATCGCAGGGAGACACATTGGCTTCTTGATGATGTCTGATCGCAATGGTGTTTCGATAGCCTTGGTGGCTAGGTCGGGAGTATTCTCCTAAAGTGCGGGCTCTAGGAGGTTGGTTTGGTTGTGGTGGGTCTTGTTTTGGTGGGTTGATGGGATCAAAGATATTACCACCTTCCATGATGGCGGATGGTAATGGCTACGAACAAAGAAACGAAAAAATAAGATAGACTAAAGAAGAACTATAAAATAAAAATAAAAATCTCACTAGAAAGGAATCTAGTGAGTAGACCTAATAAAGATAAAATTCAACATAAAAAATAATTATTCCCGGCAGCGGTGCCAAAAATTTGATATGTGGTTTTGCAACCTTGCCAAAGGTTTTACATCTCAATGGATCTTGAGAAGCTTACAATCCCCACCAGGCAGTGTACCTGACCGATGTAGTATAGTGAAGTGGCAAGTACCGGGGGATTGATCGTTCTCCACAGGGAATAGTGTTCGCTAGGATTGAAATTAATCTAACTAGGTCTAGAGGTGAGGGATGATTCTTTTTGTATTTTTTTATTATATGGAAAGCAAGTAAATCTCGGTTTTTGGAAGAGTGGGCAGAATTAGTTACTAGTCAACTAACCCAATTAACTACTAATGCAATAAAAATAAAAATGACAAGAAAATAAAATGAGAAAACTTATATATGGAGAAAACGTGTTTACTTAGACTTCATTACTCCCTAGTTATCTTTTATTGATTGATAAGATTGTTACAATTGCGTGGGTGATGGGTTGCATTCCTTAATACCATTCGTGGGGCCGTGTACGATCTTCCCCAACTCAATAAGCTTCTATCTCTTCCTATGGCGACACGTTAAGTATCCTAACCATGGCCTCCTTAATAGTCACTTATGCATTAAATACAACCATTAAAATTGTAGTACACATCCGATTCATGTTTCTTAAGACGTTCAAGCAAGTTACCGTATAGGAGATTAGCCAGTTTTCTTAAGCCTAACATCGATTATCAATCACCCAACAACAACTAATTACAAACCATCAATCAATAATCAATAACTAGGTTTCATTACATCTAAGCAAACACAAATAAACCTAGCCTAGCATGTTAAAAGAAAGACAAGCATAAGATATAATCAAAAAACACATAGACATATTGAATGATTGATGGATTACTTATCTTTAATTGAACATGGAAGAAACAAGGGTATGAAACCCTTGAAAAGTTCTGAAATTCGTACTAGGGTTTGTGTGTGTGTTCCACCCAAAAGTTCCTCTCTTATGAATGAAAAATCAAAAAATGTATATAGATTTACATGGGTGACGGTGTCACCTTTTGATGGTTGATGTCGTCATCTCGCCGCGGCTAGGGTTTCTTGTCGCTCAATCCAACTTCTTAACGCCGTCACTCTTTATGTCTTCTGGGCCGTCACGCTTTAGTGTGCCCTTGGTAGAACGTGACACTGTCATGTGTAAAACCTCAAATTGTCTTCTGGCATGTCAAGTGTAAATGCAATATCCATCTCTTGTCACATAAGTTGACGTCGTCCCCATGAATAACTTGAAGCCGTCAGATGTAAATTCCAGCATGGATTCTTGAATTTGTCATTTTCTTCACTTTTTGCTCCAAAAACGTCCAAAATGCTTCCTTTTCCAGAATTCTCTTCAAAAGTACCTAAAATGACAAAAGGAACGATTTAAGGTAATAATTGATCACATTATCACGAATTAGGGCTTAAATTACCCCTTAAAAGCATAACAAATTTTGCCTCATCACATATCCGTGACATGTGTTGTATGTGATGCAAGACTTGATGACACTCACTTGGTGAATCAACTACTTGATTGGTTCCACATACAAGGCGCACATTGTCTTGTCCGCTAGCAATACTCTTTACACATAAAAAACCTCATAATGTTATCTTCATCGGCATCACTTGAAGACTTGAAAACTAGTGCATAGACTAGATTACTTGTAAGATCCTCTTCAGCGACATTTCCTACAAAAAGGCATTCAAACTAGTAGTACATGATTCAACTTAAACTAAATGTATTTCTAGTAACACATTTTCATCATCTTTGGCTTGAACATCTCCTTGATGCAAGTTTAAACCATTTTACCATATGTCATTTGCCACTCGACATAAAATTGTTTTATCAAAATCAATTTTCGGCAAAGATTCGTAAATCAATATTTTTGCTTCAATATTTCGCAAAAGTTTCTTATGAAAAGTTGATTAGCGAAAATTCATTTCATTAACAGTAAATCATCAATTGAAATGACATGCCAAAGATTATGATCTATTGATTTCACATAACTTTCAAATTCATTTTTCCAAATGCCAAAATTTTCATTTTCGAAAAATGGTGGCTCATTCAAAGAACGCCCTTCTAGATATATTTTTGATTCCATAGATCGATTCAAGTTTTAAAGTACAGTATACTCTAAATATCTTGATAAACGAAGTTCTGATACCAATTGTAGAAACGAAGTTCTTGATAAACGAAGATCTTGATAAACGAAGATCTTGATAAACGAAGTACAGTATACTTCTAGATATATTTTTGATTCCATAGATCGATTCAAATTTTAGATCGCTTCTTTTAAACTTTCTAAAGCGTTTCGCCGTTTTAGGTCCGGTTAATTTACATTTGCAAACTTATTGAATTCTACTAGTTGTGTGATATCATTTTAGCTACTATCAAATATAAACAAACAAGTAATATAAAGAGTAATGAAAGAACACAACCAAAGAGACGCGGCGATTTATAGTGGTTCGGCACGAAGCTCACACCTCCGTCCCACTCTACTCCCCGAGTACCACACTTGAGAGTTATCAATCACTATATCAACACACTCCTTCAGGCGGAGCAATCCGTAAACAAGCTTACACAAAGTTTAACGACACTAAGCGGAATGTCGAGTTCTAATCCTAGCTAGAACCAATCTACTCCAAGGCCTACGTGGCCACACGAACAAGCACTCTTGTCCCACTTAGATCGACACACGATCTAAGCCTTCACATGAACGAGCACTCCCGTTCACAAGAATCTTCACACATAGACACACTTGGATCATCACCCAATCCAAGTCTTCACACACAACACACATAAACACACTTGAATCCTATCCCAATCCAAACCTTCACACAAGACACACTTGGATCCTATCCCGATCCAAGCCTTCATACAATGACTCGACTAAGTCCTAACCTAACCACTAGGACTTCACTCTCCTCACAACAAATACATAAACTAATCTAGTTACAAGACTTCTTGGATCTTCATCTTCTCCAAGTTCACACACATATATCTCCATCCTCGACTCACATACAAGTCAGAATTATTACAATGATTACAAAGCCTATAATCGTAACACTTGTTACATTTGTGTGTGGACACCTATAACATATCGAATCTTCATCTACGTCGAGAGTTCTTCTCTTGCACTTTGGAAAAAGGCATTGACTTTAACTTCTCGAAACTTCATCTACGTCGAGAGTTCTTCTCTAGCACTTTGCGGAAGAGGAAATCACTTATAAACATATACCGACATGTTATAGTGATCAAAGACCAAAGAAAAATAAAACAAAACGTTTTTGTGTGTGTGGAAGTATTATTTTCTGAAGTGTAACAGTTCAGTATTTATAGACGACAGGAGTGAGATAGACGGTCCCATAAATAGGCGATAGTCCTTTATCACTAAGGGACCGCCGACCACTTTAAGGGACCGTCCCGACAAAACGCTCCCATTTTTGTCCTGACGTTGTGAAAACTTATATGGTGAAAACTCAACTGTTTTGAGGGGAAAATAGATGTTACAAGTTTGAATTTGAATATATTTTCTTAATAAAACATTTCTTTAAAAACACAAAAATACTTTTGTGAAAATGTTCTGTCAAACTTAAAAATGTAAGTTTAGGAGAAAATAAAATTCTTTGATCACTTAACTAATGACGGTATAAAGTTTTTTCATACCTGAAGTGACGTTGTAGTAGCTAGGTGGAAGAAACGAGCTTCCTCGATTAAAAACTTATAAACTGTAACTTTACGTAACATGTCTTTATATTTTGTGATTATCAAAACACGAGAAGACCGAATAATGCGAATAACGTTTTTGACATTATTTGTATTAACATCACTAATACAAAGAAGCACAAAGATTGAACAGTTACATACCTCGACTTTCTGCCTTGCGTTTGTGGGTTCAGGTGGTAGCGTTCTTGAATGATGTGGTCCCTTAGTCGGGGTTGTTGTAAGCCCTGGTTCTTTGGGTATATACATTAAAATATATATTTTTTAGGGAACTTGCAGTATAAGGGGTGTTTGGAACTGAGTAAAGGAAATAGATCATTAACTCTAAGAAGTAATTAATCAAACCTATATAAGGTGAGTGCTTGCACGGTTCCACAATGGTAACACCAAGGGTATAACAATTCGCATTTTTTGGTACTATTCATTTTTACTATTCACCATTACTATTCATTTTTTACTATTCACTTTCACTATTCATTTCCTAAATTTTTATTTCATATTCTCGTAAGTTAAACTATTTTAATGAAAATCCGAGAGTTTGACACTCGTCGGATCATTTCTGCAAAAATTACAAAACCGTGTACGAGATTTACGTTTACGTTTAAACGTCATTCCAGCATCCCGATATGTCCATAAAACACTATAAACAATAGAAATATGAATTTCTATCATTTTACGACAATTCCAAAAGTTTTGGAATTTTACGTTTTCCAGTTCAGCGTTTTACGCGAATTACGCGTTTTAGACCCGCGTTTCCAGTTTTCACAGCGTTTAAGCAACCTGTTAGCATTAGAAGTGTTGATCATTTATGTAATCAAAGAGAGATCTCAATGATCGTCCCTTAGGGGGAGATTGTTAGGATTATAAGTGACGATCATTATTGAGTCAAATAGTTAATTAAATATATTCATGTAATAGTTAGTAAATGCTAGTTTATTAAGTTTATGTGTATTATTTTTGCTTGTATCAAGTCTAAGGGCTAGTTATGTAATATGGTCAAAGATATGTGAAGCCCTAGACTACAAGTATAAATACCCATGTAAGGCCTCATTTAGAGGTTGGTTCTCTTAGCAATATCAAGGTCTTTCATTTCACACACTAGGAGTTCCCATCCACTCTCTCTCTCTCTACTTACTTTCTCTCTCTAGATCTAGCCAAGATTCATAAGTGATTAAGGTTTTGAAGAAAATTGTGATGATACCAATATCAAGTTTGATTTTGACGAACTTGATACAAAAAATCTTGAATTGGAACATGCTGTGGCATCATTACAAAAAGAAAATGAGCATTTGAAACAGACTTACAAAAACTTGTTTGATTCAATCAAGCGGTCAAGAGTTCAGAATCAATTTTTAAACAAATCTGACTCTCAGATTGTCCCAAATCATCTTTTTGAAAAAGAAAAATCTGTACTTCAAAATAAAATTGTTCAATTGGAAAAGAAGATTGCACAACAAACCAAGGATTTTGGTGATGCCAAAAATGATTTTTCAATCGAAACAGACAAATATGAAAAATATTTTGCACATCTTGAAAATCAAAATGCTTCTTTGCAAGAAAAGCTGGCATCATCAGATCATCTTTCTCTTCAAAAAGAATACAATGATTTGAGAACGTCATACAATGCCTTAAAAGCAAAGTTTGATGTTCTTAACCGGTCAAAAGGAATATCTCAAGTTTCAAACGAGTCTAAACCACAAGTAAGTGTTTCAGAGAAGGTTTACACGGGTGAATCTTCCAAACCGTTTTCGAAAATGGTTTCTCAGTTCACAACCTATTCTTTGCAAAAAGGAAGGAAGTTTTCAAAGAGACCTAATTTTTCTGAAACATTTACTCCTCAAAAGGTTTCAAATGCAAGTGCTCATAAAGAAAAGAATCAAGGTTTTCAAACTCCATACTCTCGTTTTACTCCGGTAAAGCCAGTATGGAAACCAAAGCAAAGCTGTTCAAAACATTTGAAATATTCGTACTCTGAAATGCTTCCGCTACAACAAAAGAATAGCTATGCTTTGAAAAAACCAAATTCTGGAAGGTTTCCATTCATCTCAAAAACAAATTTTCAAAATGAAACGCCGAGTTTCAACAATGGATGGAAAACTTCTTCTTCAAGTTTTAAAACTCCAAGAGAGACACCGAGTTTCTCAAACAACTTTCAAAAGCAAAAGAGTTTTAAATCACCGTTGATTCCGCAAGCTTTATTTCAAAATGAAACACCGATTTTCAGTCCTCGTTGTAATTCAACTTCTTTGTCTCGGATTGACACAACTTACAAATGGATTTCAAAATATGGTAACCCAGTTGGCGCCGTGCTTAAATGGGTTCCAAAAGTTGTTGTCTAATCCAAAAACATAATGGCTTTCGTATACTTCAGTACGAAACCCGCACTTCAAAATAATGACTTCTTAGTATTTCAGCTAAGGACTCGTTCTTCAAAGAAAGGAAAGTGCTTAATCAAACAAAGGTTTTAAATATATTTTGAGCACTTTTCCTAAAAACATTATGGCTTATGCACACATAACAGTGTATAACCCGTGATTTTCAAAGAAAGGACCATGTTGTAAATTTTGTTGCAACAATCCTAAAAGATAAGAAGACTTCTCACCAAAAAGCTTATCAAAGTCTTCTTAATTTTTGAGCAAAGTTTTGAAAAATGTTTCAAAACTCAAATCCTTAAAAGCTTAAATTTACTCAAAATGTTTTATTTTTGAGGGGGAATAATAAAAAGATGTTCCAAAAAGATCATGCTTAAAACAAATTCAGAAATATCATACATCCGTTTCTCCCATAAGCTATCCAAAAACAAAGGTTTCAATCAATTGGTATCAAAAATACCATGGATATGCTATTTTTGAGGGGGAGAAATGTGATTAAAATGTGATCATCTTGAATCTCAAAAGAGCTCGACTCAGAAAGTACCAATGAATTGACGAAGCTTTAAATGTCAGTAATCGAAAAGACTTGTCCTGGACGGGTAATAATTTAAAGCTAGTCCAACTGGTGATGTAAGCGTGTCTCGAATAGGACTTGTCTGAGTAAAATGTACCATATCGAGAGACTTTCTATGTAAGCGTGTCTCGAATCGGTCATGTTCATTGAAAGTGGATCAATTCAAAAAGTGCAAACTCCTCACGCATGTGCAAATTTCTTAAAAAATCCATGAGCACATGTGAAGGGGGAGTCCTTCAAATGAAATGCAAAACTCTCGAAGTGTTAACAAAGTATGTTTTATTATCATAAACACTTTGAGAGATTTACACAAATGGTTTGATGGCAACAATAGGATAGTCATGAAGTTATAAGGTGACTAAGGTTAGGAAAAACCGTCCTATGATCCGCCAGAGCCGGAGGGATCTACCCAAGGACAAATCCAATAGATTAGAATTAGAAGTCCTTAGGTATGATTGAAAAAAGGAGAAAATGAGAAAGGAGAAAGAAGGGGTTGAAGAATTAAAAAGAAAAGTTATGAAAAAGGGTGAAAAGAAATAGCCCTACAAATGTTCAACCTTAGGGCAGAAACCGGGTTCAATTCATATGCTATCGGTTGTTACTAAGGTGACATCGATATTGAAGACAAGACGTCATGGACCCAGTGACGCACTGCACTAAACCTTCTAGCCACTCAAGTTCTCTTAAAAGAGCTTGTTTCATTCTCACGGGGAACAAGTGTAATCTATCGACTTATCTCTTAGAGATGGTTGATATTGAAGCAGGAGACCCCTCCCTAGTCTCCGCATAGGAAAACCAAATTATGCACTTATCGAGTCTAGAGCCTTGAGATACATTAAAAGATCTCTTAGGATACACGTCCTATGAATACACTTATGTTCGCCAAAAAGGACACAAGTTGTAAGAGTCTTTATGAGATCTACGGATCTTGCCTTATCTATTATGATGGTTACTATGTTTCAAACGGTCTACAGTTGTGGGGTGATCTCCAGCAACTCACCTGAATCATTGATGTACTTCGGTGGATCTAGTAAGCCCTCTCAGGGGTATCTGATTCAGGAACGGCCTGGGTAAGGATTAGAAGGAGTCTTCACACTATGCTGTTGACGATCTCTAATTCCGAACCTGTAAGTACCGGATACTTTATTGCTAACTGTTTTATGCAGGTACTCATGAATGTTCCTTGGAGAAAGACTGTTACCATCAATCAAAGATCCACATGCTCATACTCTGCAAAGCTCTCTTCAAAGATCAAAGCAATGCAAAGCTCAGAATGTTTCTAAGTCAAGGTCAAAGAATCTACAAACTAAAGAAACAAAGATTAAAAGTCAAAGAAAAGAGAAGTTCACAAAGATTCAAAGTCAAACAAAGTATGAGCATGTTGGAAAATACGTAAAGACAACAGAGTATAGATGTTGATCAAAGGCAAGAAAGATCACAAAGCATGATTGGAACAAAGGAACTAGCAAAACTATTACACAACAAGACTCAAAGTTCAAAAAGAACAAGCTTTAAAGATCAAAGATCAAGGTCACAAAAGAGAGATCTCAATGATCACCCTTAGGGGGAGATTGTTAGCATTAGAAGTGTTGATCATTTATGTAATCAAAGAGAGATCTCAATGATCGTCCCTTAGGGGGAGATTGTTAGGATTATAAGTGACGATCATTATTGAGTCAAATAGTTAATTAAATATATTCATGTAATAGTTAGTAAATGCTAGTTTATTAAGTTTATGTGTATTATTCATGCTTGTATAAAGTCTAAGGGCTAGTTATGTAATATGGTCAAAGATATGTGAAGCCCTAGACTACAAGTATAAATACCCATGTAAGGCCTCATTTAGAGGTTGGTTCACACACTAGGAGTTCCCATCCACTTTCTCTCTCTACTTAATTTCTCTCTCTAGATCTAGCCAAGATTCATAAGTGATTAAGGTTGTTTTATGGTCTTACACAACCTGATAGAACTTATCACTCATTAAATATGCTAAGATAGGTTATATTAATAAGTTCTAACATATTTATAAGTTTCATATTTTTAGGATACCCGATTTTAAGTTTCATGACTTAACGACTTACCTTTAGCGATTACCGGGACCAAAACTCACTCTATAACACAAGATAATACCAAGTTTGCTTATCTAGTCACCCAATCTCATCTAATAAGCCACATGGGGCATTTTCTTGGTCACTAAGTCAAAGATAGGAAGCTTATATAGGAAGCTAAACACATTATCAAGTAAACTTAGCAACTAAGTCTTGGAAAATATCCTAAAAACTAACCTCCTCAATGAACCTTCCTAGGCACCTTCCTTGCACCTCCTCTTCATGCTATAAATACAAGGCTCATCTCTTCCTTTCTCTTCATTCCAAACGACACACACATAAATTCATAAACCATGATCCTTTGATTTCCAAGTTATAAGTTACATACCAAAGTTAAAGGCCTAGTTATTCTCTACATGAAGCAAGTGTTTAATTGGTGATTCCATGGTTGAATTAGGAGCTACACAAGGTGGTTTGGGTTGAGTTTAAATGGTTTTCACAAGGGTTATGTAAAGGTTAGCAAGGGTTTGCAAGAGTTGTGGTGAAGGGTTTGCAAGCATAGGTTTAGTGTCCTAGTTTCATACTTGACTTCCTTTCTTTAGAAAGCCAAAAGTTGTAAGAAACCCTAATACACTCTCTTTCTCAACATCATTTTCATGATTCTTATACTTCATTTATGCTATATATGGTCTTTATATTGTGTTCATGATGTATAAAAAACTTTAAAACAAGTTAAGAACACTACATGTTAACCTATGTTAAGTAATCAAGGAAACTAGTGACTTATATTGAGAACCACGACCAAAATAATATAACCATGATATTAGACACTTACCTACTGTTAAAAAGGGTTTTAAAATGAAAACATAGCAATTTGAATCACCCAAAACGGACACACGAGTCAAAAGATATGATCAAAAGAAATTAGCTAAACTAAAACCCGAAACTGCCTAATAGCTTTCTGATCAAAATTTGGATTGTTTTCGAGGCCTTCTGGTCCATTTCATCAAGAAGTTAAAGCACGAAAGTTGTCCGGAACGACGTTTTCGTTTAGGTCTAAAGAAGCTAGAA
This sequence comes from Artemisia argyi, assembly GCA_030686995.1. Lineage (NCBI taxonomy): Eukaryota > Viridiplantae > Streptophyta > Magnoliopsida > Asterales > Asteraceae > Artemisia > Artemisia argyi. The sequence continues at coordinate 92,494,191 of CM060683.1, read as the reverse complement.
CCCTGAAAACGCATAACGAGTGATATTTTTCTTCAAATTCTTAATAGCCCCTTTATTACCTATAAGACTATGCCTTTTTGTCATGGCTAAGGAAAACCAAATGGCCTAAAGGCCTAGAGCTGAGATCACAAACGCGGCTAAGTCCAAGGTTGAGATCTCAAAGACATGGTAGCCAAGACCAAAGCCACGGCAAGGCCACGGCTAAGACCTCAAGGCTTTCTAAACCGAAATCATTATAACTATTATACATGTTTTACAAATTGAATACTACAACACTAGGGAACTTCATGTGAGGGGTTCATTAGAGTAAACCGTCGAGATGAGTTGTGGATTAACGAATTAAAGTGTCCTGTCTCCTCGAACGTTTACTACATGACCTCTGAATTATGACGGCCCGAACGGTAGTAAGAGATATACAAACTATACATGTTTCATAAACCACTTTTATTCAACGACTTACGCTATATACTAAGTACTACATCATGAACAATATGCAAGACATATATAGGCAATTCTTCGTATTCTTAGACATTACTCAAACCTAAGTTGCAATAATTATTCTAGGTTGCTCTTAGAGACTTTCGCGTTTCGACTATCATTTTCATTACTCACTACATAACTTAAGGTGAGTCATAGCCCCTACTCTTTTCGTACTTGTTTTAACTCTTTGGGGGAGATACATGCTCAACTACTTACATATTATGCTCGATTACAAAAATACTTTACTTGCTTGATTTACATACATGATTGCATTTACATAAATGCTTGCATACGTACATGATTGCGTTAAACATGATTGCATTATTCTTGATTGCATTGGCAAAGGTGACTAGACTTGATACAAACATACATCCCAACCGTGATGTAACAATTCGCAATTTCAGGTTAACTTTTATTCCCGAAAATTTCACTATTCACTTTTTACTATTCACTTTTTACTATTCACTTTTTACTATTCACTTTTCACTATTCATCTCAGAAATTTTTATTTCATATTCTCGTAAGTTAAACTATTTTAACGATAATCCGAGAGTTTGACGCTCGTCGGATCATTTCTGCAAAAATCACAAAGCCGTGTCCGAGATTTACTTTTAGGTTTAAACGTCCTTCTAGCATCCCGATATGTCCATAAAACATTATAAACAATAGAAATATGATTTTCTCTCATTTTAGGACAATTCCAAAAGTTTCGGAATTTTACGTTTTTCAGTTCAGCGTTTTACGCGAATTGCGCGTTTTAGACCCGTGTTTCCAGTTTTTAGCAGGGTTTTCGCACCCGATAGAACCTACCACTCATTTTATATTTTATTATGGACTATATTGACATGTTTGACCATACTTTCAAGTTTCATATTTTTAGGATACCCGGTTTTACGTTTCGTGGCCTAAAAACTTACGGTTAGCAATTTACGGAGTCAAAACTAGCTACATACTTAGGATATTACCATCCAAAGACCATGACTACTCATCTAGTCACCCTTATCCTCCTTGAACCGACTTAGGGGTGGTGGAGTCACCATGTGTGGTTAAATCTTGACCATTGATTCTTTAGATCATTACAAGTGTCTTAAACTAACCATGGTTAAATTCTAACCCAATATATGGTTAACTATTTTTCCTACCCTATAAATACCAAGCTAAAACACATATAAAACTTGCACCACACCTTCTTATAACCTTCAAGTCCTAAAACCTAAGGCACTTTTCTTATATTTTGTAAGAAAGTTAACTAGTTTTTGAAAGAAAACTAGTGTTTGATCTTCAATCTTGGAAATTTTCTAAGAAAAGTTGTTATAACTTTAAAGTCTCCAAAAAGACGTCGTTATAATCTTCAAATAGCTTTGGACTTCAAGAAGGCGTCGTTATAATCTTCAAATGACCTCGGCTTATCATAGATTGCAAAGGGTGAAGCTTAAGTCTAACAAAGTCCGTACCTTACTAGTTACTTACCTTTTTTTAGAAAGCCAAAAGTTGTAAGCAAACCCTTATACACTTTCTTGCTCAATATCATTTCATGCTTATTATGTTTCTTTCATGCTATATATGGTCTTTGTATTGTGTTCATGATGTTTAAAAATGGATAAAACAAGTATTGGTATACATATGTTAACTTATGACAAGCAAACAAGCAAACTAGTGATTTTTATGGAAAACCACGACCACAATAGTATAACTTTGATATTTGACACTTACTTATTGTTAAAGAGGACTTAACAAGGAAAACATAGCAATTTGAATCACCCAAAACGAGTATACGAGTCAAAAGTTATGACCATTTGAAGTTAGCGAAACCAAAACGGCAAATCTGCCTAAATTGCATTCTGATCAAATTATGATTTTGAAAGTCCCACTTCTGGTCCGATTCATCAAAAAGTTAAAACACGAAAGTTGTCCGGAACGACGTTTTCGTTCAGGAACAAAGAAGCTCGAGCCCTGAAAACGCTTTCTAAGTGATAAATTTCTCCAAATTCTTAACAGCCCATTTTTAGACCAAAGTTACTATATAATCATTATAATTAGATGAGACCAAGAGGTCTAATGACCTAAAGCCAAGACCACAACCATGGCTAAAGCCAAGGTTGAGTCTCAAGACCATGGTAACAATGACCAAGGTCACGGCAAAGCCACGGCTAAAGACCATATAACTATTAAAGATCAAAAAGCTTATATATATATATATGTTATCAAATACTACAATAGTAGGGAGCCTCATGTGAGGAGTTCATTGAGTAAGCCGTCGAGACGAGTTGTGGATTTACGAGTTAAAGTGTCCTGGCTCCTCGAACGTTTACTCCATGACTTCTGAATTATGTCGGCCCGAACGGTAGTAAGAGATATACAACTTATACATGTTTCATAGACCACTTATATTCAACGACTTACACTATATACTAAGTACTACATCATGAACATTATGCAAGACATATATGGGCAATTCTTCGTATTCTTAGACGTTGCTCCAAACCTAAGTCGCAACGTTCTATTATAGGCTGCTCTTAGAGACTTTCGCGATTCGACTACTACTTTCATTACTCATTTCATAGACTTAAGGTGAGTCATAGCCCCTACTCTTTTCGTACTTGTTTTAACTATTGGGGGGGATACATGCTCAACTACTTGTTTACTTGTACAAATACTCAAAATGTCTATACTTGACTGTGTTATACTTGATTGCTTACATACATGACTGCGTTATACTTAATTGCGTTATTCTATTTATTGACTAGTAGTTGTCTTTGGGAATTGACTCCCAGTTGTCTTTGGGAAGTGGCTCCCAGTTGTCTTTGGGAATTGACTCCCAGTTGTCTTTGGGAATTGGCTCCCAAAGTGAGGTCTTCGGAGATGAAGTATAGACTCACTTCTAATTGCTTAAATTGTCTTGATGAACTTATACATGTCTTATTCATACTATATATGTTAGCAGTGGGTTGTGAACACACAGGTTGCAAGTCTCTTATGGCGGGACTTGCAACTGAGTGGATTCACGATGCCTTTGCTGTGTGATCATTCTTTAAGGCTTTTTCAACTATTTTAAGACAAACTCTATGAACTCACCAACCATTGTGTTGACACTTTAGCATGTTTATCTCAGGTTAGTAAGGCGATAGCTAGTGCATGGAACTTAGAGTCAAGCTGCATATTCTGAAGACTTACGCTTTTATCATTTATCATTCAAAACATTTTGTATACATTTATGTATCATACTTTGGAATCTCATGTTTGTAACTTTGAATTCATTAATCGAATGGTAACTTTTCAAAACGTTTCATTTAGAGTTCGTTTTCTATAACTTGTACTTTGTATTATGAAGTAGCACCCCAATGACACAGTCTTCCGCTGCGGTATTTTGGGGGTGTTACAGATTGGTATCAGAGCCTTGGTTATAGAGAACTAGGTTGCATTTAGTGCCTAGACTATAACTGCTATATACGTTGGGACCTTCCTCTTTATTTGCCTTACACACAATACATACACATGTGCTTTTTGGTTAGACGTTTGCTTAGTTCCACGCTATTAGATGATGTGACTTTAGTATTATAAGGTGCCCCAGAGATTCGTCGAGTCATTAAAAACATGGAGCTCAGTAATAACTAATCAGTTAACTTAATCTTGTGTTTGATGAGACACAAGATTTGAGTTAAATAATATTATTGCTTAGCTTTAGGGATTTGATGACTGGATTATCTTACCATCTGCCTCAGAAGGCGGATTTTGTGTCGGAAATTCTTAAGTAGGATGTTTTAGAATCTCCTTATTTAAATGGATTGGGACGCCTCTGCATTTAAATAAAGAAATTGTAAATCACCGAACCATAAGTTTATGAGACCTTACTTACATAAATTTGGACGCTTCTTTATGTAAGTAATGTGTTATAAATAAGTGGGCTTAATTGTAGCCGATACAACTCCTTAACCAGAATCTTAGACGAATCAGAGTAAACATGACTATTTTAGAGATCCTGAATTCTCTTAGACACACCGTAAGTAGTTATCATCAACTGAACTTCGGGACGAAGTTCTCCTTAAGGGGTAGAGACTGTAACAATTCGCAATTTCAGGTTAACTTTTATTCCCGAAAATTTCACTATTCACTTTTTACTATTCACTTTTTACTATTCACTTTTCACTATTCATCTCAGAAATTTTTATTTCATATTCTCGTAAGTTAAACTATTTTAACGATAATCCGAGAGTTTGACGCTCGTCGGATCATTTCTGCAAAAATCACAAAGCCGTGTCCGAGATTTACTTTTAGGTTTAAACGTCCTTCTAGCATCCCGATATGTCCATAAAACATTATAAACAATAGAAATATGATTTTCTCTCATTTTAGGACAATTCCAAAAGTTTCGGAATTTTACGTTTTTCAGTTCAGCGTTTTACGCGAATTGCGCGTTTTAGACCCGTGTTTCCAGTTTTTAGCAGGGTTTTCGCACCCGATAGAACCTACCACTCATTTTATATTTTATTATGGACTATATTGACATGTTTGACCATACTTTCAAGTTTCATATTTTTAGGATACCCGGTTTTACGTTTCGTGGCCTAAAAACTTACGGTTAGCAATTTACGGAGTCAAAACTAGCTACATACTTAGGATATTACCATCCAAAGACCATGACTACTCATCTAGTCACCCTTATCCTCCTTGAACCGACTTAGGGGTGGTGGAGTCACCATGTGTGGTTAAATCTTGACCATTGATTCTTTAGATCATTACAAGTGTCTTAAACTAACCATGGTTAAATTCTAACCCAATATATGGTTAACTATTTTTCCTACCCTATAAATACCAAGCTAAAACACATATAAAACTTGCACCACACCTTCTTATAACCTTCAAGTCCTAAAACCTAAGGCACTTTTCTTATATTTTGTAAAAAAGTTAACTAGTTTTTGAAAGAAAACTAGTGTTTGATCTTCAATCTTGGAAATTTTCTAAGAAAAGTTGTTATAACTTTAAAGTCTCCAAAAAGACGTCTTTATAATCTTCAAATAGCTTTGGACTTCAAGAAGGCGTCGTTATAATCTTCAAATGACCTCGGCTTATCATAGATTGCAAAGGGTGAAGCTTAAGTCTAACAAAGTCCGTACCTTACTAGTTACTTACCTTTCTTTAGAAAGCCAAAAGTTGTAAGCAAACCCTTATACACTTTCTTGCTCAATATCATTTCATGCTTATTATGTTTCTTTCATGCTATATATGGTCTTTGTATTGTGTTCATGATGTTTAAAAATGGATAAAACAAGTATTGGTATACATATGTTAACTTATGACAAGCAAACAAGCAAACTAGTGATTTTTATGGAAAACCACGACCACAATAGTATAACTTTGATATTTGACACTTACTTACTGTTAAAGAGGACTTAATAAGGAAAACATAGCAATTTGAATCACCCAAAACGAGTATACGAGTCAAAAGTTATGACCATTTGAAGTTAGCGAAACCAAAACGGCAAATCTGCCTAAATTGCATTCTGATCAAATTATGATTTTGAAAGTCCCACTTCTGGTCCGATTCATCAAAAAGTTAAAACACGAAAGTTGTCCGGAACGACGTTTTCGTTCAGGAACAAAGAAGCTCGAGCCCTGAAAACGCTTTCTGAGTGATAAATTTCTCCAAATTCTTAACAGCCCATTTTTAGACCAAAGTTACTATATAATCATTATAATTAGATGAGACCAAGAGGTCTAATGACCTAAAGCCAAGACCACAACCATGGCTAAAGCCAAGGTTGAGTCTCAAGACCATGGTAACAATGACCAAGGTCACGGCAAAGCCACGGCTAAAGACCATATAACTATTAAAGATCAAAAAGCTTATATATATATATGTTATCAAATACTACAATAGTAGGGAGCCTCATGTGAGGAGTTCATTGAGTAAGCCGTCGAGACGAGTTGTGGATTTACGAGTTAAAGTGTCCTGGCTCCTCGAACGTTTACTCCATGACTTCTGAATTATGTCGGCCCGAACGGTAGTAAGAGATATACAACTTATACATGTTTCATAGACCACTTATATTCAACGACTTACACTATATACTAAGTACTACATCATGAACATTATGCAAGACATATATGGGCAATTCTTCGTATTCTTAGACGTTGCTCCAAACCTAAGTCGCAACGTTCTATTATAGGCTGCTCTTAGAGACTTTCGCGATTCGACTACTACTTTCATTACTCATTTCATAGACTTAAGGTGAGTCATAGCCCCTACTCTTTTCGTACTTGTTTTAACTATTGGGGGGGATACATGCTCAACTACTTGTTTACTTGTACAAATACTCAAAATGTCTATACTTGACTGTGTTATACTTGATTGCTTACATACATGACTGCGTTATACTTAATTGCGTTATTCTATTTATTGACTAGTAGTTGTCTTTGGGAATTGACTCCCAGTTGTCTTTGGGAAGTGGCTCCCAGTTGTCTTTGGGAATTGACTCCCAGTTGTCTTTGGGAATTGGCTCCCAAAGTGAGGTCTTCGGAGATGAAGTATAGACTCACTTCTAATTGCTTAAATTGTCTTGATGAACTTATACATGTCTTATTCATACTATATATGTTAGCAGTGGGTTGTGAACACACAGGTTGCAAGTCTCTTATGGCGGGACTTGCAACTGAGTGGATTCACGATGCCTTTGCTGTGTGATCATTCTTTAAGGCTTTTTCAACTGTTTTAAGACAAACTCTATGAACTCACCAACCATTGTGTTGACACTTTAGCATGTTTATCTTAGGTTAGTAAGGCGATAGCTAGTGCATGGAACTTAGAGTCAAGCTGCATATTCTGAAGACTTACGCTTTTATCATTTATCATTCAAAACATTTTGTATACATTTATGTATCATACTTTGGAATCTCATGTTTGTAACTTTGAATTCATTAATCGAATGGTAACTTTTCAAAACGTTTCATTTAGAGTTCGTTTTCTATAACTTGTACTTTGTATTATGAAGTAGCACCCCAATGACACAGTCTTCCGCTGCGGTATTTTGGGGGTGTTACACGTGAGTTGTTGGAAGGCCATTAATTTGGATACATCCCAACCGTGAGTTGTTGGATGGCCATTAATTTGAGTTGTTGGAAGGCCATTAATTTGGATACATCCCAACCGTGAGTTGTTGGAAGGCCATTAATTTGGATACATCCCAACTGTGAGTTGTTGGAAGGCCATTTATTTGGATGATACATGATCGTTATACTATTTTCATACTCAAAACATTTATGCTTATAACTACTATGCTGCACGTATACATGATTAACATACTATATTTTAGCAGTGGGTTGTGAACACACAGGTCGCAAGTTTTGTATGGGCGGGATTTGCAACTGAGTGGATTCACAATGCCTTTGTTGTGTGAACATTCTTTAAAAAGGCTTCTCAACTGTTTTAAGACAAACTCTATGAACTCACCAACCATTGTGTTGACACTTTAGCATGTTTATCTCAGGTTAGTAAGGCGATAGCTAGTGCGTGGAACATAGACTCAAGCTGCATATTCTGAAGACTTACGCTTTTATCATTTACCATTCAAAACATTTTGTATACATTTATGTATCATACTTTGGAATCTCATGTTTGTAACTTTGAATTCATTAATCGAATGGTAACTTTTCAAAACGTCTCATTTAGAGGTCGTTTTCTATAACTTGTACTTTGTATTATGAAGTAGCACCCTAGTGACACAGTCTTCCGCTGCGGTATTTTAGGGGTGTTACAAAGGGGTGTTGTGTTCGAGTCTTGGGATTTTGTTAATGTGTTTGTTTTTGTATTGAAGTTATAGGTTGGTGTTGTGATTTGAGTTGGATATCTAGTATTAGGAAATTAGCCTCGACATGGGTCGAGTCTTATTAGTTAAGCTAAGTGGTTATGTTTGTATAGGTCTCGGCTCAATGACCTACATAAGGTGTTGGTATCACAATGGGTCCGGCCATGAACCACAAAGGGTGTGCTCGTTGGTTTGTGTTAATAATAATAAATGGGTAATTCTTATCGAGAATTTTTTATCCAGAATTTTTATCGAGAATTTTTTATCTAGAATTTTTCTGGGTCAAAATTTTCGAATATTTTTCTTGGTGGAAATTTTCAAAAAAATTTCTAAGGAAAAATTTTTGAAAATTCTTGGTGGACTAAGTTTCGAAAATTGTTGGTGGATTGAAAGTTCGTTGACTAAGGAAAGTTACATTCATATAACTCAACTCCTATTTCGTTGAGCCGATCCAAGATCAACTTTATCACACATCGTAACACAATGGAAAAGGAAATGCAAATAAAAGAGAGATTCAATGAAAGTTTTTAAAGTGTTCAAGTCACAGATTGAGAAGGTTATAAACACATCAGGATATGAACCAAGGTTCGATCAAGCATTTGAATACTTCATCAAAGTCCAATTTCATCAGTTCAAAGAAAAACTCATCCAAAGCCTGAATCAACTTGAAAAGTTACTTAATGAAGAAGAACTTCATATGCGTAACTGCAAGGAAGCTCTCAAATTGATCCAAACTCAGTTTCAGAGTTTATTCAACCCTTGGATTATGAACCAGACAGAGTTTATCGATGCGTTTTATCAAAGATTTTGGGTAAGCTATACGACCTTCAAAACTAAATGCATCAATGACATGGGTAAACTAGAAAAGATACTTGATGCTGAGGAAGCTGAGTTAAATGAAATTGAGAAGCTGAAACGGGAAAGAGAGCAGATTGAAAAAGATATGTTGTTTAAAGAAAGAGAGCTAATTGAAAGCGAGATGCAGTTAAAGGGAAAAGAGGTGATTGAAAAAGAGACAGACAAAGATGTTCAAACATAAGAGGAAATAGTCAATGAGGGTGAAGCATCAGATGTTAGTTTGGTTTTCACGGGCAGTGATACATCTTCAGAACAGCAGGTTAAAAGCAACAGTCGAAGTTATGATTCAGATACTGATGGTACACACAGGAATGAAGCTGTTTGGGATACCGAGGATGAACACATCAGACCTTCATTTGACACAGAGATATTGGCTACAGTACAACATTCAAATGATAATGATAATGTTGTGTTCGATAATGTGTTTACTCATGATCAGACACATCGTGCGCATCTTGAGTATGTTAGTGACACATATGTGGTGGAACAAAATGATAGTAATATCACTCTTGCTACTCCAGATATGGATCCTAATGGAAGTGAGCCTGCCCTGTATGGATCTTCTTATGAACAAGATCATGCCTTATTTGCTTCATTAATCAATAATTTCAAACATGAACTTGATAAGGGCAAAGAGGACAATCGTGAAGCTAAGCAAGCGAATGTCTTATTGACCAAAGAGCTTGAGAGATTTAAGGAAATGGAAAAATGTTTTGAAAATGTAACAAAAAGAAAAGCTGAACTTGAATTTGAAAACTCAAACCTTAAATCTCAAGCTCGGAAGTTTGAAATGAAAGGAGAGTCTGTCAAACCACTTTTAATAAGAAAAGAAGAACTTGAAGTTGGTTATAGAGAAGCTGTTTTGGATAAAGAAAACGTTCCATTCAAAAATTGGATGAACAAATGGTTCTTAACAACAGAAAGGTTGAAGCGCATTTAAAAGAGAACAGTGATTTAAAAAGTGAAAATTCAAAGCTTCAGAAAACCACTTCAAATTTTGAGATTGTTAACACAAAACTTGAGAATGAAAACCAAGAGTTTTTTAAATGAGAAAACGATCTTGAAAACAAACTTCAAAAATTGGGACAGACTACTCAGACTTTCAACATGTTACCTACAAAAGATGATGACATTTCTAAAAAAATATCTGGAATTGGTTTTGTAAATAGTGCTCATTTGGAAAATGATTTGGAAAATAGAAAACCGTGTTTTTTAAACAAAGTTAAAAGGCTAACACCTATTTTGTATAACGCTGAAGATATGGGAAAAGAATTGTCAGATGATCTTTTGTTTTAGTCTCAAAATATTTGAAAATCTGAAGAGGAAAAACGTTTGAAAGTAAAACAAAGAAAAACCCCATTCTCGTACCACGGCTTTGTGTATGGTTGTACACAATTGACAGATATACCCAAAGGACCATTCAAAAGGAAAGACACAAATGTGAAAATATATTTCAAAGAAGCTCAACTTGCTACTTATGATGCTAAGTTGTGGCAAAATAGAGCAAGGAAACAGTTTTGTAGTATTAAACATCACATTGAGCAAACGTTGAAAGTCATAGGTTATAAGCAACAATACAACATTAATGGTTTCTCTAATACACTTTAATCGGACTTACGTCTAAAAATTGAAGTCAAAAAGATTTTAAAAGATGAGATTGAACCTCGTGTGAAAGATATCAACTTAAGTTTTGATCACTTTGAAAAATATCTTGTCACTGAAATGAGAGAAGATTTAAAGTACGTTCACTCTCTTGAAGACGAATTTGATGAAAAATGCTTAATACTTGACGTTCAAAAAGAATTTTTCACAAATCAAATAGAGTCATTCAAGTCATTATCTGTCAGCCATGAGTATGAGAATGTGAATTTTGAACAAACACCTTCTTTGAAATCTGAAAATCTTTATCACAAAAAGAAAATCACCGAGCTTTCAAAAGAAGTTGCTGATGTCAAAGAAGAATTGTCAAAACGAACTTCACAGTTTAAGAAAGATTTAACAAAACTCGAAGCACAAAGTATCTCTTTCCAACTAAAATTGCAATAGAAGAATGAGAAAAAGTTTTCGGAAAAATCTTTGACATCGGTGCTTAAAGGAAAAGAAAAGATTTTTGAAGAAAATTGTGATGATACCAAAATCAAGTTTGATTTTGACGAACTTAATACTAAAAATATCGAGTTGGAACATGTTGTGGCATCATTACAAAAAGAAAATGAGCATTTAAAACAACTTACAAAAACTTGTTTGATTCAATCAAGCGGTCAAGAGTTCAGAATCAAATTTCAAACAAATCTGCCTCTCAGATCGCACAAAGTCATCTTTTTGAAAAATAAAAATATGTGCTTCAAAAGAAAATTGTTGAATTGGAAAAGACGGCGTCAGACCCAGATCTAGGCAGTCCGAGAAACTTTTTGGCGGCGAGATGACGGCGTCAAACATTTGTTCTTGACGCCGTCACCTATCAAAATCTATATATAGTTTTCTATTTTTCATTCATAAGCACATTTACTATGTATTATTTGTGGAATGTTTTTAAGGGGTTATGGTTGGACTTAACCTTAGGATCTATCACACAAGATTTTATACATATTCTAAGTGTAAGTATATATTCATAAGAAATAACGTCAAGTATTATCCACAAAGAGATAAGAACAATGGACTTAACCTTAGGATCTATCACACAAGATTTTTATTATTTTCTTTTAATTTCATTAAAGCATACAAGCAGCAGACAGTTCAAAGACATCGAGTTCTATTGGTTGCTCACAAGGGAAGGTTCAAAAGGTAACATCTACCTATCATTTGCAAATATCAACTGCAAAACTCTATTACATCATCGAGTCATTAAAATTTGTTTCCCGTTATCAATTTCATTTATGTGGGATTGTTGGAAAATTATAGTCAATAATGAGTTTGAATGACAATTGATGGTCATCAAATATACTAATGGGCTTTAGAGCAAGATTACACAAAATACGGGGACGAATCACGATCAATAGTAAAAATTAACGAAAATAGAAAACTATATATAGATTTTGATGCAAATCACATATACTATAATCATTTATGTATCATACTTTGGAATCTCATGTTTGTAACTTTGAATTCATTAATCGAATGGTAACTTTTCAAAAAGATTTTAAAAGAAAATTGTTGAATTGAACGTTTCAGAGATCTTGTTAATCTTATGTTTTTAATTTGTTGCCTGTTGATTGGAGAAGGGATGTAGGTTAGTAAAGGTGTTGATTGGCGGAGGTTTATGATAGGATGGGATTTGAGGTTGTAGTCGTTAAGAAAGATTATGGATCTGTTGTTATATTCATTGTCGATTATCTATTTCATTTCTATAACACATGTGGACTGATGATGTAAGTGAACTGAAGTCAACGAGTTTGTGGTATATGGTTGTGGTCAATGTTTCAGCTGCAACTCTTCTTTTTTTCTTTTTGAACACTTTAGGCAAAACATTTTTTTTTTCATTTGGCAGGTCTACGCTTAACCTTACGCGTAGACCTGTTGGAAATCTTACGCGTAGATTATCTTTTGCGTAAACGTGCCATACGTGTAAGCGTAACTTTTGCGTAGCCCGTGTCTTTTGCGTAAGTATTACGTGTAAGACTAGGGTTTTACGCCTAAGATGAACCTTACGCATAACTTGTCCAAGTTATGCGTAGAAAATCTGAAGATACGCGTAGATCTAGGGTTTTGACCATTTGACTATTTTCTGGTGAGATTCTGATTAGATTCCGGCCACCTTTTTGCAGTTTGAGACCATGTATATGACCACAAAAATAATTATTGTAGACCACAGATAAAGGTACAAAAATAAGTCACAAAATGACAAGTGAATGAAACTGTTTTGGTCAAATATTGACACAAAAACATATGTACACTTAAATTGAAATCTGGGAAAGTATTTTTGACCAAGAGGGATACAAAGGACCAATAAGACTGTTACCAAAAATGAAAAGAAAAAAAATTCAGATTCAAAATATTGGTAAGACAGCTTAAAAATAGATTCAAACCACAAAAATACAATTTTGACAAGATAAAATCCACAAAAAATCAACCAAAACTAAAAACCTTGGCTCTGATACCACTTGTGGGAACATGATTTTGATTGAATATTGTGATTCAGGAGGTCGGGGATGATGAAAGATTAAATCTTCCATTGTTAGTGAGAGAAAGTAGAGAGAAAAGGGAAAAACTATGTGTTTATTGATAATGAAAAGTAAAATACACAAATGAGTCTCACCCTCCTAGTGAAGTCTAGGAGGGCTTATATAGCCTAACACAACATACTATTGCAATATTACATAACAAGTCCTTGTGTTTTGGCTAAATGGGATAACTAATGTAATCCCGATAATGTCGTTCCATTTTCGTGTTAGGATTATAAACTTTGATCCCAACAATAGTGTTTCAGAGATTTGATGGATGTGATGTTCAGGGGAAGTGTGTACGCCGCCTGTTTGCTTACTTGACCCCTACTTTTTTTTTTAATTTAAAATATTACGTTTTACATGTAATTCTTTTGTCGTCATTTTTTTTTCTCTATTTTAAAATATTACGTTTTACATGTAATTAAATCTGATTAAAAAGATGTTTTTTTTAAAAATTAAATGACTTTATTTGGGAATATAAAAAAACTAGACATGTTTCTTTCATGCTATATATGGTCTTTTTATTGTGTTCATGATGTTTAAAAATGGATAAAACAAGTATTGGTATACATATGTTAACTTATGACAAGCAAACAAGCAAACTAGTGATTTTTATGGAAAACCACGACCACAATAGTATAACTTTGATATTTGACACTTACTTACTGTTAAAGAGGACTTAACAAGGAAAACATAGCAATTTGAATCACCCAAAACGAGTATACGAGTCAAAAGTTATGACCATTTGAAGTTAGCGAAACCAAAACGGCAAATCTGCCTAAATTGCATTCTGATCAAATTATGATTTTGAAAGTCCCACTTCTGGTCCGATTCATCAAAAAGTTAAAACACGAAAGTTGTCCGGAACGACGTTTTCGTTCAGGAACAAAGAAGCTCGAGCCCTGAAAACGCTTTCTAAGTGATAAATTTCTCCAAATTCTTAACAGCCCATTTTTAGACCAAAGTTACTATATAATCATTATAATTAGATGAGACCAAGAGGTCTAATGACCTAAAGCCAAGACCACAACCATGGCTAAAGCCAAGGTTGAGTCTCAAGACCATGGTAACAATGACCAAGGTCACGGCAAAGCCACGGCTAAAGACCATATAACTATTAAAGATCAAAAAGCTTATATATATATATATGTTATCAAATACTACAATAGTAGGGAGCCTCATGTGAGGAGTTCATTGAGTAAGCCGTCGAGACGAGTTGTGGATTTACGAGTTAAAGTGTCCTGGCTCCTCGAACGTTTACTCCATGACTTCTGAATTATGTCGGCCCGAACGGTAGTAAGAGATATACAACTTATACATGTTTCATAGACCACTTATATTCAACGACTTACACTATATACTAAGTACTACATCATGAACATTATGCAAGACATATATGGGCAATTCTTCGTATTCTTAGACGTTGCTCCAAACCTAAGTCGCAACGTTCTATTATAGGCTGCTCTTAGAGACTTTCGCGATTCGACTACTACTTTCATTACTCATTTCATAGACTTAAGGTGAGTCATAGCCCCTACTCTTTTCGTACTTGTTTTAACTATTGGGGGGGATACATGCTCAACTACTTGTTTACTTGTACAAATACTCAAAATGTCTATACTTGACTGTGTTATACTTGATTGCTTACATACATGACTGCGTTATACTTAATTGCGTTATTCTATTTATTGACTAGTAGTTGTCTTTGGGAATTGACTCCCAGTTGTCTTTGGGAAGTGGCTCCCAGTTGTCTTTGGGAATTGACTCCCAGTTGTCTTTGGGAATTGGCTCCCAAAGTGAGGTCTTCGGAGATGAAGTATAGACTCACTTCTAATTGCTTAAATTGTCTTGATGAACTTATACATGTCTTATTCATACTATATATGTTAGCAGTGGGTTGTGAACACACAGGTTGCAAGTCTCTTATGGCGGGACTTGCAACTGAGTGGATTCACGATGCCTTTGCTGTGTGATCATTCTTTAAGGCTTTTTCAACTATTTTAAGACAAACTCTATGAACTCACCAACCATTGTGTTGACACTTTAGCATGTTTATCTCAGGTTAGTAAGGCGATAGCTAGTGCATGGAACTTAGAGTCAAGCTGCATATTCTGAAGACTTACGCTTTTATCATTTATCATTCAAAACATTTTGTATACATTTATGTATCATACTTTGGAATCTCATGTTTGTAACTTTGAATTCATTAATCGAATGGTAACTTTTCAAAACGTTTCATTTAGAGTTCGTTTTCTATAACTTGTACTTTGTATTATGAAGTAGCACCCCAATGACACAGTCTTCCGCTGCGGTATTTTGGGGGTGTTACAGATTGGTATCAGAGCCTTGGTTATAGAGAACTAGGTTGCATTTAGTGCCTAGACTATAACTGCTATATACGTTGGGACCTTCCTCTTTATTTGCCTTACACACAATACATACACATGTGCTTTTTGGTTAGACGTTTGCTTAGTTCCACGCTATTAGATGATGTGACTTTAGTATTATAAGGTGCCCCAGAGATTCGTCGAGTCATTAAAAACATGGAGCTCAGTAATAACTAATCAGTTAACTTAATCTTGTGTTTGATGAGACACAAGATTTGAGTTAAATAATATTATTGCTTAGCTTTAGGGATTTGATGACTGGATTATCTTACCATCTGCCTCAGAAGGCGGATTTTGTGTCGGAAATTCTTAAGTAGGATGTTTTAGAATCTCCTTATTTAAATGGATTGGGACGCCTCTGCATTTAAATAAAGAAATTGTAAATCACCGAACCATAAGTTTATGAGACCTTACTTACATAAATTTGGACGCTTCTTTATGTAAGTAATGTGTTATAAATAAGTGGGCTTAATTGTAGCCGATACAACTCCTTAACCAGAATCTTAGACGAATCAGAGTAAACATGACTATTTTAGAGATCCTGAATTCTCTTAGACACACCGTAAGTAGTTATCATCAACTGAACTTCGGGACGAAGTTCTCCTTAAGGGGTAGAGACTGTAACAATTCGCAATTTCAGGTTAACTTTTATTCCCGAAAATTTCACTATTCACTTTTTACTATTCACTTTTTACTATTCACTTTTCACTATTCATCTCAGAAATTTTTATTTCATATTCTCGTAAGTTAAACTATTTTAACGATAATCCGAGAGTTTGACGCTCGTCGGATCATTTCTGCAAAAATCACAAAGCCGTGTCCGAGATTTACTTTTAGGTTTAAACGTCCTTCTAGCATCCCGATATGTCCATAAAACATTATAAACAATAGAAATATGATTTTCTCTCATTTTAGGACAATTCCAAAAGTTTCGGAATTTTACGTTTTTCAGTTCAGCGTTTTACGCGAATTGCGCGTTTTAGACCCGTGTTTCCAGTTTTTAGCAGGGTTTTCGCACCCGATAGAACCTACCACTCATTTTATATTTTATTATGGACTATATTGACATGTTTGACCATACTTTCAAGTTTCATATTTTTAGGATACCCGGTTTTACGTTTCGTGGCCTAAAAACTTACGGTTAGCAATTTACGGAGTCAAAACTAGCTACATACTTAGGATATTACCATCCAAAGACCATGACTACTCATCTAGTCACCCTTATCCTCCTTGAACCGACTTAGGGGTGGTGGAGTCACCATGTGTGGTTAAATCTTGACCATTGATTCTTTAGATCATTACAAGTGTCTTAAACTAACCATGGTTAAATTCTAACCCAATATATGGTTAACTATTTTTCCTACCCTATAAATACCAAGCTAAAACACATATAAAACTTGCACCACACCTTCTTATAACCTTCAAGTCCTAAAACCTAAGGCACTTTTCTTATATTTTGTAAAAAAGTTAACTAGTTTTTGAAAGAAAACTAGTGTTTGATCTTCAATCTTGGAAATTTTCTAAGAAAAGTTGTTATAACTTTAAAGTCTTCAAAAAGACGTCGTTATAATCTTCAAATAGCTTTGGACTTCAAGAAGGCGTCGTTATAATCTTCAAATGACCTCGGCTTATCATAGATTGCAAAGGGTGAAGCTTAAGTCTAACAAAGTCCGTACCTTACTAGTTACTTACCTTTCTTTAGAAAGCCAAAAGTTGTAAGCAAACCCTTATACACTTTCTTGCTCAATATCATTTCATGCTTATTATGTTTCTTTCATGCTATATATGGTCTTTGTATTGTGTTCATGATGTTTAAAAATGGATAAAACAAGTATTGGTATACATATGTTAACTTATGACAAGCAAACAAGCAAACTAGTGATTTTTATGGAAAACCACGACCACAATAGTATAACTTTGATATTTGACACTTACTTACTGTTAAAGAGGACTTAATAAGGAAAACATAGCAATTTGAATCACCCAAAACGAGTATACGAGTCAAAAGTTATGACCATTTGAAGTTAGCGAAACCAAAACGGCAAATCTGCCTAAATTGCATTCTGATCAAATTATGATTTTGAAAGTCCCACTTCTGGTCCGATTCATCAAAAAGTTAAAACACGAAAGTTGTCCGGAACGACGTTTTCGTTCAGGAACAAAGAAGCTCGAGCCCTGAAAACGCTTTCTGAGTGATAAATTTCTCCAAATTCTTAACAGCCCATTTTTAGACCAAAGTTACTATATAATCATTATAATTAGATGAGACCAAGAGGTCTAATGACCTAAAGCCAAGACCACAACCATGGCTAAAGCCAAGGTTGAGTCTCAAGACCATGGTAACAATGACCAAGGTCACGGCAAAGCCACGGCTAAAGACCATATAACTATTAAAGATCAAAAAGCTTATATATATATATGTTATCAAATACTACAATAGTAGGGAGCCTCATGTGAGGAGTTCATTGAGTAAGCCGTCGAGACGAGTTGTGGATTTACGAGTTAAAGTGTCCTGGCTCCTCGAACGTTTACTCCATGACTTCTGAATTATGTCGGCCCGAACGGTAGTAAGAGATATACAACTTATACATGTTTCATAGACCACTTATATTCAACGACTTACACTATATACTAAGTACTACATCATGAACATTATGCAAGACATATATGGGCAATTCTTCGTATTCTTAGACGTTGCTCCAAACCTAAGTCGCAACGTTCTATTATAGGCTGCTCTTAGAGACTTTCGCGATTCGACTACTACTTTCATTACTCATTTCATAGACTTAAGGTGAGTCATAGCCCCTACTCTTTTCGTACTTGTTTTAACTATTGGGGGGGATACATGCTCAACTACTTGTTTACTTGTACAAATACTCAAAATGTCTATACTTGACTGTGTTATACTTGATTGCTTACATACATGACTGCGTTATACTTAATTGCGTTATTCTATTTATTGACTAGTAGTTGTCTTTGGGAATTGACTCCCAGTTGTCTTTGGGAAGTGGCTCCCAGTTGTCTTTGGGAATTGACTCCCAGTTGTCTTTGGGAATTGGCTCCCAAAGTGAGGTCTTCGGAGATGAAGTATAGACTCACTTCTAATTGCTTAAATTGTCTTGATGAACTTATACATGTCTTATTCATACTATATATGTTAGCAGTGGGTTGTGAACACACAGGTTGCAAGTCTCTTATGGCGGGACTTGCAACTGAGTGGATTCACGATGCCTTTGCTGTGTGATCATTCTTTAAGGCTTTTTCAACTGTTTTAAGACAAACTCTATGAACTCACCAACCATTGTGTTGACACTTTAGCATGTTTATCTCAGGTTAGTAAGGCGATAGCTAGTGCATGGAACTTAGAGTCAAGCTGCATATTCTGAAGACTTACGCTTTTATCATTTATCATTCAAAACATTTTGTATACATTTATGTATCATACTTTGGAATCTCATGTTTGTAACTTTGAATTCATTAATCGAATGGTAACTTTTCAAAACGTTTCATTTAGAGTTCGTTTTCTATAACTTGTACTTTGTATTATGAAGTAGCACCCCAATGACACAGTCTTCCGCTGCGGTATTTTGGGGGTGTTACACGTGAGTTGTTGGAAGGCCATTAATTTGGATACATCCCAACCGTGAGTTGTTGGATGGCCATTAATTTGAGTTGTTGGAAGGCCATTAATTTGGATACATCCCAACCGTGAGTTGTTGGAAGGCCATTAATTTGGATACATCCCAACTGTGAGTTGTTGGAAGGCCATTTATTTGGATGATACATGATCGTTATACTATTTTCATACTCAAAACATTTATGCTTATAACTACTATGCTGCACGTATACATGATTAACATACTATATTTTAGCAGTGGGTTGTGAACACACAGGTCGCAAGTTTTGTATGGGCGGGATTTGCAACTGAGTGGATTCACAATGCCTTTGTTGTGTGAACATTCTTTAAAAAGGCTTCTCAACTGTTTTAAGACAAACTCTATGAACTCACCAACCATTGTGTTGACACTTTAGCATGTTTATCTCAGGTTAGTAAGGCGATAGCTAGTGCGTGGAACATAGACTCAAGCTGCATATTCTGAAGACTTACGCTTTTATCATTTACCATTCAAAACATTTTGTATACATTTATGTATCATACTTTGGAATCTCATGTTTGTAACTTTGAATTCATTAATCGAATGGTAACTTTTCAAAACGTCTCATTTAGAGGTCGTTTTCTATAACTTGTACTTTGTATTATGAAGTAGCACCCCAGTGACACAGTCTTCCGCTGCGGTATTTTAGGGGTGTTACAAAGGGGTGTTGTGTTCGAGTCTTGGGATTTTGTTAATGTGTTTGTTTTTGTATTGAAGTTATAGGTTGGTGTTGTGATTTGAGTTGGATATCTAGTATTAGGAAATTAGCCTCGACATGGGTCGAGTCTTATTAGTTAAGCTAAGTGGTTATGTTTGTATAGGTCTCGGCTCAATGACCTACATAAGGTGTTGGTATCACAATGGGTCCGGCCATGAACCACAAAGGGTGTGCTCGTTGGTTTGTGTTAATAATAATAAATGGGTAATTCTTATCGAGAATTTTTTATCCAGAATTTTTATCGAGAATTTTTTATCTAGAATTTTTCTGGGTCAAAATTTTCGAATATTTTTCTTGGTGGAAATTTTCAAAAAAATTTCTAAGGAAAAATTTTTGAAAATTCTTGGTGGACTAAGTTTCGAAAATTGTTGGTGGATTGAAAGTTCGTTGACTAAGGAAAGTTACATTCATATAACTCAACTCCTATTTCGTTGAGCCGATCCAAGATCAACTTTATCACACATCGTAACACAATGGAAAAGGAAATGCAAATAAAAGAGAGATTCAATGAAAGTTTTTAAAGTGTTCAAGTCACAGATTGAGAAGGTTATAAACACATCAGGATATGAACCAAGGTTCGATCAAGCATTTGAATACTTCATCAAAGTCCAATTTCATCAGTTCAAAGAAAAACTCATCCAAAGCCTGAATCAACTTGAAAAGTTACTTAATGAAGAAGAACTTCATATGCGTAACTGCAAGGAAGCTCTCAAATTGATCCAAACTCAGTTTCAGAGTTTATTCAACCCTTGGATTATGAACCAGACAGAGTTTATCGATGCGTTTTATCAAAGATTTTGGGTAAGCTATACGACCTTCAAAACTAAATGCATCAATGACATGGGTAAACTAGAAAAGATACTTGATGCTGAGGAAGCTGAGTTAAATGAAATTGAGAAGCTGAAACGGGAAAGAGAGCAGATTGAAAAAGATATGTTGTTTAAAGAAAGAGAGCTAATTGAAAGCGAGATGCAGTTAAAGGGAAAAGAGGTGATTGAAAAAGAGACAGACAAAGATGTTCAAACATAAGAGGAAATAGTCAATGAGGGTGAAGCATCAGATGTTAGTTTGGTTTTCACGGGCAGTGATACATCTTCAGAACAGCAGGTTAAAAGCAACAGTCGAAGTTATGATTCAGATACTGATGGTACACACAGGAATGAAGCTGTTTGGGATACCGAGGATGAACACATCAGACCTTCATTTGACACAGAGATATTGGCTACAGTACAACATTCAAATGATAATGATAATGTTGTGTTCGATAATGTGTTTGCTCATGATCAGACACATCGTGCGCATCTTGAGTATGTTAGTGACACATATGTGGTGGAACAAAATGATAGTAATATCACTCTTGCTACTCCAGATATGGATCCTAATGGAAGTGAGCCTGCCCTGTATGGATCTTCTTATGAACAAGATCATGCCTTATTTGCTTCATTAATCAATAATTTCAAACATGAACTTGATAAGGGCAAAGAGGACAATCGTGAAGCTAAGCAAGCGAATGTCTTATTGACCAAAGAGCTTGAGAGATTTAAGGAAATGGAAAAATGTTTTGAAAATGTAACAAAAAGAAAAGCTGAACTTGAATTTGAAAACTCAAACCTTAAATCTCAAGCTCGGAAGTTTGAAATGAAAGGAGAGTCTGTCAAACCACTTTTAATAAGAAAAGAAGAACTTGAAGTTGGTTATAGAGAAGCTGTTTTGGATAAAAAAAACGTTCCATTCAAAAATTGGATGAACAAATGGTTCTTAACAACAGAAAGGTTGAAGCGCATTTAAAAGAGAACAGTGATTTAAAAAGTGAAAATTCAAAGCTTCAGAAAACCACTTCAAATTTTGAGATTGTTAACACAAAACTTGAGAATGAAAACCAAGAGTTTTTTAAATGAGAAAACGATCTTGAAAACAAACTTCAAAAATTGGGACAGACTACTCAGACTTTCAACATGTTACCTACAAAAGATGATGACATTTCTAAAAAAATATCTGGAATTGGTTTTGTAAATAGTGCTCATTTGGAAAATGATTTGGAAAATAGAAAACCGTGTTTTTTAAACAAAGTTAAAAGGCTAACACCTATTTTGTATAACGCTGAAGATATGGGAAAAGAATTGTCAGATGATCTTTTGTTTTAGTCTCAAAATATTTGAAAATCTGAAGAGGAAAAACGTTTGAAAGTAAAACAAAGAAAAACCCCATTCTCGTACCACGGCTTTGTGTATGGTTGTACACAATTGACAGATATACCCAAAGGACCATTCAAAAGGAAAGACACAAATGTGAAAATATATTTCAAAGAAGCTCAACTTGCTACTTATGATGCTAAGTTGTGGCAAAATAGAGCAAGGAAACAGTTTTGTAGTATTAAACATCACATTGAGCAAACGTTGAAAGTCATAGGTTATAAGCAACAATACAACATTAATGGTTTCTCTAATACACTTTAATCGGACTTACGTCTAAAAATTGAAGTCAAAAAGATTTTAAAAGATGAGATTGAACCTCGTGTGAAAGATATCAACTTAAGTTTTGATCACTTTGAAAAATATCTTGTCACTGAAATGAGAGAAGATTTAAAGTACGTTCACTCTCTTGAAGACGAATTTGATGAAAAATGCTTAATACTTGACGTTCAAAAAGAATTTTTCACAAATCAAATAGAGTCATTCAAGTCATTATCTGTCAGCCATGAGTATGAGAATGTGAATTTTGAACAAACACCTTCTTTGAAATCTGAAAATCTTTATCACAAAAAGAAAATCACCGAGCTTTCAAAAGAAGTTGCTGATGTCAAAGAAGAATTGTCAAAACGAACTTCACAGTTTAAGAAAGATTTAACAAAACTCGAAGCACAAAGTATCTCTTTCCAACTAAAATTGCAATAGAAGAATGAGAAAAAGTTTTCGGAAAAATCTTTGACATCGGTGCTTAAAGGAAAAGAAAAGATTTTTGAAGAAAATTGTGATGATACCAAAATCAAGTTTGATTTTGACGAACTTAATACTAAAAATATCGAGTTGGAACATGTTGTGGCATCATTACAAAAAGAAAATGAGCATTTAAAACAACTTACAAAAACTTGTTTGATTCAATCAAGCGGTCAAGAGTTCAGAATCAAATTTCAAACAAATCTGCCTCTCAGATCGCACAAAGTCATCTTTTTGAAAAATAAAAATATGTGCTTCAAAAGAAAATTGTTGAATTGGAAAAGACGATTGCACAACAAACCAAGGATTTTGGTGATTCCAAAAATGATTTTTCAATCGAAACATACAAATATGAAAAATATTTTGCACATCTTGAAAATAAAAATGCTTCTTTGCATGAAAAACTGACATCATCAGATCATCTTTCTCTTCAAAAAGAGTACAATGATTTGAGAACTTCATACAATGCCTTAAAAGCAAAGTTTGATGTTCTTAACCGGTCAAAAGGAAAATCTCAAGTTTCAAACGAGTCTAAACCACAAGTAAGTGTTTCAGAGAAGGTATACACGGGTGAATCTTCAAAACCATTTTCAAAAAGGGTTTCTTAGTTTACCACCTATTATTTGCAAAAAGGAAGGAAGTTTTCAAAGAGACCTAATTTTTTTGAAACATTCATTCCTCAAAAGGTTTCAAATGCAAGTGTTCATAAAGAAAAGAATCAAGGTTTTCAAACACCATACTCTTGTTTTACTCCGGAAAAGCCAGTGTGGGAACCAAAGCAAAGCCGTTCAAAACATTTGAAATATTCATACTCTGAAATGCTTCCGCTACAAGAAAAGAATGGCTATGCTTTGAAAAATCTAAATTCTGGAAGGTTTCCACTCATCTCAAAAACGAATTTTCGAAATGAAACGCCGAGTTTCAACAATGGATGGAAAACTTCTTCTTCAAGTTTTAAAACTCCAAGAGAGACATCGGGTTTCTCAAACAACTTTCAAAAGCAAAAGAGTTGTAAATCACCGTTGATTCCACGAGCTTTATTTCAAAATGAAACACCTGTTTTCAGTCCTCGTTAGAATTCAACTACTTTGTCTCGGATTGACACAACTTACAAATGGATTTCAAAATTTGGTAAACCCGTTGGCGCTGTGCTTAAATAGGTTCCAAAGGTTGTTGTCTAATCTGATCTCATTATGATTTCGTAGTACTTCAGCTAAGGACTCGTTCTTCAAAGAAAGGAAAGTGCTTAAATCAAGACAAAGGTTTTAAAGATTTTTTGAGCACTTATCCTAAAAACATGATGGCTTATGTACACATAACAGTGCATAACCCGCAATTTTCAAAGAAAGGACCCCGTTGTAAATTTTGTTGCGACAATCCTAAATGAAAAAGAAGACTTCTCACAAAACGATTATCAATGTCTTCTTAATCTTAAGCATAATTTATTCAAAATGTTTCAAAGGTTTTCAAAACTTTTCAAAATTTTGCTCAAGATATTACTCCCTCATATCCTTAAAAGCTCTAATTTACTCAAAATGTTTTATTTTTTAGGGGGAGTAATAAAAATATGTTCCAAAATGGTCATGCTTAAAGAAACTAATTCGAAATTAACAAACATCCGTTTCTCCCCATAAGCTATCCAAAAACAAAGGTTTTAATCAATCGGTATCAAAAATACCATGGATATGCTATTTTTGAGGGGGAGAAATGTGATTAAAATGTGATCGTCTTGAATCTCAAAAGAGCTCGACTAAGATATAACCAATGAATTGACGAAGCTTAAATGTCATTAATCGAAAGACTTGTCCTGGACGGGTAATAACTTCAAGCTAGTCTAACTAGTGATGTAAGCATGTCTCGAATAGGACTTGTCTAAGTAGAGTGTACCGTCTCGAGAGACTTTCTTTGAACTTGACCAGGACGGGTAATAATTTCAAGCTAGTTAACTAGTGATGTAAGCGTGTCTCGAATCGGTCTTGTTCACTGAAAGTGGATTTATTCAAAAGTGCTTACTCCTCCCGCATGTGCAAATTTATTAAATAATCATGAGCACATGTGTAGGGGGAGTCCTTCAAAAGAAAACCAAAACTCTCAAAGTGTTATCAAAACCAATCTTACAATCACAAACACTTTGGGAGATTTTCAATAAATGGTTTCATGGCAATTATAGGATAGCCATGGTGTTATAAGGTGACTAAGGTTAGGGAACACTGTCCTATGATCCGCCAGAGCCGGAGGGATCTACCCAAGGATATCACCAATGGTTAGAATTAGAAGTCCTTAGGTATGCTATGAAAAAGGAGAAAAGAATGAAAGGAGAATGAATGGGTTGAAGAATTAAAAAGAAAAGTAAAGAAAATGGTGAAAAGAAATAGCCCTCCATATGTTCAACCTTAGGGCAGACACCGGGTTCAATTCATATGCTACTGGTTGTTACTAAAGTAATACCGGTATTGAAGACAAAGACGTCATGGACCCAGTGATGCACTGCACTTAACCTTCTAGCCACTCGGGTATCTCTCAAAAGGTACTTGTTTCATTTCTCACGGAGAACCTTGTATAATCTATCGACCTCTGTCTCTGAGATGTGTTGATATTGAAAAGGAGGCCCTCTGCTCCATGCCTCCGACGACTAAAATCAAAACGCACTAATTATGTCTAGAGCCATGAGATTCATCAAAAGATCTCTTAGGATACATTTCCTATGAATACACTTGTGTTCGCCAAAAAGGACACAAGTAGTATAAGAGCCTTACATGATATACGGATCTTGCCTTATCTATCATGATGGTTACTATATCTCAAACGGTCTACAGTTGTGGGATGATCTCCAGCTACTCACCTGAATCATTGATGTACTTCGGTGGATCTTGTAAGCCCTTTCGGGGGTATCTGTAGGATCGTAGTTTTGATTGAATATTGTGATTCGGGAGGTCATGTATGATGGAAGAATATGAACTCCATGGTTAGAGAGAGAGAGAGTAGAGAGAGAAGGTAAAAACTATGTGTTTATTGATAATGAAAAGTAAAATACACAAAGAGTCTCACCCTCCTAGTGAAGTCTAGGAGGGCTTATATAGCCTAACACAAACATACTATGGCAATATTACATAACAAGTCCTTGTGTTTTGGCTAAATAGGATAACTAGTGTAATCCCGATAATGTTGTCACATTTAACTGTTAGGAGCGATCCCAACAATCTTCCCCCAATGTAGCAACATAAGGGATTACTTACAAAATTTCCTACAAGTACAAATAAGAATAAAGAAAGATCTTCATAAGCTCTTCAAATGTTGAGGATGACAACAGTTGACGCTCTTAGTTCTTCATTTTGTACCTCGGCTTGAGAACTTTATCTTCACTTGTAGGCAAAATGATGTAATATGCATGAAATGGATTAACTTCCCCCCAATTCATGCTGCATGTCTTTAGCAGCTTCTTCTTACACTTCTTTTTGGCGAAGTTTCTGAATCAGCTTCCTCCCAAACTGACAACCGTCTTCAGCAGATTCGAAACTTTGATGTAGTCCACATGTCTTCTAACTATTGAAGTTTTAAGTACGCAGCGGAATTTGTAGATGACACCGTAAACCACACTAAGCAAATCTGACTAGTCACTTAATCACAATTATGCTCTACGCGGAAGCTCCGTTCGGGGGTAACATGCAAGAAATCAGCAAGATCTTCTCACATATGCAGGCTACTTCACACTTCACAACCCACGAGTGTTGAAACGATTACACCAAAATCACAAAACTGAACCACTGATCATCTCTGCGGACGTCTCTCCGGTAGTAATAAAATTGTAAGCTCGATCACATGAGTCTATTATGCGTCCTTGATGTGCACATTTCTTCCCCTAAATGCAGATCCTCGTGGAAAATGAGTGTTTTCGCAAAGAAATCAAGAAAGTCAAAGAAGCAAATGAACACCCACTCTCTCTTCCCCCACGATGTCTTCGTGGAATCGGAAGCATACACACTATGTTTACGATGGAAACGGAGGCAGCGTAACCCCATGTGTCTAATTAAACGAATATGCGTGAAGTGTCATAAATATCCCGTGAGAATCAACTGCTGATGACATCTCTACTCTTTTATACTCCTCTCAACTAACTCTTTACCGACCCCATTATCATTCTGACGGCTGTTTGTAGTGACTACTGATGGAGAAAACCCAATATGACGAACTTGAGACTGAAGTAAAATATCCCGAACTTGTGACTTAAACTTGCACTATTGTCTGACTAAGAACCAATATTGAGAATTTCAATAAAGGTAGAATCATATACCCATCCAACCATCCTTTATTGTATATGAACGTCTCTTGAATTATCCACATCTTTTGGTGACACTTGAGCACTACAACGTAACTCCTTTAAAGTGATAGCTATACTCTGTGAGCACAACAATGTAACTCCTTACATCAGGTATAACTAGACAACTAAAGTCTTGGTCATTTGTATGGATAAAAGCTCGAACAAGGATCTCGAAGAATCATGCATCCAACCAACCCCAATATCTTCAAGATACTAAATACACGCACCCGTGAAATTCCACTTCAACCTCAAATAAATAATAAAGAATTAACCCCGTAGTCACATCTTGCGGTTAAATGCTCAATTCTAGCCTTTTGACGGTTTAATGAATTTAATAATGGTTCCCGATATTGTCAAAATTGTATCCCCGTGAAAATTGTAAGAACCAAGATACCACTCTTTCTTTGCAAACAAAATACCAAAATGCTTAATACATTTGATATTAATTCATTTCACCCCAAATCATAGGTATTTTGGATTTTTAAAAAATTTATAAGCCCCGTCCAATTCAAACAACAACAACAAAGTTATATTTAAAATTATTCGGCCCAATGCTACTCCCAAAAACAATCAATAATCCAACACAAGCCCAAAACAATTTGTTTGTTATAACTTGTCAGCCCAAAACCTTGTGTGTGTTTCAGTACAACACCAAAATCACATGCCCAAAACAAATCAAAGAGGTTATAAAACCATCACAAACCTAATTAGTCTCATATCATCTAACCCTAAATATTCACCCAGTTAAATCACATCCGCCCCCATCACCAGTTCCCTCTCACCAAAACCATATCGTCACTCATAAAGTATCATAGATACATCCCCATCAACATAAACGGATCGAATCTCATCTTTATCAAACCCATTTCTGCCTTGTATCTTCTTTAATAAACCGATTACAAAACAATAATTATCTTCAATCCCAACTGAACAAGAAACCTTAAACAAATCATCTCAACACAAACATAACCAGACCTTATTCTTCAATTTGTTGCTAAGATTCAAATCATGAAGGCGTTAAAAAGCTTCAAGATCATTGATTGGTCTCTGGTAGGTTGCTCATGTTGTGTTTTGTCATGTTTGTCTCTCAAATCGAATGAAAGGAGATATGAAACACTGTTGTTTTAGTATCTTCTTTATAGCATTTGGAAATTAAAATGAAGCAAGGCTTCTAATAGGTCTATGAGGAGTTGATTTTATTTCATGTGCCAAAGATCTTAAAGGTTGTTTAATCAATTAATCTCATAAGAGATACGAAATAAATCAAACTGAGATCATTTATTCATTTAATTACGTTTTGATTCTTGTTGTAGTAAGGAGATGGGATATCAGTGATGATGTAGTAGACAATGATTGATGGGTTTTAGGATAGGAGATGATTTGTTGTTGGATTGGTTACGGGTTGACTGTTTGAGACTTCTAGTTCTTTTCTTTTTGATTTTGACTTGTGATGTTACAGAACTTAAGTCGAAATAGAGTAGTTTGGTTTTGGTCAACGTGGTCAGGCAGTCTTCTCATCTTAATCTTCATAACTTCTGAAAATCTTACGCGTAAATACTATTCTTAAACCTTTTGCGTAAATCTTAAGCGTAAACATACTTGAACCTTTTGCGTAAACGTAGACCTTTTGCGTAAGCAACTTAACGCGTAGATATCTTTTGCGTAAACATGGTCTTACGCGTAAGCAAATCTTTTGCGTAAACCTAGCTTTCGCGTAAGTTTTACGCGTAAGGCTAGGGTCTTTTGCCAAAGTTGTGCCTTACGCATAACTTTCCAAGTTATGCGTAAAAATCTGAAGATTTTCGTAGAAAGAGGGTTTTCTGCATAAACTTGAGCGTAAAAATAGTTTTTTTTTTACCAGTTGACCATATTCCGGCGAGATTCCGACCATCTTTTCCGGCAACTTTTTCAGACCGTTTCAGACTATGTTATTTGACCAGAATTTGGACCTTGTATTTGCCCACCATATGACGACAAACTTTATCACGGATGGTACAAATAGTCACAAAGACGTGTTTCATAAAGCTGAAATCTTAGTACAATAAAAGACACAAGAACCAATATAAAAGTTCAATACTTTATGACCATTTGATACAAATAAAACATATATAAAACTGTTGCACCAAAAATTTGTAAAAAACAGTTGACACTATGGTTTAAACAGCTTTAAAAGGTGATTTTTTGACAAGACTTGATCACAAAAATCAACCAAAACTAATAACCACGGCTTTGATGCCACTTGTAGGATCGTAGTTTTGATTGAATATTGTGATTCGGGAGGTCGTGTATGATGGAAGAATATGAACTCCATGGTTAGAGAGAGAGAGTAGAGAGAGAAGGGAAAAACTATGTGTTTATTGATAATGAAAAGTAAAATACACAAAGAGTCTCACCCTCCTAGTGAAGTCTAGGAGGGTTTATTTAGCCTAACACAAACATACTATGGCAATATTACATAACAAGTCCTTGTGTTTTGGCTAAATAGGATAACTAGTGTAATCCCGATAATGTTGTCACATTTAACTGTTAGGAGCGATTCCAACAGTATATGATTCAGGAACGGCCTTGGCTAGGATTAGAGAGAGTTTTCACACTATGCTGTTAACAATCTCTAATTCTGAACCTGTAAGTACCGGATATTTTATTGCTAACTGTTTTATGCAGGTACTGATGAATGTTCCTTGGAGAAAGACCGTTACCATCACTCAAAGATCCACATGCTCATACCCAGCAAAGCTCTCTTCAAAGATCATAGCAAAGCAAAGTTCAGAACTTTTATAAGTCAAAGTCAAAGAATCTACAAACTAAAGAAACAAAGATTAAAGCCATAGAAAAGAGAACTTCACAAAGATTCAAAGTCAAACAAAGTATGAGCATGTTGGAAAATACGTAAAGACAACAGAGTAAAGATGTTGATCAAAGGCAAGAACGACCAAACGACATTATTCAGAGATCACAGAGCATGATTGGAACAAAGGAACTAGCAAAACTATTACACAACAAGACTCAAGGTTCAAAGACAACAAGCTTCAAAGATCAAAGATCAAGGTCACAAAAGAGAGATCTCAATGATCACCCTTAGGGGGAGATTTTTAGCATTAGAAGTGTTGATCATTTATGTAATCAAAGAGAGATCTCAATGATCGTCCCTTAGGGGGAGATTGTTAGCATTAAAAGTGACAATCTTTAGTGAGTCAACAAGTAATGTATTATGTTAACGTGTAATATTTAGTAATATGCTAGTCCATTTAAGTTAATGTAAAGCCTTAAAGGCTTGGCCCAACATGAGGTCCATGTGGCCTTTGTAAGAATATATAAACCCCTCCTAGGCTTGTTAGGAGTGTGTGGGAGTTCATTATTCAAGCTTATTTTACACATAGTTCTCTCCACCTCTCTCTACCTCTTTCTCTCTCTAGAATACTTTATATCTCTCTCTAAGATTATATGTGTGTGTGAAGTGATAATATTGGGTCATAACAGTGTGTTTGGGTAGGATATTAAAAATATGTTTAGTTATAAGTTGTTGAGTCGAAATATATTTGACTAACAAGTTATTTGTCTTTGACATTGGTGCTCACCGGTACGTTTCGGACTATACTTGGGATATGTAACTTGGATGTGGATAGTTCGGATAATAACTATTGAACCGGGACTTAGAAATACATGAGCATTTAGATAATTATTGGACAATCTTTGCAACGACCACCACTTTTTGAAAGCGTTGGTTTTATATATTGGAAAAATAGATTTGAGACTTATGCGAAATAAAAAGATCTTGATCTTTGACATGTTGTTACCGAAAGTGATTTCCAACCTACCGAAAGAAACCCAACCATGCAAAAAGATGAAATTGTCTTACATTTTCATATGTTTTTGTCCGTTTTTATACGTTTTCATATGTTTTTTTAAGGTTTTGTCTGTTTTATAGGTTTCCGTCTGTTTTTATACGTTTTCGTCTATTTTTCTTATATTTGCATACGTTTTTATCCATTTTTATACGTTTTCATATGTTTTTACACGTTTTCGCCCATTTTCTTAAATTTTTATACGTGTTGGTCTATTTTTATACGTTTTCGTCCGTTTTTTGTGTTTTCGTCCATTTTTATACGTTTTCTTCCATTTTTATATGTTTCGTCCATTTTTATATGTATGAAAATGTAAGAGATATGTATAAATGCGGACGAAAACGTATAAAGGTATAAGAAAAAACGAAAAAACATAAAAAAAAATGTATGAAAACGAACGAAAACGTATAAAAATGTAAGAAAACGGATGAAAACGTATAAAAGCGGATAAAACCGTTTGAAAACATATAAAACGGATAAGAACGTATTAAAATGTAAGAAAAACTGATGAAAACGTATAAAATTGAATGAAAACGAATAAAAGTGTAAGAAAATGTATAAAAACGGATGCATGTTAAAACGGATAAAAATGTATGAAAACTTAAGAAAAACGGGCGACACATATAAAAATGATAAAAACGTGAAACGTAAGAATAACGGGCGAAACATATAAAAATGATAAAAACGTGAAACGTATAAAAACATGCAACATATAAAAATGATAAAAACGTGAAACGTATAAAAGTGTAAGGGTGTGTTTATTAAAAATAATAATAATCATAAAAATAAAAAACTCTTACTAGCCATCTTAATCTTACTCTTACCAGTAAGAGGTGGGCAGACGTTTTGTTTGTTTGTGTTTTTTCTTTTGAGTCAGACCCAGTTAGACATATAACATCTTACTCAGTAAGAGGTGAGAGACTTGTCTTACTGCCTCTTACTCGATAAAAGATTGAAAACTCCTGTTAATATAATATATTTGATGGTTTATTATGTTATACTTATGATAAAAAGTCGTATTTCATATTTAGACAAGTTACTTAAATAAATTGCAGAAACCAACACTTAAAATCATTCAGGCAATTATACAAAAACAAACAACATTATTTCGTTCAGATTTAGACTTTCTAGCCACCTCTTACTGGTAAGATGTGGTGTCAGATCAAACCTAAAACATGTTAATGAAACAAACACAGCCTAAGAAAACGGATAAAAACTTATGAAAATATATAAAAACGTACCTAAAGTCGAAAGACTTTAAATTATAAACGGCCGTTATTATAAAGGATAGACGATGCAACAGTCTTTAACCAAAAGGGCTAACTTGTAAATAATAACGGAACTTACTTATCACCAGTTAAAAAATGGACCATTAGTGTTATTTTTTTGAGATATAAGGACTATCTATACAACTCTAAACTTTTAGGGACTATAGGTGAAACTTTGAGCAAACCACAGGGACCATCAATGTAATTTACTCTAAAAACAATAACCAAATAATGACATATGGATATGCAGGAAATAATGATCAACTGTTGGGAAACTAATCGACACGTAAGAGGATAATAAAGGGTTAAGTCCATTTATTAGTTTCGTACTTTCATCATTTTACAAATTTAGGTAACCAACTTTTTTTATTACCAATATAATCATTAAAACTTTGAAATTATAAACAATAACTTTCTAGTAAATGGCTAAAATACCCTTGTGTTCTTCACACACATTTGCATTATTAGTCCTTTGTACTAACGACCGTTAGTAAATAACTTAAAATTTGGTTTTCTTACGTTTTTGTTCGTTTATACAGGTTTTCGTCCGTTTTTTAAGTTTTCATCAATTTTTACACATTCTCATCCATTTTTACATGTTTTCGTCCGTTCTTAAACGTTTTCGTTCATTTTTACACGTTATCATCCGTTTTTACACGTTTTCATCCGTTTTTATACGTTTTTGTTCGTTTTTGCACTTTTTCATTCGTTTCCACACATTTTCATCCATTTTTACACGTTTTCATTGTTTTTGCACGTTTTCATTTGTTTTTGCAAATTTTCGTCCATTTTTACACGTTTTCATTCGTTTTTACACGGTCGTTAGTATAAAGGGACTAGCGATGCAAGTGTATGTGAACAACACAAGGGTAGTTTGGTCAGTTCACTAGAAAGTTACCAATATTGTTGAAAGTTTTAATGACTATGTTGGTAATATAAAAAAGTTGGTTACCTAAATTTGTAAAATGATGAAAGTATGTTGTTAATAAATCAATTTAACTCGATAATAAAACATCAAGTTGCTTTCTATGGTCTTTAAATAGTGAAACTAATCGACATGTAGGAGGATTATTAAACATCAGCTTTCAAAGGGTCTTTAAATAGTGAAACTAAGCGACATTTATTGGAGGATTGTAAGGCTGGCCCCAATAAGGACCACGACCGAGTGAGTCGTGCAGGTATTACTCGTTCTTCATTGTTGTGGTTAGTAGGTCACGACCGAATAGAGGGAGGAAAAAAAATGAAAGGGGTCGCATACTCGACCGACTACATACACACATAAAAAACAAAGGTCCCACTTTCCAATTAATATTATCAAGGTCGCTTTTACTGGGGCATCCAATCGCCTGCAGGTCGTTAGAGAGAGAAAGCTGACGTGGCAGAGAAAAAGAAGAGGGTTGACCCTCCTTATTGTGTCTAGCCTAAGAACATCAAGTTGCTTTCATTGAGTCTTTAAATAGTGAATTTTGACCTATAATTTAACCAATGTGTTGATGACATGTTCAAATGAGATTACTTCAAGTTTTTAATTAGCAGCAATTAGTTCGTCGGTGTAAGAAAAACCTCAAGTTACAAGATTACCTTTTCATTTATTCAATCGACCGATTAAAACTAATCATAATAACTTAATACGTATAACCTTTGCAAACCTTATAATTTTTTAGAGTGAACAAAGCTTGTGCATCGCACAAGCCATAATGTCTCGTAACTGTAATGGTAGCAGGGCTGAGCAAACGACCCGAACAGACCGAACCTACCGACGGGCCGATCAAGACTGGACCGGACCTACCACATTCGGTCTGGTCCTCGGTCTTGGCTTTTTAGCTAATTCGGTCTTCGGTCCGGTCCAGACCACAAACCGATTATTTGGCCTTGTTGAACCGGACCAGACCGACCACATTCGGTCCGGTTCTCGATCTTAACTTTTTGGCTAATTGGGTTCTTGATCTTATCAGTCCGGTCCGATCCGGTCCTGAACCGATGCTCACCCTTAAATGGCAGAGTGAAAATAATTCGTTGGACTAAATAATTATGGATAGAGTAAACTTCAAAATACATCCCTGTAGTTTACCCAATTTCTCACCATACATCCCTCTCAAAAAAGTTGCAACAAATACATCCCTCCGCTAGTAAAAGTGAACCAATATACATCCCTCGGTTAAAATAAGGACTAACGGTGCAAATTTTTTCTCCGTTATCTCCTAACGAGATAGAACACATTTGCACCATTAGTCCTCTGGGTTAACGGTATTTGCACCGTTAGTCCTTTTTTAGGTTTTTTTTTCCGTTTTTTTTTTCGTTTTCGTCCGTTTTTTTTTACGTTTACGCCCGTTTTTTTACGTTTTCGCGTGTTTTTTTACTTTTTCGCTTACTTTTTTTAGGTTTTCGCCTTTTTTTTTAATGTTTTCGTCCATTTTTTTACGTTTACGCCCGCTTTTTACGTTTTCACCCGGTTTTTTACGTTTTCTTCTGTCTTTTACGTTTTCGCATATTTTTTTATGTTTTCGTCCGTTTTTTTACGTTTTCGCGTGTTTTTTAAGTTTTCGTCCATTTTTTACGTTTTCGTCCGTTTTTTTACGTTTTCGCCCTTTTTTTATTTACGTTTTCGTCCATTTTTTTACGTTTTCACCTGGTTTTTGACGTTTTCTTCCTTTTTTTTACGTTTTCGCCTATCTTTTTACGTTTTTGTCTGTTTTTGTCTATTTTTTTTTACGTTTTCGCGTGTTTTTTTTATGTTTTCGTCCATTTTTTTACATTTCCTCCCATTTTTTTCTATGTAGCCTGGTGAAAACGTAAAAAACAGGGGTCAACATGAAAAAACAGACGAAAACTTAAAAAAAACAAGCGAAAACGTAAAAAAATAGGCGAAAACGTAAAAAATGGACGAAAACGTAAAAAACTAATGAAAGCGTAAAAAAATAGGAGGAAAAGTAAAAAAAACGGGAGTAAACGTAAAAAAACGGGCGTAAACGTAAAAAAAAAGGTGAAAACGTACAAAACCGGGTGAAAACGTAAAAAAACGGGCGTAAACGTAAAAAAACGGACGAAACGTAAAAAAATTGGCGAAAACGTAAATAAACACGCGAAAACGTAAAAAAATGGACGAAAACGTAAAAAAAAATATGCGAAAACATTAAAAAAAAAACGGGCGAAAACGTAAAAAAATGGACGAAAACGTAAAAAAAACGGGCGTAAACGTAAAAAAAACTGACGAAAACGTAAAAAAACGGAAGAAAATGTAAAAAACCGGGTGAAAACGTAAAAAAAACAGGCATAAACGTAAAAAAATGGGCAAAAACGTAAAAAACGGACGAAAACTTAAAAAAACACGCGAAAAAAAATAAATGAAAACGTAAAAAATATGCGAAAACGTAAAAAAAATGAAGAAAACGTAAAAAAAAACCGGGTGAAAACGTAAAAAACATACGTAAGCGTAAAAAAATGGACTAAAATGTAAAAAAAATATGCGAAAACGTAAAAAAAAATGACGAAAACTTTAAAAAATGGACGAAAACATAAAAAAACACGCGAAAACGTAAAAAAACGGATAAAAACGTAAAAAATACGCGAAAACGTAAAAAACTGAAGAAAACGTAAAAAACCGGGTGAAAACGTAAAAAAACGGGCGTAAACGTAAAAAAACAGAGGTAAAACGAAAGAAAACTTAAAAAGGGACTAATGGTGCAAATACCGTTAACCCAGAGGACTAACGGTGCAAATGTGTTCTGTCTCGTTAGATGATAACGGAGAAAAATTTTGCACCGTTAGTCCTTATTTTAACTGAAGAATGTATATTGGTTCACTTTTACTATCGGATAGATGTATTTGTTACAACTTTTTTGAGAAGAATGTATGGTGCGAAATTAGGTAAATCACATAAATTTATTTTGAAAGGGATTTATTTTGAAGTTTACTCTTATGGATATTTTAACACAGAAAAAATAAGTGAACCGAAGTTTTAATCAATCAATGTCAAATTGTCAATATAAAATTACATTTTGTCTTTTCCTGACGAAGCATAAATGTTATAGGCTCCCGCCTACTCCTAACATTTTTCCAACGCAACATAATCATTGACAATTAAAAATTGTTCCGCCATCTAGTTGGGTTTTTTTTAGTTAAAAGAATGAATCAACAAACTCATTTAATCATTCGTATCAAAATAATAATTCATATTTTTTATTCGGGATATTTTAAAATAATTGTTCATATTTCTTTTTAAGTAAAAATTAGAAAATATAGTAAGAGAATATTCTATTTGAGTGGTTCAAAATTAAAATGATTTCACTTTTATTAAACTTTGTAAATTTTGTCTCATAACAATAATCTTGAGACAGATTGTGTATTTCTTTTCAAATTGGACATATTATTTTCTTTAGTTGGTCTATATCCACAAGTCATGACTTGTAATGCCTTCCTCAATAAGTTGCTAATATACATGTAAACCCCACACTTCAAAAAAAAAAAATAAAAAATAAAATAAGCGCCCAAAGTGTACTTAAAGAAAAGGTAATCCACCCTTTATATAAAATCTACAAAACATTTTACAAATTTATGTTAAAAGTAATTTCTATATATGATTTTTTCTTTTTCATATCAATCATCTTATTCATCAATTAATAATTACTAGAAAGGTACTGCGCAATACGGTGGCGGATACTCAGGTTATTATTTCTACGACGAACAAATGTTTTCTTGTGACTTTCTAAGCACAGTAAGACGACCGAAATTTTTTTAACCATTACATAATAATTCAAATACATTTAAAAACATTATAATTAAAACTTCAAATAAAATTATTAAACTACTAATCCATCAACACATTTACTATAACTTTTAGGAATAAAACTACCAGCTCATGTATATCTGGATAAGCCCATTAATGATCCAGATTTTGGATAGTCGAATTACTAATCCATTAACACATTTATTACAGGATAACGATGGATTAAATGGGCTATTATAACTTACAACTCACAAGTCAATGGGTTTTATTAATTTTAAAATTATCACAATTAAAGATATTTAATTACATTTAAGGGTTGACTTGTTAATTTCAATTTTTTATTAAAAAAATGTTTTTGGTTTTAAAAATTTTAAGACATCTTTATTTAGAAAGTTATAAACCCTTTATAAAATAGTATAGATTATGACGACTAACTAAAATTGATAAAAGCATAGTATAATTTGGTATTATGAGCTAGAGATATATGGAACAAATAAATAAATTTAAATGCATTTATTAATTTATGTATACAAACAAGGGTTTTCCTAACTGTTGAAGAAACATGATCAAGATCTCTTTATGTTTTAATGATGACAAATAAATCATCGAAACACATAAAATAAAAAACGTTAGCCAAAATTCCCCGAATCACAAGTCTGCTGCTGGTGCGCCACCCATGCGTCAACGCGTGGGTAACGCGCCAGGCGTCTGAGATTATCGGGATGAATTTTGAAAGTCGGCTTTCCCCTTACCCGACAAATGTGGATCTTTCAATACATGTATGAATATGTTATGTGCTTAATTGAGAACACTCGAAACGAGTTTTGAGATTAGAGAGATCCAACTTTTAAAGCACCCATTTACGGGAAAACACCAACTCATGTTTTCTAACTATCGCCTCTAACCAAGGCTTTTCTAAACTTAGGGAGCTTATATACTTCACGTAACATCATGTGAAAGCATCTATATGCTCATATATCGTGCTTACGTCTTCTCTAATTACGTAACGGGTTTACTCCCTTATTTGTCAAACTAAGTTAAAGGTCACTTTGTGTAAACGCATCCTTTCC
Organism: Artemisia argyi; assembly: GCA_030686995.1. Classification (NCBI taxonomy): domain Eukaryota; kingdom Viridiplantae; phylum Streptophyta; class Magnoliopsida; order Asterales; family Asteraceae; genus Artemisia; species Artemisia argyi. Next base: position 92,455,964 of record CM060683.1, on the reverse strand, counting down.
CACTTGGGTTATGCTTTACATCAAGGCAAAGCACTTAACTTGTTTGAACCAAGGTATTAGTTGAGAACATCGAGTCGTGGAAAGTCACGAGATACGAAACTATGGATTCTCGACATTGTGTTACTTGAACTTATAAGTAACCTATGATTTTCTCAACTCATAATCTTAATTGTCTAAACTTTCTCTTCTTAATGACAATTATATTATTTCTTAATCTTCCTCTTAATCTCATTTTACAAAAGACAACAAAACCAAATCTACCACAATCCTTCCCAAATATCCTTCTCCAACATTCTCTTACAATATTCTCTTACACTCTCTTACAAAAGTGTATCTTTGTCTCTTCACATACTCCCACACAATATTCCCTCAATCTACCAACTTCCCATACAATCCTATACACACACTCATCCTTACACACACTACTCACATACACATTCAAAATACACACACCACACTCACATACCTCTCTTCACACACACTACTCACATACACACACTTTACATTCAAAATACACACACTTCACTCACATACCTCTCTTCACGCACACTTACACATACTACCCATCACATCTATACAACCCATCTCTATGCACACTCTTACACCTTTTCATTCAAACTACACACACTACACACAACCCATACGCACACTCACTTACACATTCTTACACACTCTTACACATTCCATCTTCACCATCCAATCTCTTAAAACACATCTCAACCATCCATTCTTCCTCCTCTCTATTTCAACACATGCTTTTAATCTCAACCCTTCATTTCAATCCAAGATAATCTCAACCCTTCATTTCAAACCAAAACAATCTCAACCCTCCATCTCATTCTTCCCCCCCCCCCCCCAAGCAAAGGAATATACCTTTAGAATATTCTATCTCTAACCCTAACCTAACTATGGTTAGTTCTCTACACCTAACCTAACCATGGTTACTTTCTAACCCAACCTCATACACTCTTCCATATGGAGGAATATCCAATGGCATATTCTCGTCTCTATTATGCCATGTGAGGAATATCATTTCTACCCCTACCAAATTACCCTTTCTACTCTTCTAACCTTGGTATTTGGTTTTCTCATAAACACTTCACAAAACATTTTTCAAATTAGCTATTTGAGTTGGTAAACCTTAGATTGATTAATGTTAAGGTTTAGTGTGAAGTACAATTCGGGGTTTATCAAGGCAAGGTATTTAAAAGGTCAACACCCAAAAGTTTTGGGAAATTCTTACAGACGCCTGACGCGCTGCCCACGCGTTGACGCGCCGGCCTCGGTAAAATTTTCCCAAGTTTGGGTTTGGCCTATAAATACCATGCCTTGCCTCTTGTATTCCTCAACCCCTTGCCATTATTCTTTCTCTCTACATTCTTTCTCTCAATATCTCTCAAATCTCTCTATCTCTAATCTTGTGTTCTTTATTTTTGTCGAAAACTAGAAGGGGGGTTGAATAGTTTACCGTTTAAAAACTTTAAACTTGTTGTATCAAATGTCCATTTTTAGCTTGTTCTAATATAAAAGATGTTACTTGTAGTTTATGACTAACATAACTTAAAACATGTTATTACACAAGTACAATCAACAAGTCACAACACAAACAATCACATAATGCAAACATTAAAGTAAGGCAATAAGTAAAAGGAAAGTGCAAACCGAACACGAGGATTTATAGTGGTTCGGTCACGGATATCCTCTCCGCCCTACTCCACTCCTCGAGTACCCAACTCGAGAGTTACTTCACTAGATCAACAACCTCCCTTTTCGGCGGAGAAAACCTTACAATCGTCGCTTACACTTTTACCGGCACTAAGCTAGATGTCGAGTTCTTTTACAAGGGTACAACCACTCCCATCGTCGCTTACACTTTTACCGACACTAAGATAGATGTCGAGTTCTTTTACAAGGGTACAACCACTCCCATCGTCGCTTACACTTTTACCGACACTAAGCTAGATGTCGAGTTCTTTACCAAGGGTACAACCACTCCCGCTATGTTTTGTGGCCAAACATAAAAACCTTGTGTTTTAAGGCACAAACACATAAACCATCTAATCTATATTGTTATGATACAATGATGATCCAAGAAATAAAAGTCTAATGGATATGCATGCCTAATCTACATGAACTTCTTGAATAAGAAGTCTTCAACCATTGAGGATGTCAAGTGCCCTTGAATCTTCATATGTTGGAATGCTTTAATGAATAATGACTTCAAGATCTTGTAACCTTCTTGGTGGATCATGAAGTATTATATGCTTACAACAAAGATGAATGTTAGAAGCATTATGATCATTTTGGAAAGGGTGACTCATGTGTGTTTCTACATGGTTTCCTATATAACTATGTGTGTGTGGTTTTTCATCAAGTTTGCAAGTAAACTATAAACTCCTATTTATAGGCAAACTTACAAAGGGGTTTTCCAAAACCATGTTCCAAAACTAACAAAGACAAACCATGTTCTAAAACCATGTTCCAAGTATCTTTCACAATGTCACATCAAGTTACTTCTAGTCAAACACACAATAGATAAATCCAAAATGTGTAAGAGGTCTTATGGAAAGTCAAACACTTAACCTTTCCATAAATGCACATGATGTGATGTATATATATTTCTATTTAAAGATTAAGATATATATGAAAGTAAACTTATATATATTACCTAAGTAATGTTGTTATAGTAAGTTAATGAGTTACTAAAAATGTTTGATTCCTAATGTCGTCACATTTTTATCATTTGTAAAACTTACTAATATTACTTTAACACCTAAAGTGGCACTTATTCTATTTGACACCTAAAGTGCACTTTGATACCTAAAATACTTAACAAACATTTACGAACCTGTGTTGTAGCATACGATGACTCAAGACGTTGAGAGGTGTTGAATGTTTGTTGAGACAAAGTATGATTACAAGTAACTTGTACATTTAACGTTATGTATCAAGTTATACGTTTGCCATCAATCAAAACAAACGAGACTGTATAGATTAAATATCGCAATATTTGCACTAACAATCTCCCCATTTTTGATGATGACAAAATATGTAAACTTGATAGAACGTAAAATATAAAAAGTTACTTGTGTCCGTATTACTTACTTGTATCCGCAAAACACCTTCTACATTTCCTTCTCCGTTTACACTCTTCTCCCCCTTTTGTCGAAACAAAAAGGGGTGTGTCCTTGGAGTTAACTTAATTTCTCCCCGAAATGGCGAGCTTGCATCATCCCTAGTGAAGTTAATTCTTCAACTCCAATTTCCTAAGGTTGTTAGCGGATCCATGGATCAAATTAAGTTCCTTGACCTACATCAAGGTTAGTGTTGTGCAACATAAAAATTATACGAAAAATGCATGATGAATAAAAAGCATTTTGGACTATGTTGACTTATCTCCTTCTTTTTGTCGAAACACAAAAGTGCGTCGAAGAATGAGAATAAAGAAAAATGCGTGCATGCTTCCCCTAGATTGTAGCTCCCCCTTGATCAATACTACCCATTGTTAGGGTCCCAACGTATATGACACAAGAAATAAGAAAGCTACAAAAACAAAGGTTAGTGCATGATTAGCTCCCCCTTGATCAATACTCCCCGTTGCTAGGGTACCAACGTATATGATACAAGGATAAGAAAGCTACAAAAGAAACAAAGGTTAGTGTATGATTAGCTTCCCCTTGATCAATACTCCCCGTTGCTAGGGTACCAACGTATATGATACAAGGATAAGAAAGCTACAAAAGAAACAAAGGTTAGTGTATGATTGACTCCCCCTTAATCAATACTCCCCGTTGCTAGGGTACCAACGTATGTGATGCAAGGATGAAGAACCCTACAAAATAAAGGTTAGTATTATACAATAATTTTCCTATGCTTGACGGAAGCTCCACTTGTTAAAGGGCGTCAATATGAACCTACAAAACAAAAGTTAGTATAGTGGAAGTTTTGTCTTTAGACAAGCATGTCCTCTACAACAACGTGTATAGAAGATGCAATATGAGTGCTTGATGGATATTCCTCCTACGTCAAGAAGCACCTATAATGAAAGAAGGAAAATATTCGATGCAAACATCATCCTTAGATGATTATGCTATATACGATCGAGCGTATATAATGGTGAACCTACAATGAAAGAGTTAGTGCAATATATTTCATCTCAAAGAAAAGTAAGATGAAAATATATAAATGATATAAGCGACACAAAGTAGAGAACCATGAAACCAAAAAATCTCATGAGGTGTATGCTTCTAAAAAGAAATGCAATCATAAGAAAAACGTGAATATAATATGATAGGAACCTACTAAGCAAATCCTAGAAGGAAGACATGAGGTTGAAATGCTTAAAGAGGATGGTGCTAATGGTGTTAGAGAGAATGCGAATATGAGAAAAATATAGAAATTTCTGCAGGTCTGGCGGCACCAAACGAATACACGGGCGGAACCCTGGTTTTGGTTCCGCCTGGTCCGCTAGGCCAAAACTGGGACTACCCAGAAATTACACGGGCGGAACCCAAAATTTGGTTCCGCCATATCCGCCAGACTGCAAATTCTTAACAGACCAGGTTTTCGACGGTCGAAACGATTTTCTAATTTCGAAATTTTTCCTAAAACAGAAGCACACTATTAAATCTGATTGGGAAATGACAAAGAGGCAAGTAAAAACACGCGTATCGATAGAGTTTGAATGAGGGCTAACGATTTTCATTATACTTTAGTAAAAGTATAGAAAATTTGACAACATCACAAGATTAATAGGAATAGGTTTTACACTAATCCGTGGTGGTGATGATTAGTGAAAGAGTTGATGAAGGTGGTGGTTATAATGCATGAATTTAGAAACTCGTATGTATAGCAAATGCTATGACGAATGAGCATATGTACTTATGCAATCTAAGATTCACAACTTAAAGGGATAAAGGAAAATGTGAATGGGCATTGATATTCAATGACGGCTATGGGTTATGATTTGATCGATTAGGATTGACGCTAATGAAAACGAAATACGTGTAGAAATAGTGACCTATATCGAACGACAATGGATGAAAGAGTACTAACATGGTTTAGTCCTACATGACCTTTAATGACATTATCATCTACCAAAGATGATGTATCATGCCACAATGTATGCTTGAATGGGTTCAAAAATAAGTGAAGACAATAGGCACCTAGGAACAAGAATACCATATGAAAAGAGTAAAAAAAATGCTAAATACCTATATGAGGATGAGAATGACATCATATGATGCGAGTGTGTTGGTTAGACCAACGTGTTGAGAAAGTGTTGGGAATGATGGCTTTGATTAATATATCGTTTGCGCTGACAATGACGTGCATGATATGTGTCGAGGAAGAAGAGGATGAGATCCTAAGATGGTGTTCTTGAAAATGAGGTTTTGAAGTCCTAGTTTTGAGAGAAGAATCCTAGACTCCATTTGGTTTAGTTTTTGGTTGTGGAAGTGAAGAACTTTGTCAAACACATGATGTGTTTTTCACTTGATGAGATATTGGGGGTGAAAGAGGCTTGAGCTATTAAAAATAGAAAAGGTCAAAGGCTTGAAGCACTTGTGGTTTTGTGAACCGACTTTAACTAAATGGAGTGTACCTATGTGTTGGTATTTTAGGGTGTAAGAAACATGAGTAGATGTTCTTTAAATACAATTTGACAAAATCCAAATATGTGAATGAATTTCTCTCCTCCTCAATAAGTGGACATCCAACATATTGTCTAGTGCATTGTATAAAGAATGATGGTGAAGTGTTTAGGAGGTTGTAGGTTAATGAAAACAATGAGCTTGGTAATGTTTTTGCGGATGTTGGTTAGCATACAAAGAACTTTATCCTTAAAGTCATGTAGCTCTTCTCTATCAATGCGATAAGATCGTATGACGAGGCATGTGGTTTTCTCAAAGGAGGTGGAAAGGATTAGAGTATTGTTATCGAGGTGATTTTGGAAAGCGGAAGCACTAATGCGTAATGCAAAAAGATTTTAATCTGTGTGTTTGGAATCTATGGTTGAATGATCTAAAGAGAGACATCTTTTATGTTGAGTTTGAGTATGTGTTATGAGAGTGATTTGATCATCAAAGACCAGGAGATGTGTTTGGGTGTGATAATGGAATATGTTAAGAACGTTCTCAAGAAAGCTCTTTGGAACAGGAATCTAAGTGAAATTACTAAATTCAATAGATCCTGTGTGTGCTATAGAGGTGAGTAGAATAGGCATAGGGTTTGAATTGGGTTATGAGCAAGATTTGGTTATGATGAACGCTTGAAAGGAAATAGACACATATAGTGTCTTTCAATAAGTAGGGTTATCACGTGTGTGGAAAACTAAAGGGGGGGGGGTTGAATAGTTTACCGCTTTTTAAATCCTTTTTAGCTTAAATATCCTTTAAGAACTTCTCGTTTGGTTAAAGATATAAACACAACGTTATATGTTTGATTCTTTAAAAAGGCTTTTCATGTGAATAACAATTCTAACTTAACATGTTTCATACTTTGAAAAGCTTTACTTCTAATGATCCTAACTTTGCTTGTTTAGTTCTTTGAAAAGCTTTACATATGTTTAAAGATATAAGAACAACTTTACTTGTTTTAGTTCTTTGAAAAGCTTTATATGTGATCAACAATTCTAACTAAACAACAACATATAATAAGCAAAGATATAGAAGGAAACGATCAAACCACAACACGATAGTTTATCGTGGTTCGGCTACAAGGACTCTTTTTCCTTGCCCTACATCCACGCCTCGAGTTTCCAACTCGAGAGTTATAAACACTAATCAACAAGCTCCTTTCACCGGCGGAGAAAACCTTACATGTCGCTTATAATTTTACCGACACAAAGCTAGATGTCGAGTTCTTTTACAAGGGTACAACCACTCCCATTCGTCGCTTACACTTTTACCGACACAAAGCTAGATGTCGAGTTCTTTACCAAGGGTACAACCACTCCCGTTAGTTCTTTTACTAGGGTACAACAACTCCCAACACACTACGTATTTTGAGGCCTAAAATACTAACCAATCACTTCTACATACATGACACAAATGAAGTATAAACTATCAAAGCTTATACATGACCAAGCTACCAAGACTTGCAACTTTAGAGTTGAAGCTTGCAACTTCTTGAATGATCTTGTGGAGTTCCTTGCTACATAAGAGAATCACACAAGTCAAGGGTTACTGAGTTAGTTGAGAGAATATTTGAAAATATGTCCTAAAGGGTTACCAAAAACTACCAAATAGTTTGGTATTTATAGCAAACTATACTGCAGGTCTGGCGGATCAGGCGGAACCCTCAAATGGGTTCCGCCCGTGTACCCCTAGGGTTCCGCCAGGGCTGCAGTAGGTTTTTGCAATAACTTTACCAAACCAAACAAGGTCTTGTCTCATAACTCCTAGCAACCAAACAATGTCACATCACATTACTCTAGTCAAACACCAATCTTGCAAGTCACTACAAAGTTAGTCAAATACATAAATGCATATTGACAAAACTTGCCATAAGTGTGATGTGACAATTCTATTTAAAGAAATAAATATGATGTGACAAGACACTTTCTAATTTAAGAAATAAAAACAATGTTTAGTCTAAAAGGAAATGTAAACCTTAGTTAAACAAGACTTAAACACTTCAAGTGATGATTTACTCTTAGCTAAAGTTCATACTTTGTCATTAACAAAACTTAGCAAAGATCGTAAAATATAAATAACGTTTTTAGGCGATATTTGTATTAACAATCTCCCCCTTTTTGTTGATGACAAAACATAAACTTTATTTAAAAGTAAGCCATAAGATTTAGTGTTAAGTCTTATAAAGTTAGTATTAAAACTTGTTTTTGCAAAGAGTTAGCGAAGCGGAAATATTAAAAGTAGAACAAGTTTACTATAAATTCTCCCCCTTTTTTGTCGAAACAAAAAGTAGAGTAGCGAAGCAGAATAATGGCCATGCTCCCCCTTTGTCGATACTCCCCCTAAATGGAGTGCCAAGAGAGGAGACATGGATTTTGAACCTACAAAAGAAAGGTTAATTTCTGCACAAGACAAGTCATGAAAGTATTTCATGTCTAAAACACAACTAAGAGTTGTGAAGAGAAATAATGCATTACTCATGCTCCCCCTTGAATAATACTCCCCTAAATGGAGTTTCAAGGAAGGAAAACATGGATAATGAACCTACAAAAAGAGAGGTTAGTTTCTAAAACACAAGATTTATGTATGGTACTATAGCAAGGTATAGTTAACTCATCATACCTAAATGGTCATCAAACAATGCAAACCTTGTTGTAGAATAAACTTCATTTCATGTAAAATTTTGACTCTTAGAGAGTCAAAGACACGAAATTAAGATGACAACATCCTACTTTTAAAAACAAAGAAAAAACTAAAAATAAACTAAGAACATAAAATGCTACAAGGAAATCATCATTTTCCTTAATGAGAAACATTTTCCAAAAACAAGGATGGGGTTGTTTAAGGATGAAAATGTGGTTTGAAGGTTGTAGCGGGCTTTATTTTGAATGTTGTGGGGGTGACACGGTTTTGGTTTGTTTGTTTAAATGGTGAAACATTTTCCAAAAGAAACGGTTTTGTTTCATTTTGGAGACTCTAAACTTGAGGTGGTGTTGGTGCTCTAAACTTGGTTTATTGGCTTTAATGAGCAACATTTTCCAAAAGAAACGGTTTTGTTTCATTTTAGAGACTCTAAACTTGAGACGTTCCACAATGTGGTTTAGGATAAACCTCATTTCATTGTTTAGAGGATCATGGATGTCTTTGTAGATAAGGTGAGACAACAATGGTTTTGGGTGGTGATATTCTTGTTGTGGTGTTTGGTTGTGGTCAAAAGACACATTTTGGTCAAGCAATGACCGTGGTTTTTCATTTGTGAAAGGTGGTGGTTTTGTTGGTCTTGATGGAAGATCATTGAGATGCTTCTATTTTCTTATACGAAGAAAATAGAGATTCAAAGTGTTGGGAAGGTTCATGTAGTGGTGGTAGTAGAACAAAGTGACGAAGGCTTGGTTTTTCCGGAAGGATTACCATGAAGGTTTTTGTAAATGGGGTGAAACACATATGATTGTAGGTGTGTATGACCTAGATCATTTTGAAAAAAATCTAGGGTCTAGCATAACGGTAAGCCAAACTCTCAAGCAATGACGGTGGATGAGGTGCATCATCCAATGACTCATTTGGTTGAAATATTGGTTGTTGTTGGGTTTCCGTTTCGGCAATGGTGTCAAAGAGTGACAATGATGAAGGGTTTGATGGTTTAAGTGATAGGTTTTCAAAAGTTTCCAATAGTGGATGTGGTGATATTGGTGGTGTATGGAAAAGTTCCATTGGTGTAAGTGTTGGTGATTGATGGATGACAAGTGTGTATGTTTGTATTGCCATGTTTGGGAGAGGATGTTGGAGTAGCAAGATTGAGGAAATCTTGAATAGTGGTCATGTTGGTGTTGCAAGGTAGTGAATATGGTGTTGAGGTAGTAAGGTTAAGGAAATCTTGGAAAGGTGAAGAAATGTCAAGTGATGAGCTTGATTTAATGGTTTTGTTGAAGCAACAAGGTTTAACACTAATCCTAGTGGTTTTAGTTTGATGATTCGGATGAGGTGTTTGATTAAGTCATCTCAATTCTTTGGTTTGCAAGAGTTTTGAGATTGAGAGAAGTAATGGTGTTGGTGTGAGTTTTGGGGTATTCTAAAGTGAACAAACTTAAAAAGAATTGTGGAAGGAGTGTTTGGATTTGATGTTCTACCATTCAAAGATTGAGGTATCAAATGATTTTCATGAACTTGTCACATCATTTGATGTCAATCCAATGGAATAGGGTGGAGTGAAAGACCAACATATGCACTCAATGCTTTGTGATCATGGGATGTGATTTGGTTGAAAATGTTCCAATGGTTTGAAGGATCCTTTAAAAGGGTTCCTTGGGTTAGTTATGTTTGAATTTGAACTTTTGGCGGGAAGTGACTTCCTAATTGTTTTAGTGAGTGAGAGTTGTCCTAATATGGTTATTGGAGGTAAGGGAAGATGTTTCTCACTAAAGAAAATGGTTTGACACTTTACAAGTTTTGAACTTAAGAAAAATGAGAAAAATTTTCTGCAGGTGACTGGCGGAACCCTCGCGATACACAGGCGGAACCCTGTTTTGGGTTCCGTCTGGTCCGTTGGGCCATTTCTGGGTTGCCCAGAAAATACACTGGCGGAACCCATTCTAGGGTGCCGCCAGATCCGCCAGGGCTGAAAAAATTGGCAGTCCGCGTTTTTGACCCGCGAGACGATTTTCAAAATTTTCGAAAACTCCTAAAATCAAAAAGATAATGCATTTCTGGTTAGGCAATGCAAAAAATAGACACGTAAACACACATATCATAGGACTTTGACCTTGAGGTCGAGAATTTCACTATACTTAGTGAAAATATCATAAACATGAAAATTTGACAACTTGCCAAAAGTTGTCTACCTGCATCAAAGTTAGATACTACATGTTCCAAATAGTACCAAATATCCTACCAACACACAAATACATAACACATAATGTTTGAACGACCAAATTGTTCAAATAGCACCTAGTGCCAAACACTCCTACACACCCGCTCTCATAGACGGTCAATCTTCTTCTTGAGCATTTCAAGAAATCTCTCGATGTTTTTGAACATCCCCTTTGTTTGCTTGAACTCCGCCGACTCATTTGGAATATCCGAAAGTTGGAAAATGTATTCTAGAGGTGGAAGCCTAGAGTTGGGCAAAGCCTAGAGTTGGAAAATGTTTTCCTTGGGCTTTGTAGACTCTCCTATCACTTAGTGGGACAAAGGTGTGTGGAATGATAGAGTAGTCTAGGTGAAGACCTCTAGGAGTAGATGGAATGGGAGAGATGAACCCAAAGAGACGGGTCAAGATCATTCCATACGGCTTAGCCGTTGTGCTTTGCACGGGAATGTTGACCATTCTCTTGGTCATGAAGTAGGCAAGGTTGAAGGGTTGCCTAATGAAGAAGGAGTAGAGCATGTAGCAAAGACAAACATTGATGTGATCACGGTTACTTATGGTGCTAATGACATTGGCTCTAATGAGTTCTTCCCATTTCTTGAATTTGGGGCTTGAGTTCATTGAGTTCCATTTCATATGGGTCCTTGATGACCTCATTTCCGGTTCTAGTTCTCCTAGTGTTGGTGGTCCCAATGAAGAGGTGGTCACGGAGTTCATCCTTGGACACAAGAGGAGTATCATAGGGATGGACTCGGTCAATGAGTGTGTCAAGAGTTGAGAGGGAATTCTTGTTGGAGTAGATGCAAATACCACGGTTTGGAACACCTAGGGTTTGAGCAAATTCTTCGAGAGAGAAGGAGTCTTGATGACTACTAGCAATGAAGTTAATAGACATGCGACCATACTCATCCGTGGAGAGAGTGACGGATGTATAGAATTCTAAAATAAACCTAGGACACGTAGGCTCATTTATCTCTAAGAGACACTCAAAGTTGATTGTGGAAAGTTCCGTGTAGAGGTGTGTACCTTCTAAGAAGGATGGATCAATGGTTCTACCCTCATGGACGTATGGTTTTTCTAAGGCTTTGGAAACATCAGTTTGAGTTTGAGTAAGACCATTGGTTTTGTGATTTTAGGGTAGGTACTTAATGGTGTCCTTGTGGTCGTAGTGGATTAGAGGAGGCATGATGATTCCTAGAAAATCAAAATTTCATATTTTATTCTAAGTAAACGACTATTGTAATGTGTATGTTCTAGTGTGTGCCTACAAGAAAACAATGTGGAGGTGCGATTATCTTGACTTATTTTGATGCTCAAAAATGTTTTATAATCCAAGTGATGTTTCAATGACGTTTTTCATTTGTTTTAACAATGTGGTGAACGGTGGTACAGTATGGTTGACGACCGAAACTGGATATGTGAAATGAGGTGGTGATTGCTTGACAACACTTGAAGCATGGATATCTTCTTTGTGTTCTTCACTTGCTAGAAAGTGGAAAAGACGCATTTCATAATGAAATTCACTTGACTTTTGATGACATAGACAAATATGTTAATGAGTGTATGGATATGACAATTGCCCTTTGTTACAAAGAGCGACACAAGGGTGAACATAGGTTTATGTATCATGAAAGGTGGTTTAATCTTAATAGGTTTTGTTATAGTGGGGATGACACACTTGTTTGGTTGCATTGTGGAATCTTCTTGTGAAGATGACTAGGTGGAGTTATTGGTGAAGATGATATTGACTCTTGGTTTCTTTGAGGGCATGGAAATGATGAATGACTCGATATTGATAGGACAAAGGATAACTCGGTTTCTCATTTCACAATGATTGTTTGAGGTTTGAGTGATGAAAGGTTATGAGGAAGATGCTTGAAATTTTGCTTATTTTGTGAATCTTATGGGCTGAGATATATCACAAGGTGAATGTGATGAGATGATGGTGAAAGAACAAGTGAATGATTAAGTTAAGAGGGTGTTTGGTTTAGAACTTAAAAATAAAACATCTTGCAGATTTGGCGGACCAGGCGGAACCAAAAAATGGGTTCCGCCCGTATGGTCTGAGGGTACCGTGGGAGCTGCAGGAAAATTTTAAAAGGGATTGTCTTGATTTTTGTGGTTTTATCCTAATGTTCAAACACTAAGATTTTAGGTCTTATGAGTCTATGACTAGGCCTAGGAATGATGAATGTTTTACATTCAAGAGGTTTTGTGAAAACGTTGATGGAATGATTAACGTAGAAGACTTTCTTAGTTAAGACGTTCCTCAATGAACAATCTTACCAAGGCGATGATGATGGATCACAATATGTCTGTAAAGAACATGATGAATTGAATTGTCGCTGAAGTCGATGTGTCCTTCGTTGAAGAGATAACATTGTTGATGAAGAAATTCCATTTTTGATACGAATTAGCTTGTTCAAGCGGAGCTTGTTGATGTGCTTCTTCATTTAATACTAATATGAGATCCTTCAGCGTTTTGGAGAATCATTGGGTAAGTAAGTATCAAAGTGCAAGTACCACTTGTGCTTTTCTTATCAACTTATTACCGAAGCAATTCCTTTTGGCTTACACTATGGTTTCTATTCCCGTTCTTTTGGTATACCATAATCCTAGTGGTGTAGTACCTTTTAAATGAATCCAAGCAAGCTCTTTCGAAAGAGTTGTTTAAGGATCTTCTCTAAAATCGAGCACACAGATAATCACTAAACATAATGTTTGGTTACATTTGTTGTAAGAACAAGTATATTTCCATACATTTCTCTATGTTTAGTTTTACCTACGGATTAACTAATCTCATTCTTGATAAGTTATAAAGAACTTAATCATTGTGAACAAGTGAATAACTAGGAATGTTTTTGAGTGATTATCCCTTACTTTTGGAGCTTGCTTTGGTTAATAAAAAGTCTTTCAAAGATTAACATTCATTACTATTTTGAAAGATCTATTTTGTTTTAGCAAACACTTTTTATCACATATATTTTAATTACCACTATGACTCATGATTTAAGTTTTTATGACCTTGTTAATATTGCTTGACTCAAAGTTTGACACAAGACGAAAGGATGTTGTTTTTCAAATTTTAATAGTCCATCTTCCTTGTTATTGATCTTGACATACTTGTCTTATCAATGTTGGGCTTTCGACTAAGTCATCATCTACCAAAGATGATATCTTAGAAGGAGGTGGTCTTTCATTGAATGTTAAACTCAATGACTCCTCGACTCTTTGGGTTTATTTACTTAAGGCATTATAAGTGTAAATGTCTAAGAGATGCAACATCATAAGACTATGGGTCGAAATTGATGTTCACATCCTAGAAGTTTAATAAATCATTTTCTCTCAATCATCCAAATAAAATTCAACTATTTTCTTTTACTTTGTGTGTCTTTCATGAAGCTTTTAACAAAAGAATGATTGGACTTAAGATGCAATTGAAAATACAAGGTATAATATCAAAAGACTTTTTGTACTACAAGTGTTTATAAAATGTTGTGGTTTTGCTAGATTTGCAAGCATCACAAAGGTGTTGGTTGTCTTATCACTTAGGAGACTCTTAGTTAACTCACTTGTAGATAAGAATTAAGTGAGACTTGCTCAAGAGTTACTCGTGTATTTTCCCGAAAGGTTAACGAGGTAAAACACCTTATGTCTCCTACTAGAAGTAGTATTAAACTACTTTACCTATTAAGGATCTAATCCTTATTGTTACTCACACAACATAAATACCTTATAGTAAAGACTACTACTAATTAACACTCATGAAAAATCTAACTACTAATCAACTAGAAACATTAAAAGGTAAGTTGAAGAGACGTGTACCTTTTAAGCTCCATAGATTTGCCATCAAGAAGATAAACATAAAGCAAATAATCTTGATACGAAGAGAGGCTAAACACAACTTCTTATAAATCCAAGAAAGTTAGAAAGACACATAAAAGTATTGAACATGATATTTTTATCCCTTTATCATGTGTTCCTACTAGAGCTAGAGTAACTCCTACAATACACTCTTAGGTTTCACAAACACAACATGTTTTGTTTTACTTGTTGATGATTCATTAGAGTTAAATCCTAATCCGGTTCTATCTCTAAATGACCTTTGATTCTTCAAACAACTTTCAAGAGTTTTTGAACTTTCTTCAAATTTAGCAAGCATTTTTCCTTTTTCATTTTGTTTTAGAATTTCATGTTTGTACTCTAGACATACTTTACATTCTAAATCAATTTCAACATGACTCTCAAGTCTAGACATCTTATCTTCTAACATGATTTCATTTTCAAAAGTGTTTACACAAGATCTTGAAGTTTCATTGTTAAAGATAGTTTTTAGGTCCATGTTGCATGAAAGTTTAGACTTATTTTCTATTTTAGAAAACTCTAGGATAAATGTGTCAAAGCAAAAATGTTTCGTTTCAAAATGTACCTTGCTTGGTGATTTAGCTAAAAGAGAATCACAAACCGGATGGTTGGCTTCATCTTCATCCGTGTTAGTCCATGAAACGCAAGCAAGTCCACTAAGAGCTTGACATGAGATATCATCTTCACATACACCTTCATTTAAAACATTTAAACTAGTAGCACATGTATTAATCTCAACTAAATGTCTATCAATTAATTTTTCTAAGACCTCTAACTCAAATGTGAGATCAAATTGATCATCTTGGTTTTCAAATTTACTTTTCCATTTAAGCACGCTTTCTTTTTCAAATAGCGGTGGGTTTTGAATAGGTTGCCCTTCTTTGAGATTTTTAAAATCCATGGATAGATCTAAGTTTTAAAATATAGTTTATTTTAAGGAACTTGGGTAACGTAGCTCCTGATACCAATTGTGGAAAACTAGAAGGGGGGGGGGGGGTTGAATAGTTTACCGCTTTTTAAATCCTTTTTAGCTTAAATATCCTTTAAGAACTTCTCGTTTGGTTAAAGATATAAACAAAACGTTATATGTTTGATTCTTTAAAAAGGCTTTTCATGTGAATAACAATTCTAACTTAACATGTTTCATACTTTGAAAAGCTTTACTTCTAATGATCCTAACTTTGCTTGTTTAGCTCTTTGAAAAGCTTTACATATGTTTAAAGATATAAGAACAACTTTACTTGTTTTAGTTCTTTGAAAAGCTTTATATGTGATCAACAATTCTAACTAAACAACAACATATAATAAGCAAAGATATAGAAGGAAACGATCAAACCACAACACGATAGTTTATCGTGGTTCGGCTACAAGGACTCTTTTTCCTTGCCCTACATCCACGCCTCGAGTTTCCAACTCGAGAGTTATAAACACTAATCAACAAGCTCCTTTCACCGGCAGAGAAAACCTTACACGTCACTTATACTTTTACCGACACAAAGCTAGATGTCGAGTTCTTTTACAAGGGTACAACCACTCCCATTCGTCGCTTACACTTTTACCGACACAAAGCTAGATGTCGAGTTCTTTACCAAGGGTACAACCACTCCCGTTAGTTCTTTTACTAGGGTACAACAACTCCTAACACACTACGTATTTTGAGGCCTAAAATACTAACCAATCACTTCTACATACATGACACAAATGAAGTATAAACTATCAAAGCTTATACATGACCAAGCTACCAAGACTTGCAACTTTAGAGTTGAAGCTTGAAACTTCTTGAATGATCTTGTGGAGTTCCTTGCTACATAAGAGAATCACACAAGTCAAGGGTTACTGAGTTAGTTGAGAGAATATTTGAAAATATGTCCTAAAGGGTTACCAAAAACTAACAAATAGTTTGGTATTTATAGCAAGCTATACTGCAGGTCTGGCGGATCAGGCGGAACCCTCAAATTGGGTTCCGCCCGTGTACCCCCAGGGTTCCGCCAGGGCTGCAGTAGGTTTTTGCAATAACTTTACCAAACCAAACAAGGTCTTGTCTCATAACTCCTAGCAACCAAAGAATGTCACATCACATTACTCTAGTCAAACACCAATCTTGCAAGTCACTACAAAGTTTGTCAAACACATAAATGCATATTGACAAAACTTGCCATAAGTGTGATGTGACAATTCTATTTAAAGAAATAAATATGATGTGACAAGACACTTTCTAATTTAAGAAATAAAAACAATGTTTAGTCTAAAAGGAAATGTAAACCTTAGTTAAACAAGACTTAAACACTTCAAGTGATGATTTACTCTTAGCTAAAGTTCATACTTTGTCATTAACAAAACTTAGCAAAGATCGTAAAATATAAATAACGTTTTTAGGCGATATTTGTATTAACAACGTGGAACAAAGTCACCATGCTTATGAAAACAAGAATGACGAGATGATGAGGAGGCTCTAGATCCTAGAACTTGCAGATGTTGATTTGAGGTTTAATGAGACATATGGAGAAGTTAAAAGTATTGCTAATACTTTAATAACTTGTGAAAGTGATACTACTTAAACCTAGTGTAATTGAATGTGTGCTTCATGCTCATTTGATGGTGAAGGTTCTAATCCTATAGGTGGTAAAGTATGGTTGACGACCGAGAGTGGATATGTGAAATGAGGTGGTGATTGCTTGACAACACTTGAAGCTTGGATATCTTCTTTGTGTTCTTCACTTGCTAGAAAGTGGAAAAGACGCATTTCATAATGAAATTCACTTGACTTTTGACGACAAAGACAAATATGTTAATGAGTGTATGGACATGACAATTGCCCTTTGTTACAAAGAGCGACACAAGGGTGAACATAGGTTTATGTATCATGAAAGGTGGTTTAATCTTAATGGGTTAGGTTGTAGTGGGGATGACACACTTGTTTGGTTACATTGTGGAATCTTCTTGTGAAGATGACTAGGTGGAGTTATTGGTGAAGATGATATTGACTCTTGGTTTCTTTGAGGGCATGGAAATGGTGGATGACTCGATATTGACAGGACAAAGGATAACTCAGTTTCTTATTTCACATTGGTTGTTTGAGGTTTGAGTGATGAAAGGTTATGAGGAATATGCTTGAAGTTTTGCTCATGTTTGTGAAGCTTATGGGCTGAGATATATCACAAGGTGAATGTGATGAGATGATGGTGAAAGAACAAGTGAACTTAAGTGCTAAATGTTTAAGGATAAAAACCTATTGACATCTGTTTTTTTTCCTATTGATTGGGAGAGTATTACGATAAGTGCTCTAGTCGTGATGAGTGTTTTAACAAACATTGTTAAAATACTTGGGTGTTGATTTTCGGATATGACATTTAATGACTACGGTAGTAAGTCAAGTTTACTTGAATATTTCGAATGAAATACTTAAGTTGTCAATCCTACTTAGTTGAGATTGGATAGAATAAAAGGATAGCAAGACTCGATAATACATCTATAACTTAAGAGTAAGTTATGACTCGATGTAAATCCTTATCGTCTTGAAGGATGACACATTATTTTCATGTTAACCAAGTGAGGTAACATATGTAGATACAAGACAATATCTATAGTCATAAGATGGACTTGTGATTTCGATATTGTATGTAATCTTTGCAAATAACGAGTCCGGATTGGTTAGGAAGTTGTCAATTTACAAATCAAGCTAATGAATGAGTAAAGGACAAAAGAATGCAGTGAGTGTGTGTAGTGATCACAAATACTCAATGGTTCGAGGATTGCAAGGAACAAGTTTTCGGATTCCTTCCTTTATGGAGAAAGGTAACTTGGATCATTCTTGTGAAATTTATAAAGTATTATTATAGATGATTATCCTATAGGTGCAAGTGATAAGTCCTAATCCTAATCTGAGTGAACATCAGTGAGAAGAATCATAGAGATGAAAGTGAGTGATCTTGAGTGAGGGTCTTAAATGAAAATTTGACAAGAAATCTGCAGGACTGGCGGAACCCTACGAATACACGGGCGGAACCCTTTTGAGGGTTCTGATGAGGCGAAAAATGAACCACTTTTAAGGGGTCTTTTAAGCCCGGATTCGAATTTATTTGATCAAATATTACCCTGAATCGTTCCTTTTGTGATTTTAGGTACTTTTGGAGTGAATTCTGGAAAAGGAAGCATTTTGCACGTTTTTGGAGCATAAAAGTGAAGAAAACGGCAAAGTCTTAATTTTCCCTGCTGGGAACAGTACCTGACGGCTTCAAGAGATTTTTCATGACGGCGTCAAGAGCATTACAAGAGGTGGAAGTGGCTAAAGTCCATGACGGTCCAGTACAGGATTACACTAAGGAGATGACGGCGTCACCATAGGCCGTCATGGTCCATTTACTAGTGACGGCCTTGAAGATTTTACACATGATGGCGTCACAACTGGATCTAGGCAATCCGATTTCATTATGGGCGGCGAGATGACGGCGTCAGAATTTCCTTCTTGACGCCGTCACCTTAGAAAATCTATATATAGTTTTAGAATTTTCATTCATAAGAGTAACATATTTTGGGAGAAACCCTAGTCCGAACTTTTCAGTGTTTTCAAGGGTTTTTAACCCCTTGATTCCTTTATGTCAATTTGAGATAAGTACTCTTTCAATTCAATCAATATGTCTATGTGTTGCTTGAATATATCTTACACTTGTCTTTTAATTAACATGCTAGGCAAGATTTTCTTGTGTTTGCTTAGATCTAAGGAAACCTAACTATTAATTGTTGGTTGTTGGTGTGTTATTAATTGTTGGGATGAATGTTCCATCGATGTTAGGCTTAAGAAAACTGGCTAAACTCCTAATGGTAACCTGCTTGAACGTCTTAAGAAACATGTAACCAATGCGTACTAGGTTATTAAGGTAGTATTTAATGCATAAGCCACTGTTTATAATCCCTATGATTGGGTGCTTTACGCATCGTTGTAGGAGGAGATAAGAGCTTATAGGATTGGGGAAGTACGTACGCCACCCCATGACTTGTTAGGAATACACCCGTCATCCACGCAATTAATACACACACTAATTAACCGGTAAAAGATAGTTAGGGAGTAAGGAAATCTAAGTAAACACGTTTGTCCCCATATAAGTTCACAACCTTTATTTTTATTTCTTTTATTTTATTTTATTTTAATTGCATCTTTAGTTCCAATACCCGAGATTTTACTTGCTTTCATAAAATATAAAATACAAAAATAATCATCCATCACCTCTAGATTTAATTTAGATGGCTTTCTAATCCTAGCGATACTATTCCTAAGCTGAACGATCAATCCCCCGGTACTTGTCACTATACTATACTACAACGATCAGGTACACTGCCTGGTGGGGGTTGTAAGCTTCTCGATATCCCTCGAGAGGTAAAGCCTGGTGCGATTCCCACGTATCAAGTTTTTGGCGCCGCAGCCCGGGGAATAGTTATTGTCTAGGTTATGATTTCTTTTATTTAGGTCTACTTGCTAGATTCCTTTCTAGTAAGATTTTATTTTTATTTTTAGGTTTTCTTTAGTCTATCTTATTTCTTTGTGTCTTTGTTCGTATAAGGTTTGTCTTTATGGATTTTGAGAATCGCTGTTTAGAAGTTAGCAAGAGGCCAATAGCGCGCAAAAGAAGAAAGAGGGAAATTAACTCATTTAAGAAATTTAATAAACCCCTCCAGATGATAATTGAGTTTACCGACTTCTCCCCAACCCCGGAAAAATTGAGTTACCATAGATTCCTTTTACAACATCCTTGTCCCATAAAATATAGGAGAATACCATGGATTAGGAGGCATAACTTTAGGAACATAAAAATTCCTTGCATGATTGGGTACATGTCTAGAGAGCATACATACATTGATTTAAAAGCACCCATGAATATTATGTCTAGGCTCTACTACAATTGGATAACGAGTAAAAGGCTGAGCCCTAGAAAAGACCCCTACAACCCTAACCGACTTTGTAATTTTGTCAAAAGAGTGAAAGGGGTACACATCTTTGTAGGAAATTTTACTTATCAATGCGACTTTGTAATCCTAGAGGATGTTAGAGGCATTATAGATCCACACTTAGGAGAAATGGTCCTAGG
Organism: Artemisia argyi; assembly: GCA_030686995.1. NCBI lineage: Eukaryota > Viridiplantae > Streptophyta > Magnoliopsida > Asterales > Asteraceae > Artemisia > Artemisia argyi. The sequence continues at coordinate 92,435,520 of CM060683.1, read as the reverse complement.
GCAACCTTTTGTTGAGATAACTAAGATGCATTGTGATCGTGAGAAGGGAATAGTTGAGTTGACCGATGGGATAGAAAAGATCACTTTTATGATGCCTCACATGAAGGAAGAATTAAAGGAAATTAAGAATTTACCAATTGATGAGATTCGACCTTATGAGATTAAAGACGAAGGAATTGATGATGATGTTTATTCTGAGAAGAGGCGAACATACTATTCAGGTTGCATGAGTCTAGGCCAAGAATATAAGCGTGATGAGAATTGGGTTAGATGCTTTGAATTAGCACAGAAGTGGGGAAGGAAAACGTAGTAACCCATGACCTTGAGTCTAGCTACAAGACTCGTAAAATAAAGAAAAGCGCTTCTTAGGAGGCAACCCATGTTTTTTGTGTTTTTATTTGTTTGATTTTTATCTGTTTGATTGTTATTTGCTTCCGTATGCATGCTTTATTTTTATTGTTGGTAGATCATGTTTCAAACTAAAATGGTGAAGATACTTTATTTTGTTGTTTAACTCCATCTTAACTTCATGCAAAGGTATTTTTCAAAAGATAAGTGTAAGGGGAAACCCCAAATTTGTTTCTAAGAACAAAATTGATCATGAATCTCCACAATATTAAATGAACATGTGTATTAGTATTTGTTAGAGTCAAATGCTTGTATCGAGTCATAATGATGTTTTGCAGGATTTTCCAGGAAGTAGGACAAAGTTTTTCCAGAAATTTTCCAGAAACTTAACATAAGGATTTCTGTAGATCACTTTTGACGGCGTCAAGAATTTCTTCTTGACGGCGTCACGTGTAAAATTCTGGAAATTTTGCTAAATTTGTTTCTCTAACGGAGTCTTTAAGTTTTTGTTAATTCTTTAGTTTTATAAACTCCAGGGAATCTGCAAACATTCATTCCACAAGCATTATATCTTAATTTGCTTTCTAGGACTTGTTAGTATATTTAGATTGCCGCCTATTTTACGCGAGGTTGCCTTGTTTGTTTTCTCAGGTTTAACAAGTTACGTTTGACAAGACGATGATTTATATTTCTGGAAGGGAAGCTTTGATTGTTCATTTTCTTGGAGGAAGATTTAACCTCGTTACCTCACTATCCACATCGAACGAATCAGGGGAGTATTTGCTTTCATTCTTTTACCTATTTACTTTTACATCTTTAATTGAACATTGGGGACAATGTTCATCCTAAGTGTAAGGGGAGGGTAAATGATGATACCATATAGGATACTATTGCACTTGAGTTTGTTTTTGTTTGATGGTAGGTGTCTAATAAAACTATGATAAATACTTGTTAGTGTAATTTTAGCGCCAAATTTAAAATTTTTTACAACATTTAGGAGTGAAACTTTAGCCATAGCATGCGTCTCATGCATAGGAGTTGTATAACTAGCACGAAACCGTACCATTCAGAAAACATTTCCACCCAAATATGTGAGGTTCGCCTTTAGATTTGATAGGAAAAGCATTTACTATTAGTGCTTATGAGTGTACCGGTAGCATTTAGATTCTAGAACTTGCGTTAGTGATGCATCCCGAGACCGCTAGTGAGACTACATTCGTGTAGTAGGATTTACTACATGATAAGAGGCAATAGGATCACCCTTGTGTTAAACCCGTATCATAAATATTTGACCATTTAAGTCATATTACTTGGCTAGTTAAGTCAATTAATTTTTTCCCACACCTTAGCGTTGTACTCATTTTTAGTACACGAAACCCCTAGTACACCCCTCCGAGCCTATATTTTCGTTTCTAACTTTAAGCATCTTACTTAAAGGAAGAATTTGTTACAACCTACTTAAATGTACAACCAAATCGCCTTAGCCTTCCGTGTATGCACTCATCTTTAGTGCATTATTGTTATTTGTTTTAAACCCTTAGTTAATTATCTAATTAGTTACATGGTTGCTAAGTCGAGTTATATCCTTGTACATATTGTTTTGGGACGATTGGGACTCATGGGTAAAGTACTTGTGTTTTGGAGTAATGGGGAAGAACATCATATATTACCCCCATATGTGCATTAATCTTTAAAAGTACTCCAAGTGTTTTGATTATCTTAATTCGAGTCATTAGATTAGTTATTGTAAAGTATGTAAAAATTCAAGTGTAAGGGGAATGTTCATTCCCTATGATGTATTATTTTGGATGGTAGGGTAAAAGTGTAGGCAAAATATATATATATATATATATATATATATATATATATATATATATATATATATATATATATATATATATATATATATATATATATATAGAAAAAGAAAAGAGAAAAACATACGGACTACCATCCCGTTTCATTCTTTGTTTGTTTTATGTTTTTGTTATTTTTGATTTATTAGCTTAAGTCGAGTCTAGTCTTGGCTTAGCAACGCCAAATTGTACATGTAATCAACCAAGATGATTAACTCGCCACCATGAAATATTGCCTATATCCAACAAAACCGTGTATTCCATATCCCTACACCTAACGTTATAACCCTTTGAAAGACCTCTTTGATAGTTTATCCTAGGTGCTTACGCCATGTGGTGGAGGTTTGATCCTTTCCCAAGCCTATGGTAATCTAATTTGCTATGACAGGTAGTGAGAGATGTTTTCCATTTCCATATTGTGATATATACTTTATTACACCCGAGAGATGTGAGTATCTAAACACTATTTGTGAGGTGCTAGTGTATGACCTCCGTGCTTGTCTTTGGTCTTTAGTGGAACGATTATTTGTTGTAATTACTTTTATATTAGTGTTAAATGACCTCTAACTTATATTTTGATTAGAATAAAAGCTCATTTGCTTGAGGACAAGCAAATCTCAAGTGTAAGGGTATTTGATGAGGCAAAAAATGAACCACTTTTAAGTGGTCTTTTAAACCCGGATTCGAATTTATTTGATCAAATATTACCCTGAATCGTTCCTTTTGTGATTTTAGGTACTTTTGGAGTGAATTCTGGAAAAGGAAGCATTTTGGACGTTTTTGGAGCATAAAAGTGAAGTAAACGGCAAAGTCTTAATATTCCCTGCTGGGAACAGTACCTGACGGCGTCAAGAGATTTTTCATGACGGCGTCAAGAGCATTACAAGAGGTGGAAGTGGCTAAAGTCCATGACGGTCCAGTACAGGATTACACTAAGGAGATGACGGCGTCACCATAGGCCGTCATGGTCCATTTACTAGTGACGGCCTTGAAGATTTTACACATGACGGCGTCACAACTGGATCTAGGCAATCCGATTTCATTATGGGCGGCGAGATGACGGCGTCAGAATTTCCTTCTTGACGCCGTCACCTCAGAAAATCTATATATAGTTTTAGAATTTTCATTCATAAGAGTAACATATTTTGGGAGAAACCCTAGTCCGAACTTTTCAGTGTTTTCAAGGGTTTTTAACCCTTTGATTCCTTCATGTCAATTTGAGATAAGTACTCTTTCAATTCAATCAATATGTCTATGTGTTGCTTGAATATATCTTACACTTGTCTTTTAATTAACATGTTAGGCTAGATTTTCTTGTGTTTGCTTAGATCTAATGAAACCTAACTATTAATTATTGGTTGTTGGTGTGTTATTAATTGTTGGGATGAATGTTCCATCGATGTTAAGCTTAAGAAAACTGGCTAAACTCCTAATGGTAACCTGCTTGAACGTCTTAAGAAACATGTAACCAATGCGTACTAGGTTATTAAGGTAGTATTTAATGCATAAGCCACTGTTTATAATCCCTATGATTGGGTGCTTTACGCATCGTTGTAGGAGGAGATAAGAGCTTATAGGATTGGGGAAGTACGTACGCCACCCCATGACTTGTTAGGAATACACCCGTCATCCACGCAATTAATACACACACTAATTAACCGGTAAAAGATAGTTAGGGAGTAAGGAAATCTAAGTAAACACGTTTGTCCCCATATAATTTCACAACCTTTATTTTTATTTCTTTTATTTTATTTTATTTTAATTGCATCTTTAGTTATTGGGTTAGTTGATTAGCAACTAATTGCGCCCACTCTTTCAAAATCCGAGATTTTACTTGCTTTCATAAAATATAAAATACAAAAATAATCATCCATCACATCTAGATTTAATTTAGAAGGCTTTCTAATCCTAGCGACACTATTCCTAAGCTGAACGATCAATCCCCCGGTACTTGTCACTATACTATACTACAATGATCAGGTACACTGCCTGGTGGGGGTTGTAAGCTTCTCGAGATCCCTCGAGAGGTAAAGCCTGGTGCGATTCCCACGTATCAGGTTTCGTGTGTTCCGTTGGGCTATTTCTGGGTTTCCCAGAAAATGCACTGGCGCAACCCATTTGAAGGTTCCGCCTGATCCGCCAGACACCAGAAATGAGGCAGTCCACTATTTCGAGCCTCGAGACGAATTTCAAATTTTTTGAAAACTCCTAAAAACAAAACTTAAATATAGTACTGATTAGGAAATGCAAAATTTGGATATAGAAAAACTCTAACCGTTAGACTTTGACCGGGGGCTAGCGAATTTCACTATACTTAGTGAAATATCCATAAACTTGAAAATTTGACAACATCTCAAATGTTGTCTACCTGCATATCCGTTAGTACAAGACAATGTCCAAAGATAACAAAAGATCCTAGAAGAACATATATCCATGAAACACATTGTTTGAGTACCAAATTGTTCAAATTTCAAGTTGTGCCAAACATTCCTTAACAAAGGACATTTTTCGACTCCCGAAACCCGTTCAAGTATCCTAATAATACTTGAAACATATGCACCCAATTAGATGTGATAGATTAAAACTAAAAACACATATTCTAACATATGTTAGCATATAGATCATGCCGAGGATTATGAGCTTCCCGTAAATGGAAATTAAGCTAAGCATTGAAAATTTATAACAACACAGTGTTATCGTCCAAACATGGTATGGTTAGTTTATATGATCAATCAAAGATGAGTTTCTATCTTATAGCACGACACATTCATTAAACATCATTGTAGAAACATATATACCAAACACCATTTTACAAGAATACTACATGTTTAAAAATGTAGTGACTTATTTAGACGCTTGACCATATTCCAAGTTATTTAATTAGTATTACTTAATTCTCATTCCTAAGTGAATTATGCAAAATAATCACATAACATATGCAAGGAAGAGTAACTAAAACAATAAGCAATACAAACACAAATTTTCAACTTAGTACACACAATCTAGCAAATATCCTATTGTGAATAAACATGAAATCGACAAACAAGCAAATGAATATCATGACAAGATTGACACTCATGAATCACAAATAAACAATATGCAATCACAACTTTCAATAAGCAAATATCATATATGCATACAACTAAAACAAGTAGTCATTTAGCATAACATAAAAAGAAATATACTTTTCGTCACTTTGCGTTTAAATATGACGATATATGCCAAGCTTGATTAGTTTCCTTTGTATATATGAATATCACAAAATTATTTAGTTTCAAAGAAAATAATGTCAATGTTCAAAGGATACTAACTTATATTGCCTAACTCAAAAGTTTGAGTTTCTACGTCAAAACGAAACTTGATATTTTGGACACACTATAGTATTTGGTTTATTCTTTTGACTTCAGATTAGATTTAGGCCATGACATTATTTTTAAAAGAAAGTAGACTCAATTACCTTTAAAATGATAGGTGGCGCGACTCCTACGGACTTACGGTTAATTTGTTATGAGTTTTTGAAGTTTGACAAAAACTGTATACTGTGCAGACCAAGGAACCTTCGTCCAAAGGGCAAGGAACCCTTCTGAGGGTTCCGCGGGATCCGCGGGGTCTGCTATAACAAAATGTCACAGAATGCTAAAAACGTGTATTTCGCATAGCGAAAATGTGTAGGACTTACTAGATTTGTTAGTAAGCATATAATACACCTATTTTAACATCATTACTTCTTATGTGACTTATCTAAACATTTACGGAGGTGATTTTTCAACTAGATTTATAGTTAACCCAAACACTCCTTTTAAAACCGTATTTTACGTACATTAGCTCTAACCACATAATTTGACACTTACAATTTTTTAAGAAATGTTTTCTTTTATTTTTCAAGGACACCTTCAAGCTTGTATACAAAGTAATATTTAACCACAAAATTTCTAAGTATACTTAACGAAACATTTTTCATATTATATTCCGCTTCAATGGTAATTTGATACATGGATCGTGCTCCATTTTAAAAACCATTTGTTTTGAAAATAAGAGCTATGAAGCTCTGATGCCAATTGTGGAAAACTAGAAGGGGTGTTGAATAGTTTACCGTTTAAAAACTTTAAACTTGTTGTATCAAATGTCCATTTTTAGCTTGTTCTAATATAAAAGATGTTACTTGTAGTTTATGACTAACATAACTTAAAACATGTTATCACACAAGTACAATCAACAAGTCACAACACAAACAATCACATAATGCAAACATTAAAGTAAGGCAATAAGTAAAAGGAAAGTGCAAACCGAACACGAGGATTTATAGTGGTTCGGTCACGGATCTCCTCTCCGCCCTACTCCACTCCTCGAGTACCCAACTCGAGAGTTACTTCATTAGATCAACAACCTCCCTTTTCGGCGGAGAAAACCTTACAATCGTCGCTTACACTTTTACCGACACTAAGCTAGATGTCGAGTTCTTTTACAATGGTACAACCACTCCCATCGTCGCTTACACTTTTACCGACACTAAGCTAGATGTCGAGTTCTTTACCAAGTGTACAACCACTCCCGCTATGTTTTGTGGCCCAACATAAAAACCTTGTGTTTTATGGCACAAACACATAAACCATCTAATCTATATTGTTATGATACAATGATGATCCAAGACATAAAAGTCTAATGGATATGCATGCCTAATCTACATGAACTTCTTGAATAAGAAGTCTTCAACCATTGAGGATGTCAAGTGCCCTTGAATCTTCATATGTTGGAATGCTTTAATGAATGATGACTTCAAGATCTTGTAACCTTCTTGGTGGATCATGAAGTATGATATGCTTACAACAAAGATGAATGTTAGAAGCATTATGATCATTTTGGAAAGGGTGACTGTAGGACCTTAGATATATCAACTTTAATAACAATATAGCATGTAAATGAAGTAAAGATGGTGACTTTGTATGAATATGTATGGCGTTAGATTGAAAGAGAGAATAAGAGATGAAGAGAACTTTATTAAAAAGAGGCACATACAAAATACACACAAGCACACACCTCAAATGAGCTTTGAGGTGTTTATATAGTTCATGAGATAATGTAACAATTCGCAATTTCAGGTTAATTACTATTCCCGGGAAATTTCACTATTCACTTTTACTATTCATTTTCTCGAAATTTTCCCGAAATTTGATTTTATTTCTTGGCCTCGAGTGGTAAATCATTTCCATGGCAAATTAAAAGTTTGACACTCATCAGATCATTTTCGTGAAAGTTAATAAGGAATTACACGTTTTAGGGTAAAACGTCATTCAAAAATCCTACGCACAACGAAACTCGACCGCGTTAATTTTCCCCGCATCAGATAAATGTTTGATACACTCGTGATTAATTAGAGAATTGATCATGACTAAGAAAAATGTTACTAGATAGACCCTGGACCGTGAAAAACCAAAAATTTACGTTTTCAAGCACTTCTGCTTATCCGTAACCTTAGCCTATACCTGCACCGTGTTTCTAAGACGATTTGAGTTTTCAAATGTTTTCTTTGGAAAAGTCAACATATTTTCCCTCCTCCTTTGACCTAAAATCATTCCTTGATTTTATGAATCATTCCTTGATTTTTAGGCTTTCGGTTTTAAGTCTAAAAGACTGTAAATACCAACCGATACTAGACTGAGCCCAGTCTAGACATTATAAGTCATTTTAAATCATTTTTATCCTATTAGAAAAGTTACATTTTACTTTTCTCAATTCTACGCAATATTCGTACGTTTTACGTATTTCGCGGTTTAGACCTGCGTTTCCAGTTTTAACAGGGTTTGAGCACCCCAATGGAACCTACCACTCATTTTATATTTTATTATAGAACATATTGACATGTTTAACCATACTTTCAAGTTCCACATTTTTACGACACCCGGTTTTTCGTTTTGAGGCTTAATCATTTACGGTTGGCTTTTCCCGGAGTCAAAACTCATCCAATACTTAGGATATTATCAAACAAAGCCCACCTCATCCTCCTAACTCTTCCAAACCGACTTAGGGGGGGAGTCACCCTTGGTGTGGCTTAATCTTATGCAAAGTAACCTTGGATGATTACAAGTGTTAAACTTGGTCTCCAAGTGTTGACTAGTCCTAAGTTGTAACCTCCTCAAGCTCTCATAAAGCCTCCTTGCCCTCCTTGAACGTCCTATATCACACACACACCAACACCCTTTCATTTGCTAATCTTCTTCCAAGTTTTATCCAAGAATCAAGTGCTTAAACAACATAGAAACCCTAGTTAGGTTATCATTCATCAAACACTTCCAAACCCTAGAAACTTTGGTGATCTTTCTTGAGTTTGAATCCACTCAAGTCACCTCAACTTTCATCATCTCCCTTTCAAGAATACAAGTGTAGAAAGGTTGCTTGAAGAGAAGTAGGGTGAAGCTAAAGTCTTTCAAAGTCCATTTCCTTACATGTTAACTTCCTTTCTTGATTGAAAGCCAAAAGTTGTAAGGAAACTCTAGTGTATTTCTTGTTAAATATCATATTCATGATATTTACATACCATTCATACTATATTTTGTCTTGTGATCATGTTCATGATGTATAAAAATGGGTAAAACAAGTATTGATACATATATGTAACCTATGTTATTAAAACAAGTAAACTAGTGACTTTCATGGAGAACCACGACCAAAATAGTATAACTATGATGTTGGAAACTTACTTACTATTAAAGAGGAGTTAAAAAGGAAACCATAGCAACTTGAACCACCTAAAACAAGTATACGAGTCAAAAGTTATGACCATTTGAAGTTACCAAACCTTTGCGGCAAAACTGCCTAAATAGCTTATGTGACAGAACACTAAACACGCAAAAAGAGGCCTTTCTGGTCCGTTTCATGAAAAAGTTAAAGCACGAAAGTTGTCCGGAATCACGTTTTCTATAAAAACTCGGGAGCACGTCTCCAGAAAACCAATAACGAATGAGATTTTTCTCAGTTTCTTAACAGCTTTATACATACATAAGTCACTATATAAAGGTTATAGTTTATAAAGACCAAAGAGGTCTTATGACCTAGAATCAAGATCACAACCATGGCCAAAGCCAAGGTTGAGTCTCAATACCATGGAACAATGACCAAAGGTCATGGCAAGGCCATGACTAAATTACCACATAAACTTACTTGGGCGAAAACATGAACCAAAGAGTTGGCGATAACTTAAACAAACAATTTGGATCTACTCCATCAAACAACCATGAACTTTACAAGTAGTTGTCATACAAGGTTAAGAAACTCATTCTAATAACAATCTTCATCCAAAATTAAACTTTCCTAAGTTTATTCAAATATTGGATATGTAACTTTTCGGATCAAAACTTATATATGTATATATTTTATCAACTACTACAATAGTAGGGAGCCTCATGTGAGGAGTTCATTATGTAAGCCGTCGAGATGAGTTGTGTATTTACGAATTAAAGTGTCCTGGCTCCTCGAACGTTTACTAACATGACTTCTGAATTATGTCGGCCCGAACGGTAGTAAACGATATATAAACTATACATGTTTCATGAATCATTTCTTTTCAAAAACTTACACTATACATCGTACCACATCATGGACTAAATGCAAGATACATATATAGGCAATACTTCATATCTTTTACTCCAATCCTAAGTCGCGATATTCTATTATAGATTGCTCTTAGAGACCTTCGAGATTCGACCATCATTCTCACTACTCACTACATCACTTAATGTGAGTCATAGCCCCGTTTTTATACTTGTTTTATAAACTCTTTGGGGGAGATACATGCTCAACTACATTTAAATTTCAATTTCGATTATTTGCTAACTAGGTGTTGTATCCGAACTAAATGTTTATTTATGCTAAATAACATTATTGCCATACTTAGAGTTTCTATATCAAGAACCATTAAGCACTATGCGTAGTGAGTACGAATACTATGATTAGATCTATGGGATTAATGCAACCATTAAGTCGACTCAGTTAGAGCAAGCAAACGAAACAAACAGGACTTGGTCCAAATTACGAGTAGCAAAAACACTACCTATATGTGATATTGTATTTAGTACAATAGTCGTACACTCGAAAGTTTTAAGAACTACAATTAGTATTTATCTATACTTGTCACGATAATTTTACAAGATTTCCACAACTATTTCCACAAACTCTATGAACTCACCAACCTTTGTGTTGACACTTTAGCATGCATTTCAGGTTCATGATGATCAAGGATGACACGGAAGGGCACGGATGTTCAAAAGGGCTATAAATTTTATTATTATTCAAAAACTTGTTTAATGTAAATTGTAAACATGGAACCATTTGGGACCTCATTTTGTAATATCTGATATTTATATAATTTGAATGATAAATCTTTTAAAACGACTCAATTATAGTTCGTTTTCTATTATTGTGACTATTGTGCCATCGAGTAACACCCAGTTTGAATTCCGCTGCGTTCATGAATTGGGGGTGTTACAGATTGGTATCATAGCCATGGTTATAGAGAAACGGGTCTAATTGAGACCTAAACTATAACCACAATTACAAGCAAAAACATTTTTATAGCCTTCCGCTCTTCGTGCCTTCCATCCTACAGACGATTATGTGACTTTTAGACATGTTATGCTACACAAACCTATCAGTATATTGATATATATTTTTTTTATAAGAGCATTTCCCCGTAGACATTTTATACTACAGAAACATGTTAGCATATGGATATATGTACCCTTAACATAATTGAGCATTTCCCGTAAGCATTTTATGCATCATGAACATATAAGTATATTGATATATACACACTAGGCATTTTACACTACACGAACATATATATGTATATCGATATATACATTCGAGTTATTTTCAATCATTTTATCTAAACATATCTGCGTATGCCTATTCTAGGGCATTTCGGCACAACCACATCCTCCCAATCATGTTCCTACTCCAACATTTTTTGTCCAAGACATTGTTACTAATTGCAATGGTCATTCCTATTTCCCAGACATTGTATGATACAATGGTCTTAATCATTTCTCAAATGTTTTGAGTCACACAATGGTCTAATCTACTTCCGAGACGTTGTAATTTGCGCAATGGTCTCTGGAATTATTCCATCACATCATCAATATCATTTCATGTGATATCACAAACCCATCACAATCTATCGATTTCCAAATAGAAATATGAGATTTCTAAAGGACTAACTATGTTCTACTTAAAATTTTCAAATACTGGGAATAGTTGTACTAGGGTTATGTTCAGAGTAAATTCCTACATGAACTCGATAAACCACCAGAATACTTTAAAACAATCTAGAGACACGATAGTATCTTACCACTCAGCGAAATCTTAACACCTTATTTGTACTACCTAATTTCATTCTTGAAAGTTTTCATTTATGAGATAATCCGAACTACTATCTAGGGATAGTTATCAAATCTTCTCTTTATCCCTTAGAAGTACTATCCTGTTTAGGTCCTAAGGATACCATTCCGTCATAAACCTTTAAAATCTCTTAAGATTTTAAAGCAAACTTGACATCTCTACCAATATTAATGTTAAGCATACACTACCTTGTAACTCACCGGCTAATTATGAATGTTGTGTTGGGAATTCTTAAGTAGGATGATTTAGAATTATTTGAATGGATTGGGATGCTTTTTCATTTAAATAAAGACATTGTAAATCACTGAACCATAAGTTTATATTCCCCTATTTACATTGTTTGGGATGCCTCTCTATGTAAATAATGAATTATAAACAAGTGGGTTTATTTGTATCCGAAATAACATAAGTATGAAGTCAATAAACACTAAGTACCATATTTTGTGTTGACCCGGTTAGGGCAACCCAACAATCCATATTTTGTGTTGACCCGGTTAGGGCAACCCAACGATCCATATTTTGTGTTGACCCGGTTAGGGCAACCCAACGATCCATATTTTGTGTTGACCCGGTTAGGGCAACCCAACGATCCATATTTTGTGTTGACCCGGTTAGAGCAACCCAACGATCCATATTTTGTGTTGACCCGGTTAGGGCAACCCAACGATCCATATTTTGTGTTGACCCGGTTAGGGCAACCGAACGATCCATATTTTGTGTTGACCCGGTTAGGGCAACCCAACGATCCATATTTTGTGTTGACCCGGTTAGGGAAACCCAACGATCCATATTTTGTGTTGACCCGGTTAGGGCAACCCAACGATCCATCTTTTGTGTTGACCCGGTTAGGGCAACCCAACGATCCATCTTTTGTGTTGACCCGGTTAGGGCATCTGATGAGTGCTTATTCACACATCCTTTTTAGACCCAAAATCAGACCAAAAACACCAAATACTAACCAAAAATGCCAAGAGAATGTGTGTTTTTGTATTTGTGTATGTGCAGGTACGGATATGTGAAAAATGGACAAAAACAAGCCAAAAACCGACAAAAACGAGCACGAGATTGTAAAAAAGGTAAAAAGCCGAAGCCGAGGAAGAAATTTATCCAAGAAAAGCCCAAAATGACAAAAGTAATCCTTAGATATTCAGAGAATAACAAAAGAGACTCTTAGTTGAAATATGAAGACCTTTACAATAATGGCCCTCCAAGTTTCAGCAAGTTGTCAACTTTGGTCCTTTGAAGAACTTTGGAAGAAAAGTCAACTAAATTCCTCCAATTTACAAGATCGTTACGTTTAGTATTAAGTTGCATTTGTAGCGTTTTAATATGTTTTAAGTAGTTTTTTCATGTTTTGTAAAGGTCTAGGGGCTAATCTTGCAACTATGTCAAAGATTAGAGAAGCCCTAGCCCCTAGCCTATAAATACCCCTTAAACACCAACTTTGAGAGTTTGGTTGTTGAGGGTTGGTCCTTATAGTAGTATGAGTAGTGTAGTTTTATTTTAATGAAGTCATTTTTTATGCTACTTTCTCTCTCTAGCTTTATCTTTCTAAAAATCTTTAATTTTTAGTTGTTATAATCTTGTTTTTATTGGTGGGATTTAAAGTTTATGGTTAAACTATGTTGTTTAGTAATAAATTTGGTAGAAAAACATTAGTGTTAGGCTTTATTTTGGATCAAAATAGCATTTTCTTACGATTTTTCGAGTTAGATTGTTTAAATTGTTTTTTACCGAGTTTACTTTTATAAAAGAATATCGAGTTATATATTTGAAAAAAAGTTATCGAGTTATAAATTTGTAATTAGGAACTATTTTGCAAAAAAAACTTTTTTCGAGTTATGTTTCCAAAGAAAATATTTCGAGTTTGAGTTTAAAAAAAAAAAATGTTTCGAGGTTGGATTTTTCAAATTGTTACCGAGTTTAGTTTTTTGGTTAGGGACCTAAATGCAAAACAAAAAAAAAAAAAACTTTCGAGTATGGTTTTCAAATTGCAAAAAAAAGTTTCGAGTTTGGATATTTTTTTTATAGTTTACCGAGTTTGACCTTTTTATTTTTTTTATTTCTTTTATCGAGTTTTGATTAAAAGGGGTCGTGATTAATAATCGTTATGATTATTTAGACTTGTAGTTTTATTATTTGAAGGGTAAAAGCCGGAGAATAATCAAATTACAAATCTAGTAATTATTTTCTTTTTAAAGGATTATTTTCAAAATAAACCAACGTTGTGAGAAAATTGTCTTGTTTAAGGAAAATAATTCGTCGTCAATCCTTGACCCACACTTGATGAACTTATTCACGTCGCTTAGCAAACATATTGTTTTTAAAGTCTTTTCCCGTCTTAATTTCTTTTCGCATTTTAAATCTCTTATTGTTTTATTGTTTTTAATTGCTATTTCATTTACTTTAGAATAAAATCTCCAAAAATTCTCAATTATATTTTCCTATTCACTTCACAATCACGCGACACAAGCCGACTCAATCGTCGTCTTACCTTCGTTGGGACATAACGACCCGGGGAACATACTTTCACGAGTGTTTCTTTGGTAAAATACATATACTATACCAAAAAAATTAAAATCAAAATGGCGCCGTTGCCGGGGAAGGTTTGAAACGAGAGCGTCGTACTTGTATCGTTTGTTGGTGATTTGAAGACCCTTCTCCAGAGAAGTTATCGATTTTTGTAAATATTGCCAAAAATTTTAATACCAAAAAAAAAAAAAAAATGTATATAAAAACACAAAAAGATTTTCCTTTTCTACTTTTAATTTTCTTTTTCAAATAATTCAAAAACCAAAAATAATCTTCTTATCTTTTTATCATTTAATTCTTCTTCATTAACCCTCTAAACCAATAATTCTTATGGATCCGACTTGTTTTAAATGTGGGGAACCGTTCTTCGGAGGTTCATGTGTTTGGTGTACATGCGGACGGTGTGGTAACGATATTCGAGATGAAAGTTGTTGGTTTTGCGATTCAAATACGTACAACAACTGTCCAAATTTTTCCGACTACCCACCTCAGCCCGATTCATTCAATCAACAAATTTGCAAAGAATGTGGATTTACTCATGGATTTTGTATGTGTTATGCTTCAAAAGCTGAACCCACATTCACCTCCGATCATGATCCGAACTTTTTCAATTATTATCACAACGATTTCAATTCATATGAGCAAGTTCCGTACTTCAATGATGAATCATTTCAAAATGCACCGATTTCACAACAAAACGGTTGTGAGTATTGTGGAGGTACACACTTTAGTTCCGATTGTCAAACAAGGAAACCGTTTCTTTATGACAATAATTATCACAACCAACCTCCACAATATGAAATAATCACTAATATGATCACTGCTCAAAATAACTTTACCGAGTTATTAGATCTTTTTAAAGAAGTAATTCGTATAAAAGAACAAGTTAACACCATTAAGAGTGATGAAAATGAGCCTAATAAAGAAGAAAATTCTACGATTAATCCCACTCCGTCTTGTGAACCTTTAAATGTTGAAAATTGTTCGATAACATCTCTCGACGACAATTTCTTTGAAGATAGGGTTTTTAGAAACAAAATTGAACAACTTTATGCTTCGTCAAAAATTTCGAAAATTCGTGTTGATTATGATGGACCATCGGTTCCTACTCCTTCTACGGAAATGGAACGTAAAACCAAGGTGACAAAGGACTCGGTACTTTCCACTAACAATGGAAGTGCTAAATACGTCCAACCTACGGTTGTCCAAGAATCAATTGTTCCTCCTAAACCCTCAAGATTTGATCCAAACCTTTCACAATTTACGGTTAAGAGTTTGACAAGCAAACGTGCTGAGCTTAAAACGGTGTTTAGAAGAAACGATTTGCCTAATCTTCACGAACAAGAACCGGAGACCATAACGGAAGTGGTGGAAATTCCTAGCTCTCAGAGCACACCATTTGTCCCACCTCCGGATTCTTCAAAATGTTTTTCAAGACTTGAATCTTTCATCCCTGATTCTTCCCATCCTTTCCTCACACCGGGTGAGGGAAGTGATCCCGTTTTAGAAAAAATCAATACTTTTCTTGATAACAATGATTTTATTTCGACTGAGAAATGTGATTTACCTTCGATTGATAAATCGATTGATCCTGATGAGATTTTCTCCGATTCTGACAATGACGATTCTATATCTTGTGGAGAAATCGAATATGTTGATGAAATACCTTCTGAGCTCGTCAGCTTAGAAGAAGAGAATGATGAAGAAGTTGATACGGAAATACAAGATGAAGCTCTTCGTGAAACATTATTGAATGTCAATCTTCTTATCTCCAGAATTGAAGCATTGAATGATCCTCCGATTTCTTCTCCTATCCCCGTTATGGATAGTGATTTCTTACCCGAGCTTGAAATTTTTCGATTTGAAGAGACGAGTAGTGGCAATTCTACTATTCATGCTGATATCTCTCTTCCGGATTATGAGCGTTTTCACTTTGAGATCGACTCTGAACTTATTTCCGATAATCCGTCATTTAACCCTCTTTTTGAGGATGTCGATCGATTTTTTGATGTGGATGACTCGATACCACCGGGTATTGAGAATGACGAGAATGATATTCTTTTCGATTTACCATCTTCTCGTCCGCCGGCAAAACCACCCGATGTAGATTATGAATCAGATATAGAAAAAGATATTTTTGGAGTGGTGGACGAGACTTATGATCATGATCATCCCGTGCTTGATATTTTACCCACCCAACCCACCCATGATTCTGAACTTGACTTTGCTATTGTCATCCGGGTGTTTCAACCATTCTTTTCCTATCCCCTCATTTCTTCACTTTTCCACTCCACCGGGAGTGAGGACACCGTATTTGACCCCGGCATCTCCGTCATTTATGCCGAGTATCCGTTTCATCTGCTCTTCCCAAGGACGAATTAATTCGGGGATCGAGTCAAGCTCATTTGACTCGGTAATCAAAAACAAGCGCTTCGTGGGAGGCACCCCATGCTTATCCATTTCATCTTCTTAATTTTCTATTTTCTTTAATAACGTGACGTGAGGGGGGGCGACCCTTTCCAAACTCGTGTTTTCGTGGTTGTTTGTGAATGTTCAGGAATTTCCCCGAAGTTTGAAGACTCTCGTGCTCGTGGTTTGTCGTTCTCTCCACTCGAGTCTCATTCTTCGCTGCTCTTTTGGAAATTCACCATATCCAAAATCTTATCGACTAACGTTTATCTCTTGGCATACTTAATAAACGGCCTTAGATTTTACGTAGGACTACCCGTACCCTTAAAACATTGAGGACAATGTTTCACTTTAGTCTGGGGGGTGAATCTTCTATTCGATTTGACTTGTACCATCGTCTGAGCTGTTAATTTACGCAACTCCGTTTTCCACCAAAAATTTAAATTTTTGCCACCTTTTTATTATTGCAAAAAAAATAAAAAAAAAATGAATGATATATAAGATATGAATAATAAGATTTGACACCTTGTTTTGATTTTCCTACAGGCGAGAGTAGAAATAAATGTTCCGACTTGACCGGCGCGTGTTGAGCCCTAGCTCGTCTCCCTTAACCAATATAATCAAAAGATTATCGGCTAAGCATCCGCGGATCTCATTACTTGGGATTTTAAATTTGCGGAGATCGAGGAATGATAGAGTTTATTTAGAAGTTTCGTGCTATACACGGATCTCAACCATGGGATTTAAAAAACCCACGAGAGGTACTTGTGGCCTCCTTGTTCCCACAAGCTTGCACACCAATAAAAATAGATCTTTAGGATTAATTAAGTGTATACGGTTTGGGCAATACTTAGTTTTTTCTCGTTCCCAACAAAATTTCTGCATATGGGAGTTTGGTACACATAGGGGTACTGGCAGTGTTACGGTGAAATAGACTATTGCATCTTGCCGGTTCGCAGCCGATGTTGTGATCTTATTAAAGACCGTAGGACTTGGAGTTTGGCATATGATTATGAATATCAATAATAATACTCCAAAGCCAAATAAAAAGGCAGAGGAATCCAAAGCTATAAAAAGCAGAGGATATAAATCCAAAAGTCATAATAAAGCTCTTGCATCTTGGCGGATCAAAACCGTTGTTGTAATTGAAATAAATGACTAAGGATCAAATATTATTAAAGTGATTATAGTTATGCAAAAATGCTAAGCTTCGACTCCGGGGGTTTCCCTAATAAAAAGCTTCCGTTTCGGGTATCAATCATGGTATGTCTCGGTCGTAAATAAAAAGGGAGCTCCTACAAATCGTGTTAAATCAGAGACCTTCATGTGGACCCGACTTTTGTATGCAGAGGTTTTCAAGGGAAAGTTTGGAAACTACTTAGCGTTCAAATTTTGTGCTCTTATCGGACTAACAAATATCAAAACGAGAAAAATATGAAGCAATTTATTTCTCACAAATTAAAATCTTGAGATACAAAACTTAGGACCTGGGAACAAGAGGTAATACACAAGTAACTTTTGTGGGCAGTGTTAGCATCTAACTTTTGAATAAACAATGATCTCGATTTTACGCTTAGTTTGGGAGCTTGTGAAAAATCAAGGATGATGATTTTTATCCGTATTGTCTCTTCTCTATGAGAAGTGTTTCTACTCGTTGACCCTGAAAATTATCAACAGATAAGAATTGATAATGAAAGTCAAAGCAATCCGTCACATATATAAATGAAAAATACAAAAAGAGTAGTAGTAGTTGTTATTCATGAAAATCGGAAAACGGAGCGTTTTTTAGAATAAATGATTTTACTATCTCTTTTGAACATCATTGCTACTTTACAACGTCAGTAAAGAGAGGTTTTGAAATTATTTATCTCTTAAGCGTGACGTGATGACATTGCGTGAGGACACGGCAATACCTTAGTCTGGGGGATTTTGATGAGTGCTTATTCACACATCCTTTTTAGACCCAAAATCAGACCAAAAACACCAAATACTAACCAAAAATGCCAAGAGAATGTGTGTTTTTGTATTTGTGTATGTGCAGGTACGGATATGTGAAAAATGGACAAAAACAAGCCAAAAACCGACAAAAACGAGCACGAGATTGGAAAAAGGTAAAAAGCCGAAGCCGAGGAAGAAATTTATCCAAGAAAAGCCCAAAATGACAAAAGTAATCCTTAGAGATTCAGAGAATAACAAAAGAGACTCTTAGTTGAAATATGAAGACCTTTACAATAATGGCCCTCCAAGTTTCAGCAAGTTGTCAACTTTGGTCATTTGAAGAACTTTGGAAGAAAAGTCAACTAAATTCCTCCAAGTTACAAGATCGTTACGTTTAGTATTAAGTTGTATTTGTAGCGTTTTAATATGTTTTAAGTAGTTTTTTCATGTTTTGTAAAGGTTTAGGGGCTAATCTTGCAACTATGTCAAAGATTATAGAAGCCCTAACCCCTAGCCTATAAATACCCCTTAAACACCAACTTTGAGAGTTTGGTTGTCGAGGGTTGGTCCTCATAGTAGTAGGAGTAGTGTAGTTTTATTTTTATGAAGTCATTTTTTATGCTACTTTCTCTCTCTAGCTTTATCTTTCTAAAAATTTTTAATTTTTAGTTGTTATAATCTTGTTTTTACTGGTGGGATTTAAAGTTTATGGTTAAACTAGGTTGTTTAGT
Source organism: Artemisia argyi (assembly GCA_030686995.1). Classification (NCBI taxonomy): domain Eukaryota; kingdom Viridiplantae; phylum Streptophyta; class Magnoliopsida; order Asterales; family Asteraceae; genus Artemisia; species Artemisia argyi. The sequence goes on along the minus strand of CM060683.1, from coordinate 92,416,313 downwards.
AATAAATTTGGTAGAAAAACATTAGTTTTAGGCTTTATTTTGGATCAAAATGGTATTTTCTTACGATTTTTCAAGTTAGATTGTTTAAAAATTTTTTTACCGAGTTTACTTTTATAAAAGAATATCGAGTTATATATTTGAAAAAAAGTTATCGAGTTATAAATTTGTAATTAGAGACTATTTTGCAAAAAAAACTTTTTTCGAGTTATGTTTCCAAAGAAAATATTTCGAGTTTGAGTTTAAAAAAAAAATGTTTCGAGGTTGGATTTTTCAAATTGTTACCGAGTTTAGTTTTTTGGTTAGGGACCTAAATGCAAAACAAAAAAAAAAAAAAAAAAACTTTCGAGTTTGGTTTTCAAATTGCAAAAAAAAGTTTCGAGTTTGGATATTTTTTTTATAGTTTACCGAGTTTGACCTTTTTATTTTTTTTATTTCTTTTATCGAGTTTTGACTTTACCAAGTTTCATTTCTTTTGGCGAGTTAGCCAAGATTATCGAGTTATATAATCGTTGCCTCATCGTTTATCGAGTGAGGTTCTCTTATGCTTAATATCTAAACGAAACTCTGCCGAATTTTTCTAAAAATTTATCAAGTTAGGATTTATTATATAACAAGTTAGTAGCTTTTATTTAGTAACGTCATCTAGTAAATATCTATAGTTTAATTATAATTAGTTTTTATTTCTTTTACTTATTTCTTTTTTAATTAGTCTTTATATCATTTTCATTTATTAAAATTAAAAAGCCAAAAATATAATTTTCCTTTTACGTTATTTTTCTTTTATATCTTATTATTTAGAAAAACTCAATTTGCAATCGTAGGACTAGTTTCGCTTTTATTTTTCTTTTAAAATTAGTCATATTAAGTTTTATTTACGCTTTCATTTCTATTTAATTTTTGAGAATGTTTGTTTTATTTGCTCATTTGTTTTGCATTATTTGCTTGTTTTCTTTATTTTAATTGCAATTTTATTCTCATTTGTAGTATAATCAAAAACCAAAATATTTCTTCTATCCTCATTCACTTTACAAGATTCACAAACCGAGCCGATAAGATCGAATTCAACCCTCGTTGGGAGAACGACCCGGGGAATTACTTTCACGAGTGATCCTTCGGTAAACTCTTTATTTACCCCATACAAACATACATCATTCCATCAATGGTCTAGGGGCTAATCTTGCAACTATGTCAAAGATTAGAGAAGCCTTAGTCCCTAGCCTATAAATACCCCTTAAACACCAACTTTGAGAGTTTGGTTGTTGAGGGTTGGTCCTCATAATAGTAGGAGTAGTGTAGTTTTATATTTATGAAGTCATTTTTTATGCTACTTTCTCTCTCTAGCTTTATCTTTCTAAAAATCTTTAATTTTTTGTTGTTATAATCTTGTTTTTATTGGTGGGATTTAAAGTTTATGGTTAAACTAGGTTGTTTAGTAATAAATTTGGTAGAAAAACATTAGTTTTAGGCTTTATTTTGGATCAAAATGGTATTTTCTTACGATTTTTCGAGTTAGATTGTTTAAATTTTTTTTTTACCGAGTTTACTTTTATAAAAGAATATCGAGTTATATATTTGAAAAAAAGTTATCGAGTTATAAATTTGTAATTAGGGACTATTTTGCAAAAAAAACTTTTTTCGAGTTATGTTTCCAAAGAAAATATTTCGAGTTTGAGTTTAAAAAAAAAAATGTTTCGAGGTTGGATTTTTCAAATTGTTACCGAGTTTAGTTTTTTGGTTAGGGACCTAAATGCAAAACAAAAAAAAAAAAACTTTCGAGTTTGGTTTTCTGCAAAAAAAAAGTTTCGAGTTTGGATATTTTTTTTATAGTTTACCGAGTTTGACCTTTTTATTTTTTTTATTTCTTTTATCGAGTTTTGATTTTACCAAGTTTCATTTCTTATGGCGAGTTAGACAAGATTATCGAGTTAGATAATCTATACCTCATCGTTTATCGAGTGAGGTTCTCTTATGCTTTATGCTTAGGCGAAACTCTGCCGAATTTTATTTTGGCTTATCTAGTTTGTTTCTTTTATCGAGTCTTTTTATTTTATCAAGTAACTTTATTTTATTAATATGAGTTTCGAGTAGTTTATTAGTGTTTGCTTGGTGGCACGAATTTGTGAGTTAAGTGTGGATTACTTAAAAGGGGTCGTGATTAATAATCGTTATGATTATTTAGACTTGTAGTTTTATTATTTGAAGGGCAAAAGCCGGAGAATAATCAAATTACAAATCTAGTAATTATTTTCTTTTTAAAGGATTATTTTCAAAATAAACCAACGTTGTGAGAAAATTGTCTTGTTTAAGGAAAATAATTCGTCGTCAATCCTTGACCCACACTTGATGAACTTATTCACGTCGCTTAGCAAACATATTGTTTTTAAAGTCTTTTCCCGTCTTAATTTCTTTTCGCATTTTAAATCTCTTATTGTTTTATTGTTTTTAATTGCTATTTCATTTACTTTAGAATAAAAACTCCAAAAATTCTCAATTATATTTTCCTATTCACTTCACAATCACGCGACACAAGCCGACTCAATCGCCGTCTTACCTTCGTTGGGACATAACGACCCGGGGAACATACTTTCACGAGTGTTTCTTCGGTAAAATACATATACTATACCAAAAAGATTAAAATCAGCATCCCAACGATCCATCTTTTGTGTTGACCCGGTTAGGGCAACCCAACGTTCCATCTTTTGTGTTGACCCGGTTAGGGCAAACAAACGAAATTATTAGTATATAACAACCAGACTCATACGGAAACATTATGAGTATATAACAACCAGACTCATACGGAAACTTTATGAGTATATAACAACCAGACTCATAAACATTATGAGTATATAACAACCAGACTCATACGGAAACATTATGAGTATATAACAACCAGACTCATACAGAAACTCGAGATAATAGAATTAGCATAATTCCAGACTCTAGTCCTCATAAGTAACCACACCTCTTCATCGACACCACTCCAACATATAACACACATAGAACTTCGGGACGAAGTTCCCCGTAAGGGGTAGAGACTGTAACAATTCGCAATTTCAGGTTAATTACTATTCCCGGGAAATTTCACTATTCACTTTTACTATTCATTTCCCGAAATTTTCCCGAAATTTGATTTTGTTTCTTGTCCTCGAGTGGTAAATCATTTTCATGGCAAATTAAAAGTTTGACACTCATCAGATCATTTTCGTGAAAGTTAATAAGGAATTACACGTTTTAGGGTAAAACGTCATTCAAAAATCCTACGCACAACGAAACTCGACCGCGTTAATTTTCCCCGCATCAGATAAATGTTTGATACACTCGTGATTAATTAGAGAATTGATCATGACTAAGAAAAATGTTACCAGATAGACCCTGGACCGTGAAAAACCAGAAATTTACGTTTTCAAGCACTTCTGCTTATCCGTAACCTTAGCCTATACCTGCACCGAGTTTCTAAGACGATTTGAGTTTTCAAATGTTTTCTTTGGAAAAGTCAACATATTTTCCCTCCTCCTTTGACCTAAAATCATTCCTTGATTTTATGAATCATTCATTGATTTTTAGGCTTCCGGTTTTAAGTCTAAAAGACTGTAAATACCAACCGACACTAGACTGAGCCCAGTCTAGACATTATAAGTCATTTTAAATCATTTTTATCCTATTAGAAAAGTTACATTTTACTTTTCTCAATTCTACGCAATATTCGTACGTTTTACGTATTTCGCGGTTTAGACCTGCGTTTCCAGTTTTAACAGGGTTTGAGCACCCCAATGGAACCTACCACTCATTTTATATTTTATTATAGAACATATTGACATGTTTAACCATACTTTCAAGTTCCACATTTTTACGACACCCGGTTTTTCGTTCTGAGGCTTAATCATTTACGGTTGGCTTTTCCCGGAGTCAAAACTCATCCAATACTTAGGATATTATCAAACAAAGCCCACCTCATCCTCCTAACTCTTCCAAACTGACTTGGGGGGGGGGGGGGAGTCACCCTTGGTGTGGCTTAATCTTATGCAAAGTAACCTTGGATGATTACAAGTGTTAAACTTGGTCTCCAAGTGTTGACTAGTCCTAAGTTGTAACCTCATCAAGCTCCCATAAAGCCTCCTTGCCCTCCTTGAACGTCCCATATCACACACACACCAACACCCTTTCATTTGCTAATCTTCTTCCAAGTTTTATCCAAGAATCAAGTGCTTAAACAACATAGAAACCCTAGTTAGGTTATCATTCATCAAACACTTCCAAACCCTAGAAACTTTGGTGATCTTTCTTGAGTTTGAATCCACTCAAGTCACCTCAACCTTCATCATCTCCCTTTCAAGAATACAAGTGTAGAAAGGTTGCTTGAAGAGAAGTAGGGTGAAGCTAAAGTCTATCAAAGTCCATTTCCTTACATGTTAACTTCCTTTCTTGATTGAAAGCCAAAAGTTGTAAGGAAACTATAGTGTATTTCTTGTTAAATATCATATTCATGCTATTTACATACCATTCATACTATATGTTGTCTTGTGATCATGTTCATGATGTATAAAAATGGGTAAAACAAGTATTGATACATATATGTAACCTATGTTATTCAAACAAGTAAACTAGTGACTTTCATGGAGAACGATGACCAAAATAGTATAACTATGATGTTGGAAACTTACTTACTGTTAAAGATGAGTTAAAAAGGAAACCATAGCAACTTGAACCACCTAAAACAAGTATACGAGTCAAAAGTTATGACCATTTGAAGTTACCAAACCTTTGCGGCAAAACTGCCTAAATAGCTTCTGTGACAGAACACTAAACACGCAAAAAGAGGCCTTTCTGGTCCGTTTCATGAAAAAGTTAAAGCACGAAAGTTGTCCGGAATCACGTTTTCTATAAAAATTCAGGAGCACGTCTCCAGAAAACCAATAACGAATGAGATTTTTCTCAGTTTCTTAACAGCTTTATACATACATAAGTCACTATATAAAGGTTATAGTTTATAAAGACCAAAGAGGTCTTATGACCTAGAATCAAGATCACAACCATGGCCAAAGCCAAGGTTGAGTCTCAATACCATGGAACAATGACCAAAGGTCATGGCAAGGCCATGACTAAATGACCACATAAACTTACTTGGGCGAAAACATGAACCAAAGAGTTGGCGATAACTTAAACAAACAATTTGGATCTACTCCATCAAACAACCATGAACTTTACAAGTAGTTGTCATACAAGGTTAAGAAACTCATTCTAATAACAATCTTCATCCAAAATTAAACTTTCCTAAGTTTATTCAAATATTGGATATGTAACTTTTCGGATCAAAACTTATATATATATATATATATATATATATATATATATATATATATATATATATATATATATATATATATATATATATATATATATATATATTATCAACTACTACAATAGTAGGGAGCCTCATGTGAGGAGTTCATTATGTAAGCCGTCGAGATGAGTTGTGGATTTACGAATTAAAGTGTCCTGGCTCCTCGAACGTTTACTAACATGACTTCTGAATTATGTCGGCCCGAACGGTAGTAAACGATATATAAACTATACATGTTTCATGAATCAGTTCTTTTCAAAGACTTACACTATACATCGTACCACATCATGGACTAAATGCAAGATACATATATAGGCAATACTTCATATCTTTTACTCCAATCCTAAGTCGCGATATTCTATTATAGATTGCTCTTAGAGACCTTCGAGATTCGACCATCATTCTCACTACTCACTACATCACTTAAGGTGAGTCATAGCCCCGTTTTTATACTTGTTTTATAAACTCTTTGGGGGAGATACATGCTCAACTACTTTTAAATTTCAATTTCGATTATTTGTTAACTATGTGTTGTATCCGAACTAAATGTTTATTTATGCTAAATAACATTATTGCCATACTTAGAGTTTCTATATCAAGAACCATTAAGCACTATGCGTAGTGATTACGAATACTATGATTAGATCTATGGGATTAATGCAACCATTAAGTCGACTCAGTTAGAGCAAGCAAACAAAACAAACAGGACTTGGTCCAAATTACGAGTAGCAGAAACACTACCTATATGTGATATTGTATTTAGTACAATAGTCATACACTCGAAAGTTTTAAGAACTACAATTAGTATTTATCTATACTTGTCACGATAATTTTACAAGATTTCCACAACTATTTCCACAAACTCTATGAACTCACCAACCTTTGTGTTGACACTTTAGCATGCATTTCAGGTTCATGATGATCAAGGATGACACGGAAGGGCACGGATGTTCAAAAGGGCTATAAATTTTATTATCATTCAAAAACTCGTTTAATGTAAATTATAAACATGGAACCATTTGGGACCTCATTTTGTAATCTCTGATATTTATATAATTTGAATGATAAATCTTTTAAAACGACTCAATTAGAGTTCGTTTTCTATTATTGTGACTATTGTGCCGTCGAGTAACACCTAGTTTAAATTCCGATGCGTTCATGAATTGGGGGTGTTACAAGATAATGCCCTAAAAGGCTTTCCATGGGCTTGGTCTTGGGCTTGGTTTCCTTTTACCTATAAAGGCTTATGAAACATAACTAATAACATATTAGCTTACCAAGACCAAGACCCATTGACTATTCTAATAACACAAACTATGACACATTACAACGTTACAACAAATGAGAATGACCATCACTTTTTAATATAATTTTAATGCTAACAATCTCCCCCTAAGGGGTGGTCATTCGAATAATGCTCCACGTGATTAGGTCTTCTTTGTACATTGTTGTTGACCATTGTGTGTCGTAGTAGAATAGTCAATGGTCTTTGTTCCTTCATGCTTTGTGATATTTGATGACTGACTTTTCATCGTTCTTTGTTCTTTTGTGATATGGAGCAATCTGCCTTTCGTCACTTCTGCGTCTGTGGTGGTTGTCTGCCATTCCAACATGCTCATACATCTTTGGACTTTGATATTCATATGCACGTAGTTCCCTTTATTTCATTTAGATCTTTAGTCTTTAAACTTTGTAGATTCTTCTTTTTGGCGTAGAATCTTTCTTTGAACGTTGTCTTGTATAGATCTTTGAGGGAGCTTTCTTTAACTTCCAGATGTATGTATGAGCATGCGGAATCTGTCGCCATGGAGGTGATATGTACCTGCAGATAAACAGTTAGCAATAATCAACCGGTACTTACAGGTTCGAATTAGAGATCGTCAACAGCATAGTGTGAAGACTCCTTCTAACCCTTACCAAGGCCGTTCCCATATCAGATACTCCCGAAGGAGCTTACGAGACCTACTAGGTAGCTCAATGACTGGGTGAGTCGTTGGGGATCACTCCACGACTGTAAAACGTTTGAAACCACCGCGAACACTAAGCGTAACTCATAAAGAATTACCGAATTGACCTGCTGTCAGGGCTGCTTTGACCCTGGCAGGAGTTTCCATTCAATCATTGAGAATCACAAAAGTGAATCCTCTCATAAATGTTCTGGCAAATTGCTAAGATCTGCGTAGGACTCTATAATTTACAGCTAGTGTCCATTGATGTAGAACACCAGTTGTAGAAATACTAAGTGTTCCTAAGAGATCTTTGATATATCTCATGGCTCTAGACTCGATAAGTGCATACTTAGGTTTCCTATACGGAGACTAGGGAGGGGTCTCCTGCTTCAATATCAACCATCTCTAAGAGATAAGTCGATAGATTACACCGGTTCCCCGTGAGAATGAAACAAGCTCTTTTAAGAGAACTTGAGTGGCTTAGAAGGTTTGGATCAGTGCGTCACTGGGTCCATGACGTCTTTATCTTCAATACCGGTGTCACCTTAGCAACAACCAGTAGCATACGAATTGAACCCGGTGTCTGCCCTAAGATTGAACATATGGAGGGCTATTTCTTTTCACCCTTTTTCATAACTTTTCTTTTTAATTCTTCAACACCTTCTTTCTCCTTTCTCATTTTCTCCTTTTTTTTCAATCATACCTAAGGACTTCTAATTCTAATCTATTGGATTTGTCCTTGGGTAGATCCCTCCGGCTCTGGCGGATCGTAGGACGGTTTTTCCTAACCTTAGTCACCTTATAACACCATGACTATCCTATAATTGCCATGAAACCATTTATTTGAAAATCTCTCAAAGTGTTTATGATAATAAAACACATTGTTGTTACCACTTTGATAGTTTTGCAACTTTTGAAGGACTCCCACTTCACATGTGCTCATGTAATTATTTAAGAAATTTGCACATGCGTGAGGAGTTTGTACTTTTTGAATTGATCCACTTTCACTGAACATGACCTATTCGAGACACGCTTACATCACTAGTTAGACTAGCTTGAAATTATTACCCGTCCTGGTCAAGTCCAAAGAAAGTCTCTCGATACGGTACATTCTACTCAGACAAGTCCTATTCGAGACACGCTTACATCACTAGTTAGACTAGCTTGAAATTATTACCCGTCCAGGACAAGTCTTTTCGATTACTGACATTATAAGCTTCATCAATTCATTGGTACTTACTGAGTCGAGCTCTTTCGAGATACAGTCACAAACTTCAAACATCTTTGATCACATTATAATCATGTCTTCTCCCCCTCAAAAATAGCATATCGTGATATTTTTTATATCAACTGATTAAGAGAAAGATTTTTGGAGAGAAAGACAGATTTGTTTTTGCATGAAATCGGAACATTTTAGTTTTTTGTACTCCCCCTTAATGATAGAAAATTTTAAAATCATTTAAGGGTTTTGAGGGAGTTATCTTGAGCACTTATTTTGAGAGATTTTGAGAAATCTTTTGAACAATCTTGAAAAAGTGCTCAAGAATTCTTTTTGAAAACGAGTTTTTGTTTGAAGTCTTTTTCGTTTGTTTAGACTCGAACTTTTTGAAAAATATTTCGTCCTTTAAAATACGAGTCCTTGATTAGAAATAATCAGAAATCATCATTCGGGTCCGGGTTTCGTACTGAAGTATACGAAAGCCACTGTGAAGAAATTTTTTAGAAACGACATATTTTAGAAAAAACATTAAAAAGAACTCTCGCTCAAGCATCTGTACATTTCCGTATCATTGTTGAATGGCATTTCTAGAAACGTACAGAATATCGATTATACAAGAGACATGTCGTGAGAAGAATATTTTTGGATTTTTTGATTTTATATTGTTTTTGTATTTTTTGAAATTTTATATTTTTGTATTTTGTTTTTCAAAAATATTTACAGCAAAGCGATTTTGAAAACATTTTTCAAGAAGATACGAGAAGACGTTCTAGCTCCTCAGGAGTTAGGCTTTGCATACCAATTCGTCGAACTAAATAGTCAAACCGTTCTTTTGGAAGGGCTTTAGTAAAAAGATCGGCGAGTTGGTAATCAGTCTTAACGAAAAATAATTCAACAGTACCCTCTTCCATGTGTTCTTTGATGAAATGGTAGCGGGCTTTGATATGCTTCATCTTAGAGTGTTGTACGGTATTGCACGAGATGGCTATGGCACTTTTTGAGTCACAATACAAAGGTATTCTGTCAAAAGTAAAGCCATAATCTGTGAGTTGTGTCCTCATCCAAAGAACTTGGGCACAACACGCAGATAGAGACACATACTCGGCTTCTGCGGTTGATAGCGCAGTACAATCCTGTTTCTTTGACGACCAGCTTACTAGCTTTTCACCCAAAAATTGTGCTCCACTAGATGTACTCTTTGCTTAGACTTGATCACCAGCATGGTCTGCATCTGAAAATGCTGTTAGATTAAACCCCGAATCTTTCGTATACCAAAGTCCCATGTTAATGGTGCTTCGTAGGTACCGAAAGATCCGTTTAACCTCTTTGAGGTGAAGTTCGGTAGGCTTTGCCTGAAACCGTGCTAACAAGTAAACAGCAAATTGAATATCAGGCCGGCTAGCAGTTAGGTACATGAGAGAACCAATCATGCTCCGATATTTCTTCGGATCGATGGGTTTCCCAAACAAATCAGCACCTATTTCTGGTGTAGTGACCATTGGTGTACCAACGAAATCACAGTTTTCCATTCCATGTTTTTTCAAAATCTCTATTGTATATTTAGCTTGATTGATAAAAATACCACGAGGGGATTGATGTATTTGTAAACCAAGAAAGAATTTTAGTTCCCCCATCATGGACATTTCAAATTTGCTTTTCATGAGATTTTCAAAATGTTTTGAATGATTCGGATTAGTGGACCCAAAAATAATGTCGTCCACGTAAATCTGAACAATCCAAATGTGATTTTTGAATTTTTTTGATAAACAAGGTGTCATTTCAAATTTGATTTTCATGAGATTTTCAAAATGTTTTGAATGATTCGGATTAGTGGACCCAAAAATAATGTCGTCCACATAAATCTGAACAATCAAAATGTCATTTTTGATTTTTTTGATAAACAAGGTGTCATCAACTGTTCCTTTGGTGAAATTGTTATTGAGTAAGAAAGATGATAGTTCGTCATACCACGCTCTTGGAGCTTGTTTTAAACCATAAATGGCTTTCTTAAGCTTGTAGACGTAGTCTGGATTTTCTTTGTCAACGAATCCTTCTGGCTGACTCACATACACTTCTTCTTTCAGAGTTCCATTCAAGAAAGCTGTCTTAATGTCCATCTGATAGACTGTGATGTTTTTGTGAGCTGCATAGGCTAAGAAAATCCGGACTGCTTCAAGTCTAGCTATAGGCGCGAATGATTCCTCGAAATCTATCCCTTCTTCTTGTGGATAACCTTTAGCCACGAGACGAGCTTTGTTGTGAATAACAGTCATTTCCTCATCCAGTTTGTTCTTCCATAACCACTTGAGATCAAGAACACGTATATCAAGTGGTCGTTCAACAAGTTCCCAACTATCATGTAACTGGTATTGAAGAATTTCGTCCTGCATTGCTTCAATCCAAGGGTTTTCTGCCATTGCTTCCCGAATGTTTTTTGGTTCTTTAAGACTGATTGAGCAAATGTAAATGCACAATTCGAGATCGGTGGCAAGTTGTCTCCTTGTCAGAACTGGCTTTGAAGGTTCACCAATAACATGTTCTATTGGATGATCTTTAGTCCATTTAAACGTAGAAGGGTACCTTTGGTTGAACGAATGTGTGTTAGATGGTTCTTGTAACCTTGAAGAAGATTCAGCAGAGTCTGTTGCAAATGGGTTTTCAAATGCTTTTTCTTCTTCTAACGCAACATCGTTTGAATTATTTGTTGGTTCTTCTTGAAAATTTGTAGTTTGATTTTGCTCATCAACTCTTGGTAAAACAGATTCAATAACTGGAGTTGCTTGAGTAGATGTTGATGATGTTGAGGTTGTTGGTGCTTCAGCTTCAACTATTGTAGATGCATCTTGTGATGGTGGTAGATGATTTTGAGCGGGTGCAGCGGAATGTAGTTGAGATGCATTTGTCGAAGGTCCACCATAATATTCATCAAACATTAACTCAAAGAAATTTTCCAGATCTTGTTCTGAAGGTTTTTCAGTGTTTGTTGACTGAGCTCCTTGAGGCACGAGTCCTGAACTGATGTGTCAATAAGTCTGCTGGTTTGGTGCGGGTCCTAATCTGTTTTGATTAGAAGCCATTGGATTAAGCGCGGGTTCTAGAGCGTATCTCTCAGAAGCCATTTATGAAATCTCGTCAAACTTCACATTCATCGTCTCCATTATCCTTTTTGTTCTTCTATTATACACCCTGAATGCCCTCGAGTTTTCTGAATATCCAATGAAGATTCCAATATCACCCTTAGCTTTCAACTTTCCTAGATCTTCTCTGTCATTCGTCGGATAGCACAAAGCGCCAAACACGTGAAGGTAAGAGATGTCAGGTTTACGGTTGTTCATTAGCTCATATGGTGTTTTATTGAATCTTGGATGTACTAGGGATCGGTTCTGAGTGAAACAAGCAGTGGCAACAGCATCAGCCCATAAGAATAGTGGTGCACAAGAAAAAATCAGCATTGTGCGAGCAGCTTCTACAAGAGTTCGATTTCTTCTTTCAACTACCCCATTCTGCTGTGGAGTTCTAACAACTGATGTTTGGTGTATGATTCCAACATCTTCAAAGTAGGTTGTTAACTCCTGATTAGTAAATTCTGTGCCTTTATCTGTTCTTACAATCCTTACTGGAGCTTGAAGTAGAACTTGGATACGCTTCAGAAAGGTGATGATGGTACCTGGTGCTTCGTCTTTTGACATCAGAAACTTTACCCATGTATATCTTGAATAATCATCAACAATAACAAGAATATACTTCTTTCCATTAATGCCTTCAACTCTCATTGGGCCACATAAGTCCATGTGCAACATATGTAACCTTGCTTCCGAACTAGGTACGGTTTTGGGTTTATATGATGCTCTTTTGCTTTTTCCTTGTTCGCATGATGGACATAGGTGTTCCTTGGTGTATTTGAACTTAAGAAGTCCGGTGACGATGTTGTCTTTGGCTAATTTGTTGATGGTGTCGAAATTTAGATGGGATAAACGTCTATGCCACAACCAAGACTTAGTTTCGGTTGCCCTTGTCACAAGACAAATTGGTGATGTAGAAGCCATTTGGTTGATGTCGATAGCATACAAATTTGTACCACGATTACCGGTTAAGAGATCATCACCAACCAAATTTCGAATAAAAACCGTGTTTCTCCTGAATGCAACTTCTAGATCTGCATCACAAAACTGCCCGACTGAAAACAAGTTGTGTCCCAACCCTTCGACGTAGTAAACTCGAGTGATCAAAAAATTCCCAAACCGAAGATCTCCATAACCCTGAATAGCTGCTACATGATCATTTCCAAAGCGTACAGTTCCCATGAATTTCCAGACGAAATTGATCAACAGCTTTAAATTTCCGGTCATGTGCTTGGAGCAACCTGAGTCGACGATCCAAAGACATATTTCGATAACCTGCCAATAATAGAAGAGTTTGTATTTGGAAACCGTTTTAAATTTGGTTCCATGGGGTTAGGAGTAAATTCCGAATCACACACATTAAAGGTTGCTACATGTTTATTTTGAACAACTTCTAATTTGCCATTCTGAAGAATGAACTCTCTACCCGTTGGTATCCACATACAAAACTTAAGGTAGTTCCTAGGCATTCGACTACTAGTGGTAGACCTAAAGCGTGCAACTAATCTTTCTATAGATCTAGATCTAGCACTAGTTTCCTTTGGAACATACTTTTGTTTAGGCGTAACATTCACATTCTTAGAAACACATTCATCATGAACATCATTAATTAAACATTTCTTGCATATTAAACGAACAAAGTCATTACATGCATTAGAACCAGTACTTTCGACATTACATTCAGATGAATCATGTTTCTTATTACAAAGCGATAAATTCCTAGGGTGTTCTTCTACTTCTTCAACTTTATTCTTGCTACTACTCGTAGAGGCAGACGAGACTCTATTGTTCCTTGTATTGCTCCTAGGCTTTAGTCTGCTACTCCTAGAGGTGCTTTCTAATCCTGTAGAAGGTAAGGCACACGCATTAGGATTTATATTGTTGTCCTTTTTAGCATCCCTAGACACTTTAGAATTATCCTTTTTGCACGCATTTGTCTTAGATGTGGAGGCAGACGCATTAGTGGGACCAATCCTAAAAAGGCCAGGTGCTATCACTTTAGGTGTTTCGACAACTGCTTTTCCTTTATCAACAATCTCATTCTTATCACTTTGCTTGGGCAAGGGTGTTGGAGTGACTGGTTTTGTAAAATCCTTTTGCACATCGACTTTTGGAGCAAACCTTGAAATTGACATTTTTTGTTTTGTAACCATGTTTGAAACATTTGGTTTATCCGAAGTCGATGGTTTTGCAAACTTAGTTTCCTCACCCTTCCCTTTTTGACTTTCAAGCTGAGTCCTCAAAAGATCATTTTGCTCTTTCATGTTCTTGAAGGCACGCTCATACGACAATTTGTCATACTTGCATTCTTCGCTTTTTTGATCAAGTTGTTTGAAATATGACACATTTTCTTTTTCAAGTTTAATAAGAGCATTTTCATATTTTGAAACAATTGCGGAGGTCTCAGCTCTCAGTCTTTCATCGTCTTGAACAGAATATGTTTGTAAAATGATGGACATAATATCAGTGGTCATAACAACTTCGAAGAGAGAATCATTTAACCTTTCCAAAACATTCATGTTTTCACGATTTTCATTAGCTTCGTTTACCAGGGATTTGTGGTCCTTGACAAAGTCGGCCGTTTCTTTTAAGAAAGCGTTTTCAAAGTGGATTACCCTCGCACTGATGTTATTCAGTGGGATAGTAATTTCGTTTTCAAACACCTTTTTCTGTTCGATATGAAAACTAGAATGCCAGTTGTTAATATTGATAGTCATTTTAGATTCAACAATATTTTGAAGTTCTTGAATTCTCTTTTTAACATCATCGAGAATGTCTCTAGCCTCACTTGTATTAAAAGTGTTGTTAGAAGACATTTGTTCTATTTTTGAAAGAGATTTGGAAACAACCGTCTTTTTAGAAAAGAATTTTGCGAATGGTCGTTTTATGGAAAACACAGATGGTTCTGTTTCTGAAACAAAACTAATTCCCGAAAGTTTGTTCAATTTGTTGTAATCAATGGGTTTCAAATCCTTTTGTTTCATTTTATGAATGCTCTCTTTGACAAGTTCCATCGTTTCCACATAATCCCGAACGACGGGAGGATCATGTTTGGTATAAATCACATTGCCATTATACAAAACATTCTGTTCTTGCTGAGCTTTCTTGAGATTACAAGGAGTTTTGTTACCAAGAGCCATTTTATGTTTCGTGTGGTAAATCAGATTAGTTTGATTTGAAATCATTTTCATTGTTTGACTTGACTGACCCGACTTAACCACTAACTCTTCTAAGTGAGCAATCATGTGTTCTGACTCTACGATTTCTTCTAAAAGTTTGTCTTCTTTCTTTGCAAAGTCCTTTTTCAACTCATCCCTTTCTTTTTCAAGATTGGTATAAGCTGTTTTTTGTTTAGAAAGTTGGTTTTGTAGCTCAGAAATTTCCGCGTTTAGGGATTTTATCTTTTTGAATGAGTTAACATCCAGTGTATCAAACTTGATTTGCAAAAGTTTTTCCCTTGAAACGGAATTTTGATAACCAGTTTCTAATTCTGACAATCTTTTGTTATGAAATTCAAAAGCTTTAACGTTTTCCTTGTAACTCTCAAGCTCATTGGTCAATTTAACATTCGCGGCCTTAACATCGCGATTGACCTTTCGCACATTCTCAATTTCAATACGACAATTATTCAATAATGATTCAAATAAAGCACGTGTTTCCTCATCATTCTCAGCATGCTGTGAAACGAAGCCTCCATTATGATTCACATCTGGAGTTGTTGAAGGAGTATTGCTACTACTTGGCGTGTCCAGGTATGTATCATAAGTGGGTGCTAGCTTCTCAGAATGCTGTTCCTCATGAGGAGACATATCAAATATATCATTATTGTGACATGTGTTGAAGTTTGATACCTCAGAGACTGCATTGATGTCATAAACCGGAGGTGTGTCAGAATCTGTGTCATACTTTGCCTCCTGAAGATTTGCCATAAAAATGCAGTTTGCATCAATATCCTCTCTGTCTTCCATGTCATCCATAAGAGCCATAAAATCATTCTCCTCTGCGTTCAACTGAAACCCTTCCTCATTCTTTTGTGCCAATAGCAGTGCTTTCTACAAGTACACTGTGTCTTTTTTGTTCGACTTAGTAGGACAGTTCCTTGCCATATGACCTACACCCTGACAGTTGAAACACTTAATCGGATTACCCTGATTCATATTTCCAACAACTGGAGCTGCAACATTCCTATTCTGATTACCCATTTCCTGATTACCAACATTCCGACCCCTCTGATTTCCAACAAACTGACCATGCTGATTCCCTGCATACTGCCCTGCATTCTGCATATTCTGATTACCCATGTGAAATCCAGTAGCATATCCTTGCTGATTCCCATAAACTCCAACCATTTGGCCTCCATTGCCCATATTGAAACTCGGCTGAGCAATCTGCTTGTTGCGAGTGTTCGATGAAATCCGTTGGTTGTTGTTTGTTGGTGTAGAATAGCGTCCTTGGAATGCCTTTGACACAAAAGCAAACGCTTGGGGTCAATGCTGCAGAAGCTTCATAATTGTCTGTGAATTCCGGTTCTTGGAATTGTTGGTATTGCTGTTGTGGAAAATCATGTTGTAGTTGTTGTGGGTAGAACTGTTGTTGGTAGACCGGTGTTGGTTGTTGAACGTATGATGGTTGCAAGTAGTTGTGAGTGGAAGATGATGATGATTGTTGTGTGTTCACTGGTAGCGGTGTTGGTGTAGTAGCAATTAATGCGAGAGGATCATGATTCTTTGCCAATCTTCTTTCCTTACTTCATTAGCCTCAGCTTGGTTTTGCTTCAAAAAGTCATAGAGTTGATCATAATTCACCTTATGTAAATCCTTTGTTTGATTGACAATTGTAACATAACGACCCCATTCTTCTGGAAGGTTATTGATGAATTTGATGTTTGTTGTAATTGTTCGAGGTATCAACTTGTTTCTGATTAACTCATTCATCAAAGTGCAAAACCTTGTGTAGTAAGATTTAATCTGTTCACCTTTAGTGGATGTAAAGTTCTCCCATTCAGTAAGAAGTTTGTTCTCAACGTCTTGTTGTCCAATCTCTGTTCCATGACATATCCTTCTAACACGTTCCCACATAGCATAAGCAGTTTCACAGCTGTCGACAGCAGCAAAGATCTCCCGTGGTAATCCAAGTTGGATTAAATGCATTGCCATATCATCAGCGGCGAGTTGCTTCCTGTCTGCATCTGTGTAGTCTGCTTCTGTTTGTTCACGCACAAATGGTTGAGTAGGAGGTGTTGTATTTGGATTACCTTCGATTTGAACTTGTCTTGGCTGAAATGGACCTTTTTAAATGGATTGGATCATTAATTTACCATCAGGCTTTGTTTTGATGTAACGAAGCATGCGGCTTGTCCATGGGAGATATCCACCTTTCTCAAGCATTGGAGGTCGGTTTTCCGCACCGGCTGCATGAATATCTTGCTGAGTAGCCATTGATGAAGTGTAGATTGATAAAGTTGATTCTTAGATCGTTCCAACGAAATAGGAGTAGTGATTAGTGTAAGTTGATGCAAGTTTTTATGGTGAAAATTTTGATCTGAAACCTTAAAACCTCAATAACTTCCGTTCGGAGTGGATTTGGGCCTCGAAGCTTGGTCTCACGGTCGTTTTGACAGCTGATTCGTCGAAAACGGAGTTACGGTTCAAAAGTTATGGCCGTTTGAAGTTTGGTTGTCAAAAGTCAAGAACTTACGCGAAAACCTTAATCTTACGCGTAAACCTTGAATAATCTTACGCGTAAGATGTTATACGTAACCTTTAAGTTATGCGTAAGATCTAAAGTTATGCGTAAACAATATTGTTTATGCGTAAACTTTGATGTTACGCGTAAACTTAGAGTTTAAGCGTAAGAATGTTACGCGTAAGGTTTTTTCAACCAAATTGATCTCTCAAACTTATCCAAGCTTGAAAAATATCCCGTGTCGAAGTATTCCACAAACTTATCCAAGTCAGGGAAGTACTGAGTAATCTCTGATCGTTGTAGAAAACTTATGCGTAGGATCTTTTGCGTAGAAAAACTTATGCGTAGGATCTTAAGCGTAGGATCTCAATCTTATGCGTAGACTTCCAACCTTTTGCGTAGAAAATCAATTTTATGCGTAGGAAATCAATCTTATGTGTAAGAAGAGGGTTTTGACTAAACTTAAGCGTAGGAAAGGGGTTTTGACTTAATCTTATGCGTAAACAGTACTGTAGACAGCTAAGAAATCGTACTATACACCCAACTTACGCGTAAGATGACCAGAAAACGTGAAAAATCCGATTTTGTCAACCAAAAATACTTTTTCCACTTGTTTCTTTTGATCAAATCTATCCCAAAACACTTAGAATCACTAAAACTTCAATAAAAACAACAACTTTAACACCAAAACTTGTAAAAATCAAAACTTTTTGAAGAAAAAGTACACAAATGAATGAAAAGTGTAACTTTTTAACAAAAAAACTTGATAAAAACACTCCTAAATCATTTTTTGGCTCTGATACCACTTGTAGGACCTTAGATATATCAACTTTAATAACGATATAGCATGTAAATGAAGTAAAGATGGTGACTTTGTATGAATATGTATGGCGTTAGATTGAAAGAAAGAATAAGAGATGAAGAGAACTTTATTAAAAAGAGGCACATACAAAACACACACAAGCACACACCTCAAATGAGCTTTGAGGTGTTTATATAGTTCATGAGATAATGCCCTAAAAGGCTTTCCATGGGCTTGATCTTGGGCTTGGTTTCCTTTTACCTATAAAAGCTTATGAAACATAACTAATAACATATTAGCTTACCAAGACCAAGGCCCATTGACTATTCTAATAACACAAACTACGACACATTACAACGTTACAATAAATGAGAATGACCATCACTTTTTAATATAATTTTAATGCTAACAGTGACTCATGTGTGTTTCTACATGGTTTCCTATATAACTATGTGTGTGTGGTTTTTCATCAAGTTTGCAAGTAAACTATAAACTCCTATTTATCGGCAAACTTACAAAGGGGTTTTCCAAAACCATGTTCCAAAACTAACAAAGACAAACCATGTTCTAAAACCATGTTCCAAGTATCTTTCACAATGTCACATCAAGTTACTTCTAGTAAAACACACAATAGATAAATCCAAAATGTGTAAGAGGTCTTATGGAAAGTCAAACACTCAACCTTTCCATAATGCACATGATGTGATGTATATATATTTCTATTTAAAGATTAAGATATATATGAAAGTAAACTTGTATATATTACCTAAGTAATGTTGTTATAGTAAGTTAATGAGTTACTAAAATTTTCTGATTCCTAATGTCATCACAGTTTTATCATTTGTAAAACTTACTAATATTACTTTAACACCTAAAGTGGCACTTATTCTATTTGACACCTAAAGTGCACTTTGACACCTAAAATACTTAAAGACCCTAAAAGTATTTTAGTCATTCTAAATGGTTGGTCAAGGGGTTTGATCATAATGCTACATAACAAACATGTACGAACCTGTGTTGTAGCATACGATGACTCAAGACGTTGAGAGGTATTGAATGTTTGTTGAGACAAAGTATGATTACAAGTAACTTTTACATTTAACGTTATGTATCAAGTTATACGTTTGTCATCAATCAAAACAAACGAGACTGTATAGATTAAATATCGCAATATTTGCACTAACAATTTTCACACTAACATCTTTGAAAGAACACATCTCCTTGCAAGGGAAGAATCACACGAACTTAATCCACTCTTGTGATTGTGTCGAGGGTCTTCTTCCTCATACCATTTCTATTACAATCGAGTCTCTAGGTTAGGTTAGGGCTAGGTTGAACAAACACTTATTCAATCATTCTATTGTTTGTAAGGGAAGTCTTGTGTTTTTGTGACCAAGCCTAGATCTTTGGGGATCTAGTTGGGGTTTGATACTTCCGGGTGGAAGTTTTGGTTGTGGTCTTGGTGACCAAGTGTAAGTCGAATCACGAGATTCTTTAGGGTGGTTTTCGAGGGCGAAATACCGTGGGAGTAACTCCTTCTTTGTGAGCATCAATATTGGTGAATATTGGTGGAGTTAATTGTAACGGTTTGTAGTCCACCGAAAGGATTATACTAGTGAATAGTATCGGGGTCGCGGATTCGCAACTGGACGTACGGATGGTATAAACCCCCCATCCCGAACCAGTATATATCGTTGTGTTCTTACTTGCTTTATATACTTTGGTTGTATTAGTGGTTGTTGGATTATTGTACAACCACTTGGTGTTCTCTTTGGCTTAATTAAAGTTTTTAAACATCTAAAAAGCCGAAGAAACGTATTCACCACCCCCTCTACGGTTCTACACTAACTTGTGCCCTGAGGGCACAAATTAAGCACACCAAAAGGACAGAGGGACTCACGAAAAAGTACAAAAAAATACTCAGGGTCACTAAGTACTTTTTGCATTTTTTAGTGTGCTTAACTTGTGCCCCCAGAACACAAGTTATAAAAACCTTACAAACAATTACTTATCATATTATTCTAAAAATTACATGATTAGCAGATGGCTTTGGTGATTCGCACAGCTATTTAACTCTTAAAATTATTCTGAATCTAATCATACACAAAAGGTTTACTAATATTAAATTTTGTTGGTACCCTTTGGAAGAGCCGTCTATATTGAGTCAATGGAAATGGAATCAATAATTCCACCACGAGGTTCCAAAAGGAGATAAGTCAATATGAGCCTGCCTTAACAACCCGACCCCACACACATGAAATGTTTTTTAAAACTAAAATGAGGACCAATATTCCTTCCATGAACATTCATATCCACTTTGACATAATACCCTTTTTGCATTCATATAACGTTCAAGATAACAAAATCTTGATAATTTATTTTAACAGTTTATAATTTATGAACATGGGTTTTAATTACAACAGACCAAGAATACTTTATCTAGTCTGGTTTTTCTTTTCATTATTCAATTTTGGTGTGTTTTCTCAGTCAAATAACAGCACAATCAGACATGGAGAAATGATACGAGATGGGGATATCATTGTTTCGGAGAACCAGATTTTTGCGCTCGGGTTTTTCAGTCCCACAAGTTCGAGTTCAAGATACGTTGGAATATGGTATAACCGATTACCTGGTCAAACAGTTGTATGGGTAGCAAATAGAGATGCTCCTATTTCAGGAAATTCTGGTGTTTTAGGAGTTCAAAATAATGGTAGTTTGAGTCTTTCTGATGGAAATGGTACGTTATACTGGTGGACAGAAGCTTTTCCGGCGGCTGGTAATCTTACCGCCATGCTAGCTAACACTGGAAACTTCATTCTCGCAACTATTGAGAATACTGGAGACGATCAAAATGCGTTGTGGCAAAGTTGTGAGAATCCAACTGATACTTATTTACCAAACTTGAGAGTTTATATGAATTCTTCAGATAGTATTCCATTTGTTTCATGGAGAAGTCCAACTGACCCATCAAGAGGGAACTACTCTGTGGGCGTTGATCCTCGTGGTGGACCTCAGCTCGTCTCATTTGATCAGTCAGGCCGTCGGATATGGAGATCAGGGCAATGGGATCAGCAGAGATTTACAGGAATGCCACAGATGAATTCTGTATTTCTCTCTCGTTTTACACTGGTTCCAGCTGATGGAGGAGGCATGTACTTTATCTTCACTAATCCAAGTACATCAATTATGCGGTTCATGGTACTATGGAATGGTACAGTAGCTCAATTGACTTGGGACGAAGGACGATCAGAGTGGGTTGCACCATTTGCACTTCCCTCTACTCAATGCGAACAATATAACAGGTGCGGTAGTAATGGAATCTGCAACGAGGGGGATTCTACCACTTTGTGTTCTTGTATGCAAGGATTCATACCTGACTCCAATAATCAGTGTGTTAGAAGAACTCCTTTAGAATGTGGAACAAACACTAGCTCAAATGATGGATTCCTTGTAATAAATGGAGTAAAATTGCCTGATTTCGCCGGTACTTTTAATGAAAACCAAGTGCAATGCGAAGATCGATGCTCCAGAAATTGTTCATGCAACGCATATGCCCACGTCAATGGAATCGGGTGTTTGATCTGGGGTGGTGATCTGATGGATATAGAGCAATTTGAGGAAGGCGGAGAAACACTTTTTATTCGTCTCGCAAGTTCAGAATTAGGTATATTTGATATTGCCATTTTCTTATACATATTCCATTCCATCCACTTCCAACTCCCATTCTATTGAAATCTATACTTATTTGTAAAAAAAAAATTCCCTAGGTGGTAACAAAGCATCCAAGACTGCAGTTATAGCGGCATCAGTAACTGGAACGATTGTTTTGGGTGTAATTATATGGCTAATCTGGAGATACAGGCAAAAAATAAAAAGTAAGTTTCATAAAATCTTAGCCTTAATACAGCAGTCTGCAATATCTATGAAATACAATGAATAAAGGCTGCTCTTCTGTTTGAAATGATCCATCAATATATGGTATTCGTTTGAGTTGGAATAGAACTTTTTATTATGAGAGCGCCCATAGCTACTGATTTATAATAGTCTATTATGCTATATTCCTTTCACTTAATTGTCTTTTTATTTACAATCCGTTATTTACTACGATGAACAGAAATCTCAATTCTGTGGGGACAAAAGGAAACTGTTTCACCACTCTTTCCAGAGTCTAATAGCCTAGACATTTCGGCGGGTGACACAAGACCAAATGATCTTACAGCTGACGGAAAACAATTTGAAGGGACATTATACAGTCTAGCATTGTTAGAGTCGGCAACAGATGGCTTTGCTAATAAAAATAAGCTAGGCCAGGGAGGTTTTGGGCCCGTACACAAGGTGAGTCCTGCAAATTTTCATTACAAGACATGGTCAGTTTTAGATCCTCAAATGATAAAGCAGAGGTCTTAAGCTGAGACATTTTTCATAGACAGGCCATAAATATAAATCTAGTATTTCTTGACATATGCATATATAGAGGATAATTTAGACTAATCGTGCCCTCCGATATATGTTTCTCTCAGGGAATCC
This sequence comes from Artemisia argyi, assembly GCA_030686995.1. NCBI lineage: Eukaryota > Viridiplantae > Streptophyta > Magnoliopsida > Asterales > Asteraceae > Artemisia > Artemisia argyi. The sequence continues at coordinate 92,393,668 of CM060683.1, read as the reverse complement.
TGCCTGGGGGCCAAGAAATTGCCGTGAAGAGGCTGTCAAAATCGTCTGGACAAGGGATGGTGGAATTCAAGAACGAGATGATTCTGATTTCGAAGTTACAACACAGAAATCTGGTAAGATTGCTTGGATATTGCATTGAAGCAGAAGAAAATATGCTAGTTTATGAGTACATGCCAAACAAAAGCCTCGACACATTTCTTTTTGGTATGTCCTTTCCAACTTTTTTTTATATCATGTGAGGCTACATCGGTACAGGACCATTAATTTAGTGTTCTTTTTGCATTTCGTAACAACAGATGCCAAAAACAATGTGCATCTAGATTGGAATACAAGGTTTCTTATTATTGAAGGGATTGCTAGAGGTTTACTTTACCTTCATCGAGATTCAAGGCTTCGCATAATTCATCGTGATTTGAAAGCTAGCAACATTTTGCTTGACGCAGAGATGACCCCTAAAATTTCAGATTTTGGCATGGCTAGAATATTTGGGGGGAACCAAAATGAGGCAAATACTATCCGAGTCGTAGGCACTTAGTAAGTTGAAAAACCGTGTTGGTATCTTTCATAATTGTCTCCGTTATTAAAATTACTAAGTTCATGGACAATGAACACGTAGTACCTTTACACTATTTCTTGCTCACAGAAAATAATTTTTCCGTGCAGTGGTTACATGTCTCCAGAGTATGCAATGGAAGGTTTCTTTTCAGTGAAATCTGATGTCTACAGCTTTGGAGTTTTGCTATTGGAAATTATTAGTGGCAAAAGAAACACAAGTTTTCATTCACAAAATTCCAGTAACCTAGTTCGGCATGTAAGTAATAATATTTATGTCATAGTAACCAAAACTCAAGAATCAAGCAAGACGATTGCACACATGCACATACTATTAATTAATCTTCTATGAGATCCTATTGAATGTTCTCATTCTTTCAAGAACTCTGAAAGTTTGAAACTTTTTGCAGGCATGGAATCTATGGAAGGAGGGTACACCAGAAGAACTTATTGATCCATCAATTCTAGAATCATGTAATCAGAAAGAAGCACTGCGATGCATCCATGTAGGAATGTTGTGTGTACAGTTTTCAGCCGTACATAGACCAACTATGTCATCGGTGGTGTACATGTTGGAGAGTGAAAGCACAAGTCTTCCTTTACCAACACAGGTTGGTGATACATCACTAAACTCTGGTGAAATGGACTTCATCATGGAAGGTCGAGAAATCACGGTTTCTTCAAATGATGTTACAGTTACAGAAGTGATTGGGAGGTAATAATCGAAGCGACTAGTACAATTTATAGCATGAATCATATGATTTGTTTGCTTGACAGTTTTTTTATGTATAAAGAAGTGTATAATTTAGTTATAAATGGTTGCATATTCATGTTTATCACCCGAAATATAAATACATTTTTAATATCTTAGTTATTTACTAATTTCACAACCAAAAGAAGGGTGGAAAATTGACTTATATATATTTGCAAACTCATCGATTGAAATGTGTCGTTTACTTCTATAATATCTAAGAGCAATGTTTCACTATAAAGAAAACAATTATGTAGCAACAAAACTAAAAGTGAATGGTATTGCCCTTGACTAAATTATTGATATCAAAACGTTATACGGTGATTAAGCTGATTGTAAAACTAGATAAGCAAGCTAACGGCAAAGGCCTTTACAATGATAATCAACCAACTAATTGAAACACCCAATTTTTTTCTTTAAAATGTAGCCTACGCCGTAGAGACCAAAGTGTCTTTACGGCGTAGAGACTACGAACGGCACTTTTCACTTTTTATAAAACTAAACTTATTCGATATTTCAAATATGTAAAACTTGAATACTACTTCAGTTACTATAACATGAAGTAATGAATGTTCAATTTCATAAATTCCTTTCAAAACACGCGCGGAAACCATATTACACAAAATATGAGTGTTAACCCAAACACTCTTTTTGACCCATTTACATACTTTGTACACGATATTTTCATTCACCTTCAATTATATAAAATTATTTACTTAAAACATTTGATATAACCAAAACAACATTTCTTTAGAAAAACACATGGGGTTTTAACTTGTCTAGCACGGTTCCCAAAACTTACTCGTTTTCTACAAGAAACCCGAGGAGTATTAATTACTTCAACTTCTAGACATCCAATACTCCTTATCTTTACCTTCGCAAACTTGAAAACATAAAAAACATTTAACAACTAAAATGTAAGCTTTCACTTAGTAAGTAAATGACATTAATTTAGCATACATAATTATCAATCTACCTTCCATTGCTTTAAAAACCAAAACCATTTCATTTGACTTTATAAAACACATTAAAAACTATACTAATCTTTCTACCACAACTAATAATTCCTACAACACATATTTCATCTCGTTCTCCCCTTTACCTACCACACCGGGTACTACACATTATCCCAAGGATACTTGCACTTATTCCGAAAGGTATTATCTCTTACCTTGAAGGATCCTATCTTTTACCCCAAAGGGTGCATTCCACTACCCCCAAAGGGTACTATTCCACTTAAAACATTCATAACCTCATTAATTAACCATCTCCACACTTCAACATATTAACTCGACACAACTCGAGCACGTTCAATTTTATTAAACTTGATAAAATGCATTGAAAACTATATTAATGGTTCTACCACCAGTAATGACTCCTTTACCACATATGTCATCTCCTTCTCATCTTTACCTACCACATCGGGTACTACACTTTATCCCAAAGATACTTGCACGTATCTTGAAGGATATTATCCCTTAATACTCGCGTGATAACTGTTATTGTAAGAAAACTCGACTAGTGGCAAGTGTTTGTCCCATCCACTTCCAAAGCCAATAATACAATCCCGAAGCATGTATTTCAAAGTATGGATGGTTCTTTCACTATGACCATCTGTCTTGTGGTGGTAGGCGGTACTCCTATCTGACTGTGTGCCTAATGTTCTCTGAAGCTTCCTCCAAAAGTTTGATGTGAATCTGATGTTTCGGTCTAATATAATAGAGATCGATACGCCGTGCCTGGAGACAACCTCCTTAATATAGAGTTTAGCTAGTTGGTTCATGTCGTAAGTTTCTCTGATCGGGATAAAGTGAGCAGATTTGGTGAGACGGTAGACTATTACCCAAATAGCGTCATAACCGTTAGGTGTCTTGGGTAACTTAGTAACAAAATCAATCGTGATTCGCTCCCACTTCCATACGGAAATCTCTGGTTGCTGTAGTAGACCAGATGGCTTTTGGTGTTCAGCTTTAACTTTAGCATACGTGAGACATTTGTTGACATATGTGGCGATGTCAGCGTTCATGTTCGGCCACCAATAAAGCTTTTTAAGATCTTAATACATCTTATCGGAACCTAGGTGAACGGAATACTTTGACTTGTGAGATTAAAGCATGATTAACTCTCGCAAACCGCCATAGCGTGGTAACCAACTTCTATGTGAAGAATCGTTTAGACTCAACTAGGATATATAATAACAAAGATAAACAAATTGCACAGCGGAATAATCAAAACACTTTGTTATTAACAAGGTTTTACAAATACACACTACAATTATATTCGATCGAACGTGTTAACTAACTATAACAAGGATCAATAATACTGATCTTGCAGTGTTGATCCGATCCCAAGTGGTGGAATCCTAACACATGACTGAAACACACACAAAACCTAATACCCTATGTCTCTTTATATAATAGATACATTAGGGTTACAAAGGACTATAATGTAAAATCTTCTTTGCCTTCTAAGTCCATCATGTTTGCTTCATTCTTCATATATTGTTTTGTATTTATCAGCTCTATAGAAATCCCAACAATCTTCCCGTAGTTGATAATTACAAAACATTCTTCTTTGATCTTCCAGGAATGAAACAATCTTCCCCTTAAGCTCAACTCGTGAACTTATCAAACATGTACCACCAAGGATCTACAAGTTGCAAAACTTCTATGTACTTATTCCCCTTTTTGTCATTATCCACTAGGGAACACTAAGTAGATGCAACTTTGATTTTGACAACCACAAACCACTATCATACTTCCAATCCAGTCTTCCAATGTCTCAAATTACCCTCCATGAAGAACACCAAAAAGCTTACTAAAAATGAATTCAAGACAGTTGAAACTTAAACTAGCAGTAGTAATAATGACTAGCAGTAGTAAAAACATTCCCCGCTACGAAAGAGTCATTAAGCACCGCTACGATCTAAGATTTATTCTATGAAACTCGGCCTGTCAGAACTTAGGTTCCCCCTAACTTCTTAAGCACTTCCTTTTGGTAGGTGATTCTTTGGTCCATTCTCACACAAGATAATCGCAGTCCTATGGTCAATTATTATCATTACACATAACCTATTGTGCTAGGGTCTTACAGTCAATTCTCCTAGGTCCTAGATACTACCAAACCTCCAAGGGTGTCCGCGAATAAACAAAGAAAGCATACATATGAAGCGTATAAGAAACGAGAAAACTACATCAAGGCAATAACAATTTCATAATTAGGCTAACACCAAAGGTATTTAGCCGCTCATATTCATAAATGTAGGAAATTCAATTTCTAGTTTGATAATGAATGTCATTAAATTAAATACATAAATATAATAAAAGTAATAATAAAACTTATGTATAGATTGGCGTGGATTCTCCCTTGGAATTAACTTGTATGCTGCTGAATATCGTCCTCCTTGATGCCCTAAAACGTCCTCTGGTTGTTGTGTGTGGAAAAGATATGTAAAATTGCGGAATTAGGGCTTGTATTTATAGCTTCGACTATGTTACGGCGTAACCATTAGGGTTAGTTATGACGTAACCTTCAAATCTAGGACGATCTTATCCTCAGTGATAATATTACGACGTAACTTAGAGATAATTTACTGTAGGACCTTAGATATCAACTCTATCACGTATATAATAAGCAAAGATGGTGGTACAAGAGTATATATGTATGTTGTTTTCTAGAGAGAGAAAGTAGAAAGATGAAGTGAGAATTTCATATATAAAACACACATTACACACTCAAGCATACCTCTCAAATGAGGTCTCTTGTGCTTTACATACTTTGACACATTTCACATGGGTGGGTTTTCCATGGGCTTTTGTAATGGACTTTGGATTACATTATATAATAAGGCTTAATCATTACTAACTTAAACTAGCATATTCCAAATTCCATGAGCCCAATTAACTTAAACTATTATCACGTCTACGACACATTACAAAGTTCCTAACTATAGAATGACCATCACTTTTCTTTAATGCTAACAATCTCCCCCTAAGGGGTAGTCATTCAAAAGATGCACCATGTGATTAGGTCTTTTGTCTTCATGGTCTTTAACTTTGTGTGTCGTCATAGAATAGTCTTAATTTTTGGTTCCTTCATGCTTTGTGATCTTTGATTAATGACTTTTGATCGTTCTTGCATTTGATCAACATCTTTACTCTGTTTTCTTTACGTCTTTCCCTAACATGCTCATACATTGTTTGACTTTGAATCTTTTTAAAGCTCTCATTTCTTTGACTTTGATCTTTGTCTCTTTGCTTTGTAGATCCTTTGACTTTGACATAAAAACGTTCTGAACTTTGCTTTTCTTTGATCTTTGAAGAGAGATTTTTTTGAGCTTTTCTTGGTATGTATATGTGGATCTTTGAGTTTGAGTTGATGAATTATGATGGTAGCGGTCTTTCTCCAAGGAGCATTCATCGGTAGTTGCATCATAAATGTTAGTAATAATCTCCAATCGATTATCGTGGACTTTTCATAAAGATTAGACCACTATGATTGTTTTACTGATGAATGTCTTGATTCCATTCACCTTGGTCGGGCGCATCAGCCATCTGAATCCCATTACGGACATTTATCTATACTTTGGAAAGAATCCAAGTATAGACCCACATCTTCAAGATTCGATTTCGTGAAAAGAATCTCCTTAGCGGGATTTCCAGCACATACAGGCTCAAACTTCGAGAGAATTAATAGCATAGTGTGAAAACCCTCTCTAATCCTTACAAGGTTGTTCCTGAATTGGATACCCTCAAGAAGGCTTACAACAGGTATACCGAAGTATACCCACAATTTCAGGTGAGCCACTGAAGTATACCGAAGTATCACTTCATGACTGTAGACCGTTTGGAACAAATAACCACCATAATATGTAAGGCAAGATCCGAAGATCCCATAAAGTTACCACCATAATATGTAAGGCAAGATCCGAAGATCCCATAAAGACTCTTATACAACTTGTGTCCTTTTTGGCAAACATAAGTGTATGCATAGGAAACTGTATCCTAAGAGATCTTTTGATGAATCTCATAGCTCTAGTCTCGATTACGTGCATTTTTAGTTTTAGTCGTCGAATGCATGGAGCAGAGGGTCTCCTTTTCAATATCAACACATCTCGGAGTGAGAGGTTGATAGATTATGCAAGGTTCTCCGTTAGAAATGCAACAAGTACCTTGTAAGAGATACCTGAGTGGCTAGAAGGTTAAGTGTAGTGTGTCACTGGGTCCATGATGTCTTGTCTTCAATACCGGTGTCACCTTAGTAACAACTAGTAGCATATGAATTGAACCCGGGTTCTGCCCTAAGTTGAACATTTGGAGGGCAATTTCTTTTCACCCTTTCATTAACTTTTCTTTTTAGTTCTTCAACCCCTTCTTTCTCCTTTCTCATTTATTCATTTTTTCAATCATACCTAAGGACTTCTAATTCTAATCTATTGGAATTGTCCTTGGGTAGATCCCTCCGGATCTGGCGGATCATTGGACATAAACCTAACCATAGTCACCTTATTACTCCATGATTATCCTAGATTCATTGATCACATGCCATAAAACCTTTTGTAAAATCTCTCAAAGTGTTTATGATTATAAAACACATTTTTGTTAACACTTCGAGAGTTTTGCATTTTCTGAAATACTCCCCCTTCACATGTGCTCATACGTTTTTAAGATAAATTTGCACATGTTGGGTAGAATTTGCACTTTTTGAATTGATCGATTTTCAGTAAACAAGACCGATTCGAGACACGTTTACATCACTAGTTGGACTAGCTTGAAATTTTTACCCGTCCTGGTCAAGTTCAAAGAAAGCTTCTCGAAATGGTACACTCTACTTGGACAAAGTCCTTTCGATTACTGACATTTAAGCTTCGTCAATTCGTTGGTTATATCTGAATTGAGCTCTTTTGAGATTCAACTACGATCTTTAACATTTTGATCACATTTTAATCACGTCTTCTCCCCTTCAAAAATAGCATATCGTGATATTTTTTATATCAACTGATTAATAGAAAAGCTTTTGGAAGATAGACGGATTTATTATGCATGAAATCAGAAAATTTTGATTTTTATTTTTATACTCCCCCTTACAGAAAGCAAATTTCAACCGGAATTTTTTAAATCAGTTAAGGGTTTGGAGGGAGTTATCTTTGTGAAAATCGAGTTATGTACTGAGATGTACACAAGTATTTTTTGGGAAAACGAGTTTGTGTTTTGAAATCTTTTCGTTTATTTATACTCGAACTTTTGAAAAGAATTTGGTCTTTGAAAATACAAGTCCTGATTTGAAATAATCAGAAGTCATTTTTTATGCCCGGGTTTCTTACTGAAGTATACGAAAGCCATTATTTTGAAGAACGAGTCCTTAGATGAAATACTAAGAAGTCATTGTGTAAGAAAATTTGAGAAACGACATGTTTTAGAAAACATTTAAGTGAACTCTCGCCCAAGCATCTGTACATATCCGTATCATTGTTGAATGATATTTCTAGAAACATACAGAATATCGATTATACGAGAGACATGTCGTGAGAAGAATATTTTTTGATTTTTTTGATTTTATATTGTTTTTGTATTTTTGAAAATTTTCTATTTTGTATTTTATTTTTGATGGTTTTTCAAATTTTGTATTTTGTTTTTGTTTTATAAGAGAAATGGAAAATCAAAAATAGAAGATTGAAAGAATGATTTTGAAGAATTTACAGAATTGGAACCCTCTGAAGAATTGGGTTCTGAGATAGTTGAATCACCTGCAACCAAGACGAAGAGGTTTCATAAATAACAGTATTAGAAGTACATGAATCATCACTCTGAGGGTGTTGACTATCAACGGTTGTAATGGTTTCTACTTCCTTATCCTGATGATTTTCACTATTATTTGTCTTGGTGCAACTATCAAAAATCTTTCTTGTGGGAATCCATCTAAGACCAACTGTTTTAAAAACTTTTCCCGTGGGAATTCACCTAAGGTACGATCTAGACGTAGTTTTCTTATCAGATGCAGCGGAAGTCTCAGTCTTTGAAAAACTACATCATGTAGATATCCACCTATGAGGTTTCTTATCTTTTTTCTTGTTGTCAACGGGTTTGTTTCTTTTTGGTGTCTTAGTGGATTGTGCCTTGGCATTTGAATTTCCATTTCTTGAGAAATTGTGCAACACATGCATCGTGATTAGCTAAAAAGACACATTTTTGACATGTAGGACAGACAAATTCAACATTTTTGTTTAAAACAGTAACCTTAACTTTGTCACTACCTATGTTGCAAAAATCGTGAGTCGGTAGTGAGGCGGTTGAAGGCCTTGTAGTGATTAATAACCGATTATAAGGACGATTACCTTGTAATCGCCGATTACAAGGCCGATTACCTTGTAAAAATCAACAAGGTGAAAGGCCGTGCACCTTGTAATCGCCGATTACAAGGCTGAGTTGACCGATTTTTGCAACATTGGACTCACTACAGTCATTTGGAAATTGTTTCTTGTTCGAAGAGGAATTAGAATTCTTAGTGTTGCATTCTATTTTCATAGCATTTTATTTTGCGCAACTACTCTTAGATGCAAGCCAATCCCTAGTCTTTTGTTGAGTGTTTCTATGTAATGGTTTACTACTACTAGCATTGCCTTGTAATCTTGTAGGATTCATCACCCTAGGTTTAGGACCTAAAATTTCGTCTTTTCGAATCTTTGCCTTTTTCCTAGCTTCTTCTAGATAGTGATTGTGGACCATGTCGTTAGAACCAACATATTCTTTAACAATTTTTGTGGTTACATTCAGTGTACTCTTCCTAGCAGGGCCAGATGTAAGCACATTTATGTTTATTTCAACTACTTTTGCATTTTCAACAATCTTTTCAATTTCTTTTTTCTTGGGCAAGGGTTGTGGAGTGACTGGTTTTATCAAATCCTTTTTCTCATCGAATTTTGGAGCAAAGCAGGAAATTGACATTTTTGGTTTTTCAACCGTTTTAGAAGTATTTGGTTTGTCCGAAGTCGATAGTTTTGCAAAATTAGTATCCATACCCTTCCCTTTTTTAACTTTCCAGCTGAGCCCTCAAAAGATCATTTTGCTCTTTCATATCCTTGTAGGCATACGACTGTTTGTCATACTTGCATTCCTCGGTTTTTCAATCAAGTTGTTTAAAATATGACAAGTTTTCTTTTTCAAGTTTTGCAAGAGCATTTTCATATTTTGAAACAATTGCAGAGGTCTCAGCTCGCAGTCCTTCATCGTCATCAACAGAATATGTTTGTAAAATGATGGACATAATATCAGTAGGCATAACTGCTTCAAAGAGAGAGTCATTTAGGTTTTCCAAAACTTTGATATTTTCAAGATTTTTATTAGCTTCCTTCACTAGGGATTTGTGGTCCTTGACGAAGTTGGCTGTTTCTTTCAAAAATGCTTGTTCAAAGTGAATTACTCTCGCATTGATGTTATTTAGAGGAGTAGTAATTTCTGTTTCAAACACCTTTTTCATTTCTGCATGAAAGCTGGAATGCCAGTTGTTAACAATGATAGTGGTTTTAGACTAACAATCCCTTGAAGTTGCTCAATTCGCGTTTTAACATCATCTAAAAATCTTCTAGCATCACTTATGTTAAAAGGATTGTTTGACGACATTTGTTCCACGTTTAAAAGAGCTTTAGAGACAACTTTTTGTTTTGCAAACAAATTTGTAACAACTGTTTTTTTGGAAAAATTTGGTGTTTGTTTTTGTTGGACAAAAGTGACTCCAGAGAGTTTGTTAAGTTTATCATAATCAATTGGTTGTAACTCTGAGTTCTTTTGTTTCATTTTAATTTGACTCTCTTCGGCAAGTTGTATCGTTTCCTCATAATCACGAACAGCAGAAGGATCATGTTTAGCATATATCACATTTTCATTGTACAAAACATTATGTTCTTTCTGAGCTTTCTTGAGAGTATAAGGATTTTCACAACCGATGGCCATTTTCTTCATTGTATGTAAAAACGGATTTGGATCTTTAATAAGCATATGAATGGTTTGACTTGAATGACCCGTTTCCACAAGCAAATCTTCCTACTTTTTGATTGTTTCTTGTTTCTCAATGATTTCATCAAGAAGATCATTTTCTCGTTTTGAAAAATCTGCTTTCAACAGTTTCTTTTCTTTTTCAATCAGAACAAGTTGATTTTTGTTTATAGAGTTGGTTTTTCAAATCTGAAATTCTCGCGTTTAAGGATTTTATTTTCATGTGTGAATTAACATCAATTGTGTCAAACTTGATTTGCAATTGATTTTCCCTTGAAATGTAATTTTGATAACCAGTTTCTAATTCTGACTGTCATTTTTTTATGAAACTTGATAACGCTCTTATTATACATATTTATCCCATCGATTATATATTAAAACTATTATATATTATATAGAATATTATGTTATTTGCATAGAATTGGTACTAATCTGGTTGCAGTACTGAACGAGAGAAGGAAGTTAGAAATATTACTTGAAGGACGATAAAGTAACAACTACAATAAAGTGAAGGACTTGGAATGAAAATACAAAACGTAAAAGGTCCAAGTACGCCGGACTTCTTAGTCTGTACGGCGTACTTGCTTGGCGGGTAAAGAAGATTGAATTTAAACGAAGTACGACATACTTTATCTGAAGTGCGGCGCACTTAGCTTGACAGTTACAAATACATAGTATTGATTACATTTATTGTGAGGCCGATCACTTGTCCTCATTTACTGAACTCTGGAGTTAACTAGGTCAAAATAACTCTATAAAAAGGAGAGAACGAGACAGAGAAAAGGGGGCAACAACTAGAAGTGAGTAGGGAAAGTATACAAAGTGATATTGGTGAACTCATACCAAGTTCACCATATCTAGGTCGAGTTTGTGATCCTATTACTGTGACACAGGGTAGGAAAGCTAGGCAGATTGAGTTTTCTTCCTTGGAAACCATTTGTTCTTCGATTGTAATCACTTTGGTACAATTCTATATTTATACGAATTATATTCTGAAGTTTATGAAATTCATGTTGAATGATATGTGTTTTGTTACTACAATAATGGAGTAGTCGTTATTATGTTTATTTGGGTGAAATAGTTATATGGTTGTTTGCAATGTAATGTACGCTTGCTATTGATACTATGCTTAAGTTTAATTGATGAGATTATGCTTGGAACATTATTGAATGTTTGATGTATCTCTATGGTAGAAGTAGGTCGAAAGGGTCTATCATTTTGGTATTATTTCAAGGTGTTTGTCTATGGCAACTTGGTGTTAACCTTGTAGGAATTGGTCGACAAAACATTTATCAACCCATCCATGATCTTGTTTAATGCCTTATCTCATGTCTAACGAACTTGATGAGGAAATTGGCTTATGTATACTTCTGTTATGAACCATTCTTAATGCATTTGATATATTGAGAATCATAGGTCGAAAGGGTTTCTTAATATTTTGGATAGTTATAGGTACGAGTGTTAACCATGCATCTCTTGCTTATATATCTTGTTCATGATTGCTTGATCATCATTCACATGCTACTTCCATGTTTCCTAGCCTAAATAAACATAACTTTTAATCATATAAAACAATCAAATCTAAATTTCTAGTCTTTGGATAAGTGACAATCTTGAGACTTTACTTTCAAACAATTGCTAACTTGGATTTGCACAATCGCTTGGGACGACCTGGTCTTATCTAAAACCTTTACTATAAACGGGGGTTATACTTTACCCGTGTGTTTTATATACTAAGGAAATTAGTGAAATTAGTATTATAAATTTAAAGCTATTGAAACACATCAAAGTTTTTGGCGCCGTTGCCAGGGATTGATAAAAATCAAGTTAGATAAGTGTTTAGAAACTTTTTACAAACATTACAGTGCAGTTTATTGACAAACTGAATAAAAATTTGCTTACTGAGACTGAGAGTACGCCGGACTTAACAGTTTGTGCGCCGTACTTTCTGGAAAATTCAAAACTACGCCGGTTTAACTTACAAAACCGCCGTACTTTCTGGAAAATTTACAATGTTTACTGAGACAAAAACAACCCAAAACAAAAAACTTTTTAATGTTTAGATTCAAGGCTGAGAACATGAGAATTGCTTTTTATGTGCTTTTGGTATTTGGATTGATGCATTTGTTAATATGTTATGACTCATCGAAAATACAAAAAGATTTGCTTATTTGGTTAATTAGAAATTTTCTTGTTTTTGCTTGTTTATGCATAATAATTATCTGGATAATATGTTTGGTTAAAATTCTGGGATATTCTGAAAACTATAAAAAAATTTCAAACTAAAAACAAGGGAAGTACGCCGCACTTGTTTTCAAGTACGTCGGTCTTTCCTGGGAATTTTCGAAACAAAACTAAAATTAAAGGAAAAGTATGCCGCACTTGTTTTCAAGTACGCCGCACTTTTATGACAAAAAGTTCACAGAGGACTGTTATCTTGTTTGTTTTGATTAAACCGATCCATCTATTGATTTCTGAATGTTTACTGATGTTATTGGAGTGCAAAATATCAATAAGTTTTGATTGTACTAACATACTAATGGTTTATTTGATGTTGTGTTGTCAAATGTTAGAAATAGACCCAAATTCGAGTATTGGACGTATTTGTCTTGAAAAGGGAAATTCTCTTACTGAGAATAACCTTGTGGAAAGTGAAGGTAATTGGGATGGAGACAGCACTTGGGACACAGCAGATAGTGGAAAACGAAATGAGGTGAAGGCTTACACTTTCTTTAGAATGGAAAAAGAAGATGGCACATGGGATAGGTACTTGACACCTTGTTATGTGGAAGGAGTGAATGCTTTTGATGGGGTTACTGATTTAGACTGTGATAAGAACTTTGTTTCTCAAGAAGTGGTGATTGAAAAAAAATGGAAGTACATTAAGTTAGCCAATGGGGACAAAAAGCTTGATAAGAAGTTGTTGGTTAATTTGAAAGGTGAAATATATGTGGTTGAATTCTATGTGAATCCGGAAGAGGATGATGTTGAACCTACTGTGATACTTGGTAGGGATTTTCTTAGGCAAGCCAAAGCCATTGTGAACCTACAACTTGGCCTAATAACACTTTAGCCTGAACCACCTGTGTATGATTCGGAGGATGAAGAGCTAGATGCTTTGCTAGCTAATTTTTCAGTTGAAGAACTACCACCACTACCACAAAACCTCAATGATTTCCCAAACTATGTATGCAATATGGGAAAAAGCTCTAGAAACAAAAACAAACCACAAAAGACCTACAAAATGACCTATGATGATGAAGGGCCATCACTAACCATAAACCATGCTAAAACACAAGAAGAATTGACTAAGGAAGAGTTTGAAAAAGATGTGCTGGAAAGGGTGATATTACTCAATGAAAAAAGACCCATCATTGAAACCTTGAAAAACCTTGACAAACACAAAATGATGCTTGATAGTGTGCTAATAGATAGGCTTAAACTCGATGATGAGGTAACTAATGAGGAGGAGCATGAATTGGCTAAGGAAGTGGTGAAAGAACATAAGGTTGTGAAAGAAGGAGGAGATCCAGGGTGTTTTATTCTACCTATTCGTTTGGAAGGAAAACTTACTTACAATGCTTTAGTGGACACCGGATCAAACATAAACATGATGCCATATCGTATCTACAAGCTTTTGGAAAGAGGAAAAGCAAGTCCTAAAATTGACAAGGTAAAATTGCTAGACCATTCTAGTGCGGAAGCTATGGGACGTTTGCTCAATGTTCTTTGCCAAGTTGGAACTAACACCATTCTTACAAATTTCTTACTCTTTGATGTACCCATTGATAAAGATGTACCCTTGCTTGTTGGGAGAAGTTTCATGTATACTCTTGGAACTATAATGGACATGAGGCATAGTAGGATAAGTGTATTTGGGGGGTATTTTAAGATTGTTCCTATGAAAAAGAAGGAGGAAGAAAGTGATAGTGATGAGGAGGATGATGAGTATTCACCAAAAAGAGATGAGAATGGAAATCCATTCTATGGACCTGATTATCCTAGTTATATGGAATGTGAAGATGCTTTGGATCGCGCTCTTGGTGAGCAAGACAACTTGAACCCATTCCGTGATGTATGTGTTTGGAAGAAGTTGGTAGGATTTCTTGGAGCACTACCCGTTTCTTCGACTAACAATGACTGGACACCTAACTACTCAGGAGGAAATACAAAGGTTAAAGGGGATAGAAAGTGGCATGTTAATGTGAAGATTGTGGATCCATTTGGAAATACATTTGAAAGAGGTTATGAAACTAAGAAAACTGGAAGGAAAGTGTCAGGAGAATACAAGCTGAGTGATGTCATGTCACCCGGTTATTTCAGAGCTTGAAAAACATGGATGATGGATAGGAGTAGCAACATACGCTCCTAAGTTTGTTTTACTTTGTTTTATTTTATCTTCTATGTTATTTTTCATCATTTTGAATAAGACGTACCAAAACATTGTAATCCTGGAAAGTTAAGGATTGTTTTGATGATGAATGAATATAATGAAGTTTGATTATATGTGGATTGAGCATTTTTACATATTCATATTAGTTAAAATTGTTAACTGTTGGAAAATTTGCAGAAAGTACGCCGTACTTGGAAGATAGTACGCCGCACTTCTGAGCGGGCTTATATATATAACTGGTAAAATATTTTCATTTCACACCAACATTTCACACACATAAAAAGGAGAAACTGCTACACCTTTGATCATAAAATTTCCAAAACAAACTTTGAAAGGCAAATTCAATCCACATTGTCATGTCTTCAGTATGTTTATCCATTTTTATTTATTTTTCTTGCAATTTTATTTTTTTCTTATTTTTAGATTAATGATTTGTATGCTAGTACTAAGTTTTATATCCTGATAATTATCTTGAATAGGAGATGGTTAGAACCTTTAAGATTGTTTGGTTATATGGATTAAGATTTTGCGTGAGATTAAAATCGAATTAGGGTTAGGGTTGTTAGCCTTGATCACTATTTTTGCGAAGATAGAAATTTGAATATGCTTATTTAATCTAGGAGAGATTAAAAAGGAATGATTAAAAAAGATTTTGGATGTAACGAGTTAAGAGTTATGGAAATTATACCTAAATGCTTAAACCTAAGATAAGAACTGCTTATTTTTAGGGGTTTCTGAAAAACAGTGAAGAAAAACTATATCATGAGTGTAAAAAAACTTAATTTTGTTGGGAGATGCTTTAGAATCAAATATTTCGCGCCAATAATGCTATGTGCGCCGGTTTTCAGATCTGAACCGCCGTACTTACCTTTTAAACTGGATAGTACGTCGTACTTATAGTCAAGTACGTCGCACTTTTTCCCTGAATTTGAAACAGAGAGATTGCAGATGAGGATTTAAGAGAGAATTGAACCATGATATTGCACTAACACCTAATAATCTTATGTGTTTATGGATTATTTACAGGTAAGAACTAGAGGAGCTATTGAGAGAGAAAAGAATAAAAGAGAGACTAAATATCATCCAAATCTGAGATGGAATGGAGCTACAAGAGAGGATAAGAGGGAGTTTAATGATAAATTGATGAAGATAGTTGACAAGGATATTGATATTCCCAGGATCATGGACTGGAGAGTCATGAGAAGCCTGGGCTGTGAGAAAGACCTTGAGAATATGGTGTTTATTAGAGTGGTATTCCCTGATGAAGTTTTGGATTCATTTATATGGAAGAGGGCCGTGGAGATCAAAGAATCTGTGTTCAAGGAGTGGTGCTTAGAATTTTTCAGTTCCTTGAAATTTAAAATTGAAATGAGTGATAATGAGATTTTAACTGAATAAATAATGAAATTTAGGCTTGGTGGAAAAGGATATTCTGTTACATTGTGGGAGTTTGGAAGAATGCTTGGAATATACTCTGATGAGGAGCTGAGTGATAATAAGTTTAGGAGTTTGATCATGAGAAGAGAAAGAGTGATGAAGGAATTTGATGGAGATGAGTACTGGAAGGAAATTAGTGGAGAAGATGTTAGGATTTATGGAAAGAAAAGAGTGTGGAAAATTAAGAGCTCATTGTTACAAATTATTCACAAAATCTTGGTCAAGTCTATTTTTCACAGGAGTCATTATGAGCAATATGTTCTTGATGATGATTTATGGATTCTTCATGCATTTGACAAGAAACACCCTTTATCCCATCTAAATGTAGTCGGGTTGATAGCTCAGCACCTGAGGAATGTAGCTGTGATACCTGGGGGAACAAGAATATGCTGTGGGCATTTGGTCACCAGGATGGCAAGGAGCTTGGGTTTGTTGAATGAGGAAGATATGGGAAAGTTGGAAAGAAAGGTGAATGCATGAGCTGTAAGAATCAAGAGCTTGGATTACTTGAGGAACAAGGAGACGGGGAAACTGATGGAAGACATCACCACTAAGCAGCAACAGGAAGCAGCAACAACAACAACACCAGCAGGATGTACGCCGCACATGGAAGGAAGTGCAACGCACTTGGAAGACTGATCAGCAGTCTGGTTGTTTTAAAAAACAATTTCAAACAATTTATTCGTATGGTCTGTAACTGATGCCTCTGTTGGCATTTTAAAACAATTTGTGTTGGGATATTTGGAACATGATAAGTATGGGGGGAAGCTAAAACAAAAACAATATATATATATATATATATATATATATATATATATATATATATATATATATATATATATATATATATATATATATATATATATATATATATATATAAGCATAACTAGTATTTTAACAATAATAATTATCTAATCTTTTTGAATTATATTTGCTTTCTTGTTTTGTTTGTTTATGGAATGTGCAGGTACGAATTAAGTATGAAGGCTTCAGTTTGCTTCGTACAATTTTGCTGAATTCGTCATATAGTAAAGTTACTCATTCCCATTTCTCTATTTTATTTATATTCTGTCACATTGAGGACAATGTTCATAATAAGTATGGGGGGGGGGGGGGGGGGGGGTTGAGATAAATGAGAATGATTTAAAGAAAAACAAGATTTTTAAAAAAATGTGCACCGGTTTTTGAACTTAGTACGCCACACTTACTATATAAATTTTGAGAAAATAATCAAGCTAAGTCATCTTAAGCTAATTCGACTCGGAATTGATAACGTGCTAGCATATTCATAACCATTACCACTTAAATGTGAGGAATTTTCAGCCTTAAGCCCTATTATTGGCTTGTTTCTTTGTTTATGAGTGTGCCGATGTTTTATTTATTTTAGAACTTGTGCTTAAAATCTTTACGAGACCGTTGTGAGATCACATTCGTGTGATATAAGTAATTTTAAATGATAAAGAGGCAAAAATAGGATTTACACCAAATGGCAATCAAAATAAATATATTAGTAATCATATCGATTATCTAATTTCCAAATAAAACCTTTTGTAGCACTTATCTTTAGTGCTAGATACCACTAGAACAACATTCTGGGCCAATCTATTCGTTTCTTACATCCACTATAAAAAGAAAAAAATATATGTACACTTGAGCCTTTCTAAACCTATGAACCTTGTTGGAAGTCCAAAGAAAAAGAAAAGAAATAATTGCGTATTATGTTATCTTGAATGAAATGCGAAGGTTGCAAACTTCTACTTTTGATTGAAGTGGTATGTTTATCGTAAGTATGGGGGGAAAAAACCATATATTTCCCAAGAAAAAAAAGAGAACAAAAAAATATATGTACGAGGAAGAATAAAATGTTGGTGAAATATGTGCCAAATAGAGATCGTTATTACAAGAAAATGGACTTTCAACTTATTATTATTTTCTTTTAGAAACAATTTCACTACATAATCCCATGTCTAATCCATACCCATATTATTACCCTTAGCCGAACATTATAACCCAAATAAAAGACCTCTTTTGATAAATTTACTTGGTGCTTACGTCATATCGGAGAAGTTTAGTTTTTTGTACAAGCCTATGGTAATTTATTTAACATGTCTGAGCAACTGAGTGTGATTCTTTTATACCCGATATATGAGTGTGAGTGAATTATACTTTCCACTTTCGTGAGATGTTTAGTCGCGTTAGCTTGGCTTATGATTTCTTGATAAGATGAAAAAATTATTTTTAAGGATTGTTTGAGGGCAAGCAATAGTTAAGTATGGGGGATTTGATAACGCTCTTATTATACATATTTATCCCATTGATTATATATTAAAACTATTATATATTATATAGAATATTATGTTATTTGCATAGAATTGGTACTAATCTGGTTGCAGGACTGAACGAGAGAAGGAAGTTAGAAATATTACTTGAAGGACGATAAAGTAACAACTACAATAAAGTGAAGGACTTGGAATGAAAATACAAAACGTAAAAGGTCCAAGTACGCCGGACTTCATAGTCTGTGCGGCGTACTTGCTTGGTGGGTAAACAAGATTGAATTTAAACGAAGTACGGAGTACTTTATCTGAAGTGCGGCGCACTTAGCTTGACAGTTACAAATACAGAGTATTGATTACATTTATTGTGAGGCCGATCACTTGTCCTCATTTACTGAACTCTGGAGTTAACTAGGTCAAAATAACTCTATAAAAAGGAGAGAACGAGACAAAGAAAAGGGGGCAACAACATCGCGATTGACTTTTTTCAGTTTCCCAATTTCAATGCTACAATTATTCAATAATGATTCAAAGAAAGCACGGGTTTACTCATCATTAGCACCATTCTGTGTAACTTGAACTCCATTAGGATCCATGTAACACCCCCAACTCAGATATGGCAGCTAACATAGCTGGGGGTATTACGCAAAAGGAAACCAAGCACATTTATAGCTAACGACCACAACACGGGACGTTTATAAATGTTTCAAAACCCATCATTCGAATTACAAACCGTTTAGAGTTCAAAGACTCTTTATCAAAAGCAGCGGAAAAAGTAAATAGAGTTTGCAGCGGAAAATAAACAAAGTTTAGCAGCGGAAGTAATAAAACACACAAAAGGTTTTACGAATGACGTGAAAATAAAGATAGTAAAATGGTTAAGCTGCCTTGACAGAAATGCCTCTTCAGCCCTAGCCACTCCACCAAGCTCCAAAGCTAATTCTTATTATTATCAGTAGTACCTGAAACACATGCTTAAAAAGTCAACACAAAGGTTGAGTGCAATCCATAGGTTTAAAATAATAAAGTTGAGCACAAGGTTTTAATCAGGTGATATAAGCAACATATGCAAATACCGGGTAATCAAGGTAACAATCAATATATAGAGGCATCCCAGTGCATATAATATTTTTGATGATGCTAAGCTCATGACACGCAAAACGTTAACCAAATAATCATAAGTCGACAATAACCGCGGAATTTCATAATATAATAAGTGCCCCCAAGGCCGGGTACTTGCCAATTACCCAGCAAAATCGAATATAGTACACCACAAATTGCCTATCCAGCAAAAGGAGTGGGAGGGTCAATTCCTATAGGCCTATATCCCTATATTCGCGCTCACTCGCAAGTGATTAATGGTTCATGATCGGAGGGTCTTGCAAGGCAAGATAAGCTACTTAGCACATCGGTCAGGAAAACATACCAATCAGGAAAAGCATACCAAAAATACTTGTGCTCAGAAAACATTTAAAAGCATGTATCTCACCCCAAGGGTTTATAAACATTTAAAATATAAAAGCGGGGCTATGAATCACACCTTAATAGCAGCAGGAAACGAGAATAATAACCAGCAAATAATATATCACTTCAAATATTCCTCAACACAACCTAATCAATATAAAGGGGCATAACTCAGCAACGATACTCGAATATCTCAATAAACAATGCTTGAACAAAAGACTTTAATAACAATGGCGTTTGAAAGAAAAAGGGTTTTAAAAGTCTCGTGCGGAAGACAAGAAAGTTAGAAAACGAATATGTCGGCGAAAACGAACGAAAACTCAAGAAAGACGAAAGAATACCTCGAAGAAAGTCGTCGAAAAGAAATGAAAATGAAAGACACACCCAAATAGATAACAACACGCTAATAACAAGTCTCGGTTTGACCCATTTTCCCAAAATAACGTAGAAATGAAAGAGTTTTGATATAGATAGTATTTGTTAAAATAGTTTAAAGTTTATAAAGAATTTTACGAAATTTCGGCATGACCTGCCCGTTTATACAACATTTCCCGAGTCAACGACTCTTTAGTTAAATACTTATTAATGTCAAGCCACCTATTTATTACTAACGTCACAACATATAATATATATTTGGACACATTATTCCCGTAAATATTAGTTGTTTAGATTATCGACCATTTCGTAGTTTTCGTACCAAAGGGTCCATAAGGTCCAAATAACCAATACCGTAAATCCAATATGTCCAAATCTTGTCCATCACAATATAACATCACCATAATAATACGGATCCAAGTCCGATATCCAAATCCACTTAACTATATCAATTGTATTTTAGGTTTCATAGTTTTATTATTCTCATTTATTATTTTACCGTTCTAAACTAATAACATAATCCCGAGACTTAGTAACCAAATCCCGAAACAATCACAACAATAACAACACTCAACACAATCGAACATGAGTCTAAACTCAACACCAAAACCAAATCCGAATCTAATCCGAGCCCTACCCCTTCTCGGCTCAATCCAAAACGCATCCAAATCCCATCTAAACGCTACCAAATCCCTATCCAAACAACCAAAATCTTTTATATAATAAAATAAAACCCCTATCGGGAATTTTCTATTTCAAAAAAATGCATTCATACCTTATTTAGTAATAATTTTATTTAAAAAAAAGATTATTTTCTTATTAGGTAACATTTTATATTTATCCATAACACAAGTAGAAGATAAATACAAAAAATATAGATAATATGCAATTAATAATAGGATTAAAATTTTTAAATAATTATCTTTAATAATAAAAAACTATAATTAAAAATCATAAATCAAACAAAACAAAGATTAAATTATTTGATTTTTAATAAATAAAAATATATGATTCAAAAAATTTTAAAAAAACTCGCGCATGCGCGGGCATTATAACTAGTAACAACAACAATATCAACAATATCATCCCCACCACCACCCTAAGCCTCGGTGGTGGTGGTGGTCGGCTGTCGAGCACCCAACAAACCAAACGGACCCTCAAAACTATCATCAAACAAGAAAAATATACTCCCTTCATCACCAAACAATAAACAACAAACAACAACAAGAAAAAGTCAAAACCCTCACCGAGTCACGAGTTGACTCGGTGAGTCGAGACCGAGTCGCGTACAAACACAAATCCACACGAGTTTTTAAATGTAAAAACATTTATATAAAAGATTTTATAAAAGATTTAAAACAAAAACAATTTTTATAAAAGATTTTTAAGAAAATAAAAACTAGGGTTTTGAATAAAAATCAAAAATAACGAAAAGGGTGGCGAGTGTGGTGGTTTACCGTCGGTAGAAGGGTGAAAGGAGGTGGTGGTGGCTCTCGGTGATGGTTGGGGTTCACGGTGGTGGCGCGTGGGGCGCTTACGAGGTGATTGGGGTTGTGGGGGGTGGTACGAGGGTGTCGGGGGTGTCCCGATCTATTGATTGGTGTAAAAAGGTGGGTCGCCGGAAAAGTTTTCCGGCAAGGGTGGCCGGATTCTGCTGGTGTCGCCGGCAAGGTGGCGGCCGGATTCTTCAAAGAGAGAGAGAGAGAGAGAGAGAGAATTGAGAGTGAGTGTGTGTGTTTATTAGTGTGAAATGAATAAATAAATGGGTAAATGGGGTATATATGAATAAAAGTCTAGGGTAGTTTGTGAATAAATGAAAGTGTAAGGGTGAAATGAAAAGTAAGATAAGGGACCAAATCTGCCAACGAGTTAAACTTCTCACAAAAACGCTTCGGGGTCAAAACGACATAGCAAACGGACTCGAAAAATTACGAAACTTGCGCCATTGTTCACGAAATCATTTTTCCAATACAATCAAGCATAAACTTCAAAGTTTTTCTCAAACTCAATATAATTCAAATAATTTGGCAAATCCAATACGATTCGAGTTTTCTAGGTTGAGCTGAGGCAATCAGGGAATAAAGTTCTCGTTTCCGAATATATCTCACGTTTCTCAAGCCCAAATAACATGCAATAAAAGTTTAAAAGTATTTCAGGTACGAAAATAGATATCTGGCTAGAAATAGGTTTTTGGAAAAGTACCAGGTGTTACATAACATACATCATATTTAGAAATCCGTCCCGGATTTAGTTTAAGTCACCAGTTCCGGCTTTGAAAAGACTCGGGTACTTGCGTTTAAATTCATCCTCGCGTTCCCAAGTGTACTCAGGTCCTCTCTTGGAATTCCAACAAACTTTCACAAGAGGAATACGACTCTTCTTTAATCGCTTAACCTCGCGATCCATAATCTCAACAGGCTCCTCAGCAAAATGCAACTGCTCATCAATCTCAATCTCCTCAAGTGGAATCACTGCGGTCTCATCGGTCAAACACTTCTTCAAATTCGACACGTGGAAAGTAGGGTGAACCCTACTGAGCTCGGGTGGCAATTCCAGCTTATAAGCCACGGGACCAATTCTTTCCAAAATCTTGAAAGGTCCAATATATCGAGGATTCAGCTTTCCTCTCTTACCAAATCTGATCACACCTTTCCAAGGCGATACCTTCAGCATAACCCTGTCTCCAACCTGAAACTCCAAGGGTTTACGCCTTACATCCGCGTAACTCTTCTGACGGTCACGAGCAACTTTCAACCGCTCTTTAATCTGAGCAATCTTCTCAGTCGTCTCACGGACTAAATCGGGACCAATAAGTTGTGCTTCTCCCACTTCATCCCAACATATGGGTGAACGACACTTTCGACCATAAAGTGCCTCAAACGGTGCAGCCTTAATACTCGCGTGATAACTGTTATTGTAGGAAAACTCAACCAAAGGCAAATGGACATCCCATCCTTTACCGAAATCAATCGCACACGCGCGAAGCATATCTTCCAAAGTCTGAATGGTTCTCTCACTTTGACCATCGGTCTGTGGATAGTAAGCGGTACTCATATTGAGATGTGATCCAAACGAATCCTGAAGCGACTGCCAAAAATTCGAGGTAAACCTGCTATCTCTATCGGAGATAATAGACACTGGTGCTCCATGTCGAGAAACTATCTCTTTCACGTACAGTCGAGTCAACCTATCCATACTATAGTTCTCCCTGATCGGCAAGAAGTGAGCATACTTCGTCAATCGATCGACTATTACCCAAATAGCATCAAATCCAGTAGAAGTCTTAGGTAGCTTGGTGATAAAATCCATCGTAATCCTCTCCCATTTCCATTCTGGAATCTCGGGTTGCTCTACCAAACCAGACGACTTCTGATGTTCGGCCTTTACCTTGGCACAGGTAAGACACTTATGGACATAATCGGAAATCTCAGCCTTCATATTGGGCCACCAATATAACTTCTTCACATCCTGATACATCTTATCAGATCCTGGGTGAATAGAATACTTTGACTTATGAGACTCGAGCATAATCAAATCTCTCAGTCCTCCAAACAAAGGTACCCAACTTCTTCCTTTATAACACAAAGTTCCATCCGATCGTTTCTCCAACTTCTCTTTCTTGGTCATCCCATCAAGTTTCTCTTCCTTGAGATCTCCTTGTCTCACGACTTCCTCTTGAGCTTGTAGAATCTGGGCCGGTAAATTCGAATTGATCGTCAAAACTAAAGCTCGAGCACGTAACGGTTTCAAACGTTCCTTGCGGCTCAAGGCATCAGCTACCACATTAGCCTTTCCCGGGTGATATCGAATCTCGCAATCATAATTGCTCAACGTCTCTAACCATCGCCGTTGTCACATGTTCAACTCATTCTGATCCAAAATATGTTGTAGACTCTTGTGATCGGTAAAGACAACACACTTCGTACCATAAAGATAGTGTCTCCACAACTTAAGCACAAAAACCACGGCTCCTAACTCCAAATCATGAGTGGTACACTTCTCCTCATGAGTCTTAAGCTGTCGGGAAGCATAAGCCATGACCTTCCCTCTTTGCATCAAAACTGCTCCTAACCCTTGATACGAAGCATCACAATAAACCACAAAATCCTCCACTCCATCGGGCAAAGCCAATATCGGTGCACTACAAATTTTTCTTCATCTTAACCCCATTTCGTGCTACTTTTCGTGTTGTTTCTCCAATTGCTCCAAGATTAACTAAAACAAGAATATTTATTTATTAAGTATCAATGTTAGCATAAAAACATAGTAAGTGGACAATATTAATGGAATAAATGATATACAAAATTTGTACTTATTTGATCATATCATCAGTGTTCAATGGTTTTCAACAAATTTAAAAGTAAAATACCTTAAGTATAATATAGTCATTAAGTAAAAAGTCAGTAAGAATTCTATCAACACGATGAAGTCAAAATAAACAACCTCTCACCTTTAACCAATCAAAATGCTTTTAAGTAGTTAATTATGAGATTTTATTGGTTAGTATTGTAATGAGATTACATTATTTATACTTTTTGATATTTCAAAAGTGGACATTTAATTTTTTACAAAGTAAGTAGTACAATATCAACTATGAAGTCAATACTAAATTATTTTCTTATTTGTATACCTATTTATATATTACCTTCACATTTACTTATTATAGTACCATTTAGTTATTTATTTGCAATAATCATCAATATTTTTACTTAATTGAACTACTAATAATTTATAATAAAACTATCATTAATATTGTTTCATACTTTTACCAATATTTACTAATTTAGACATTATATTTTACTTTTAAAATTTTTTTTGGGTAAAAGGGAGTTTTATTTTACTTTTAAACTAACGTACAAGCTAAGCTAATAGAAAATCTAAAAATAAGTGTTATTATATCCATGAATATATTTGTTATACATGATTTTAAATAACAAAAAAATTTCTTCTTTTCACAATATATATTGATACTTTTATAACGTTAGTTAAAATACTCCAAAGAAAAACATTAAAACAAAGATTTGAATTTAAATTATTTCTTTTTAAGGTAGAAAAACTCAAATATTATAAAACATCCATAGTCAAACATTAGATCATCAGAAATATGACACACATGCCTTTATGGAACAAAAGTTATTCCTAAAAGAAAGTTTTATGATTTCAATGAATATCAAAAAGAAAAATATATTACATTCACATGTTATATCCATCGACCTATATATTTCAAGAATCCGAGCAACATAACAAAAACACTTGTAAGAAACATAAGAACAAAAGCAACCTACTACTCGCTTCACTTTCACACAGTGAAAAATACAGACACATTCAAAAAAATCCCAGCCAAAAAACACATAAACACACAAGTGAAAAACCACTCATACTCAAATTTCGATCAACTTTCACCCGGAAGAATGGCTGAAAAAGGTGAAGGTGGTAGTATCCCTGATGAACTCAGATGCAGAAGATCAGATGGTAGAAAATGGCGATGCAAGTTACGTGTGGCAGAAGGAAAATTGTACTGTGAAGCACATCTTCAACAAGGAAAACTTCGTAGGAGAAAACCTGTTCCTGATGGCCTTAAACTTGAAAGATCAAACAAACGTATCAAAAAACAATCTAGTAACATGAATGAACTCTTAAAAATAAAAGAAGAGATTGAGGATGGTGACGATAATAAAGTTGTTCAGGATTTGGTGCATGGACAAATGGAGATTAACGGGGGTAAAAATCCACTGAAAAATGCAGAAGATGGTTTTCTCTTTAGGATTGGAACAAGTAGTTTGGTTTATAGAGGACAGATTCGTTCAAAAAACGTTGAACCTGTTCCAGATGTTACTGTTAAGGTTGTTTCTTGTACTCATGTTTAATTGTTTGGCTTGTTAAGATTTGTTTTTTGTGCCTTTTGTGTCTAGATTGTACTTGCTCATGTGCACGGGTTTAGTTTTGATAGATTAATGGTTTTAGTGATGTTCATTTACTGATAAGATGCAAGATTTTTATGAGCCCTAAATTTACTAGGTGGCAAATGGGTCGGTGGGTAAGAGGTTTATGACAATCTTAAGGTTTCTCAAACTGGTCAGACGACGGGTGAGTTAACTTGGTAAAATTTTAGGACAGAAGTTGTGTATCGGGTGATTATAGGTAAAAGAAGTTGCTGAGGATCGGGTGGATTGCTAGGAAGTTAAAACCATGGAGTTATTGGATGGATCAAACAGGTTGAGTAGACCATTTTACAGTCTGGCTTATTTTTCGAAGTTAGCCTATTTTACAGTTCAGATTGATTTTCATCTCCAATTTTTGAATTGCTTGTTTTCATAATAGAATTTCACGTTTTCATGCTTCGAGTCTGAACCTTGTCATGTAATTAGTTTTATAATTTGCTGAAATACAACCTGATACGATGTTGTTTCATGCAGTCCATCATATACGTGATGTCTAACCAAATCATATCGTTGAAATTTTCCTTTGCATAATCACATTTATTCATTTATATTAGTTCTTCCTGACTTAATGTATTTACTAATTTACTTTTATGCATTCAGATGTTGCCGAATATAAAGGCGAACATTAAAGCAACCACAGGAAAGAACATTAAAAAATGCCAGTTGTCTCAGTATAGCAGGTACAGTCTTCTTTCCAAGTGTTCGACTTGCAAAACACGGTATTTTTGTAATGAGAGTGTGTCACTAGAAAGAATGTTTTACTCTTATATCATGTTGAGATACCATTAATTCTTATATGGTTGTACAATAAATAACATATAAGTTGATTATATGTTTTCGATCCATTGAATAATATGATAAATGAAGTTGAACTCAACTTTAAGACCTTATGTGATGACATAGATTATGCTTTTGTTATTTCAATGGATTTAGGTATAATGATAAAAATAAAATCAAGAGAAAGTGTCCCGTGTGCCAAGGGAATTGCTCTTGCCAGCCCTGCAAAAGAAGAAAACCAAAAGATTTTAAAACAAAGGTTCGACTCAAAGCCCTTAAAAAAGGTTATATATTTGTTGGGTTACGCTTAATAGTGTTACGTACTGATAATCTTCCCTTTTTCATCTTATTAACTATGCATCCGGATTTGGTTATATTGTCTAATTTTGAAAATGAGGTTCATCATGTTTGTGATCCAGAAATGGATGGTTGTTAACAATCATGAAAGTAAGCTCGAAGCAAGTCACCAACTTCACATTATCCGGGAGCTTCTTCCGGTGATTGAAAAACATAACAAAGAAAAAATTATAGAGCTTGATATTGAAGCTAAAATTAAAGGTTGGATCTTCATACACTTCATGTTTTTGAATTTTAATAAATATTAAATGCATGTGTGTCGAATATAAGTACTAACACGTGTGCAATTTGTTATATATAGGAATAAGCCTTGAAGAGCTACAGGTTCCGATTGCAGTTTACTCTCGAAAGAAAGAATGCAGGTGTGTTTTTAACTATCATTTATAAATGTAATCTTAATCTGATCGATCATGCAATTAAAAAAAAAAAAAAAGTAAATAAAAAAAAAAAAAAAAAAAAAAAAAAAAAAAAAACTGGTGTCTTACGTCTTTTTTGTCGTGCGTCAGTTTTTGTAGGGCTTGCATTGCAGATGTTCACCGAAGTTGTGGAGTTTGCCCATATATTCTCTGCATACTTTGTTGTGAAGAGTTTCTTGACGGATACTTACATTCGGATCTTGAGAATTTGAAAAATACAATGAGAGTTAGAACAAGAACAGTGCCTAGCAATAAATCTTGGAGGTTTTTTCCAAATGGAGATATGAAATGCTCACCAAAGTGTTTAGGTGGTTGTGGGAAAGATTTCCTTCATTTAAAATCTCTTTACCCTTTTGGGTATACAAAGGATCTTGAATCAAGTGCAAAGGAAATAGTTCACAAATATAAGTTCAAGAAACCGTTCGCGGTTGATTCTTTGTCCTCTTTCCAATGTGGCACATATGATGAAGTGGGCAGTGCTATAGCTGGAAACCTAATAAAAAACAAGAGTTGTTTTCCGATAACTAAAGAATCTTTAGGAAAGAATCTAAAAGATAATTTAAAGCACTGGGGTAAAGGCCAACCTCTCGTAATAGCTGAGGTGCTTAAAGACCATCAAAACTTAAACTGGAATTTTAGTTACATTATCTGTGAATACCTTAAAAAGAGTGCTGAATCACAAAAGTTAAAAAAGACTCGCGACTGGTGTGAGGTTCAGTTTGGTGGAAACCAGATTTTTTCCGGGGGAAAGACAAATGAGAATGCGTGGGACGAGTTTCTAAAAGTGAAACTTTGGTTCACTTCTTGTTTTTTCCAAGATCATTTCCCAGATCATTACAATGCGATTATGCAATCGTTGCCAGTCCAAGAATATGTTAATCCATTTACGGGCTATCTGAATCTGTCAACTTATACACCATGTAATGGAAGTCAAAACCAAGAGTTGCCCTCATATGTTAACATCTCATACGGTGGACTACGAGACCTAACGGATGAAGATTTTCTATACAAATTACGCTGTCATGAGTATGATGTGGTATGTCTCTAAATCTCTAATTACTTCATTTACAATAAGATTTTGATGAGCTTAGATTGTATTTTAAGCACGAGTTAATCTTTCTCTTTTGTATTCAGATGAATATTCTTGCACACGCTTCCCAGCATTCTATTTCCCAGAGCAAGCTCAATGACATCAAGATCCTTGTGCATGAATACAAAATGAAAGTCAGGTCCTCTAAGAAAAGAAGAAACCGGAACAGGCTTGAGGAACTGTTTCCATGTTAATCACCGTTGGAGACAAATAATGGCGAAGAAGTCTTGATATCTGATGACTCAAGCAGTGAGGAGTCAGATGATGAATATTTAAATCAAGATGTAAATACCTCTGGAGCTGAGTGGGATATTTTCCGCAGAGAAGATGGTCCTAAGCTTGTAGATTATCTGAGAAAGTATTCTCATATCCTTAGCAGATCTTATGGCTCTCCGGAAAAGGTATAAGTTGTGATAGCTAGCTTTGGTATATTAAGAATATTTATTCAATCACTTGAATATGCACTAACTTGGATTGCCCTGCAGGTTGTTCATCCACTCTTTGACGAAATCTTCTTCTTAGATGATTTTCATAAAGCGAGACTGAAGGAAGAATTCGGTAAGTTTCCATCTCTCAAAAAGTTAAATAAAATTTCTTTTTTGGCCATTAAAAATGTTAATCTATTTGAATATTTATTACCATAACTAGATGTGGAAGCATGGAGCTTCAACCAAGATGTTGATGAAGCTATCGTGATTCCGGCTGGTTGTCCTTACCAGATGAGGAAAATTAAGGTATGCATGTTATTATGTTTTTCATATTGAGTACTCAAGAAAAACCATAAAAGCAGTCGATCGAATGACGTCAAAGAATCAACTGTTGCAAAGTAGAGTCATTTGTATGTTGTGATTACTAGTATAATTTAATACGCAAGGCACTTGATTCATTCTAAGATGTTTACCCATGTGCAGTCGTGTGTTAATGTGGTTTTTAAATTCCTCTCACCGGAAAGTGCATTGGAGTCCATCAAAGTGAGTGATGAACTGCGTCTACTTCCTGTAAATCACAAGGAAATTAAAAGGGAATACGCTGCAGGTAAATATTTCTAATTTAAGAGTTATGGTGTCGTGGTGACTGCTGCGTATTTCTAATATAGGTAATTGTCTTTTCAGGTGAAAAAAATGGTCATCAATAAAATGTATGCTGCAATAGAAGAAATGCGTGGAGTTTTACAAACGGAGTAAGTGGTTGCATAGGCTCGAGGATTAGTAAGCTTAGCGTAGCCTTTGAATTGAAAACTGAAGTTGTCGTAAAAGGTTTTACAAACTGTTTATGGTAGTTTATGGGTTATGGCTTGTTGCTTATGATATTTACATCATGGACTATCTTTTTTGAAGCCAAAAAATGAATCATGAATAATTACTGTACATCTTACATTAGAAGTGCAGAATTTAATATTATATAAAAGACCTCAAAAAATAATAAATAAAAAGGATAATTACCAAAATAGATCAACCGCCCAAAGCACTTTCCTTGAATAGATGTTTTAAAAGTACTTTCCTTTAGCGGATCAGGGCAACTTGGCGACTGAGCGACTCAACAAGGGTATGACACGTGTCCTATTATTTTATATTATAGTACATGTATGTGTAAAGTATAATGTATAGGGCAACTCGTACTTTTTGGGCAACTAGTATAGGGCAACTTTTTGTGATTTAATTTAATTTTATACAATCTTATCACCTAATCCTCATTAATCACATACCCACCTCATTTATTTACACACACTCTTTTACTTATTTACACATACACAATCCACAGCCCTCATTTATTTACACCATCAATCCTCACACTCTCTTCTTGTCAAAACTTCCAACCACCACCGAACCTGACAACCACCGTAGCTGAGGAAAACAGTTAAAGAAGTGAACAACAAAAGTATTAACATGTTACTACTAATCAAGTGTTAGATGTTATTTTTCATAGATTTGTACATATTAATTGTAGATCTGAGCTGTATTTTATTTCAATATTTGAAAATAGTGTTTTTTTTTTACAGCCGCCTCTCCGCAGCAAGTGGCTTGTCGCCGGAAAGTTGCCGTTGCCGTTGCCGGTACTGTATCGGTGAATGTTGATAAAGTAATTTTTATTCTTTTGTTTTCAGATAGATGTGTTATTCTTTAGATCCACATGAGCTTACGATTTTTTTTTTTTTTATTAAAGATAAGAGACGGCCACCATGAAGGATAATCGGACTTGGCTACAGCTGTGGCGGCAGAAGCGGAGTAAAGTTTTTTCAGATAAGATTACATTTTCATGAGTAAATTAACACCTTTGATTGAGTAATATGGTTTGACATATGTGTTAATTAAGTACCAAAAGAAACGTAATACCTATATGGACATATGTTTTAATTATGGACCCAAAAATTACATATGACTTGCATATAATTTGAGATATGTGGTAACACATATGGTTTTAACACAATGTGTCAATAGTTTGAGTTTATATTTGTTAAAGGTTATATTTAAGAAGGTAAAGTTGCAGTTTGATGTACTTGTGGATTCTATTAAAGTGTTTGAATTTGAAGTTGAATGTATCAAGGTATGTAATAGGTCCTCGAATTACTTGATGGCTCAATGCTTTGATATGGAATTTACATATCATCTAAAAACATCCATCTACCAAGTAATTCGGCCATACACAGCTTGTTACATTGAACTTCATCTGTAGAACCTCAATTATAAAGATGCGTCTTTCCAGCGTTTTTGATGGTGTTCGAGAGTTAATTTGAACACCGTCCCTAGTATGCATTTGTGTGGTTGATGTTGATCACAAGTTAGTGCCTTTTTTGTAGCCGTATCTTTATGGACGGTGTTGAAAAAAACTCTCGAACATCAACAACGCTGTAAAGACGTATCTTTATCATTGAGGGGTGTTGATTGCGATAATGATATAGTGTGTATTGTTCCTGACAGGCCACACTCCTTCATTATCCCATTCAACACGAGTCCTAATACTCACTTTTATCTAGAATCTACAATTGTATCATACTTTATGTAATCTTAGTTAGCTTAATAGGCCAACATTGTTGTGTTATGCGTGTTGCTTTATTAACTAGTATGCATATGTTTACTTTAAAGTCCATCACGTTATTCATTTTTTAATATTGACAAACAATGTTACAACATATTTAGCCATTCTTAGTGACCACAACAGTTCCTTTTGTTATTTCATCAATCTAGCAATTTGCTTGGTGCAAGCTTTTGCTCAAAGAGTGATGAAAAAGCAAAAGGAAGTGGTGGGGGCACTCAGAAGGGTTAAGTATGTTGATTTTAGCCTATTTCAGTTGCACAAACTAAGCTGTAATAGACATGTAACATCGTGTGTCAATATTGAGAAATGAATAACGTGATGCAGTTTAATAAACTACATAATTACTTGTGTTGTGTTTGTTTCTAGTGCCTTCTTGACATAAAGTTTGTTTGGTTGTTTCCTTCTTTCCCTAGGCTTTGAAACCGTTAATAAAACTGGTAACAAGAAATGACGAGGCCGTCTGTACGTGGTACCAAACCGCCAGACAGTACCCCAAGAGGATTGCGAAGCCGTTTATTGATAATCAATCCGGAAACCATATCCCCTCCTACACCTCCTGAATTTGACGATCCTTTGGAACTACGACAATGGGTGCCATTTCTAGAGGTATGCAAAAGTTTAACTATGTTTTCCCCCTCAATTTTGGTTATCTACTACCTGTGATATTTACATAACTTAGATGCTTGAATCATAAGTAAGTTAGGTTATACAGCGATTACATAAGTATTCAATTCAATAGGTTCAAACAACCTTAGGGATTACATTTTTCGAAATCTTAATGACTACAGCAATCTTAGTTTTCAGGAGATGAGTCTAATCCTAAATGGGCCGACTCGTAGTCAAATTCTTCAATATCTTCTTGTTCAATCTCCTCATCACCATCCTCTGGTTTCTCTGTTTCTCTGCTGCTGCTTCCTTTTGTTCTCGCCCCATGTTTAACTCAAACTCGTTTTCCCACTGGATGTATGTTTTGTCAGAATCCCATACATAGTCATCTGACTTGGGGCTTTTTTTTTTTCTTCAACAATAACTGTTACATATAAATAAACCAAATTAATTTGTAGTAAGCATAAATAAGTTTCTATTAGATTATTAAAAAAAATAAAAATCTGGCATACATTTATTTTTCTCATCCTTTGATACACTTTTTACGTCAACCAATTGCTTTCTGCAAAAGATTAACAAAATTAGGACACATAATATACAAGTAATTAATTTTTTTAAAACAAAAAGAAAAATATAACTATACTTTGGGGGTTTCTCTGTCTGCAACTCAATATTTGCATCAGTTGCTGGTCTTTTTTTTGATGATGAAACTGTTTTGGATGAAGACATTCTTGGTTATGTTTTAGATTAGGATTCACAAATAGTATTTGGTTTTACTAGTGTTTAAGATTGGATGATGTAAATTGGGTGAATAGAACCCTGCCTATATAGATGAATAACATGGCAAACCAAGAGGCACCATTTGAATTAACTATACTTTATTTATTGGAAGTTCAATGTAATAAATACTTGAATTTAGTTTAATGTTAAAAGGTGCAATTAACTGTTAAAAATAACTGCACTAATATAACTGTAATACAGAGTGTAACCATTATGTAACCAAAACAAATATATTATGTTTAACTTTTATTTGTAGTAGCAATTTAGTTGGCGCAACCTTTTGGTCAAAGAGTGTTGAAAAAACAAAAGGAATTGTTCGGGGGACGCATAAGGGTTGTTCATTTTAGCCTATTACATTTGTACAAACTATGCTACAACAGACATTTAACATTGTTTTGAGGATTGAAGCAATGAGACCATCATTCACTAACCATACTCAATTAATATAGAATGATAAGAAGGAAAGAGAGGATGTCGTAGAAGTGTCTTTGGTGCAAATACAATTTTTTGCCATATCCTCTTTTTCCTTCTTATCATCCCATATTGATTGAGTCTACCCAAGAATTCTGAGTTCCCAAAATATATTATAAGATACGACATTCATTAGTTTATTAGGTACTTATTTAGGGTCTTTTATTTTATACATTGAACTTGTGTATGTCATGGGCTTTTTTTTTAAACTAAAATGTTATGTGCAAGGGTTTATTTTGTTATATGTAAAACTTTTGTTATTTTCAATGGTGAATTGATAGTTTTGCATGGGGAAGATAAACTTCCTGCGTCGGTTACTACAGTAGTTATGTCATCCCCTATTTATATTCCTGGTTTAGTTACTAAATAATATTTCTAACCTAACTTATCATATCAGCCACCCTACTCCGTCATCCATTATCCATGGCTTCTACTTCTTCCAACAACATCAATCAAATCAAAGCAGCATCTGGGTCTTATAATTTGGCAACAACATTCAAGTTCTATTTCAACAATGAAATTGCTAAAGAGAAGGCTTGTTTGAAAAGATACTTGGATGAGCGTAACCAACTCGAAAAGAAAGTAGAGGGCCGTCAGGTTACACTCAATGAGACTCATCATCTGCGTTCATTCAACCAAAAAGCAGTTCAAATTCTTCGTTGTCTAGTTGAAACACAGGAAAGGGAGCGTAAAAGGATTCTTTTGTTGACTGCTCTTATCAATGATATAAGTGACGGGATTCATGAGAAGGAGCGCCAAGCTAAGCTTATGGAGGTTCATGAACAACTCTCCTCTGATGAAGATTAGAGTATTGAATGATTGTTGTCTTTTGGGGTTATATTTTCGTACTTGTTTTTGTTTCTTTATGTTCAATGCTTGATTATCAAATGGCTGTAAGCCTCAAATTGTAATGACTTTGAATTATAATGAAAATTAAGTTTTTGGTTTTTCCTTTTTCAATTGTTGATGCAAATGTGACTCTCATCCATTTGTTGTGGTTGTTTAGTATGGACATGATTTGTCATGGCATATTAATTCTCTATTTGTACCATATCATATACTTTTTTCTACTGGATCTCCACTACACATAAAGTCATTCAATATTGAATACTTGAATGATAGTCATATTTTAACAACAGGTTATATTGAATACTTCAATCATATTCATATTTAAATATGTGCATTAGAATGGATAAAAGTAAATGGATGTCTAAATGGGTGGTTGGCAGTTGGCACACAGGCCATTGTGTTATGCTGTTTTCAAAAAATTTGCTTTTGGCGGTCCTTGTCCCCCTTTTTCCCGCCTATCCTCTTGGGAACCATTGAACCACTACTTCCCCAGGCTATTTAAACCCTCGATTGTTTGGGTAAGAACACACAAAAACAAACATATTCCCTTTACAAGATACACAATTAACAATGGCAGCAAATACACCATTTCAAAAAGTAGTGGACCATAACCACAATGTGGTGGCGCAACCAAATGTGGTGGAGCCGCCGCAAAAAGTAGTGGACCATAACCACAATGTGGTGGAGGTGCGGCGAAATGTGGTTTTAGATCAGCACAAAGATGTGGAGGAAAGTGGTAATGGTATCGGGCAGAGGGATCCTTTAAATTTGGAAAAACGGATTAGTGATCTTGAAATTATCTATCAACAACTCAAAGAAAGGAAGGAAAGGAGGCAAAGGGATGAAAGCATGGAATACAACTCTGGTTCGAACAGTTTTGGTGTTTGAATGTTTGTATTTTTCTAGTATCTCATGCTTATGGTGTTTGAATGCTTTTAGTATGGAAATAAATAGGTTATGTATGGAATGTTTCTTACTTTTGATCAATATTAATTAAAATTAGTATGTTTAATTAATTGTTTACGCTTGATTGTGAATGTTTAATTTGGATGAGAGTTTGAATCTTTGCAAATAGGTTATATTTGGATGACAGTTTGTATCAGACAAGTTGTATAGTGTTTTTCACATTATGGATGTCTTATTTTGTTATACATTCTGTTTCTTTGGCCATGTCCTAAATTGTTTTATACACTTTCTACAAATTAGTTGGAGATTAATATAAATTTACCTTATGGAAAAAAAATGATGATCAAATAACAACATAACAGGGTAAACCAATCTACAACCATGTTTCAAGGTTTCATCTTTTGAACATTATCAAGATGGAAAAAGGAAACCCACCACAAAACAATCTAATAGTTATGTTTCACATATATCTTCGGAAGTTGCCTTGTATTGTTGATTGTGGCCTTTTGTGGAGCTACAAATTGCATTCTGCTAGTACCTTCCACTTGTGAGTGTGGTACCTTAATTGTATTGCTACCACTTGGTTTAACACCTTGTGGTTGTTCCTCACCGTATACTTCCCGTCTTAGGTCTTCTAGATCTTTAGGTGGCAATTGCATATTTGGTTCAGCATTTGGTCCATATCGCTCATAAATCTCAGGAAATATGACCTCTCTTACTACCTTGTTGGACCATTCCCTATCGTCAGGGTTTATCTTCTTAAGTCTTTTACGACTAGACATATTCTTCGGGCAGTGATGCAAAAATGCTGAAGAAATTTACTACAATGGGGAGTAAAAAGATATGAGGTGAGGAATGAGATGTGACAATCAGGAAGAAGATGTGGAAAAAAGGAAAACCCTATGCCCACTCTTAAATAGAAAAACCCAAAGCACAAACTTAGTCACATGGAAACACTGCAGCATATTTCACACAGTTGTAAGTAAACCCAAACCACAAAGTCAGTCATATTCAATAAGGATTGAGTTTTGAAAATTAACCCAAACCACACAATATTTTCAATTGAATAGTCATATTCGGCATGACTTTAATAGTCAAACTAGGTATGACTTTAATAGTGGTATTAGTCACATTTGATATTGTATTCTGGTATGTAAGTGGGTTATTAGTAACGGTATAAACCGTTTACAAGTTACCATATAACGTTTACAAGGGTTAGTAATTTAGTTTTTGGTTTACGTTGACTTTAATAGTCAAAAGTGGTTTTTCCAAACACTGCAGTATAGAACTTTACTGCATATACATGCTAATGTAAATGGCGAAGCATAAAGCATCTAAAAAGAAGCATATAATTTCATTGATGAAAAGTAGAGGTCTTTGGGTTTATGTTTCTATTGGGCCAAGTTGCATAAACATTGAAAAAGTTGCCCAATCAAAATTTTGCCAATTTGTACCTGACACTTGTCATAAGTATAGACAATGTGGTCAGAAGTACAAGTTGCCCAACAATACTGTGGGATTTTGTCAGTAAGTGCTAAAATTAAAAGTCAATCTACAAAACTCAAAGTTACTTAACACTAGATTAAATATACAAGTAAAACATCATTCAATTGAACTATACATACTGAATGTAACATACCAGTGTTTATAATTTTTGTAAGGTTCACATTGTTATAAAAATTTGTTTTGCAAGTTATGAAATACAAATGTAACATAATAGTGATTGGGTTCAGTTTCACATTAATTATAAGTAGTAAATATTGATTTGATTGACATGAATTAGACCAAAAAAGTCTGCCTGGGAAGACAACCACTATGTAACAATTTATTGCGGGTTTAATTTATGCAATGATTACGTTTACCACTTGTTTACTACTAGTAATTTTTTGTATTTTATATAATTGGAGTTGCTCATTGTATGGTTTCATGCCTTTCTTATAGGTGTTATACACAACACATAACCTAGCTTGTTTTACCATAACCAGAGAATCATCAAAAAAATGGCTGAAAAACCTAATCTGAAAGAACTTCAAGAGATGAGTGGTTCAGATGAACTACATAAATGTATAAAGTTCCTGTTCTCTCAAGAAATTCCGATGAATGAAATGATGCTCATGTGGCTTGGTGAGCGACGCGATGAGCTCCGTATCAGCATTGACAAGCGTTCAGCGAGAATGAATGAGGTTTTTGACCTTAACTTCGATGAAGAAGAAGCTGCTGATGATACCTATGAATCCCTTCGTGAGGTTCAAGTGATGGAGGTCCGTTTGCTCGAGTCCTTTGCGGCCATTCTGAAAGAAGTTCGTGCTCTTATATCCAAGAAGGAGCATGCCATTGCCACCTTGAATAAGTATGATTAGGACTAAAGGTTAATGGTTGTTTAGGTTCTTTTGTGTTTGTCAGTGGTGTAGGTACTTTGGTTTGGTTTGGTGGTCTTTTATTTTGATGTTGTTTGATGGTTTAATGGAACTGCACTGCAATTACCCAGTTAAATAATGAATGGTATTTATGTTTGAATGTAACATTCTTGTTTAATTTGTTGAGGTATTTATGTGTGACACAAAACCATGTTAACAAATCATAGTGGTTGTCAAACCCATATGAACTATAAACATTATCACCACAATCACACACAATGCTTAAAGATTTTATGATCCAGATAGCTTGCATATAGTTACTTACAGATGTTTTAAGAGATGTGTATAGCAGCTTACTTGTGTAAGTCCTCGTTAAAACAACATTTGACAATAAAAGTCAACTCTTTGTTGCATAATACATGAACAACTCTGTTTTTGGGTTAAAACAGCACACATATTAATGGACCTTGTTATTTGGATCACACCTCAACTATTAATGGTAAAAATTAAACAACAAAAACATTTAAACAAATAACATAATAACTATTATTCATTAATACCGTTGTGAAAATACATCCATTTCAGACCTGATAGAAGGACTAAACACCATCATACATCAACAAAACTACCTAAACACGTACCATAAACAAAATACATCATAACCCAGTACCAAACTTGCTTTCCATTACTTTTATAACCAAAATACCACCACAAAAGACGATTTACCTTGAAAAAGATGGTTGTTCACAACTGGGCCAAACAGTAAGAAAGTTAATATTTAAACTGCATTAACTTCTTCATGATCCTTGACTTATCACCAGCACGGCGAAGACTTTCCTGTCGCCTTTTAATCAAGTAGTCAATTTCTTCCAAATCCTCCTGCTGCGATACCTTAAGACGGACCAAGGGTTCATTCAGCACAGCATAGTTCCCAAACTTTTCAAGCTCCAGTAAGATAGCATGCCTGTGCTTAACACGTACCTCTATTTCCTCGATCATCCTCCCATAATATTTCTCATCACCCCTGTTGGCGTCTCTCTCCCTAGCAAAAATAGTATGGAGGACCATATCAATACGCCTACAACCAATGTCATTTGCTATTTGATCGTAAATTGGTATGGTAGACGCCATGTATTTGGAAATGTGGTTGCGTATGCAAGAAGAGTGTTGTAGAAGAATATTTTTGGAAATGAAGTAGATCAAGCATTCTTAAATACGCAATAAACTAAAAAGTTGCCCAAAAAATAGTGTAGGAACCAAACTGGAACAGTATTTAGTTAAGTCATAGTTCCCAATGCAAAAAAATTGTTGAAATTGATCAGAGTTGCCCAAAACCTATAAAAGTTGCCCAAGCATACCCTTGCCCAATAACTGCATGACACTTGGCATAACTATACAAAAGTAACTCACAAGTACAAGTTGGCCATGGGTATAGTTTAGGATTTTTTTCGTTTATCTTGACTTTAATAGTCAAACGATGAAACTTTATACATGGGTTTTATTTATTGGTCTTGAGAATGTTCAAAAGATGAAACTTTATACATGCTACTGATTTAAGTAAGTCATGTTCTTCAAATGAGGTGGAAATCAAGTGTATTTGAACATGTTCTTTGTTAACTATCATGGCCACATTTCTGATATACCCAACAAAGTATGCAAACATTGTACATTCACCAATGATCATATATATCATATAAGACATTACTAATTATCAATACTAATGACAAATATTGCAAATATAGGAAATTATAATTAAAGATACACAATATATTGTCTCAAAACATCAACAACTACAATTAAAAATACATAACAAATTTTGTCCCCAAACTTTTCTGAGCAGCTGGAAGGCCTAGAACGCAATTCGTTATTCTTGGTGGTCTTGGAGCTGAAACCTTAGACATGCGTCTCTTCTTCAGTTGAACATGGCCTTTTGCATCATAACTCTCATCAGAATAACTTGAATCATCAATTGAGTCAAGACTTGATGGAATATTTTTAGAACGGGAACCTTTTTTTTTAGAAAAAGAACTTATTGGAATTTTGTTTGCCCATGTTTTAGGCGGTCTATTGTTCACCAAAGAAGCTGAAGGTTTTTTTAGTGTATCCTCATAAAACTCAAGGCTGGTGTCAGAATCAGAATCAATAACTATTACAAATGTTTATGGTTATAAATTGGGTGGTTCCTGTGCCTCTTTGGGCCTTCCAAAAATAGCATCAAGTTTTGCTATAGCCTTTGCCTCCATTGCCAATTTTTCCTCTTTGACCTCCTTCAGACTACCATACATTACTTCAAGCTTTGACACCCTCTTGCCAAGTGATTCAAGCTTTGATACCCTCTTGCCAAGCACTTCAACAGGTGCACAAATATGAAGTGTCGACAATTAATAAACACATACAATGAAACCGTCCATTGGCATTATCAAAATGTAGTAGTATACAACGTTCAACGCAAAATTATTAAGACGTGTGTCTTTTCCAATGAAACCGTTCAGTTGCCTAAAGCAATGGTTATAAATTGGAACATTTGTAAGCAACAAAATCATTCAAAAAAACTTAAAGGTATACAATATCAAAAATGGCATCAACCTCAAAAATTAATGTGCAAGAGAAACAAGAAAAGGTAGGAGCAATGCAACAATAAAAAACAGAGGAGTTTGAAGAAAAAGCTTTCATACTTGAAAAAGAAGAAGCTGAAGAAGAAGAAATAGAGGAAGAGGGAACATCTGAAGAAGCGGTGGATTGGTATATGAAAGAAAAGTTTAAATTTCTGGAAAAAAATTTGAAAGAATTTGAAAAAAGAGAAAAAGCTGCAAAAGAAAAACCAACCAAGTGTAAATACACTTGGAAGAATATGTTGGCAAACAGAAAAAGCAAAAACATGCCCGATCAGGAAGAAGAAGACTCATCAGATGATGAGTATTTGGATTATGACAACCTACATTTGTCATTTGATCCCGAAAAATGTCAAAAGTTTCATTGTTAATTGTTTAATGTAATGTTTATTTTATTTTCAATGAAATCTTTATTTTTGTGCTCTTTTTTATCGAAATTGAATTCAAATGTTTATGTTCTGTTTCATTCAATTTGTCAAACTAGAAAGTAAGTAACAATGAACTTCAAAGTTCAATCAACAACATTTCTAGGTGGGACAAAGCCAATCAAAGAAAAATGTGTTGACTTTAATAGTCAAATTTTGTTATTCCAATTGCATTTTGACTTTTGAAAGTCAACCTGCGGATTACGTGCTTCTGTTTGTTAAAAAAAACATCCTATTGAAACAACACTGATGAATTGAAACTAGATAATCATTCATTGTTTATTATGGTAAAAAATGTTTTGTTCATAAACATTAAAAAGTTACAAATTGTTTATGTATGCTTTTGCATATTACATCCTACAACAGCCTAGTTTCATTAAAGATAAGACTGGAGGAAGCAACAACCTTAGAGCGACAGAGTGGAGGCGAGAGAAACATTCAGCAGAGACGGCAATGGCGGATGGTGGTGCACTCAGGTGGTACTCAGATACGGTGGTGGTTGTGGAGAGGTCAGGTGGTATTCAAATATGCTTGCTGCTGGTGGTGGTGATGGTTGAAGAAGCTATGAGAATCAAATATGCTTGCTGGTGGTGGTGGTGGTCATGGTTGAAGAAGCTATGAGATTGATGGGGTATATAGTATATATATAGTGTGCTTTGAAGTGTTTAGGACTATATTAATTTGTTTTGTGAACGTTAAGTATCATTAAAGCTAAATGACCAACTTAATCTTTGTACCGTATGATTGTTAAAAGTGGTGAAAGTACAAAAAAAAAAGTTGCCCAATACAAGTCACCCAATATATAGCTAGTTGCCCATGAAAAAACCTTAAAATACCTTACACAACACTTACACATACCTTACAAATACATTCTAATTTTTGTACTTTAATAATTAAATATTGGACACGTGTCAAACTCTTATTGAGTTGCTCAATTTTTTAGTTGCCCGATCTAATTTTGGGAAGTGAAATTTCAAAGTCTAAAAAGTGACTGGTCAAAAAGTCAATGATCCGTTTTGGCAATTATCCCTAAATAAAAATATTGTAAGTTACCATTCCATGATTGGCATGTTTGCTAGTATGATCTAGAATGCTGGATCATGTTAGTTGTCATTTGATGGAGTGATAGACTATTTTCTTGTTTTGGAAGCATGTATAGCTCTTTTAGCTATCTGGAGTGTTTTAAAAGATGGAATTTTGTTGATGGGCTAGCGAGGTTTGGTTAATAGTCGTGGAATTTTGTTGATGGGCTGGTGTGGTTTAGTTAATATTCGTGGAATGTTGTTGATGGTGTGGGGCCACGTGTGAGTTAGTAACAGAATGTGAGTGAGTTTGGGTAGTATGTACTGGTGGTCTAGGGAAATGTGAGAGTGGACCGAGGGACTGAATGAGATGATGGGGTTTAATTGATTAGGACTGATTAACATGTGTTGGTGATGTTGTAGTATTAGGAGGTGTAGTTAAAAATTTAAGAGCAAATTACCTGAAAATGTATTTAACTTGCCACTTTTTATCATTGTATGTAGCCTTTTTTTTCCCCCCAATCTGTCAATGAACTTGCAAAATCCGTTCATTGCGTGTTGCGGTGACTTGTTTAACCTGCTGGGGCAGGTTAAACTAACGATCGTTAGATTTATCATTGCAATGTTAGTCCTTTAGACAAACGATCGTTTATCATAGCTACATACAATAACAAAAAGTAACAAGTTAGATGACTTTTATTATTTTTAAAATTAATGTACGTTTTTTACACGTTTTTGCACACATTTTTATACACATTTTCGTTTGAATATTTTTATACAAGTTTATACACACGTTTTTATACACGGTTTTACACACGATTTTAAAATATTTCAATACATACACTTTTATACGTTTTCGCCCTTTTTATACGTTTTCGTCCGTTTTTTTACGTTTTCGCCCTTTTTTTACGTTTTCGCCCGTTTTTTATGTTTTTGTCAGTTTTTTACGTTTTCGTCCGTTTTATTACGTTTTCGTCTGTTTTTCAAGTTTTCGCCCGTTTTTTTTACGTTTTCGTCCGTTTTTTACGTTTTCGCCCTTTTTATACGTTTTCGTCTATTTTTATACATTTCGTCTGTTTTTTTACGCATTCGTCTGTTTTTTTACGCTTTTGCCCGTTTTTTTTACATTTTCGTCTATATTTTTAAGTTTACGCACTTTTTTTACGTTTTCGTTCGTTTTTTTTACGTTTTCATCCGGTTTTTTTTTTTTTTTTTTAATTTAGCCCGTTTTTTATGTTTTCGTCCCTTTTCTACGTTTTCTCCAATTTTATTATGTTTTCGTCCATTTTTTTACGCTTTCGCCCATTTTTTTACGCTTTATCTCGCTTTATTACGTTTTTGCCCCTTTTTTTACGTTACGTACAAAAAAGGGCGAAAACGTAAAAAAAACATACGAAAACGGGTGAAAACGTATAAAAAGGAGCGAAAACGTAAAAAATGGATGAAAATGTAAGAAGAGGGCGAAAACGTAATAAGACGGACAAAAACGTAAAAAACTGACGAAGACGTAAAAAAACGAGCAAAAACGTACAAAAACAGACGAAAACGTAAAAAAAGAGCGAAAACATAAAAAAAAACAGACGAAAACGTAAAAAAAAC
This sequence comes from Artemisia argyi, assembly GCA_030686995.1. Lineage (NCBI taxonomy): Eukaryota > Viridiplantae > Streptophyta > Magnoliopsida > Asterales > Asteraceae > Artemisia > Artemisia argyi. The sequence goes on along the minus strand of CM060683.1, from coordinate 92,350,185 downwards.
AGATGAAAACGAAAAAAAAGGGGCGAAAATGTAAAAAAAACAGACGAAAACGTAAAAAATGGATGAAAACGTAAGAAAATGGCGAAAACGTAAAAAAGGGGAGAAAAACGTAAAAAACTGGTGAAAACGTAAAAAAAAACAGACAAAAACGTAAAAAAAGCAGACGAAAACGTACAAAATGTAAGGAAGGACGAAAACGTAAAAAACCGACGAAAACGTAAAAAACTGACGAAAACGTAAAAAACAAGCAAAAACGTAAAAAACAAGCAAAAACGTAAAAAAAACAGACGAAAACGTAAAAAAAGGGCGAAAACGTAAAAAAAAGACGAAAACGTAAAAAAAACGGACGAAAACGTAAAAACAGGCGAAAACGTAAAAACAGGCGAAAACGTAAAAAAACAGACGAAAACGTATAAAAATGTATGTATTGAAATATTTTAAAAACGTGTGTAAAATCGTGCATAAAAACGTGTGTATAAAAACGTGTGTATAAAAACGTGCATAAAAACGTGTATACAAATGTGTGTATAAAAATCCGTATAAAAACATGCATAAAAACGTGTGTATAAACGTGTATAAAAATATGTATAAAAACGTGTATAAAAATGTGTGCAAAAACGTGTAAAAAACGTACATAAATTTTAAAAATAATAAAAGTCATCTAACTTGTTACTTTTTGTCATTGTATGTAGCCTTGATAAACGATCGTTAGTATAAAGGACTAACATTGCAATGATAAATCTAACGATCGTTAGTTTAACCTGCCCCAGCAGGTTAAACAAGTCACCGCTACACGCAATGAACGGATTTTGCAAGTTCATTAACAGATTGGGAAAAAAAAAAGGCTACATATAATGGTAAAAAGTGGCAAGTTAAATACATTTTCAGGTAATTTGCCCATAATTTAATGGCCATAGGGGAAGGGTTGTCATCAGTATCTAAGAAATGATATGAAGTGTTTTTGGTTTTATTATTAGTGCCAAAGGGAAAAATGTTTTCATCAAAGGTTACGTGTCTAGAAATAATAACTTTATGTGTATCAATGTCTAGACACCGATATCCACGATGGTGTGATGGGTAGCGAAGAAATATGCAACGCGTTGTGCGTGGTTCAAGTTTGTGAGAGGGGTAGAGATGTGGGTAGCATAGACAACCAAAGGTGCGAAGATGTGTGTATGTAGGCTTCTTCTTAAATAATTTAGTGAAGGGAATTTCATTATTGATTGCGGTTGAGGGTAAAATGTTAAGCAAGTGAATGGCCATAAATAAAACTTCGACCCAATATTGTGGTGGTAGGTTTGCTTGAAAAAGGAGAGAACGAATTATGTTATTTATGGTGCGTATCGATCATCCTCTCCGATTTGCCATTTTGTTGTGAGGTTTTGGGGCATGAAAACCTGAATTGAATGCCATGGTTGTCGAAAAGTGTATGAAAGTGGTGATTGTCAAATTCACCACCATGGTCACATTGAAAGGATTTTATCTTGGTTTGAAATTGTGTATGCACATACTTTCGAAATTGTATAAATTTATCAAACACATCATTCTTCTTACGTAACGGATAAACCCAAAGAAAATGAGAATAGTGATCTAGGAAAAGTACGTAATATTTGAAACCACTTTCACTCGGGATCGGGGAAGTCCAAAGATCCGAGTGTATAATATCAAACATGTTCTCAACACGAGAATTAGAAATAAAAAAAAAGGCAACCTAACATGCTTGCCAAGTTGACATGCATGACAAAGAGATGAAGTCTTGGATTTATTACAATCAATCAAATTATTGGAAACTAAAAAACGTAACACTTCATTTCCCGGGTGACCGAGACGTTGATGCCACGTTGATTGATTGGTGGACACAAGGGCAGTAGGTGATGAGGTAGGAAGCAAGACGGGGTATAGGTCTCCGTTGCTATTACATCGGAGAAGCAGGTGACGGGTCCACAGATCCTTCACAGAAAAACCAAAAGGATCAAACTCAATAGAACACAAATTATCACGTGTAAATTGTCGAACTGAGATGAGGTTTTTAATAATATTTGGTGTAACTAGGATGTTTTGTAAATGTAAAGGTCGATTGAGTGAAGGCAACATGCTATGGCCGGATGTTGTAACGGGTATTGAATGACCGTTACCAACAAATATAGACGAAATATTGCTAGTATTAGATATGGATGTAAGTTTACCTGCATCCGAAGCAAGATGAGATGTAGCTCCGGTATCCATATACCAGCTTGAATCCCCGTAGTCTTGAACAGTCATAGCATTGAACGATTGAGGGAGAGTAGTAGCCTCATCCAGTGGTCCATAAACAACTCGAGGACCCCAGTTAGCCCCTGTTGGACTTTGAACCCCTGTTGAACCGAATGCAACTTGACGCCCAGTAGAAGGAAATGGACCTAGAATGCCTCTGGACCCATTTGCATTATGATTTGAACCAACCTGTTGACTTCCATTCCACATATTATTCCCATGGTAAACAGCCTGTGCATTACCACGTTGCATGCTTCTATCTGGTTGATACCCCATGCGAGAGTTAGGGTTCAAACGACCAACATTTCTGGACCCCATATTACTCCACTGCTGAGACGATCCACGAGGGGGAGTGGTCCCACTATGACGATTCCCATTCAGATCCACGTGCAAATACCGACACCGTTCAAAGTAACAAGCGCCTTTTTGAAAATTACGACACACTGGTTTGTTGTTGTTGTTCTTCGTGTTGTTGTTGTTACTGGTAGCCATGAGAACAGTAGATGATGAGGTTGTGTCGCGAGATCCATTTCGGTGTTGTTTTCGATTCATGCGAGACTCCTCGAGTAGGAGCATCGAGCGAGTCTCGAGGAGAGTCAACGGCTGCTTGCTATGACGAATTATGCTAGCCACATGTTCATACCTATCACCGAGTCCATTAACCGCGTACATGACAAGATTCTTGTCTTCAACAGCCGAATCGATATTTGCCAAAAGGTCAGCAGTGACCTTGATCTTTTTGAAGTATTCGGCAATGGAGAGGTTACTGAGCTCCATAGAGCGGAGCTCTTCTTGGAGTTCCATGGCTCGGGCTTCCTTGTTGTCATAGAAGAGGTCTTCAAGGCTCTTCCACACGTCTCTAGCCGAGACGTTTTTCTTAAGGACGGTTTGTAAGAGAGAGGTTGAGATGGTTCCATAGATCCAAACCTTGACTAAAGAGTCAAGCGTTTTCCACTCTGCGGCATTAGTGCTAGAGCATGCAGTTGTTCCATCTAGAAACCCTTGAACACCAAAGCTAAGACAGTGGGTCGTAAACAATTCGCTCCACGCATCATAGTTAAGTTGATCAAGGTCTAGGACAAGAGGGACATGGGTTTTGATGTTCGTAACGCCAAAAGGTTTGTCCATGTTAACGGGTGGTGGTGGAGGAGGGGTGTTTGGGTCGCCAACAGCCATGGATGAAAAAAAAACGTGAGATTTAGGGTTTAGAGAGAAAGTAGGAAAGGAGCGTGTGATTGAGAATATTGAGGGAAGGTTGTTAGGGAGATTAGGGAAAGGCTCTGATTACCATAAAAGATGGAAGAAAGGCACTGAATTTATGCTTATCATTAGATATGAAACACATATATATATACAAGTACACAGCTAGGGTTATCTAACAATGGGCCAAGGCCCTTACACGATACAACATGGGCTATATGATATACAACATAGCTAATATGTTTAGCCTATTTAGTTTGGGCTTATCAACCTGCAATGAATAAATCATCAACTATTGTTAGTCTTCGAGTGTGTATAAATCACATAATCAAACGAGATAGAAAAAGGGACATATCTAGTAGTTAAAATGGTATGGAGAAACTTAATGGGATCTTAGATTATTTTCTATAGTCTTTGGTTTGGGATACTATTTTAATATAACTACACCTCTGAGACGGACATGGATCGCCTTACATTCATGGTATTCAAATGGTATTTGGGTATGTATATATACTAGACGAATATCTGCGCAAAGCAACATTATATAATGGCAAATAATTATACATGCAAACTTGTGGTTTTGGTGTGACCCTTAATGTAACACTTATGGGTTTAATTTGTAGTCATTGCGAAAAAAAAAATATGGGTTATAAACGAAAAATGATAAAAGTTTGAGGATTTGAGGATTAAACATTATTTTAAAGTTTGAGGATTTGTGGATTTTATTGTTATTTTTAATTTTAAGTTTTTTAAGTTTAAGTTTTTCAAGTTTCAACATTCAGGAAAAGTCAACCGCCCTTTATATTAGGGGTGTTTATCGGTTCGGTTTTCGGTTTCATGGGTTGTATGGTTCGTGTTAATCGGTTTGAAAATTTTAAAAGTTAAAACCAAAACCAAACCAAACCAATTATAGAACGTATAAAACCAAACCATACACCAATTTATAATTCGGTTTGGTTTCGGTTTAAACCAAGAAAACCAAATTCAAGTAAACTTCTAAATGTAATCTAAAAGTCACAAATAAAAAGCTAATAGTTCAAATAAAATTACCAAATCAAAAGGTCTCACTAAGTGTTTAAGTAAATCAACAAAATAAAAGTTTAAGAAATCAAAAGGTTTCATAATTTAACCGAAATAAATGGAAGCGAAATAAGATAAAAAGTTATTCGACAAAGGTCTACAGAAGTCTTATGCTTGGATATTCTATCTACAAGCATTCTTGATTTGAGGAGTGGTTAGTTTATAAGATATTTTAAATTTTTTAGATTTTTTGTTAGGAAGATAAACATATAAAATCTGTATATATATAATTTAAACTTCTTTGTGTGGATAAATATATATTCGGTTTTTTTTGGTTTGGTTTGATTATTTATTTGTCAAACCCAAAACCAAACCAAACACCAATTAAATACTTCGGTTTGATTTTAAACCAAACAATACAGCAATTAAAATTTTCGATCCGGTTTTATTCGGTTTCGGCCCGGTTTATTTTTCGGTTTGTTCAGTGTCAAACCAAATACTGAACACCCCTACTTTATATATAGTATAGATATAGATATATACATGATGTTTAAACCATCTAACTAATTACAAGGTCATGGTTGCATCAAGAAATATATCCCAAGACAGAATTTTTCCCAGTTCGAGTGCATGTGGTGATAGACTCGTTTATATACGGAATGTCATTAAATTATCCTAATAACTAAAACAAATAGAATAGGAAGTGTGTCAGTTTACTTACCTTTTTTTTAGGGAGTTGATACTCGCACCACATTTTTTGATGCAAATACCACAATTGTGCATTGCAGTGTTGTACAGTACAATATTGTTATGCACAAGTTGTGGTGCAAGTATCAAAAAATGTGGTGCGAATATCATCTCCCTTTTTTTTAACGGCGGAAGTATTACAGGAACTAGCAAGGAGCTAGAGAACAAAATTACAACGAGCTTTTACAAGCTTGGATAGGATCAAAAACCCAATCTAACCACATGGGATTTAATTTCCTATTTCTATGTAAGATCCAACAGTGAAATAACACCTTGATGTCTTCGCCGAGAGTGTCTTTCTGAGGAAGCTTGAGGTCGAAACATATCCGATTTCTATATCTCCAAATGATCCAAGTTGTCGTTTGAACAACAACATCGAAACAAGATTTCAATGTATTGTTGAAATTGACATTATCACCCAAAGCTAACAGACTATGAATATCTTTCGGAAAATCACCACAGCCCCGCCAAGCCAAAACCATATTCCATAAATCAACTGCAACTGAACATTCGATGAATAAGTGACAGGTGTTAGTGAACTATTATTATCGACTATGTATTAGGCATTGGGCCAAGCCCGGTTAGTTAGTATCCATGTATTTATATACTCATCGTAATCCCGATGATGATTCATTCAATACAGATACATTTACATGGTATCACAACATACATTTACATGATATCACAGCCTTTTAAGATCTTCTCTTAAGAACATCTCCAAACCGTAATTCACTATAATCATGCATCAAAAAAAAAAAAAAAAAAAAAAAAAAAAAAAAAAAAAAAAAAAGCCCCTTGCATACTGTCGTCCCATTATCCTCCAACATCAATTATCACTCCATCATTACTACTGTCCCATTATGATCATCCCATGCACGTACAACTTTTACCAGTATTAATATTCCTCGCATATTATACCTCTCATGTTCAAAGGAACATGAGAGGATCCTTATCCTACTATTTACACACGATCGTCTTTTCCCAAGTTTTTCTCCATAAACAAACCTTCATCTCATCATATCACATGTTTGTACACATAAACAAACGTCTATATCCCACACCCATATAATACTACATCTCCTATTCATCATGGTCAACACCTCGTCCTGGTAAACTCTATTAGAAACTCCCACTAAAATCAATACGAAAATCATTGAAGAAGATTTAATAACAATAAAAAGTTACACAAAAATCAACTTACGAAAAAACCCCGCAAAAACTCAAGCATAAATCTTGAAAAATCACAAATCCTAAGCAATGGTAAAATCACATATTTGACATTTTGTGTTGGTGTAGGTTGGTACAGGTTGCGGAATTTATGGCCTGCATATGTCCCAGTGGTGTTAGCCGGAGTGGCAGCGCCGGAAGTGGTGGGGGTGGTGTAGACCCGCAATGGTGTTGATATAACATATAATATAGTGTTGACCGTTGATGGTGTTATGTTTAGAGACGACTGACATAGGTTTAGCAAGGTCGTCCCTCAATTTTTGACTTTTTGAAGGCTCTGGACGAAATTACCTAATGAGGCCTTTCGAGAAAGAATGTTACATATAAAGTGTCACCGTTTATAAGATATAAAGCAACTAGTTATTTAAACGTTCAACATATTACTCATTTAAGATATTTCTCATCTAAATACAGTTTTATTCGTGAAAAATATTTGTACACATGCGTGAAATGGACTAGATTAGTAACAAGTAGTACCTTTAGGGACTATTATTGTACACTAGGCAAAGTAATGTTGTAATGAGCCTATAAATACCCCTCATGACTCTCCATGAGGGGTGTGAGAAATTGTGTAACTTTCCTTTTATTATTAATATATTCCATTTTCTTCACCCTCTCTCTACTTTATCTCTCTAAACTAAACATGAAGTTCATCTATAATCATCAACCTAGACCTCCCGAATCACATAAAAATCATTACTTTTCGATCCTACAATAAGAAATTTCAAATGTTTGATCGAATTAGGATTAGATAACCATGGAATTTTTTTTTATGCTTTGCATGTTTATAGGGATTGCTTTTTCATTTGAAATTTCCACCCGAAATTATTTATAAAAAGACTTGATAAACTTGTTATGCATGTATCTAACTTATATATGTGACTGGATACATGACCATTGCATGTATATTTTATGTGACTGTATTTTAACAAATTACATTTATTATATTGTTTTTGAAATAAATAACCAATTGGTATAATGTCATGGTTGCAAAATTATACTTGAGGTGCATAATAAGAAGGTATCAGCATGCATAAAAAAAATTGTTATAAGAATAAAAGTACGTTCATATATTTTTATTTGCCAACCTAACTGCATGTAATTTCATTGAGCTTTAATGGCGCCAAAAAAACACACGACAATTCATATATGAGCTTTAAAGTTCATATATCTACATATCAGTTAACTAATCTTTATGTCAATATAGTTTAATGGTGCAAAAAAAACACGTGACATTGATTTAAAGGGGTTTTAATTTAAGGGTTTTGCTAACAACAACCCAATGGGTTTTGTTTAAGCTTACCATAAATAACAACGTTTCCAAATATGAACTCATAATTTCTATAAATACATGATTTAAACACATATAATTAAGGTAAGTGAGTTTTAATAAGGTATGTATTAATATCAAGTGAATTCATATTTAGAAACATTGTTAATTATGGTAAGCTTAAATATTGGGTTGTTGTTAGCAAAACCCTTAATTTAAAAACACGTGATTTTATTGTGTGTTTCCTAATTAAAAGAGATTTTATTTTTAAAATTGCGTCAAAGATTCGGTTGACTATTGAAACTGAAATTCTAGTTTTAAAGGGATTTTATTTTAAAAACACGTGATATTTGGTTGTGTGTTTCCTAATTAAAAGGGATTTTATTTTTAAAATTGCATCAATAATTTGGTTGACTATTGAAATCGAAATCCCAGTTGAAAAAAATTTTCCAAACTTGCTTTTTTGGTGCTAAATGCCACGTGTAGTTTTAACAGAGTTTAGAGGGATTTTTCTTGATTTTTGCCTTCTAAAATCAGAAATCAAACTTGTGCTTTATATATATATAGTCGCATGACCCGTCCGATGGACGGGCTAGCGTCATATAAATTTAATAATATTATTACTTATTAGGTCCATACATTTAAGTTTAAAGTTACATATTTATTTTGTTAATGATAAACATATCGTTTCAAAATTGTCTAATTGCATATTAGCGTTGTAAAAATTTAACCATAGATACTTAAACTGATAAAAACAGTAAATAGAATTAAAACATGATTAAGACATTAAGTTTTTAATAATGGAAGCATTACTAACATGTAAAAATATAACGTGTATAAATTCATGATATAAAAGATTACTTAAGGAACAACATATCTTCGTTAACATGCTTTTGTGAAAGTTGCACAACATGTTACATAAAAATAAATATTAACGAACTAGTTGTCAATAAATATTGCAGTGACCAACTTTTCGTTATTGCTATTCACTTAGTTGCTCACATTGTTTCGTTTCTTGCTCGCTTTGCCACATTACCAATTCACTTATAGCTCGTGTCGCTTTGCCATGCTTCGAGCAGTTGAAAATGAGTTATGTGGTGTCTTAGATGGTTGTCGTATATGTTGTGATATGAACTTGAGATGGACTTATTTTCACCTTTATTGTCTTATACGTAGTGGTCACCTGTAATCCCACGGATACATCAATAAATATCGGATAAGCACAAAAGCAAAAGATGAATGTATGGAACATGTTATTGTAAAAACTAAAGAAAGGTTCAATAAAATCGATAAAATTTGGGGGTCTTCATAATGTATACATTCTAACATGGAATTGGTTTCGAGCATAACTGCTCAAAACCTAATGGCTAACATTTGCAAGAAGTTCAACAATTACTTTTTCAAGTAAAATTATGAAGTCCAAATTCACTAACAAAAGTTCAACAATTACATTTACAAGTAAAGTTTTGAAGTCCAAATTCATCAAAAAAGAGAGTGTACATTCTACCCGAACATCTATAACAACCTTATTTTATAATTTGGCGCAACTTCATTGTGTATCGCCATTTCATACTATATACCCAAAAAATCTTTAGCTTACGTGCCATGTGTGTCGCTCCTCTCTCTCTCGCGCGATATGCATAAGGACATAAAGATGAAACACTTAAGGAATATTATTGATATGACTCAGACCTGGTGCATGATGATTTTACTATATGGATTCTGGCTGATAATTCAGCATTATGCAGAAAAAAAACGACCATTAAAACAAAGAAAATAAGCTTGGTTACTTACCCTTTTTCCAAACAATATTGTACTTGCAGTCTACGCACGATACCACGGAGATGGGCCAACCGTTACAATCAATGACGTTCTTGCAGTGCCTGCAAACAGAACTCTAATAGTTAACCAATATGTCAAGTTTGTAATATGTTTGAAACAACTAAAAAGTATTGTATGTTCAAGATATGGTGTTTATTAAACATAAATTCATCATTTTAACTCACCGAATATAAGTCATACACATTGTTAATACAAATAACGTCAAAAATGTTATTCGCATTATTCGGTCTTCTCGTGTTTTGATAATCACAAAATCTAAAGACATGTTAAGTAAAGTTATGGTTTATAAGTTTTTAATCGAGGAAACTCGTTACTTCTACGTAGCTGCTTCAACATCACTTCAGGTATGAACAAACTTTATGTCGTCATTAGTTAAGTGATCAAAGAATTTTATTTTCACCTAAACTTACATTTTTAAGTATTGACAAAACATTTTCACAAAAGTATTTTTGTGTTTTTAAAGAAATGTTTTATTAAGAAAATAAATTCAAATTCAAACTTTATAACAGCTAGTTTTCCCCCCAAATCAGTTCAGCCTGAACCAGATAAGTTTTCACCACGTCAGGACAAAAAGGGAGCGTTTTGTTGCGGCGGTCCCTTAAATAGGCCGACGGTCCCTTAGTGATAAAGGACCGTCTGGCATTTACGAGATGATACGGTTATACACGAGATGTTAAACGAATGAGTCGAAATGATACGGTTATACACAAGATGTTAAACGAATGAGTCGAGATGATATGGTTATACACGAGATGTTAAACGAATGAGTCGAGATGATACGGTTATACACGAGATGTTAAACGAACGAGTCGAGATGATGTGGTTATACATGAGATGTTAAACGAATGAGTTGAGATGATACGGTTATACATGAGATGTTAAACGAACGAGTCGAGATGATGTGGTTATACATGAGATGTTAAACGAATGAGTCGAGATGATACGGTTATACATGAGATGTTAAACGAATGAGTCGAGATGATATGGTTTTACAAGAGATGTTAAACGAATGAGTCGAGATGATACAGTTATACACGAGATGTTAAATGAACGAGTTGAGATGATGTGGTTATACATGAGATGTTATAGATATACCTAATTTTCCCACCAAATTTTTCCCACCAAAATCTTGGCGCCAGAATTTCCCACCCAAATTTTCCCACCAGATCTGCTCTTATATACACACACAAACTTATCTCACTAATATAAACACACACACATACACACACACATCTCACTATCTCTCTCTCTCTCTAGCAGTTTTCTAGCGACACCAGCAGTTTCTGGCCACTGGAATCTTTTTCCGGCCACCACCTTTCATCACCTCAACTTGTAGATCGGGCCACCCTGGTCACAATTCCACCACACACGCGAATCACAACCATAAACACACACTGTTAACATGCCCAAGATGGCAGAATTTGTAGCTTTTGCTTATCCTTGTGGACAACGAGACGTAATTCTGCGAGAATCGCGTAAATCTTACTCCCGTGATAAACTATACTATTCGTGTCCTTTATCAAAGGTGAACAATTACATAATTTTTTGTGCATTATATAAATAATTTGGTTAGTTGTTAAAAATAATAGTTTTTACTCTTTAACAGGGGGGACAACGGACTATGGATGCGATTTTTTTTTATAGAAGGAGGAACGACTCGCCAACATGACCGGTTCTGTTGGAGCTTCAACGCCTCTAACTCATTCCGCAGGACCATCAACATCGAGTCCTGTAAATACAGAGTGCTCAAATTGCATAAAATTGAATCACCAGATAATGGTACTCAATAAAATGCTAGAATTGTATCAGCATCCCAACAACCACACAATTGATTCAGCTGCCTTGTTTCATGAGCTTTATAAAGAGATGTTAGGTGGTATGGGAAATCTTCGTATGTAGTGTTGTTGTTGTTGTTGCTGTTATTGTTGTTTGTTGTGTTATTGTTGTTGTTGTTGTGTTATTGTTGTTGTTGTTGTTGTTGTTGTTGTTGTTGTTGTCGTTGTTTGTTGTTGTTGTTGTTTAATAAAATGTTGTTGTTGTTGTGAAAACTGATGTAACAAAAGCGTTAGTGTTGTGTTATTGTTGTTGTTTAATGTTGGAGTAATACGTATATTTTAACCATGGAAGGTGTATTCTTCCACCATCCCCGACATCCCGAATCGCAATATCAACATAAAACCACGATCCTACAATATCACAATTAACAAAAACGAAGGCAAACCGTTTATTTAAAACACGCAAGAGTTCTCAACCACATATATTTCATACAGACTCAAACAAAACAACTCGACAACCAAACAAAACAACTCAAACTAAACAACTCAACAACCAAACGAAACAACTTAAACTAAACAACGCGACAACCAAACGAAACATATCAAACGATACAACGACCCGTTTATTTTTTTTTTTGCGGCTACTTCCCGCTTTGCTTGAACTCGCACCATCTTTTCCTTTCCTTGCTCTCATTTCCTTGAGATGTGCAAGCGTAGCTTCCAGATCTGTTATTTTAATTTCCAGATCTGTTATTCTACTTTCGGCTTCAACAGCAGCAGCATCTTGAGCTTCAGCAGCATCTAGCTCTTCCAAATACTCTCTATAGTACGGCTTTTTCCTTAACCATACCAGAATCCGGTCTCTCTGCCACGGTGCACAGTTCGCATACGAACCATATTCATCAAAAATTTCCCAGCCCCAATGATTTATAGTTTCATTATACAAGAGCTCGTGTGATAAAGCCTTTGCCCACTCCTGTTCCGGCATTAAACCATCCATTGTTATGTGTGTTTTTTATTTTTTTGCCGAATTTATGATAGTTAATATGTGTTATGTGTATGTTATAATATATATTAAAAGTTTGGCCAACAAAGTTGCAGTTTGTGGGGGGGAATTTGGCGCCTAAACTTTTAGCGGGGACATGTCCCCGCCAAAAGTTGGAGTGTTACCCCTGGAAAGGGTTTTCGGCGGGGACATGTCCCCGCCAAAAGTATCGGCGGGAAAAATACCCGGGAACAATTAAGGGCAACTATTTTGGTCAAACTTGGAATTATCAAAAATACTTTCGGCGGGGACATGTCCCCGCCAAAAGTAAGTGTTGAAAAATTAGTGGACGGTCAGCGAGACCGTGTGCCAGCTCAGCACGGTTTTTGTCATTTAGCGACTTTCGGCGGGGACAAGGGCGTCTCCGCCAAAAGTTTCCTCGCCCGTCGTCCTGATTGTTGTAGTGTGTTAGTCGTCATTTGATGGAGTGATAGACTATTTTCGTGTTTTGGAAGGATGTATAGCTCTTTAGCTATCTGGAGTGTTTAGCCTATTTTGGTTGGGCTTATCAACCTGAAATGGATAAATCTTCAACTATTGTTAGTCTTAGAGTGTATATAAATCACATAATCAAACGAGATAGAAAAAGGGACATACATAGTAGTTAAAATGGCATGGAGAGACTTAATGGGATCTTAGATTATTTTGTATAGTCTTTGGTTTGGGATACTATTTTAATATAGCTACACCTCTGAGACGGATGTGTAGTGGTTTAATGTCGTCAAGGGGGAAAGGTAAATATGCTAGGATGTGATTAATGTATGACTGGGTGTAATGAGGCGTTTGCTGTGCTATATAATCAGAATAAAATGAATATCAAAAAACAGTAATGCGATCTCAAAATTTCCAGTCCCTATACCAACCAATACTGTTACGGGTTTTAAGTCATGGAAAGAGCTTCTTTGTAAGCTGTATGGGACCTGGTGTAATCTCTCTACATAGCGAAGAGAATGGCATGGATCGCCTGACATTCATGGTATTTGGGTATATATATATTTGACGAATACCTGCTCAAAGCGACGACGTATAGCGGCAAATAATTATACATATAAACTTGTGGTTTCAGTGTGACCCTTAATGCAACACTTGCGGATTTAATTTGTAGTCATTACGAGAAAAAAGTCTGGGTCATAAATGAAAAATTATAAAAGTTTAAGGATTTAAGGATTAAACTGTATCTTAAAATTTGAGGGTTTATGGATTTTGTTGTCATTTTTAATTTTCTCGAAAAATTCATATCATCAAAATATCTCGAAAAATTTAAATTTTCTCGAAACTGACGTGGCAGTACTTGATAGTTAGACCATTTTCGAGAACTTTTCTGACCTTAGACCATTTTCGATAAACTTAGAAGCTTTCGAGAAACATAACACCTTTCGAGAAAAATTAGATTTTTACGGCAAAACTTCAAATCATGATAACTTTTGATCCGTAAGTCTGCTTTCAGCGAATTACCTGTCAAAACGATCATTGGAACATTAGAACAAGGGGTGAAGTCAATTTGTTCACTTCACAGCAATTTTGAGACCCAGAAATGCTTCAAAAAGAAGTTATTGACGATTTTGTGTTATTAGGCATCAAAACTTTCGAAAAAACCAAAATTTCGAGTAATCTGAGAACCTTTGAAGACAAGAAAACAAACAAACCACGTTTCACTTAAAAGATCCTTATCAATATTCACCGAATTTTTACATGGCTAGAATTGGTATTATTTAGCATATGTGAATATGGGGATTATTCTTTATTACTTATTTGGGTTTGAAGTGACGTTTTACGGATGCGTCTACTTATTTCCTCTTTGATACTTTCTTACTTCTCACACGAAGATGACTTGTTTGGGCATATATTGATTGTGATGAAGACTTAGATATCTAGTTATTTTTGTGATTCTTTCTCTCTATACCCACAAAGTAGCGATATGTCAAGAGGAATTATGCTTCTAATACTTTTGTTGTAGGGTATAGAGTACACTATTCTTTATCACAGGGATAGTACAAGCTTAAGTCACAAGTTTGGTAGAAATTACTTCACTCAAGTTTGTCACATCGAGTTGTCTCCATATGTCGTCATTATTAGCCGGTTGAATGGATAAGAGGTTGTCTTGGGATTTGCTCAGAGGGAATATAGTATAGAGAGTATTTATCAACATCTTCTCACGGGGTTAAAGCTTATGCTTACGGGTTTATGATGCTTCCAACTAATCTAGATTTAGGATGTACACAGTGTTATGATAATTCTGAAAGATCGTAATCATCAGGAGGGAGAAATGTGTACATCATCGGCTATATACGAGGTATTGAGCTTAATTGTTTACTTGGATGTTATCATTTCGAACTTCATATTATATAGGGGAAGAAATAGTATACTCGTATAGGGAAGTTATCTAGTCTTTTAGACATTGGTCGTATGGATCCGTGCCAAGTATGATGGATACTTGTTGAGGGATTTATCGTATGGATTCGTGCCAAGTATGATGGATACTATGTGCTTCAACGATGGTGTTTATTATTATTATTTACTTTCTATATATATTTATATGTCTCATTGTAACCATTCATGTGTGACGCCACCTTGGAGGAAAATTGTTAGCCTTATTATTTTGTGAAGTTGGCGTCTTACACGTGAGATGGATTAGATACGTAGATAGTTGTGCCCGTAGGGACTACTAATGTACACGAGGCATAGTTGTGATGTGATGAGCCTATAAATACCCCTCATGTCTTTTCATGTGGGGTGTGGAAATCATTGTGTAAACTTCATCTAATAAACACATATCCTTTTCTCCACCCACTCTCTACCTTCTCTCTCTAGAAACCAACATGGGTTTCGACTACTTTTCCCAACCTAGACCTCCCGAAAAGGTGATTCTTGAACCGTTTACAATATTCCATAAATCAACTGCAACTAAACATTCGATGAATAAGTGACAGGTGTTAGTGGATTATTATTATCGACTATGTAATGTATTGGGCCAAGCCCGGTTAGTTAGTATCCATGTATTTATATGCTCATTGTAATCCTGATTATGATTTATTCAATAAAAATATATTTACATGGTATCACAACATATATTTACATGGTATCACAACCTTTTACGATCTTCTCTTAAAAACATCTCCAAAACCTCAATTCACTAGAATCATGTATTGTTAGGTCACCATTTAGTAAACACAAGTATGATAATGATAAGAAATAAGATGAGAAATGAGATTGGTTGATTATAAGAAATGAGAAGAATAAAAGTGCAAGAGTTTCACTAACATATTCAAATAACCAACAAAATGAAATGTTACATAAGCTTTCTATTTATAAGGGGAGGAGTAGGGCAACACTCCCTTCCTCCCTCTTATCCCTTAACGTGGGCTTTCAAGGCCCATGGACTAGCTTTCTTAAGCCTAGTAACATTAACATAGTGAAATATATAACTAAGCAACCTATTACAAAATGTAATGACCGAGACTTGACTAAAATACAAAAGTATGATCCCAACAATCTCCCCCTAAGGGTCGGTCATCATGGTTGCTTGACGTCTTCATCTTTGTCATTGACTTGTGACATGTAAAACTCTAGACGTCTTCAGAATGGTTGAATGTTAATGAATGTACTTTGCTCTTTTTCATTGTTCTTTGGTGATGATGTAGTGATTGTGTTATGAAGTAGTCTGCCATTCGTCATTCCTGCGTCTGTGGTGGTTTTCCGCCATTCCAACATACTCATACATCTTTGGACTTATACTTTCACGTGCACGAAGTTCCTTTGCATATACTGAGATCTTTAAGTCTTTATACTTTGTAGATTCTTCTTAATTGACGTAGAATCTTTCTTTGAACTTTGTGGTGCTAAGATCTTTGGGGGAGCTTACTTATGCTTTTAAGATGTATATATGAGCATGTTGGAATCTACCATCATGGAAGTGAGGTACCTGCGAGTAAACAGTTAGCAATAAATATCCGGTACATACAGATAAGGAATTAGAGCTCATCAACAGCATATTGTGAAGACTCCTTCTAATCCTTATCCAGGCCGTTCCCATATCAGATACTCCCGAAGGAGCTTACGAGACCTACTAGGTAGCTCAATGACTGGGTGAGTCACCGGGGATCACTCCACGACTGTAGACCGTTATGGAACCACCGGGAACACTAAGCGTAACCCTTGTGGGGTTACCGAAGTGACCTGTCAAGGTTGTTTGATGTTGACCCTGACAGGAGTTTCCGTTCAATCATTGAGAAATACTTACGTAATTCTCTCATAAACGTTCTCGGCAGATTGCTAAGATCTGCGAAGGACTCGATAATTTACATCTGGTGTCCATTGATGTAGAACACCAAATGTAGAAGTACTAAGTGTTCCTAGGAGATCATTTGATGAATCTCATGGCTCTAGACTCAATAAGTGCACATTTAGGTTTCCTAAGCGGAGACTATGGAGGTGTCTCCAGTTTCTAAATTACGCTGGTTTTCTGTGAGAATGAAACAAGTTCTTTTAAGAGAACTTGAGTGGCTAGAAGGTTAAGTGCAGTGCGTCACTGGGTCCATGACGGCTTTATCTTCAATACCGGCGTTGCCTTAGCAACAACCAGTAGCATACGAATTGAACCCGGTGTCTGCCCTAAGGTTGAATCATATGGAGGGCTATTTCTTTTCACCCTTTTCTTTACTTTTCTTTTTAATTCTTCAACCCCTTCTTTCTCCTTTCATTCTTTACTCCTTTTTTCATATCATACCTAAGGACTTCTAGTTCTAACTATTGGTGATGTCCTTGGGTAGATCCCTCCGGCTTAGGCGGATCATAGGACGGTTATTTCCTAACCTTAGTCACCTTATAACTCCATGACTATCCTACAATTGCCATTTGAAACCTTTGAAAATCTCTCAAAGTGTTTGTGTTAATCAAACATTTTGTTTAACACTTTGAAAGTTTTGTGTTTTCTTATGAAGGGCTCCCCCTGCACATGTGTTCATAAGTATTTAATAAATTTGCACATGCAGGAGGAGCAAGCACTTTTGAATTGATCCACTTTCGGTGAACCAGACCGATTCGAGACACGCTTACATCACTAGTTAGACTAGCTTGAAGTTATTACCCGGCCTGGTCGAGTCCACAGAAAGTTTCTCAAGACGGTACATTTCTACTAAGACACATCCTTTTCGAGACACGCTTACGTGGTTAGTTAAAGAGATACATTGTCAGCTTTTAGGTGACAACTAGCTCTAGTAACTAACTTGATGTTATTACCCGTCGAGGATAAGTGTTTTCGATATTACTAACTTTTATTATCTCGTCAATTCCTGTGTGAATCTGAGTCTAGCTCTCATGAGATACAACTTTTAGCTTTGACTGCTTATATTTTAATCACTTTTTCATTTTCTCCCCCTCAAAAATAGCATATAGAATGATGTTTTTGACAATCTTTTAGATTAAAATATGCCTTTTGAGTCTTACGGGGAGATTCACCAAGAACTTTTGTTTTTAGAGCAAAGTGTTTTGTTTTTGACAAGTGCTCCCCCTCAACAAGTGATTAGGTCTTATTGAGGTGAAATACTTGTCCTTTTGAGCAGAATTATGAAAAATCATAAACTGTTTGATTAATTCTACTCAAAAGTAAGAAGCCTTTGCTCCTTATATTAGGATTGAGGCACTGATGCGTACCTCAGGGTCATTTCTTTACAAGTTTGGGTTGTGCACTGTAATATGTACACAAACCATAATAATAACAAACCAATCAATTGAAATAATGGAATGTTAATACCCTTGAAGATCAGCTTTGTCGTTCATCATCAATGATCGGAGCATCAAAATTCGTGAACTGAGGATTAGGTCTTTCAAAGAATCTGACTGGGAAAGATGGTCTGACACCGATATAGCTTTCCAAACGTCTGATCTGTTCCCGACGGAATAGCCTTTCTTCTATCTTAGTGACAAAATTCCTAACTTGTCGTCTGGAGCTGGAGTTCCACCTAGTAGTTTCCTTTCGAGATATCTTACGACGATCATCATTCAACCTCTTGACTAGCTCATCACGAACTGTTCTGAGCGTGTGATCGCAGAACTTGTGTATCTCATCCATCTTCATGAAACTAATATGCTTCTTACTGTCGATGTAGGTAAAACCAACAGATGGTTTCTGGACGAGTGTTAGTTGTGACATATTGTTGATTCCTGGGAATCTGAGTAGAGGTTTAGTCAAGTTGATCTTCTCTTGATAACTTTCAACTCCAAGCTGAAGATCTTCCACCCTTTCTTGAACTATTAGTCGTCTGATGAAGAGAAGCAATGATGAAATGAAGTTGTACTGTATTTCTGTGTCAAAACCTCGCATTTTACTTTGGACCTTTTCAAGATACATATCTTCAATGTCGTTGAGGTAAAGGTTTGGAAAGTCTGCTTCAGAGAACTTGTACTTCTCTTCATCTTGTCGCTTGACAACTATTTCCTTCATGAAAGTGTAGTCGCATCTTTTTGACTCCACAATTTCCAAGATTGCAATGATTTTGGATTTGTGTTTGACATTCTCAATTGACGTGAATCCCAACCTGTGAGTGTAACCAAGACGACGACGTTCAGACCAGTGTTGAATCCCAAGTAGAGCATCTCTGTCGTAGGCAACAACGGAGTCGCTAAAAATTGGAGCGGTTTCTTCAATAGCTGGAATATCGTATCTTGCGGCCGGTACAGAGATAGTCAATGATGAGGAAACCCTGCGTTTGGAGGTGTCATCTGAGAGTCGAAGATTATGAAGATCTTTATTAAAGAATCTCTTGTAAGGTATCTTAGGTTTTTCAGGAAACCCAATCAAAGGTAGAGGTTTAGTCCAGTCGGTGACGAAAGGTTTGATAGATTTCTTAGGATTGAAATTCACATCAGGGTTTAGCCAGTCAAATTCTGAGGACATTGCACTGGCTATGCTCTGCAAGTGAAATTCATATTCTGTCTGGTTTCCAGATCTTTTCTTGAGGAAATCCTGTGCATCCTGGTTGATTCGTCTGAGTTCGGCCTTTGTGAGTTTCTCGATGTGAAGATCTGCCATGATGCGTTGAGTGAACTGCAACGTGTTACCCGGAAGCGGTTCTTCATCAGGGAGAGCAGGCTGAGCTTGGATCAAGTTAGTCAACCAATCATTCTGAGGTGTATCATCATTATCGAGCCATGAGTGACCACTCTTCCTCTTAGACTTCTTAGATTTGATTGTGCCCTTTCATTTAGGATCAGTATCAGGTGAAGGGGATGCATGATGTTCAGTATCTGGTTGATCATGATGATCCTCAGTTGGTTCCATAAGCTGTTCATCTTGATCTTTAGGACTTGTGCCAGAAGCTGGAGGTTGTTGTGGATTTTCAGGAGAAGTAGACCCTTGGTGTGGTAGATGTGTTGATGATGGACCAGTACCAGACTTGTGTTTCTTGCTTTTCGAGTTCGGGTCTTTGTCATCATCTTTCCTTGGTCTTTTAGTGGTTCCAGCAGCTCCCTTGCATGACTCTTTTGACAGATTAGCAGCAATAGCATCAACAAGTGCTTGCTCTTCAGTTGACAAGTTGGTTTTGACTGCCATTTTGTCATGGAGTTGTGCAAGTAGGTCATCGACCGATGATTCTGAAAGTGTTGAAGTGGATGATTTGGCTTTGACAGGATTAAGAGTGAATGATGTAGACGAGATCACTTTCTTTACACCACTTCGTATTCTGTTCTCCAACTCATTAGAAATTGGTAGAATAAGTTTTGTCACCTCGGGAGTAACAATGTCGACAAGATTCTCAGTGAGGTAGTCGTAGGTGAAAGTCTTAATAAGTCCGTCCAAATCAGCTTGCAGGAATTGGTCGATTTTCTGCTTTGACTCCTGAAAATCTTCAACTTGTTTGGCGAGTTTTGTAACCATCGTAGTGAGTGTATTCACTTGTTCCTGAAGATCAACGGGTTTAGGAGGCTCATTGATTGATTGTTGTTTAGATACGGTTTCAGATGGTTTGGGTGAAGAGTGTTCGGGTGATGACTCAGAAGAAGACTCATTGTGAGAACTTGAAGAAGAAGCTGGTGGTGTTGGATCCTTCGGAGGAGATGCTGCAGGAAGTGGAGGTTGCTGTGAACTTGTCTGTTTGGACTGTGAAGATGATTGAAGGAATAAGTTGGTGTCAAATGCTTCCTTTTCTTCCGTTTCCTTTCTGCGACGTTCCTCTTCTTGTGCAACATATTCAGGAGTGATGAACGGATCAAAATATTGATCATTGGTAATGTGTACTTGTTCATCGACTCTCTCCTCGGTGTCTACAGCTTCAATCATTGTAGTGTTACCTTCGGGATCTTTGTCTTCGACTCTGTTACTAGGTACATGAGTGGTAGACTCGATGAGAGGAACAATACTGCTGCTTGTAGTGCCTTCATGGGTAGGTTGTGATGAAGGTTGAGGATGAATTCTACTGAGGAGTGATGCATCCCTCTGATCCTTAAGTAGTTGCTTTTCTTCGGCACGTGTGTCGATAACAATACTTTTCAGTCGTCTCTTGTCGACTAATGGTTCCACAATATGCTCAGCTTCTTCAGCATCATCGGGTTCATTGATAGTAATCCCTTGTCTCTTTCTCTTTTCAGCTTTGAAGGTTTCTAAGCTCTGTTGTGTAGCTATTTCCAGTTCTGGAAATTCTGCTTCAGGTACACGTACTCTTCGTTCATAATCTCCCACTTCATCATCTGTTTCTGTGTCGAACTCCGAGTCGTTGTCAGAGGATGGCGGTGTAGGATCACGGCGAAACCAAGAAGATGTATCTTGAGGAGTTTCAGTTGTAGATACCTTCTTACTAGACTTAGATGCAGGCTTAGGTTTGGGTTTAGGTGCGGATTTAGGTTTGGTAGTAGGTTTGGTTGTGGGAGTCTTCTTAGATTTTGAAGGTTGTGATTCAGTGGTACTCAAACTGCCTTTGCTGCGAGTCTGTCGAGTAGCCTCTTCCTGTACCCCAGTGTATGAATCATTGTAGAATTTGTAGTTCAAACCCTTCTTGATAGTGTCATCAAGAAGGTATTCAGGAAGCCTCATTCCTTTCTGTTTAGTGGAGGAAGTGGTTGTCTTAACAAAAGAGATGGTGAAGTCGTCCTCGAAGAGGTGCTTTGGCTCGTTAGGGTCACACATTCTTTTGATGAATTCGGGTGTGTCTTTGCAGAAGTATTCAACAAGTAGCTTGGTAAATCTTGTGAATGGGATCATAGTCCTTTCACGTCCAGTTTGGATGCTGGAGACTAAGTCATTCATAATTGGAACTGCAAAGTCAATGGGTGACATGGTTACCATTCCCCAAAATGCATGTAGATGCTCAAGTTTGGGATGTTCGTGACCACTTTTTCTTCCTGATATGGATCTTACAACTATCAGACAGAATGTTCTCCAAGGCTGAGGTATTTCCTTTGCATTGAATCTGGAGTGTTTGATAAGAGGTAAGTCATCATCAACATTGTACCCTAATTCAATAAAGAAATCCAGGAGATCCAGTTCAGGCAGCAATGGAGCAAATTCATGATCTGTCTGAGGTAGGAGGAAGACAGTACGAAGGACATCATGATCAATAGTGTATTCATGACAGTCCAGTGTAACAGTGAAAGATTCATCATCCAAATTAGCCTTAGCCGTAAGCCAGAACTGATGAAGGTAGAATGACGGAACTGAAGTAGATTTGCAGAGCAGGTACTTGCAAGGATGTGCAAGGAGAATATCTTTGACAATCTTGCACGAGTTCTCAGAAATTCTTAACTTGTCGAAGTCAACTCGAGGATTGTTATTACCAATATCAACGTTGTAGTTGGCGGGAAGGATGTCATCCATGGTGAGTAGTGGTTGACTTTGTTCAGTGACGTTCTCGTTGTGTTCAGCCATGTTAATCTGAAAAAACATCATCATAAACCAAACATCCAATTTGTTACTTGTTAGCAATGATTCGGGTTTGATATTAGAAGAGCACAACATGGTTTAATTGTTATATGAGACGTGACAAATTATGAACATTTATATGACATTGATCATTTAAGAATCACAAAATCAATCACACAATGTAAAGTCTTACATTAAGCACAATTGAAATTCACAATGCATAATAACATCACATTATACAACAACTAAAGTTACAACAAAGTCACATGAATTCTGAATGACAAGGCCATGATTTCGAAAAAATGTACATTGATCCAATTTTCGCAAACTTATAAACCAATATAAAACATTATCGCAAACATGTGTTTGAGAAAAATTTCGAGAAAAAATTACTAAGTATGTTCTCGATAAAGATTTTATCGAGAACATGCTTGTTTGTAAGTTTTTTCGAGATCTTTCATTACACATGATTGCGAAAGATTTCAGATTTTCGAAAAGACAATTCTCGATAAAAAAATTTCGCAATCATACATGTAACTAATATTTTCGAAACTTATGATCAAAGAAAGTATTTTCGAAAACAATGTTTTCGAGAATACTGAGCATTGAACAAAACTTTCGCAAACATGAGTTAGAGTATGATTTCGAAAACTTTCACAAAGATTGCGAAAAGTTGAGTTCTCGAAAAAATTCTTATACAAGAATCTCTCGAATTTGAAGTCCAACATACGTTTCTTATGTGATAATAGTTTCCAAAGATTCAGGCCTGTCATAAAGAATGATAAACACCAATTAGTCACATCCAATATGCTTGTTAACTGTGATCTCGATAATTTACCAAGAACAAGTTCTCGATAAAATTACACACTTGAATCATATGAGTATTAATGGTTCTAGCATGTTACAAACGCATGTAATAAGCATTTTAACACAGCAAACAACTTATTTAGACTCAGATAGACAGAAATTCAACGTGAACAAGGCACACAAGTTATCGAGAATCAAGCATCAATAGATATAAATCAACAAGATCAACACAACATTGAAACTTATCACCATGGAAACATATCCCACCAATAATACAAAACAAACAACCACAGAATCAAAGTATCTCAAATCGAACTAAACCCTAGGTTTCGAAACTAATGCAAACATGAAGAAAAGCATGAAAGAATGATGAGGATATGTTAGAAACAAGAAATGTAACAAAACCCAATCAAGAATCAAACTCTAAACCATGATTATAGCATATTTCGAAATCGTAAACCCTAGGTCTCTAAATTGAAGAATCCAAGAAATCTAACCGTTGGTATTGAAATTAAACGAAAACCTATCATTGTAATACCCTAGAGAACATTAAGGAACTTACAGATTGAAGATCTCTAAAGTGGATTACTCGTTTGAATGTGGTCCGTAGATCTCGAAAGGGGTTTTAGGGGTTTAGAATTTGTGATGTTTTGAAAAAAAACGGTTTGTTTGTTTTTTGTTATTATAAAACCTTTTAAGTTTAGTCACTTTTGGTCCCTAAACTTTTGATATACTTTATTGAGTCCTAAAGGTAAATGGCAAACATGTGCAATATAAAGATATACTCCTAACTGCCATTGTAAATGAAATCTTAATCGAGATGAGACGAGGGAATGAACTTAATACTTCCACATAATCCGAAGAACCGCATCATATAGAAAAATATGCAAGTATATCAATTTGAAAAAGAAAATTGTGTAATTTTTGAGCTTGTCTCCCCCTCAACACTTGTAAAAATGAACAAGGTGTTGAAAGAAAGTGATATACTTGCAGGTTTTTTTTTTTTTTTTTTTTTTTTTAATTGAAATCTTTTTGTGTTTTTGTTAGTTTTATATTTTTGTATTTTGTTTTGTTAAAATATTTACAAAGATAGTTTTGATGTTTGACGATCATTAATGTTTTAAAAACTTTTCCAGATCTTCTGGAGTCAAACATCGCATACCAAATTGGTGAACGAGACTAGCAAACCTTAATGGTGCTAAGGCTTTGGTAAGTAAGTCCGCCAATTGGTACTCAGTTCCAACAAAATATAATTCAACGGTACCCTTTTCGACATGCTCCTTGATGAAATGATATCTGAGATCGATGTGTTTGGATTTGCAATGATGAACGGTGTTGCAGGAGATAGCAATGGCACTTTTGGAGTCGCAGTAGATCAGAATCTTATTGAATAGGTAGCCATAGTCTTTAAGTTGTGATCGCAAACAGATGACTTGAGCACAACAAGCAGACATAGCTACGTATTCAGATTCTGTTGACGACAATGATGTGCAGTCCTGCTTCTTAGATTGCCAAGACACCAGTTTGTCTCCCAAGAATTGTAATCCACCAGATGTACTTTTGCGTGTGTCTAAACATCCTGCATGATCAGCATCTGAAAAAGCAATTAGTTCAAAACCAGAATCCTTCGGATACCAGATTCCTAAGTGAATGGTTCCCTTTATGTATCGAAGGATTCTTTTTACCTCACTGAGGTGTTTTTCAGTTGGTTTGGACTGATAGCGAGAGCACATGTAGACAGCAAATACTATATCAGGTCTACTAGCTGTGAGATACATGAGTGACTCAATCATACTTCGGTATTTGGTAGGGTCAACAGGAGTCCCATGTAAATCAGCATCTAGTTTTGTGGTATAGCCCATTGGTGTATTATAAGTATCACACGACATCATTCCATGTTTCTTTAAAATTTCAAGAGCATATTTGGACTGATTTATAAAGATTCCACGGGGTGATTGATGAACTTGTAGTCCTAGAAAGAACGAAAGTTCACCCATCATGGACATTTCAAAATTATCTTTCATTAATTTTGCAAAATCATTAGAGTAACTCCTTTTTGTTGAAGCAAATATAATGTCATCGACATATATTTGAACAATAAGTAAGTCCTCCCCGTATGTTTTTGTAAATAATGTTGGATCCACCGAACCTTTAAAAATTTTATTGGCCAGTAAGAATGCAGATAATTTGTCATACCACGCCCTGGGGGCTTGCTTGAGTCCGTAGAGTGCCTTTTTGAGTCGGTAAACATGATTGGGACGCTCAGGATCAACGAAGCCTTCTGGTTGGCTTACATACACTTCTTCCCGGAGCTCACCATTAAGAAATGCTGTTTTCACATCCATTTGAAAACTACCATGTTTCGATGTGCTGCAAAAGCCAGAAAGATCCGAACAGCTTCATGTCTAGCCACTGGAGCAAAGGATTCAACAAAGTCAAGTCCTTCTAATTGAGTGTATCCTTTTGCTACCAGGCGTGATTTGTTACGAATGACCGTTCCTTCTGCATCAAGTTTATTTTTCCAGATCCATTTTAACCCAATGACAAAGATTCCGTCAGGTTTTTCAACTAATTCCCAGACCTCCAATCTAATGAATTGCTGAAATTCCTCTTGCATAGATTCAATCCAGTTATCATAAGTCATTGATTCTTTGATGTTTTTGGGTTCTTCCATACTAACTGTGAGTGCATAGATGCAAGTTTCTCCATCAGTGTGAAGTCGTTGTCTTGTCATAACAGGTGCATCTGGATGGCCAATAATATGAACGAGAGGATGATATCGAGTCCATTTGTGTGTCGAAGGGTGAAGTTGATAGGTATCTCGCATGTTAGCAGGATCCAAATTGCGTGTTGACGACTCAGCAACTTCATGATACGTTGGAGCCGGTGCAAACGGGTTAATGAACGCATTAGGATCGAACTCTGCGGGTTGTGGAACTGATTGTGGTGTCGGGTCTTCAGCTGATTGCCGAGAGTTGGAAGCAGATTGTTCAACTGTAAATGGAAATGCAATTGGGGGACCGTCTTTCTCAACAGTTGTTGTTGTTTGTTGAGGTGAGTCTGGTACTTGATTATTATCAGGTTGTGCAGCGGAATTTGGTGAGACCTCAGTAGACCGGTATTCAATTGTATCATCAAATAGTGGATTGAACAAGGTTTCCAATTCTTTGCGGTTGAGAGGCAATTTTTCAGCCGAAGAGTCCGGAAAGTTGAGACGGTTTATTTCGGGTCCTAAGCTGTTTTGCTCAGAAGCCATTTGCGTGAGTTCATCAAAATTAGCATGAATAGTTTCCTGAATTTCTCTTGTCCGACGATTCCATATCCGAAAGCCTTTGGAATTTTCACAATATCCAACGAACACTCCGATGTCAGCCTTAGCTTTAAGTTTACCTAAATCATCACGATCATTTTTCGGATAACAGAGTGCTCCAAATACATGAAAGTAATCGTTGTTTGGTTTCCTTTTGTGAACAATTTGATAAGGTGTTTTGCGATGGCGTTTTGTGATCATACAACGGTTTTGGGTATAACATGCGGTTGAAACAGCTTCTGCCCATAAGTAATCTGGTAATTGAGCATTAATCAACATAGTTCTAGCAGCTTCCACTAACGTCCTGTTGCGTCTTTCGACAACTCCATTCTGTTCCGGGCTTCTAGGGATAGATGTTTGATGTTCAATACCCACTTTCTCATAATATGACCTAAGTGTCTGATTCTTAAATTATGTACCATTGTCAGTTCTGATTATTCGGACTGTGTTGCGTAACTGAACTTGAATTTTAGTGAGAAAGGTGATGATCATTGAAGGAGCTTGATCTTTGCTTCGAAGAAAATAGACCCAAGTCCTTCTGGAGTAATCATCCACAATTACAAGTATGTAGCGTTTACCGTTGATACTTTGAACACGCATCGGACCACACAAATCCATATGTAGCAATTGTAACACATGATTCGTACTGTGCTCAGGTTTTGAAGGAAAATGAGCGCAAGTACTTTTGCCTTGTTCACAGGCTGGACATAAGTGATCTTTGGTGAAACGGAATCTCGGAAAACCATCAACAAGTTTGTAACGAGCAAGGTCAGTCATAGTTCTGAAATTCAAGTGCGAAAGACGTTTGTGCCATAACCAAGATTTAGTCGATTCCGCTTTGGAGAGAAGACATATCGGAGATGTTGCAATCATATCTGACATTGATATTGTATAAAGATTGGAACCACGTGAGCCAGACATTAGATCATTTCCTTGTAAGTCACGAACAAAGCAAGTTTTCTCCCGAAATGCAACTTCTAGATCCCCATCACAAAATTGTCCGACTGAAAAAAGGTTGTGCCCGAGGCCTTCCACATAATAAACACGACTGATTTCGATGTTCCCACTGACATAGTCACCATATCCCATGATTAAAGCGTAATGATCATTCCCGAATCTGACAGTACCGATGAACTTTGAAACAAAGTTGATTAGCAGTTTGA
Source organism: Artemisia argyi (assembly GCA_030686995.1). Taxonomy (NCBI): domain Eukaryota; kingdom Viridiplantae; phylum Streptophyta; class Magnoliopsida; order Asterales; family Asteraceae; genus Artemisia; species Artemisia argyi. The sequence goes on along the minus strand of CM060683.1, from coordinate 92,322,673 downwards.
GATTGCCTGTCATATGTCGGGTGCATCCGCTATCAACAATCCAAAGAATAATCTGTACCACCTGCATCACAAGAAGACGACGAGGATGGAACAGAAGTAAGGGTGGAACCCAAAGAAAGTGCGGGTTCCTGTTGGTTAGCAGCACAAGTATTCAACAGTTTAGGAATCCATTTAAAGTCTGGTTTGTGTTGTAACCAACGTTGCCAATTCCAACTAGTTTTAGCTTTCTTAGTATTGAATGCACTAGTGTTGGGCTTGATCCTAGATTTATTCTCTAGAGTGATGGGGGTGACTTCAACATCATTAGAAACCATAGATGGCGGTTTTCCTAAAGTCGACTTAGAGGCAGTAGTGGACCTAAAAGAAATGCATGTCCTACGTTTCTTATGACGATTCAGGAGAGAATTAGCTACACATTTTGTATGATCACCAGATGATATGTTTTTACGACAAAACACACAAGATGCATTAATTTTTAAAACATTCAAAGGTACATCATTCGTTACATTTAGATCTTGATTACAATTTGCCAAATTAGAATCTAAATCAGATGCAACATGAGTTTTATTCAAATTCCTAAGGTGATCTTCTACTTCTTGAGCTTCTAGTGATCCTCGTTTACGTTGCCAGAACCTATTCTTCTTGTTACTTTTACGCTTGGGTCTGCTAACGCTCTTAGTGGATACTAGTCCTGTGGAAGTGGAAGGGTCATCATTAGTGGTTTGAATATAATTACCCTTTTTGTTTAATTCATACAATCCTGGTGCTATCACTGTGGTGTCTACAAACTTTCCTTTTTGAAGTAGCTTAATTTTCTCTTTGAAATCAATGATGATGTGTTTTTTATCCTGAATTTCAGACTCAAGTAAACCAATGCAATATTTGAAATCGACACTGTTTTGTTGCCATTCTGCGTTTTCTTTTTTCAAGAATTCAATTTCCTTCTCGTATTTGAGACACAAACTTTTGAAAGACTCAAGGTTTTTGCAAAGCTGACACGAGTTTGAAGTCTTATGACTTTGAAGTTGCAATTCCAGTGCCATACTTTGTGCTTCATATAAATCGAGAGTTTTTCGGAGTTGAAGACTTTCTTTTGAAAATTGTTTGCACACATCATCATTGTTCATTCTCAACATGTTGTTCTCTTGTTTAAGTTTCTCAATTTCCTCATTCAACAGATTATTATCAACACAAAGATCATCCATAAGCATAGTAGTACCAGATTTATAGAGATCATTCATGATAACAGACAAAATATCAGCATTGAGAACTTGTTCCAAGAGTCGATCAGCATCATTTTTTAAACCTTTATTTCTTTGTTCTTGAACCAAAATCGTATTTTCATTTGACTCGAAAACATTAATCATTGTTTTGACTTCTTTCTGAAGTTCGTGTTCCCAACGTGTGGCACAAAGACGGAGGTGTTTAACAATTGGCAACATTTGTTTTTGAAAAATTTCTCTTTTTTCTCGCTCGTAAGCAGATTGAAAAGTTTCAATTTTTATTTCTGAATTACGTTCAATTGTTTCCTCCAAAATGTCGATATCTTCCATAAATGTTTTGAAAAAATTCAAAATTCGACAACTTTTTGGTAAAGGTGTAACTTCACCAGAAGATGGTAAAGGACCGTTAACTTGAGCCACAGTTGGAACAGGAACTGCATTATGAGATGAAACGTATGACTCAGTGATATACCATGATTTCTCAGGTATTTCTTTTTGAGTGACAAAAGATTTAGAAATGTGAGGAGCTTTTGAATAATCATATGGTGTCCAATTTTGAACATAACTCATTTTTTGTAACAACCCGCATTTTCGGGACATTTCTCCTATTCACTATTCATCGGTTACTATTCATCAATTACTATTCACCGGTCACTATTCATCATTTTACTATTCATCATTTTCGGAGTCAGTTTGTGATTCCGAGAAGCGTTCAGAAATTTTACTATTCATGTGACACTATTCATTCCCGAAGGGGAATCACTATTCATGATCAACGTTCGTCTTTTCGTAAACTGAGTTTACGAGTCTTTAAATTCGCGTAACCAGTTGGGTTTAGCTGCGAATTCATGTATCATTCAGTAATGACGCTTGATATAGACTGGATTAGTCTACACATCATCATCGCATTAGTTACTACACGGATATGCATTATTTCCATTTACGTATGCTTAATTTGTAATTAACGATACCACTCAGTTTTACTACTAACGTATACCCAATACTCCCGACTATGATCCTAACATATTTACATACTCATAATAATAATATAAAAATTATATTATTAATTTACCCGGTGTTTTAAAACCAATGGCTATACTTTACGGTCGGAGCTTATAACTCCGTCGGTTTGCGCTATTTCAATTCAATAATTATTTTAACACCCGATTCTTGCAAGGAATAATATTTTACAACTTTTACAACTTCGTCGTATTTTATTTTAACTCGGTAACATTTATTTCAAGATAACTCGGTACCCGATAACACCTAATACACCTCAAAACCCACCAATACTTGCACCTAGACATAAATATTAATGAGCACACAAAACCTTTTCCTTATTTCCCTCCTTTTGGCCGCCCCCCCCCCCCCCCTAGCCACCCTATGTATTAATTGCTTGGACCAACTTTTGACCAAGACTTTGACTAGATCATATATATATACTCATTACACCACACTTCTTCATTTTTACCACACAAATATAACTAGCAAACACCATTTTCATCTCCTCCCTTGGTGTGTGAATCGACCCACCATCAAGAACCAAGAAGAATCCATATATTTTTGAAGATCAAGTGTTTAATCAAGTCCTAATCAAGATCTAGTTGGGGTTTTGTGGTAAAAACCCTATGTTTCTTAACAAAATCATCTTCAAATCACCTCAAATATTCAAGTAAGCTTCAAGAATACTTTTGATCTTTTCATACTTTCATTTACCTTATATTTTTATGTATTTTCAAGAAGTATTGGTAAAACATGCAAGTATGTAAGATCCATACCACTTGTTACTCATTTTGTTTTTATAAACACTAGATCTATAATTTTTACTAGTAATCTCATTAGATCCACCAAGATTGGTGATGTTTAAGAACCCATGACACCCTAAGAAGGTGTATGGTAGGATTTGGTATTTGTGAAGTTGATTTGAGATGGTTTGGTTAAGCCTTGAACAAGTTACAAACTAGGAAAGTTGATTTTCACAACTATATAAAAGCTGCTGTCCATTTCTGTAAAACATGGGAAACTCAGGGTCTAGGGTGTAACTTTGGACCAAAGAGTTAGAAAATACATTCCGAGACGAAACTATGGCCGAAAACGGGGATAAAATCCGAGTTACGACGAAAAAGATATGCTATTTTCAAGATTTACGACGAAAACTATATTTTCTGAAAAATTGAATCTGTCCCGACTTTCTAGTTAAGGAAAACTGAGATTAAATGATATCTTGACTAGCCGAGACCTTGAAAAACCTAAAGTATACTTAAATACCTTCGCGGGGATATAAAGAACATAGAAAACGGGCTTATAACGAAAAAGATACGAGTATTTGAAATCCGACGATATATATATATTTCCATCAGCTTTTTACACTAATAGAGTTTTGACGTAAACTGTCTTTGCGAGACACCACTTTCACGGCTGTTGTTCTTTATGATCGGATCAGTTTGAGTCCGAGCCGTAGTTTTATGAAATCAAGATCTCCCAGCAAGCTTTTCAAACCAATTGGCCGTTTGATCATTGGACTCGTAACGAATAAACTACGACCTCATCTATATACCCGATAAACTATATATTTTGACAGCTTTTGCTATAATGAAATTTGCTAAGTGTTGAACATAATATTTTCAAATAGCAACAATAAGAGTCGATTCTCTCATTGATCAAGACCCGTATAGCCAAAAGTTAAATAACACGACTTCAAGATATTGTTACAAGGTTTTCAAAAACGCCGAGCTTGACCATTAACCCCTAACGTACAACATTTCGCGACTTGTTTTGCGAGGCCACTTGGGGCATATTTTCAAGTTATGAAAATGCTATTTTTGTGACGAAAACCTTATATTTACCGTTAAAGCACCAAACAAGGATCGTGGAGTACCTTTTCAACACAACTACATGAAAAGTGGTTATTAACTTAACGAGACGTCAAAGATGTATTTTTGACGATAAACACTATTTTCAAAACTAACGAGTGGTATCGATAACATACGTACTTGCATGTGTAGCATCATTTCGTTTCTTACATTAGAAACTATCATTCATATTAGGTTGCGATTAGAGATCGTGCCTCATTTCAATGTATCCACTTTTGTCATCATAGCTATCGCACCAGGTGAGTTCATACCCCCTACTTTTACCTGTTTTTATAACTGTTTTGGGGGAGAATACATGCTCGTTTTTGACTAAACTCAATGCTTGAATGCGCAATTGTTTACTTAAACACTACTGTTTCTTTGAAGGCTTGATTGATTATTTAAATGCACCTATGGGTATATCAGTTGCATACTTGATTATTTTCTTGCATACTCAAGCGTTTTATAAACATGCAACACACTTTATGAACTCTTGCTTTTATGCAACACCCTTTATGAACTCTTGCTTTTATGCAACACACTTTATGAACTATTGCTTTTATGCAACACACTTTATGAACTATTGCTTTTATGCAACACACTTTATGAACTATTGCTTTTATGCAACACACTTTATGAACTCTTGCTTTTATGCAACACACTTTATGAACTATTGCTTTTATGCAACACACTTTATGAACTGTTGCTTTTATGCAAACACTTTTATGGACCATACTGAAACTTATGTTTTATCTAAACTATTACGCGGATTAGCCTAAGCCCTTGAATCCCACGATGCCCAAACTCATGAACCGTCAATTCCTGCTGGGAAGCGCGAATGTTATAAATAGATCTATTGGTGGTGACTCCCCCGTTCGGTTTGACCGGATAGGCAAACGCGAGCGTATAACATGTCGAAATACAAGTGTAACGGGATAAACACTTGCCGGGCCTTTATATTTAACATGCTTCTAGAGCATGCACACTGTCGTAGCTTCGGTTGCATGAACTTAGCGCTAGCGTAATAGACTATTTTTCTATGTGATATTATATTTGTTGTAATGATCACACACACTACTCATGGTCCACAACTCTGATTTTACTGTAAGGTAAACTTTATTGTTATGACATTGTGAGTTACACAATGGTCACAAAACTCTCTATTGAACTCACAACACTATTGTTTTAATACAAACTTATGAACTCACCAACCTCGTGTTGACACTCTTTAGCATGTATTTTCAGGTTTTAAGCAATGGCACGCTACTGGAGGTTTTGGCAGGGCATGGCATGGTCATAGAAGACTCTGATATTCACTTGGGGACCATTTTAAACTATTTTACGGGCCTACTTCCGCACTATATTTTAACGATGTAAATTCAATACTTTTGGTTAAATGATTTTATTCTAAATGATAGAAGTGAAAACCAGTTTTGAACTTGTGTTGTAATACCAATTGAGTTACACCCCAGCTACATGTATGCTTCCGTTGGACCCGATTTTGGGGGTGTGACAGATTGGTATCAGAGCTTTGGCTATAGCGAACTAAGTGTTTTTAAAACCTAGACTATAGCTACTTTCACGAAAACATAACCCTATGACCGTCACGTGCCTGCCTGCCAAGCTGAAGCCTCATTTGTGGTTAGTTGCTGACTTAGGTGATGAGATTTGGATCTCATTATCTGATATACTATATTCACTTATTATAGTTGATTACTATAATTGTCTTTCATATAAGCATGCTCATGTATCGTATATGTCACCACGTTATGCTTTTCCTTGCATAGCTTCATAATCTGACCTCGAGTTTGGTCACTTGCTTATGTCGTTCAGAACGTCTTGGTATTTGGGAAGGACATAGTCTTAGTATAACTGAGCTGAGTATTTCAAAATTCATGGAACCTCGGTGGAATATAGACTGGTCATCTATATTCAACCCGGGATAGTGAGATATAGGCTGACCACCTATGTCTGACTCAGAAATGAATTTTGCAATACTGAGAATGGTTATAATAAAATTCTGTCTGGATTGAATTCTCTACTCAATTCCCAAATGTTTCATTTACGTATGTGTAAACACTCGTTGGCAGAACATTCATACTTTTCACCATCTCGTTAACCACCGATTGGAAGCACGCAAACTGGTCATTTCATCTCATGGACATTTACGTCTATGCACGATACACTTATATCACAGTATTTTCTTTTATCACAATCTCATTTTGTTGCAGTTGTCACAATCTTTCCCCTTCTCACCCTCATTATCATTTCCTTTCCCCATCCCCATATATAAGGAATTAGCTAACACTCTATAGACTCCGATGTCACTCAATCCTCACTACTCCCTATATTGATAAGTGGATATTATCAATGACCTCCTTAGGAAAGACTTTCCATACCATCTATAAGGAGGATCCCTCGGTACATTGAAACCATTCAAAACTCAACAGAAATCTCAGGATACCACAAAACCATTCGAACCACTATCACTGGCCTGATTTCCACAAATCCCCCATCTGGAAAGTATTGGTTTGACTGAATTACAAGATTAGTTTCGATGCGAATGCTCACTAAGCAACACTATAGAGATACATCCAACCTCCTAACCAAGACTATAGAACCTTCAATTGAACATGTCCTCACTAATAGACTTTATTCAAACATGTTAGACACCTATGCATTTGTGCAGACATACATACCTGGCTATTTTTATCCTCTTGATACGTTCACTCTAAATGGATTTTTCTCCAAACTACCATTATACAAAACATATATCTTGTAAGAAATACTTTTCTGAGGCACTTATTTTGACAAGCAAATTTCTTTTGGTTAACCTTTCACAAAACTATTGAATGTTAGGAAATTTTAAACAACAATCTTTGGTAAACCATACTATCCACTTTATATTGAAAATAGTCCTATCTTGCGTAACTACTAAATTTTGAAACGTCGAAAAAAAAAAAAAAAAAAAAAAAAAAAAAAAAAAAAAAAGGTTACTTGGAAAGCCGGTTGCTTGAAGTTGTAAATTTATTTACTCAGGGAAGGTCTATGAACAAAACACTCAATCTCAAAACAAACTTTGAAAATCAATCACTATATTACATCTCTTATACCTTTAGGAGTTTGTGATTCGATGACATATAACTTGGGGAAAATCTTAGTAATGGAGACTAAGCATTGTAGGTGGAGAAAGATTCAATCCATGACATCCTGCGGAGGATCACAACCTTATCCTAATCTATTATTTCCAACAACACCCTTTGACGGACTTAACCTTGTAAGTCTTTCAAAACAAGATTCATGATATCCATTTCAATTATTTCTAATAAAGGAATTCGATTCACCTCAACTCCTAATGATTTCATTAAGATCTCTTTGGAACCACACCACCTATCATCTGTAGACCAATGGTCAGAATTTGAGAATGATTCAAACATAGGGAGATATGCCCAAATCGGGTGTAATTGACATTAGAAATGGTTGGACTAACCATTTGCCATAAATCAAATTCAGTTGCAACCTTAGTTACCACACGAGTGTAGAGACTACACCATTTGAAGCACTCTATGGCCGAAGTGCCAACATCCATTGACGGATTGAAATTTGGAAAAGCCTAACTCTCTAGTCCAGTAAGCATTCATGAACCCGATATACACTGGACCATTCAACATTTCTGACAGAGTAGGCCTGGTGGCCGTCAGACTTGAACCTTGTTAGAGCTCAATAGCTCACACGATAAGAATCATCATCTTTTCACCAATACAACTTCAGAGACCAACACAAACTGAACTTCGGGACGAAGTTCCTTTTAAGGGGGTGAGACTGTAACAACCCGCATTTTCGGGACATTTCTCCTATTCACTATTCATCGGTTACTATTCATCAATTACTATTCACCGGTCACTATTCATCATTTTACTATTCATCATTTTCGGAGTCAGTTTGTGATTCCGAGAAGCGTTCAGAAATTTTACTATTCATGTGACACTATTCATTCCCGAAGGGGAATCACTATTCATGATCAACGTTCGTCTTTTCGTAAACTGAGTTTACGAGTCTTTAAATTCGCGTAACCAGTTGGGTTTAGCTGCGAATTCATGTATCATTCAGTAATGACACTTGATATAGACTGGATTAGTCTACACATCATCATCGCATTAGTTACTACACGGATATGCATTATTTCCATTTACGTATGCTTAATTTGTAATTAACGATACCACTCAGTTTTACTACTAACGTATACCCAATACTCCCGACTATGATCCTAACATATTTACATACTCATAATAATAATATAAAAATTATATTATTAATTTACCCGGTGTTTTAAAACCAATGGCTATACTTTACGGTCGGAGCTTATAACTCCGTCGGTTTGCGCTATTTCAATTCAATAATTATTTTAACACCCGATTCTTGCAAGGAATAATATTTTACAACTTTTACAACTTCGTCGTATTTTATTTTAACTCGGTAACATTTATTTCAAGATAACTCGGTACCCGATAACACCTAATACACCTCAAAACCCACCAATACTTGCACCTAGACATAAATATTAATGAGCACACAAAACCTTTTCCTTATTTCCCTCCTTTTGGCCGCCCCCCCCCCCCCCCCTAGCCACCCTATGTATTAATTGCTTGGACCAACTTTTGACCAAGACTTTGACTAGATCATATATATATACTCATTACACCACACTTCTTCATTTTTACCACACAAATATAACTAGCAAACACCATTTTCATCTCCTCCCTTGGTGTGTGAATCGACCCACCATCAAGAACCAAGAAGAATCCATATATTTTTGAAGATCAAGTGTTTAATCAAGTCCTAATCAAGATCTAGTTGGGGTTTTGTGGTAAAAACCCTATGTTTCTTAACAAAATCATCTTCAAATCACCTCAAATATTCAAGTAAGCTTCAAGAATACTTTTGATCTTTTCATACTTTCATTTACCTTATATTTTTATGTATTTTCAAGAAGTATTGGTAAAACATGCAAGTATGTAAGATCCATACCACTTGTTACTCATTTTGTTTTTATAAACACTAGATCTATAATTTTTACTAGTAATCTCATTAGATCCACCAAGATTGGTGATGTTTAAGAACCCATGACACCCTAAGAAGGTGTATGGTAGGATTTGGTATTTGTGAAGTTGATTTGAGATGGTTTGGTTAAGCCTTGAACAAGTTACAAACTAGGAAAGTTGATTTTCACAACTATATAAAAGCTGCTGTCCATTTCTGTAAAACGTGGGAAACTCAGGGTCTAGGGTGTAACTTTGGACCAAAGAGTTAGAAAATACATTCCGAGACGAAACTATGGCCGAAAACGGGGATAAAATCCGAGTTACGACGAAAAAGATATGCTATTTTCAAGATTTACGACGAAAACTATATTTTCTGAAAAATTGAATCTGTCCCGACTTTCTAGTTAAGGAAAACTGAGATTAAATGATATCTTGACTAGCCGAGACCTTGAAAAACCTAAAGTATACTTAAATACCTTCGCGGGGATATAAAGAACATAGAAAACGGGCTTATAACGAAAAAGATACGAGTATTTGAAATCCGACGATATATATATATTTCCATCAGCTTTTTACACTAATAGAGTTTTGACGTAAACTGTCTTTGCGAGACACCACTTTCACGGCTGTTGTTCTTTATGATCGGATCAGTTTGAGTCCGAGCCGTAGTTTTATGAAATCAAGATCTCCCAGCAAGCTTTTCAAACCAATTGGCCGTTTGATCATTGGACTCGTAACGAATAAACTACGACCTCATCTATATACCCGATAAACTATATATTTTGACAGCTTTTGCTATAATGAAATTTGCTAAGTGTTGAACATAATATTTTCAAATAGCAACAATAAGAGTCGATTCTCTCATTGATCAAGACCCGTATAGCCAAAAGTTAAATAACACGACTTCAAGATATTGTTACAAGGTTTTCAAAAACGCCGAGCTTGACCATTAACCCCTAACGTACAACATTTCGCGACTTGTTTTGCGAGGCCACTTGGGGCATATTTTCAAGTTATGAAAATGCTATTTTTGTGACGAAAACCTTATATTTACCGTTAAAGCACCAAACAAGGATCGTGGAGTACCTTTTCAACACAACTACATGAAAAGTGGTTATTAACTTAACGAGACGTCAAAGATGTATTTTTGACGATAAACACTATTTTCAAAACTAACGAGTGGTATCGATAACATACGTACTTGCATGTGTAGCATCATTTCGTTTCTTACATTAGAAACTATCATTCATATTAGGTTGCGATTAGAGATCGTGCCTCATTTCAATGTATCCACTTTTGTCATCATAGCTATCGCACCAGGTGAGTTCATACCCCCTACTTTTACCTGTTTTTATAACTGTTTTGGGGGAGAATACATGCTCGTTTTTTACTAAACTCAATGCTTGAATGCGCAATTGTTTACTTAAACACTACTGTTTCTTTGAAGGCTTGATTGATTATTTAAATGCACCTATGGGTATATCAGTTGCATACTTGATTATTTTCTTGCATACTCAAGCGTTTTATAAACATGCAACACACTTTATGAACTCTTGCTTTTATGCAACACCCTTTATGAACTCTTGCTTTTATGCAACACACTTTATGAACTATTGCTTTTATGCAACACACTTTATGAACTCTTGCTTTTATGCAACACACTTTATGAACTATTGCTTTTATGCAACACACTTTATGAACTATTGCTTTTATGCAACACACTTTATGAACTCTTGCTTTTATGCAACACACTTTATGAACTATTGCTTTTATGCAACACACTTTATGAACTGTTGCTTTTATGCAAACACTTTTATGGACCATACTGAAACTTATGTTTTATCTAAACTATTACGCGGATTAGCCTAAGCCCTTGAATCCCACGATGCCCAAACTCATGAACCGTCAATTCCTGCTGGGAAGCGCGAATGTTATAAATAGATCTATTGGTGGTGACTCCCCCGTTCGGTTTGACCGGATAGGCAAACGCGAGCGTATAACATGTCGAAATACAAGTGTAACGGGATAAACACTTGCCGGGCCTTTATATTTAACATGCTTCTAGAGCATGCACACTGTCGTAGCTTCGGTTGCATGAACTTAGCGCTAGCGTAATAGACTATTTTTCTATGTGATATTATATTTGTTGTAATGATCACACACACTACTCATGGTCCACAACTCTGATTTTACTGTAAGGTAAACTTTATTGTTATGACATTGTGAGTTACACAATGGTCACAAAACTCTCTATTGAACTCACAACACTATTGTTTTAATACAAACTTATGAACTCACCAACCTCGTGTTGACACTCTTTAGCATGTATTTTCAGGTTTTAAGCAATGGCACGCTACTGGAGGTTTTGGCAGGGCATGGCATGGTCATAGAAGACTCTGATATTCACTTGGGGACCATTTTAAACTATTTTACGGGCCTACTTCCGCACTATATTTTAACGATGTAAATTCAATACTTTTGGTTAAATGATTTTATTCTAAATGATAGAAGTGAAAACCAGTTTTGAACTTGTGTTGTAATACCAATTGAGTTACACCCCAGCTACATGTATGCTTCCGCTGGACCCGATTTTGGGGGTGTGACATTTTTTATCGACTCTCTTCTTCGAGTTCTTCTTCTTCCTCAGTATCAAACACAACAGCACGCATAATCGTATCATCAAGCAAATGGTCCATACTGTAAATTTTAGGAATTTCTTTGAATGTTGAGCGAAGAAACATTGATTTGTAATCGCCAATTGCAAATCCTTTATCGGGTCTCGGTTTTAAAGTAAATTTCTGAATTGTTGTGACAGAGTTCCCGTGTTTGTAAACAATATTACGAAATTCTTTGAGTTGTTTTTCAAGATCAACAATCTCACCGAGTAATTTATCTATATACTTCCTTTTTCGTATTTTATGTTCACAAAAATCCTTTTTGCAATTGGACAATTCTATTTCTGTTTTTGAAAGTTCTTTTTCAATACGTTCAACTTGCATTTTCAGATCACATTTTTCACTTTCGAGTTTTGAAACCAACTTTCCGTTAGACTCTATCAAATCTTGTATTTTATGTTGAAGATCTTGTTCTTTATTGTAGGAATCGTGAAAGGCTTTTTCAAAACTTTTTGAATGTTTAATCTTTTCATCTTGATTTGAAAGTTGTATTTTATAACACTCAATATCTCTTGAAAGTGACGCATTAATTTCTTTTAAGGCTTTGTTTTTCTCATTGCATTTGATGATTTGCACTTGTTGAGCGTTCAGTTGTTGGGACAACAATATTAGGTCGGGGTCTGGATCAAATGATGGTTCATGTTGTTCTACCTGATCATGTTTATCATTCTCATTTGGATCATCAAATGAAACAACTGTGTCATCATCAAATATGACAACTGTGCTTATTTGTTCATCTGCCTGCAAAGATGAAGATGAGTCAGATGGAACAACTTGCGCCATATCTGATTCAGAAGCAGAAGGTGAAGCAATTTCATGTATAAGGCATGCATTAGGATCAAGTACCTGAGACAAGCCATCTGTGTCATACACAGGACCTGAATCATTAAGCTGAAGTTCCTGCATGTTGGCCATAAGCATCACAGCTGCATTAGCTTCGAGATCTTCCATGTCATCATCATTGTTTGCAGTTGCCATGAAGTTGTTCTCTTGCTCAGTGAAATTTCCATCCTTTTCATCTTGGAGAGCCATTAGCAATGCCTGCTTGTGAAACTTACTACCCCGAGTTCTCGGTTGAGGACATGCAGTAGCAATATGACCTTTCTCATTACAGTTGTAACACCATACTGCATTCCCTGAGTTAGAGTTCCTAGTTTCAACCGGTTCAGACCTTTGCTGAGAAGCACCTGAGTTGTTCCTGAACCCTCCATTATTGTTATACCTCTGAACATTTCCACTATTGTTGTACCTTTGACCATTCCCAAAATTTCCTGATGAACTTCCTGAACTTGATCGACCATAGTTCCGATTCTGAATTTCAACTTTTCCATCATTGACAACAGCTTGATTCCTTGTGTTCGAAGATGAACGTTGACGATTGTTTGTTTTGTTGGAGAATTTGCTGAAAGCACGAGCAATAAGAGCAAGTCCCTGATTCAACGTGTTAAACTCTTCATCGTCATCTTAGAGTTCGAGTAGTACACTACATCGTTGTTGTTGTATGGAACAAGTTGTGTTGAAGTATTCTGTGGAGATGAATCATGGGAGACCATAGAAGATTGTGGATAACTGAAGTAGTTTTGCTCTTGAACATGTGCATGATTAGACATTTGTGGTGGAGCATAGTTAGATTGAGCTACGAGTGCCAATGAGTTTGGTGATGGTGAGGGTGAGTAACCTCCTCAAAGAGCTCTATCCTTTTCCACTTCAGGTTCATGGTGTTTCAGAAAGTCATACAACAAACCATACGGTGCATCATGAAGATTTTTTGTTTGTCTAACGAATGTCACATACTTATGCCAATCCGGACCAAGACTTCCAACAAATTTGGAGTTAACTGCAATCCTAGGTACTGTGATTTTGTGACGTTCCAAACCATTTACCACATTTGTGAAACGATGATAGTAGGATTCAAGTGACTCTCCTGGTTCAATTTTGATGTCTGTGTATTCCATATAGAGTTTTGATTCCATATCATCTTTGTTCAATTGAGTTCCTTCCATTAGGAGATGAACATGTTCCCACATAGCTTTAGCCGTTTTCTGAGCATCGACACTTCGATAAATTGGGTTAGGAATACCTTGAAGTATGTAGGCCATAGCATACTCATCAGCTTCACGATGTAGTTTCTGTTCTTCTGTGAGTGCAGATTCTGGAATAGGTCTGTCACCAGGAGGACGTGGAGGATCAGCAGTAGGATCACCAATTTCAAATCTTGTTGGCCACTCAAATGGTCCTTCAAGTATCACTTGCTTCAAGAATTTCCCATGAGGTTTCTTTAGTTCAAGAAATCGTAAGAATCGGCTTGACCATTGAACATAGTTCCCAGGTGTTAGCATTGGAGGTGTTTCAAGTGATCCTGCCTCATGTCGGGATTGTTAAGTGGTAATAACTTCACACATTCTATCAAACCAGTGAGGTTGTTTGGAGGAATTCTGATTGTTATGTTGTGACATTTGATGTGATTGTTGTTGAGGAATGATTTGATGTTGTTGCATCATGAGGTAATGATGTAGTGGATTAAACGGTTGTTGTTGAAAGTGTGATTGTGAAGGTTGTTGATACGGTTGTTGCTGATGGTATTGTTGTTGCTGATACTGCTGATGTTGCTGTTGCTGAAGATGAGGGAAGTAGTTGTTAGGTGGTTGAGACATCTTAGAACACTTGTGTAGAATTAGATCTTGTAGAAGGTATAGGTTTAGCCAAATCTCGAAAACTTTGCTCAACTTAGGATTGCGAAAGTTATCTTCACCTGTGATTTCGAAAACTGTAATTGCGAAATTTGGGATTTCGAAAATACTGAGATTGCGAAACTTATCAAGTTCTCGAAACTTAAGGGATTTCGAAACTTGAGAAATTTTCGAAAACACTAAGTGATGGTTGTGATTTCGAAACTTATACAAGTTTGCGAAAGAATTGTGATTTCGAAAAAATTGATGTTTTCGAAAAAACACAAAGTCACGAGCACTCTTTCGAAATTATACAATTTCGAAAGTAGACCAAATGTCGAAGTACTTTTCTTTCTTATACAAGAGAGAAAAGACTGAGTACACGATCCGTAAGTCGATTAGAAGCACTTGCTTGTGATTTCGAAACTTTGGTCAAATGTATGATTTCGAAAATTGGCAGATTTTGTTTTTCAAAGAAAGCAATCCAAAAACTCGTTTTTATTTCAAGATTCTTGTACTTATATGTGTAAAATGAAGAGATCTTTAAGAAAGTTGAAAACTTTAAGAACTTTTCCTAAAAAAATTAATATTGCGAAAATAAGTACAAGCACCCCTAAATCGAATTTTTGAGAAAAGTTTGGAACTTTTATGTTTGTTTTGATTTGTAGCACAAGTTTGTAAGCAAATATGTGATAAAAAAACCAAAAACAAGCAAAAAATACGAAAATTTTACCAAAAAATCGATTGAAAAACAAGTTAAAGAAACGAATTTAATGAAAAAACAAAAGCTACACCGTCATATGGCGAATGATACCACTTGTTAAGTCACCATTTAGTAAACACAAGTATGATAATGATAAGAAATAAGATGAGAAATGAGATTGGTTGATTATAAGAAATGAGAAGAATAAAAGTGCAAGAGTTTCACTAAGATATTCAAATAACCAACAAAATGAAATGTTACATAAGCTTTCTATTTATAAGGGGAGGAGTAGGGCAACACTCCCTTCCTCCCTCTTATCCCTTAACGTGGGCTTTCAAGGCCCATGGACTAGCTTTCTTAAGCCTAGTAACATTAACATAGTGAAATATATAACTAAGCAACCTATTACAAAATGTAATGACCGAGACTTGACTAAAATACAAAAGTATGATCCCAACATGTATCACAAAAAAAATGTCTTGCATATTGCTGTCCCATTATCCTCTAACATCAATTATCACTCCATCATTACTACCGTCCCATTATCATTAGTTTATTTTTTTTCCTTCGTCCCATGCGCGTGCTTTACCAGTGTTAATTTTCCTTGCATGTTACTATTTTCACACGATCGTCTTTTCCCAAGTTTGTCTCCAGAGACGGAGCCAGTAGGGGGGCTGGCGGGTGCTCGGCCCCCCCCCCTAACTGCCTCAAGTAGCCCATCTTGTTTCTTGATTGACCTGATTTTTGTTTATCTTTTTTCGTTAGATTTGTAAAGTTAGAAGGTTTAGTTGCAGGTTTTATTTTTTGGGAGAAGAAGATGAAGATATAAATGAAAAGAGAGAGACAAGATAAGAATAAATATGTGGTGTATAACTGTATTGTATGTTTGCTTATCAACGTAGTACAATATTCTTGTATGATATTAAAATAAACAATTAAAATACCAAATAGGAGTAGACATTAACTAGTGGTACTTGTTTCACTGTTACATTATTTATTTCTTTTTTTAATATACTTGACTATTTTATACTCCTTATTACTTTCATAGCAATTATAATATACATGTTTTTGTTGTTTTTATTTTTTAAAAAGTATATTTTGTAAAAGTAGTAAGTCCATATAATATTTGTGGTAAAATTAGTAGAACAATAAAAAAATTTAGGATTCTAAATTTCTAAATATTCATATGGCCGCAAATATAAGACCTAGCGCCAAATTGTAATTAATTACAGGTACGTGTGAGTTTTTTATTTGTGGAGATCAATTCTTCACAAACAAGAGAAAAATGATCGATTCTTTTCTTTCAATCAAATAACATCGTTATCAATGACTGGCCGTCACATTTACAATCATAAACACAAGCAATAAAAAATGCAAGACTTTATATTCTCATAATACACTACACGTAATATTATGGTTACTGGTTTAAGACAAAGTAACAAGCCGACCCCCCTAACCTCAAATCTCCGTCCTGTTTGTCTCCATAAACAAACCTTCATCTCCTCATATCACACGTTTGTACACATAAACAAACGTTTATATCCCACACCCATATAATACTACGTCTCCTATTCATCATGGTCAACACAGACATCCCTCCTCCCATCACTACCCTCTCCAAAGCAGATAAGCTTCTAGCCGTCCTCTCCATTACCACCCTCGTCCCGGTATACTCTATTAGAAACTCCCACTAAAATCAATACGGAAATCATTGAAGAAGATTTAATAACAAAAAAAGTTACACAAAAATCAACTTATGATAAAAACCCCCAAAAACTCGAGCATAAATCTCGAAAAATCACAAATCCTAAGCAATGGTAAAATCACATATCCGACATTTAGTGTTGGTGTAGGTTGGTACATGTTGCGGAATTTGTGGTCCGCAGATGTCGCAGTGTTGTTAGCCGGAGTGGCAGCACCGGAAGTGGTGGGGGTGGTGTAGACCCGCAATGGTGTTGGTACAACATATAATATGGTGTTGACCATTGATGGGATGAATTTCAGTTAGAGATGGGTTGTGGTGGTGTTATGTTTAGAGACGACTGACTTAGGTTTAGCAAGGTCATCCCTGAATTTTTGAAAATTTTGAAGGCCTAGACGAAATTATATAAGAGCATCTACAATGGTTGCAAGTCATCAAAAGCTTTTTAAAGTGATTGCATTTAATGCATTTAATGCTAACTCATTAATGATCAAAGTGTTTTTGCAAAAGCTTTGAATCTACCAAGTCTTTGGTACCCAATAGCTTTTTATAATAAATGAAATTCATCAAAAGCTTTTCACCAAGTCTTTAGTTTAATGGAAAAACCTTTTTGAAAAGCTTGTTGAAATAGTAAAAAGCTATTCCAAAAACAACCATTGCAGTTGCTCTAACAAGGCCTTTCGAGAAGGAATGTTATATACTATAAAGTGTCAACATTTATAAAATATAATGCAATCAATTATTACATATTACTCATTTAAGATATTTCTCATCTAAATACTTTTTTCTTCGTGAAAAATATGTGTACACATGCATATAATTGTTAACAGGTCGGGGCCCAGAGCGGTCGCCCACCTTACACACCCTCAAATACGGCCCTAAGGTTTAGTTAAAGAAATAAGAGGTGAATATTGTGGCGGTGGACAGTGGTAATGGAGGCGGTGGAATGACAGTGGTGGTCAGGGGCGCAGCTTCTAAGGGGCGGGGGGAGGGGGCGGCCGACCCCCCGAAATTTTTTTTGCGATGTAGAAGTATATAGTTTTTGTGTAGAAAAATTTCGGTATTTTCGGTTTCGCCCCCCAATTTAATTCGGTTTCGACCCCCCATAGTGTTAGGGAAAAAAAATTTAGATCCCGACCCCCCACTCGAAATTTCCAAGCTTCGCCCCTGGTGGTGGTGGAGGCGGTGGAAAGATGGTGGCGGTAGTTGCCTGGTAAATTCAATAAAGAGAGAGAGAGAGAGAGAGAGAGAGAGAGAGAGAGAGAGAGAGAGAGAGAGAGAGAGAGAGAGAGAGAGAGAGAGAGAGAGAGAGAGAGAGAGAGAGAGAGAGGTGTGAGACTGTGAGAGCGGCTGTTTTTTAGAGAAAGAGAGACGTTGACCATATATGAGAGACGAAGGAAATGACTATCATTGCACATGAGGGGTTTTAACGGGGAAAGATAACGATTGTTAGAGATAGGGATGAATCTTGTTACCAAACTTCATTATAAGGATTGTAAGGTTGAGGGACCGCATTAGGGGTTTAGCCCAAACCACAGGGAAGAACACTGTAATTTACTCTTCTAGAAATTTAACAACAATATATATATATATATATATATATATATATATATATATATATATATATATATATATATATATATATATATATATATATAACGGTAATTTGTGGCTACATGGCCCCTAGCCCAGAAGGCGTAGCGAGCCCACACAACCAAGTTGGGTCCAGCCCAGAAGGCAATGGCACCCTTCCCTTTACACACGCGAGAGGAAACCCCTATCGCCCTAGACAAGACTCGAACTTGAGACCTTGCCTAGGAGGGTAAAACCTCCCCCCAAATTGGATGGCCATCTGAGCTAGGCTCATTTGGTTTTAACAACAATATATTATATGGGAGATCATTTGTGCACCATTTTTTTTGCTACACACCACTAAATCACACCAGTAATGCTCACACAGTACAATACCGTTATGTAAAATTTAGTGGTGGATGGCAAATAAAAATAGTGTACAAATCACCTCCTATATTATATTGGGAATGTGAATTATACTACCCTTGTTGTTCTGAGTTCAATTTACATGGATTCACATCTCTAAGACCCAAAAATGATAAACATAAAATGGGCAGAAAGAATGGGTTATATGGTTTTCCTTTACACATATTGTAAATTACATGTAGCAAAAAGGACAGCTATAAAACATCAGACGTATATTTTCCTTGCTATATGTCATGAAATAACCGATGATTTGAATGCAATGATTTTGAGTATCTCTTCGTGTAAGCTGCTATTCGATACAAGAATGCCACCCGGCGGGAATAGTGACTTCCTTTCAGCTTGATCTGCAGCAAGATCAAGTTGATCTCCATTCCAATCAGTAACCTGTCACAGCAGTCTTAAATGTAAGCCATGAAAGAAAAAAATACATACACTAGTATAATCCAGCACAAAGCCATATGATTTCTAGGTTAAAAAGGAAGTTATTTCGAGTACCTTTCCTCCCGCTTCCTGCACGCATATCACTCCAACGGCATGATCCCAGACCTATGTCAGAAACGGAAAGAATCCAACTTTTAGTTCTTTCAAACTTTTCTCTCTAATAGAAGATACTATTGATTCGTCATTTTACAGTCAGCCTAATGATTGTATCTTGCATGGTTTAAGGAGAAATAAAGACATGACTATAGAATACAGGACCCGCATATAGAGTAAATATGCAGAAATACAGGAAGCAAGTTAGTGTCATATATTCGTACCTTGACTACCCTTTCAGCCCTTGCACGTTGAATGAAAACAGATGCCCTCCCAGAAGCTACCATAAGATATTTGCATAAACTGCATACAAATTAGCAAGATACAACCTCTGATTATTTATACAAACTAGACTGCAAAAGCAAGTGTAAAGAAGTAACTAAAGCTTCCACAACATGCAGGTAAAAGAAGAACTTCGTCATCACTAATATTGTCCACATCGGTAGTTGAACCAAACAAAGATGCGAGTGGTATTGACTCCCATGTTTGGCTCTCTGAAATGCAATAACGTCCTTTATGAACCAAAGTATAGCCAACAACTAAGCATCTATCCCAATTAATAGGCTCCTGGACATTGCTGTTCCGTAGATCTGGTAGTCCCTTGGACCATGTTCCACAGCCAACATGTGCAACCATTATGATTCCTGGCCAGAAGATATCTTTTTCTAATTCCTGGGTGTTAGAAGGGGGTTGGTTTGATTTATCACCCCGCCAGTTGGGGCATCCCATAACTCCCAAGACAATTTCTCCTTCAACCACAAGAGACAAACCTACCTGTATTGTTAAGAGCATTATATGAGCCATACAGGCGAGTTATTTATCTATCATTATCTGCATTGCCTTTTCCTGTTTAAAGGGGATTCCTTTCTCAATACAGAAAACAATTCTCTTTGAAACAACATGTAACAGAGCAAAACAAGCATAAAAATTACAAGAGGTGATACAGTTGATTGATTATGTTGGTTTTGATGAAGTTGAACCGACGTTACACTAGAGGGAAACTATAGCAAACATATATGTTTGTATATAGCTTAGATGTTAATTCATGTAATGACTCTTAAATTCATTTACGGATTTCGTGATGCGTGAATTCTGAATAAGAACAAACTGCAGAGCGTTATTAATAGTGCAATTTAGTTCAAACACTAAATGCAACGGTTCTAACGAATTTTTAACCTAAGATATACTGGGATCGTCATGAGAATGTCGTCTTATTTCACTAACTCTTGCTGAGAGTACAAATCGCAAAAGACTTCATTTTTACTACGCCTACTAATAATTTCAGCTCAGTAAGCTCTACAGCTAATTCCGTAAAAGAACAAACAGATTTCAGAATAGCTTGGTCAAGCACATATATAGAACTTGTTACTACATTAAGGTTATTCTCATACTTCACATGGTTAATTTCATTTCGTCATCGCTCAGTATCCTCTACTTCATGACTCGTACCAATTGTACAATCCCTCAGGTAGTAAAACCAAAACAAAAATTAGTTGTCAAACACAGTAAGACAACATATATAAACGGATTGCCAAATAAACTACAATCTTTGGTTAACAAACTTCAACTAAACAGATACTTTACAGAAAGTAAGCATTTCTACCGTTTGATTTGTAAAATAGGCAGAGATATAAGTGTTACTATACACACAGAGAGACTTTAAAAAAACTTACCCACAGATAAGGCCTCACTACCCTTGACAAATCCCCGTGTGCCATCAATAGGATCCAAAACCTGCATAAGGCCCATTCAGTCAGCAATTGATTGAATGTTTTAGTAAAAATTTCATAAAATCTAGGAGCACAAGAAGATATTAAAAGGAGAGCATAAGAACACTAGTACATGTGATTTGGCATTAACATGATTGCCCATCTTTGTATCCACATTATTACAACTCTCATCGCACCAGGTGATTTAAATCAGATTGAAACCACACGAGCAATCTACTATACCCCGTTTCCCCTCTATAGCCATGCTTGAGCTTTAAGATACCTAAGTATTGCTAGCAAAACTGTTCTTGTGTTTTCTTTGGATTTTTATATCATATTCGCCAAGATAAATAAAAAATACCATCGTTTCTCAAAGAGATTTAGTATACGATAAAAACAGACCCAATATGTGGCCGGCTTAGGTCCAAATGTTCCTCCTCTGTCAATAGCTTCAAGGACATCATCTTGTGTTAATGCTTTATCACGGGAGCTTGTTTTATTGGTAACCACGTTTACAACAGAATCTACCAAATTAGCTGAGCGTATGAACGCTGAGTCCTCCTCTGCCACCAATGGAATTGAAGGAAATAGATTCCCTAGCTCTGCCATGATTATTAAATACGTTACTCAGTGATCTAATAATCTAAGTGGATCCATGACTTATGGTTTTTTATTTCATCTTAGTTCCATATTCAACAGTACTGATAGCTTCATAATGCTTTCATATAATAGAGAGTGTTGGCAAATATATTATAATGGAATTATTATTATTTGTTGCTTAATATATGTAAGCAGATATAATGATGTACACACAACTCCAAATTGCATCCTTACATTCCTTTATTAAGTGCTTAACAGTTAACACCACTATTCAAGAGTTAATTTTTGGTAAGTTAATATTCAGCACACCTCAATGTGCATGTTACAGTTAACACCACATTTACAGAGTAAAAAAGGGGTTAAAAAAAAGGATTAGTGCGCTAATGTTAGCAGTGACAATCTAATATTATAAGAAAGGTAAGATTCAATTGAAGCCCTCAAAGCACAAAAAGTGTAAATGCCAGAGTTGGGACTCAAATGGTAAGTTTAGTACTTCGACATGTAACCGTCACTAAGATTCATCTGCAAAATCAGATAACAAGAACCGTTTGAAATAGCTTTCCATTGATGCAGATATCATGCTCCTAACTAACAACCACTTAACTTTCATAGAATTGCAAGATAAAAAAGGTTCTTGATTAATATACAGGCACTTAGATAGCTAGTTATTTCAGAAAACGTTAAATTTCATTCATCCAAACACATCACTCATTGACATTAACAACTGATGAGCTAAGCTTATGTTTTTATGCTACATTTTTAACATGCACTATCATAACGGTCATATCAATCTTGATGAAATTTACGAAAATACACAACTATAATCGAATTTAGTATGAGAAACAAAGCTACCAATTTCGTCTTTATGTGACAAATTAGTTAACACAAAGTGTATGAATATCTTAAACATGCAGATTTATATCCATGAGTGATGGACAGGAAAACATATATTTCAAATTAAAAAAAAAAAAAAAAAAAAAAAAAAACATATATTCCAAACATAGAGACGCTTTCTTTCTCAAATCAGATGTCTTCTTTTACAACTAAAACTGTACCAAGTACTAATACTAATTTATATTTATAATAAAACCAATAATCACATCACATTTTCTAGCATATCTACAACTTAATGGATATAGTTCATCAATCACTAACAAACAAACTAAAAACAGTTTAAAGTTGCAAATTACAACCGCTCAGGGTTGGCCTAGTGGCAACAAGGCTTGTGACTATCATACTAAAATGTGTGAAGTCTCAAGTTCAATTCCTGCTATGTGCAAAACCCTCGTCACGCCTTGTTTGAGACAATGTAACAGTGGATTGGTCGGCCAAAAGGTCGAAACTAGAGGTGGCAATTTGTACCCAAAATTAAAAAAAAAAAAAAAAAAAAAAAAAAAAAAAAAAAAAAAAAGGGCTAATTTGGGCAAATTTGTGAAAGATTTTGGCACATTTAGCACCTCCGTTTTTTGATATGGTCACGTATAGCCTATTTAAAAGTTAGATGGGGATTATCGGGCACATATGAGAACATAACAATTGTTTTTTTTTAAAAAAAACTTATATATTTTTAATTTTTTAAATATAAATGATGTGTTACGTTCGAGGAATTTATTTTGTCATTTTGGGTTTTTTCTAAACCCATTATTACCCGAAGAAAAAGTTGTAAATTATACTAGGTTATTTAAGATGTCTACATCTAACACAACTAATTGACAAAACTGAACCAACTTAAGAAATGTAGATTAATCGTACATCAACACAAAGACGACAAGCTCGTTCGACCGCGTCTACAGCAGCGCGTAGCTCTTGGCTATACTTGGCATTCTGAGCTGGAACCGGAAGGCACGATCTGCATAAAAAGTTAACCCTAAATATTGGGGGAAATAAGTAACAGAATGATGATAAGAAATACCTGATGGTTAATCGGCGAATAGGCAATGAGGGTAAATTGAATCTATAGTGAGGTTGTTGTTGCAGTAATTTATTAGGCCTTGAGTAGTGAAGGAGATTCATGGCGGGAATATATATGTAACGCTGGTGGTTATGTTGTGGTGATAGTTGCTAGTTGAGCTGTGAGTGAGTGCACTTGTGTCCATGAGATATTTGAATAGTTGGAAGTGAATTCACGGTTGAATGGTTTAGGGTGTGTTTGTTTTGACAGTTTAGATTTAAAGGAATGGATTCAAAGAAATAAGGACCGTTCACACCCTTGACCCTTTACAATAGTAATACACACTTTCTTACACAACAAGGTTTTAAACCCGCACGTTGTCGCGGGATGTTTCAATATTAAGGTATGCATGCTCACTCGGATCCGAGTAATCTCAAAAGAAGGGGCCACAAATGAAACGGATTGGACTTAATATGCATGCCCACTCAAAAAAAAAAAAAAAAAAAAAAAAAAAAAAAAAAAAAGCCCAAGGCCCGTTACTGTAGAAAGAATAGTAACCCGGGTACTATTCATCAAAGGGACGGGAAATGTATATATTAGCAATTGGGTGGTTTTCTCTCTCTCTCAATATTTTCTTTTCTTTTCTATTTCGTCTCATTCACTTTTTTTTGTCGCTTTGTTTTCTTTTTCTATATAACCTTATATAAGTTGTGAGCCCATCAACAAATTATATGTATATTTAATTTTTAAATAATTTACCTTAATACATAAAACAAACGACTTTTATATTTTCTCTCTTACATCAAATTCAATTCCAAAACTAAATCCAAATCCAAATCTTAAACCCACTTACAAATTAAATGGGCCATAAGGGTCCGTTTGCTTTGTAGTTGGGTTTTGGATTCGGATTTGAATTTGATTTGTATATTACTTGTTATATAAATGAATATAAAATTTAAAATTAGAATTTTTTATTATAAAAGGAAAAGAGATGAGGCTGAAAGTAGTAGTGGTGGTGAGTGACTAATCACCATAAGACTTCCTTGTAGACAACATTAGTCGTTTCATCCGCGTAGTTGCCGTCTCTATCACAAAAAATAACTTTAAGACCTCGCTTGCTTTTAACTCTCGAAACAACGACATATAATTAACCATGTGAAAAGACAGGACATTGTAGCAATAAGCCAACCTGAGACAAAGTCTGACCTTAGCTTTTGTTTATGGTCATAGCAAAACAAACAGATATAGGATATTGTCTCCTATTTAACTTGAAGGGCATTTTTGTGTCGGAAGGGCTTATGAGCATCCGCGGTATAGCACAAATGTTCCAACCTTACCACCTGAAATGATTCGTCCTTCCATATTAATAGTTCACATCCTTAAAATCTATATCCTTGTGCCGTTACAAAGACCAGCCCTTTGGTCAATGTTTCGCAAACACATGACAGGGGCACCCACCTTCAACACCAACTTATGATGTGGTATTCCTGACATACGAATACTATTCAGAAATGCGGTCGTATACAAAGACTCACCATAATTAAAATCCACGTCGATATCGCTGACCGTATTAGAACTATAGTAAATGCATTCCTCTCCATCAATCATAGACGACATATGCTCGCTAACTTTATCTACTTCGTCATGTGTAGGAACAAGTATAGCTCTTTCTTGAAAATACTTTAGGTTCCATAATAGGTTAGGATAAATATGTTGTGTAATAGCATGTACATAGTTATCGGAATCCGAAATAAGCATTTCTTTAGGAAATTTGACAACAGATTCACCATCGTTTTGCCCACCCACTTTTCCATTGCCTATGTCAAGGATCCAATCAGCAAACTCTTTGGTTTCTTGAGCGTGTGCAGGGTCACTGTCTACATGTAACCTCATATGAACAGTTAGCTTCAACACCGTACAATGTCGTCAAAGATAAGAGGCTGTGGAAAACTAGAAGGGGGTTGAATAGTTTACCGCTTTTAAAATCCTTTTTAACTTAGATATCCTTTAATAACTTCACGTTTGCTTAATGATATAAACACACCGTTATATGTTTGTTTCTTTCAAAAGCTTTTAGTGTGAGTATCAATTCTAACTTTACTTGTTTCTTACTTTGAAAAGCTTTACATGTGATGATCCTAACTTTGCTTGTTTAGTTCTTTGAAAAGCTTTTACCCTTGTTTGAAAACATAAAGACAACTTTACTTATTTTACTTCTTTGAAAAGCTTTATACGTGGTTAACTATACTAACTAAACAACAACATGTAATAAGCAAAGATAGAGAAAGAAACGATCAAACCACAACACGATTGTTTATCGTGGTTCGGCTACAAGGACTCTTTTTCCTTGCCCTACATCCACGCCCCGAGTTTCCAACTCGAGAGTTATAAACACTAATCAACAAGCTCCTTTCACCGGCGGAGAAAACCTTACACGTCGCTTATACTTTTACCGACACAAAGCTAGATGTCGAGTTCTTTTACAAGGGTACAACCACTCCCATTCGTCGCTTACACTTTTACCGACACAAAGCTAGATGTCGAGTTCTTTACCAAGGGTACAACCACTCCCGTTAGTTCTTTTACTAGGGTACAACAACTCCCGACACATTATGTATTTTGAGGCCTAAAATACTAACCACTCACTTCTACATACATGACACAAATGAAGTATAAACTAGCAAAGCTTATACATGACCAAGCTACCATGACTTGCAACTTTAGAGTTGAAGCTTGCAACTTCTTGAATAGAATAAAAGCGCATTTGCTTGAGGACAAGCAAATCTCAAGTGTAAGGGTATATGATGAGGCGAAAAATGATCCCTAACTTGTATTTGGTCTTTTGAGGACAAGCAAATCTCAACTTCTACATACATGACACAAATGAAGTATAAACTAGCAAAGCTTATATATGACCTCCGTGCTTGTCTTTGGTCTTTTGTGGAACGATTATTTGTTGTAATTACTTTTATGTTAGTGTTAAATGACCCCTAACTTGTATTTTGATTAGAATAAAAGCGCATTTGCTTGAGGACAAGCAAATCTCAAGTGTAAGGGTATATGATGAGGCGAAAAATGATCCGTTTTTAGAAGGTCATTTAAGCCCGGAATTGAATTTATTTGATCAAATATTGCCCTAAATCGTTCCTTTTGTGATTTTAGGTACTTTGGGAGTGAAATCTGGAAAAGGAAGCAATTCGGACGTTTTTGGAGTATAAAAGTGAAGAAAACGCCAAAGACTTAATTTTCCATGCTGGAACAGTATTTTGACGGCGTCAAGAGGAAGACTTTGACGGCGTCAAGCGTTATTATCATGACGACCCAGTGCATTCATGAAGGCGTCACAAGTAGAGCGTCAAGAGTTAAAAGTGTGACGGCCTGGAACATGACGGCGTCAGATGTAGATCAAGGCAGTCCGAGGATTATTTTGGCGGCGAGATGACGGCGTCACCCATTTGTTCTTGACGCCGTCAGACTCTATTATCTATATATAGTTTTCTAATTTTCATTCATTAAAGAGGAACAAGTTTGGAGAAACCCTAGGGCCGAACCATATACGAATTTTACAGCTTTTCGAGGGTTTTCAACCCTTGAAACCTTTCATGTGTTATTGAGATAAGTCTTTTCTTAATTCAATCAATATGTCTATGTGTTGGTTGTCTATATCTTGTGCTTGTCTTGATTCCACCATGCTAGGCTAGATTTATTTTGTGTTTGCTTAGATCTAATGAAACCTAGATGTTGATTATGTGTTGATTACTTGTTTATGGTTGTATTGGATGAATGATTTCAATGTTAGGCTTAAGAAAACTGGCAGATCTCCATTGTGTAACATGCTTGAACGTCTTAGGAAACATGAACCGATGTGTACTAGGTTTTATTGGTTGTATTTAATGCATGAGTAAATTCTAATGATCCCATGTTAGGAGCTTCTTGCAGGCTCGACATAGGAGTGAAGTAGGCACTCATAGGATAGGGGAAGTAAGTACGCCACCCCATGAATGGTATTAAGGAATACAATCCGTCATCCACGCAACTATAACAAGTAATTAACGTGTAAAAGATATCTAGGGAGTAGTGAAATCTAAGTAAACACATTTCTCCACTTATTGCTCACAACTTTAGTTTAATTTAGTTTATTTTCATTTTTAGTATTCTATTTTAATTGCATCTTTAGTATTGGGTTAGTTGACTAGCAACTAATTCCGCCCAAATCCTTCAAACCCGAGATTTTACTTGCTTTTCATAAAATATAAAAACATAAAAAAAGAATCATCCCTCATCTCTAGAACTAATATTTAGGTTTTCTAATCCTAGCGACACTATTCCTAGCTGAACGATCAATCCCCCGGTACTTGTCACTATACTATACTACAACGATCAGGTACACTGCCTGGTGGGAGTTGTAAGCTTCTCAAGATCCCTTGAGAGGTAAAGCCTGGTGCAATTCCCACGCATCAATAACCTAGTTATGGTTTTGTGCTTAAGGGACTTGTACCTAAGCTTTAAGGGGTTGTACTAGTTTCTAAGGGTCCTAAGGTATCCTAATGTTCCTAAGGTAACTCATACTTAAGCCTTGGACACTTTCAAACTAGTTTAGTTAAGCATATAGGGTTTAGCAAGCACATAAACCTAATTAGGGTTTAATTAGAGTTCATTAGGGTTTTGTGATATGTTTAGTGTGATAGATTGGTAGATTACTTATTATGGTGTTGTTGTGATCTTATGCTTGACATACCAGGGGTTTATAGGATGTGAGTGTTGAGTTATTTGACTTGTGTGGGTACGTGAGCAGGTTTAGAGAGTCATGCAAGTAATGAATGCACATAAAAAGCAAAACTTTACCTGTGAAATACCTACTATAGGTATTTGTAATGGGAATGATAGTAATGAGATTTTGTGGGTTGTTACACAAGCATATACGACATATGCTCGTTAACTTTATCTACTTCGTCATGCGTAGGAACAAGTATAGCTCTTTCTTGAAAATACTTTAGGTTCCAAAAATTAGGCAATAGGTTAGGATAAATATGTTGTGTAATAGCATGTACATAGTTATCGGAATCCGGAATAAGCATTTCTTTAGGAAATTTGACAACAGATTCACCATCGTTTTGCCCACCCACTTTTCCATCGCCTATTTCAAGGATCCAATCAGCAAACTCTTTGGTTTCTTGAGCGTGTGCAGGGTCACTATCTACACGTAACCTCATATTAACAGTTAGCTTCAACACCATACAATGTCGCCAAAGATAAGAGGCGTTAATTGACGCGTGTACGACATCATGTCTACTGCCATTAGAGACTACAGGAAGTATTTGTCGAAAATCACCACCTAAGACTACAACCTTTCCACCAAAAACCTTATCTGCATCAAAAGGTGTTCCGATGATACTATATCGCGCATTGTCCTATCAAAAGCTTCAAAACAATGTCTATTCATCATAGGAGCTGCGTTCCAAATTATAAGCTTAGCCATTCGTATTAGTTCTGCAAGATCACTCTCGACACTGATGGAACACATCGAGTCTTCAACCACATTAATAGGGATCGCAAATCGAGAGTGAGCAGTTCTCCCACCTTCTAACAGAAGGGCTGCTATACCACTCGATGTAACATTTAAAATTATTTCCTCATTTGAACGCAAATTAGCAGTCAACGTCTTGTACAAATATGTTTTCCCTATGCCTCTGTATCCATAGACGAAAAACATGCCTCCATTATCATTGTCCACATAATCAATGACAATTGCATATATGCCTTTATGCTCTTCTGTTAAACTATTGTATAAAGTCTAATGTTTAGCTATGAGGGTCGGTATGTCGTAATTGAGCTCGTCATATACCAAACGGTTGTATTATGCACTTCTGTAAAGCTCGCCTGGAATCGGCATATTTACTATATTTTGCAGACTTCTCCCGTTACTAAGCAATAAATATTCTATAAATGTAAGACATATGTTTTCTCTCTGCTTATTTGATAGCTCATGCTCTGTAACCAAAAAAATTAAGATTACATAAAATTAATAACATTCAGATACATTAAGAAAAGCTTAAAATGTGTATATAAATAAAAAATTATATGTAAAACATTTTTATGCAATACAAACAGATCATGTTAAGAAGTCTTGCAAAACAAACATGTATATTAGCTAAATGCTAGCGACATAATAGCACATGAAGACTTATCATGTGGCTGGCTTTAAGGATTTGTTTATGACATAAAAAATTATAAAATGCATAATAGAATAACGATAAACAAATGTAATGTTGAAATTAAATGCATGAATATTAAATTCTTTATTGTGTACAAAAAGATAATAAATAAAACTTATAATCTATGAAGAACTTCGTGGTATACAACATTGGTTGTAGAGTTGGTGTAGTTTCCGTTTTCGTCACAACACAACACTTTTAAACCTTTCTTACTTTTTACTCTTGAAACGACTAGCTTTAAGTATTATTTTGAAACATAAAAATGTTGTACAAATATGATTTAAGTATAATCTCCATAAATGACATAATGTTTGTAACAATTCACAATTTCAGGTTAATTACTATTCCCGGAAAATTCACTATTCACTTTTACTATTCATGTTACTATTCATTTTTACTATTCATTTCTTTCCGAAATTTTCCCGAAAGTTGATTTTTATTTGATATTCTCGAATGATAAATCATTTCCATGGCAAATTAAATGTTTGACATTCGTCAGATCATTTTCGTGAAAGTTATTAAGGAATTACACGGAATTACACGTTTTAGGGTAAAACGTCATTCAGAAATTCTACGCATAATGAAATTCGACCCCGTTAAGTGACCCCACATCGGAAAAATGTTTGACACGCTCATGATTTATTTGAGAATTAATCGTGACTGAGAAAAACATGACCAAAGACTTCCCGGCAGGTCACCCAAGCCAGTACTACTCTCGCATGAGCACGCTTAACCGTATGGGCGATTAACCGTTAGACCACAAAACGCATTTCTAAGACGATTTGAGTTTTCAACTTATTAGAAAAAGTCAACATATTTCTCCCTCCTCCATTGACCAAAAATCATCCCTTGATGTTATAAGTCATTTCGTGATTTTTAGGCTTACGGTTTGATGTCTAAAAGACATTTAATACCAACCGACACTAGACTGAGCCCAGTCTAGACATTATAAGTCATTTTAAATCATTTTTATCACATTAGAAAAGTAACATTTTACTTTTCTCAATTTTACGCAATATTCGTACGTTTTACGTATTACGCGTTTTAGACCCGTGTTTCCAGTTTTTAGCAGGGTTTTAGCACCCGATAGAACCTACCACTCATTTTATATTTTATTATGGAGTATAATGACATGTTTAACCATTCTTCCAAGTTTCGTATTTTTACGATACCCGGTTTTACGTTTTGTGACGTAACAACTTACGGTTAGCAATTTACGGAGTCGGAACTAGCTCCATAATCTTGGATAAGATCATCAAAAGTCCACCCTTGCTCCCCAAGGTTGGCAAACCGCCCTAGGAGGGGGGAGTCACACCCATGTGGCTTTATCTCATGAATTTACCCCTAGATCATCATTAAATTACAACTTGGTCACCAAGTTTTGGTAGTTTCCTAGTTGTTTCCTAACCTCCTCATTTGGACTATAAATACTCCCTTTCCCCCCCTTCTTTGTGCCGTGCATCCCCAACCCCAAAACCACTCCACACTTAGCTTATTTTCTTCAAAGTTCTTGCAAGGTTCAAGTGCTTATTCAAGAAGAAACCCTAGTTGATCATAAGTTACCAAAAATCTTCCAAACCCTAGAATACTTGGTGATTTCTCTTGAGTTTAAATCCACTCAATTCACCTCAACTTTCATTACATCTCTTTCAAGAATACCAAGGGTAGAAAGATTGCATGAAGTGAAAAATGGTTGAAGCAAGTCTATCAAAGTCCTATCCTTACTAGTTACTTTCCTTTCTTTGTTGAAAGCCACAAGTTGTAAGCAAAACCCTAACTTGCTTCTTGTTTATTAATCATGATCTTATCATTTACATGTTATTCTTGCTATATTATGTGTTGTATTAATGTCCATGATTTATAAAGATGAGTAAAAGATGTTGTTATAATGAATTGTTGAAACAAGTTACTAAAACAAGCAAATTAGTGAATTTCTTGGAAA
This sequence comes from Artemisia argyi, assembly GCA_030686995.1. Lineage (NCBI taxonomy): Eukaryota > Viridiplantae > Streptophyta > Magnoliopsida > Asterales > Asteraceae > Artemisia > Artemisia argyi. The sequence goes on along the minus strand of CM060683.1, from coordinate 92,290,918 downwards.
GACCTGATTAAAATGGTAAAAATATGATATTGGATTATTACATATTGTAGTAGAGGACCTAACAAGGAAACCGTAGCAATTTGAACCACCTAAAACGAGTATACGAGTCAAAAGTTACGCCCATTTGAAGTTACCAAAACTTTGCGGCAAACTGCCAAATACCATTCTGATCAAATTTGGGTTTTGAAAGTCCCACTTCTGGTCTGATTCATCAAAAAGTTAAAACACGAAAGTTGTCCGGAACGACGTTTTCGTTCAGGCATAAAGAAGCTCGAGCCCTGAAAACACTTTCCGAGTGATAAATTTCTTCAAATTCTAAACAGCCCATTTTTAGACAAAGTCATTACATATAGGTTATGGTTTATGAAGACCAAAGGGGTCTTATGACCTATTATCAAGACCACCACCATGGCTAGAGCCAAGGTTGTGTCTCATGACCTTGGAACAAGGACCAAAGGTCATGGCTAGGCCATGACGAAATGACCATAACAACTTACATAGGCGTAAACATGAAACAATGAATTAGGCGATAACATGAACAAGCAATTTGGATCTACTTCACTTAAAAGGAAACCATGAGATATTACAAAGAGAAAATGGTCATTCAAGACTTATGAAACTACCCCTAATAACAATCTTCATGTACTAATAAACTTTCCTAAGTTTATTCAAGTATCGGACATGTAACTTTTCGGATCAAAACTTATATCTATATATTTCATCAACTACTACAATAGTAGGGAGCCTCATGTGAGGAGTTCATTATGTAAGCCGTCGAGATGAGTTGTGGATTTACGAGTTAAAGTGTCCTGGCTCCTCGAACGCTTACTAACATGACTTCTGAATTATGTCGGCCCGAACGGTAGTAAACGATATATAAAACATACATGTTTCATGAATCTTTTCTTTCAAAGACTTACAATATACATCATACCACATCATGGACTAAATGCAAGATATATATATAGGCACTCCGTTATATTCTTTACTCCGATCCTAAGTCGCAATATTCTATTATAGGTTGCTCGTAGAAACCTTCGCGATTCGACCATCACATTCACTACTCACTACATAACTTAAGGTGAGTTCGTAGCCCCACTTTCTATTGTTTAACTATTTTACAAACCCATGGGGGGAATACATGCTATTATTTTTCTACTCGAACACAATGCTTTCTAATGTATGCTTCACGACGATGTTTTATTATCACTAAGTAACGATTGCCATGTTCGAAGTCCCTATATCATGAACCATTAGTCACTACCTTTAGTGAGCGTGAATATTGTGAATAGATCTATTGGGATTGACGGATCCCATTTGTGTTGAGCAACGATGAGTTCACACAAATGCACTATATTTGAGATTTAGCGGTATAATGGCAAAAGTACCTTGGTAGGGCTTCTATAATGCCAATTTTGTTGGTTCGATGTTAATGCTTTGGTTGCATGAGCTTAGTGAAATAAATAACGATTTTGTTTTCTAACTATGAATGTGTGATTAATTACCTCACATTACGATTATTGTGTTCAAACGATTTAACTAAACTCTACGAATTCCACTCAACCTTTGTGTTGACCTCTCAAGCATGTATTTCAGGTTCATGACGATCAAGGATGGCACGGAAGGGCACGGATACTCAAGAGGGCTATAAATTTTATTATCATTCAAAACTCATTTAATTTGTAAACATGGAACCATCTGGGACCTCATTTTGTAATCTCTGATATTTATACAATTTGAATGATAAATCTTTTAAAACGACTCAATTGGAGTTCGTTTTCTATTATTGTGACTATTGTGCCGTCAAGTAACACCCAGTTCGAATTCCGCTGCATCCATGAATTGGGGGTGTTACAGATTGGTATCAGAGCCATGGTTATAGAGAAACGGGTCTAATTGAGACCTAAACTATAACTACAATCACAAACAAAAACATTTTATAGCCTTCCGCTCTTCGTGCCTTCCATCCTCCAGACGATTATGGACTTATTATGCAAGTTAGGCTACATAAACATATGAGTATACTGCTATATATATGCTTGCCATATTTCGAGCACTTCCCATAAACGATAGAATTATTTTAACATTATAATTCTTCTTATAGAAATCATGTGCATACCCACTTCTCCCGATTATGTGCCCACTCTACCTAATAACTTCCAAGTCTTACCACCCTCACCCGAGTTCGGATTTGACATCGTAAATGCCTTCGCTTCTGATGACGAAGAAGAACCTTTCGAAGATTCAACCGACGAAGAAGAGGATGAACCAATGCCTAATATTTTTGCATCGAATACTTCTAATTATGTTGAACAAAATTGGGTTGAGGCAGACTCCGAGGAGGATAATGAATACGAATATGTACTAGAGCCATTACCACCACCACTATCACCTCCCTTCGATATCCCTACATGTGATGAATTGGATCACTCATTATGGATCGTACCTCGACCACCATTGATCCAACAAGAAAGTCAACATGAAAACTACATCTTCTCAAACTTCATCGACTCGTACCTCTATGATACACTAAACCAAGAAGTTGTTTTGAAACACCAGTATCATCTCGTAATACACTACCTTGTAACTCACCGGCTAATTATGAATGTTGTGTTGGGAATTCTTAAGTAGGATGATTTATAATTATTTGAATGGATTGGGATGCCTTTTCATTTAAATAAAGACATTGTAAATCACCGAACCATAAGTTTATATTTCCCTATTTACATTGTTTGGGATGCCTCTCTATGTAAATAAAGAATTATAAACAAGTGGGCTTATGTGTATCCGAAATAACATAAGTATATTCATATAAACACACTAGGAATTTTACACTACACGAACAAATACTAGTATATTTATATATACATTCGAGTTATTTTCAATCATTTTATCTAAACATATCTGCGTATGCCTATTCTAGGGCATTTCGGCACAACTACATTCTCCCAATCATGTTCTTACTCCAACATTTTATGTCCAAGATATTGTAACGAATTACGATGGTCTTTTCTATTTTCCGGATATTGTATGATACAATGGTCTTAATCATTTCTCAAAAGTTTTGAGTCACACAATGGTCTAATCTACTTTCCAGACATTGTGAATTGCACAATGGTCTAATCTACTTTCGAGACATTGTGATTTGTGCAATGGTCTCTAGAATTATTCTACCACCATCTTAGAAAAATCACTTCGTTGATACCACCCTATAAATCAATATCATGCCTTCATTTCCAACTTTCATCACAAACCACTAAATCTCAACATACCAAAATGAAGAACACAAACCTTCTTAACCTTCTCACCATCATCATCTTCACAACCCTTAATCCCACAAGCTCACTTTCTGATCTTGAGGCACTTTTAAAGCTCAAATCATCCTTAGTTACACCACAAGCAACCTCATCACCCTTACAAGATTGAATACCATACGTGACTAAACCGAACATCACATTATCGGTCCTAAATTATACATAGCCTGATCACCTATGTCTAATTCAGGAGGGATCATGTTATGCTGGGAGCAGTCACTCGTATGTTTTCTTAGAAACGAACTTCTCACTTATAATCCTAAGACAAATTTCGTGTGAAATTCATGAAGTATTCATCCAATAGAGTACGACAATTAATCACTCTTACTCTACCTTTCCCACCTAAAAGTAAACCTCATCCTACGCCATACCCTGAGCCAAAAGGAACGGGTTAAACCACTACGAGTCCGAGCCTTAGTTTTAAACCATAAATTCAAACTTTCCTGCTCAAATCCTTCACGTTCAAGCTGAGGCAGTGAAAGAAGACATCCAAAAGGAAAAGTTGGATGGCATAATACAGAAGAAATTCGAAACCCGTTCAGATAGAACTCTATGCTTCCAAGGTCGAAGTTGGTTACCACTTTATGGTGGCCTACGAGACTTGATCATGCATGAACCTCACAAGTCCAAATACTCCATACATCCAAGATCTGATAAGATGTATCATGATCTTAAACTACTCTATTGGTGGCCAAACATGAAAGCCGATATTGCAACATACGTTAGCAAATGTCTTACATGCTCCAATGTAAAAGCCGAACATCAAAAACCATCCGGTCCATTGCAACAACCAAAGATTCTATGTGGAATTGGGAAAGAGTTACTATGGACTTCATTACCAAGCTCCCAAAGACATCAAGCGGTTATGATTCCATCTGGGTCATAGTTGATCGTCTCACAAAATCCGCACACTTTATACCAATCAAAGAGACTTACAAAATGGAACAACTTACTCGACTGTACGTCAAAGAAATAGTCTCAAGACATGGTACACCGATATCCATCATATCGGACCAAGATAGTAGATTTACTTCCAATTTCTGGCAGTCACTCCAGGACACCTTTGGAACAAATCTAGACATGAGTACAGCGTATCATTCTCAGACCAATGGTCAGAGTAAACGAAACATTCAAACACTTGAAGACATGCTTCGAGCTTGTATAATAGACTTTGGAAAAGGATGGGATACTCATCTACCATTAGTCGAATATTCCTACAATAACAACTATCATACAAGTATTAAAGCAGCTTCATTTGAAGTACATTGCGGTCGAAAATGTCGTTCACCTGCTTGTTGAGCTGAAGTGGGAGAAATTCAACTCACTGGACCAGAACTCATTCGAGAAACAACAGATAAGATTGTACAAATCAGAAGTCGACTACAAATCGCAAGAGATCGACAGAAAAGTTATGCCAACACACGACGCAGACCCCTAGAATTCCAAGTCGGAGACAGGGTTATTCTAAAGGTATCGCCTTGGAAAGGCTTGATATGATTCGGTAAACGAGGAAAACTAAACCCAAGATACATCGGACCATTCAAAATCCTAGTCAGGGATTGGCCCTGTGGCGTACAGACTTGAGCTTCCATCAGAACTCAGTAGTGTACACCCCACTTTCCACGTATCTAACCTAAAGAAATGCTTGTCGGATGAATCACTAGTGATTCCACTCGATGAAATTCAACTCAATGACGATCTTCAATTTATTGAGGAACCCGTAGAAATCATGGACCGAGAGGTCAAACAACTCAAGCAAAGCCGTATTCCAATTGTCAAGGTTCGTTGGAACTCACGACGTGGTCCTGAATACACATAGAAACGAGAGGACTAGATACGTAAGAAATACCCACATTTTTTTTACCAATGAAGTTTCTACTCTCAACGAAAATTGATCTCCGGGACGGAGCTCTCATATGGGGTGGAGACTGTAACAATTTACAATTTCAGGTTAATTACTATTCCCGGAAAATTCACTATTCACTTTTACTATTCATGTTACTATTCATTTTTACTATTCATTTCTTTCCGAAATTTTCCCGAAAGTTGATTTTTTTTTGATATTCTCGAATGATAAATCATTTCCATGGCAAATTAAATGTTTGACATTTGTCAGATCATTTTCGTGAAAGTTATTAAGGAATTACACATTTTAGGGTAAAACGTCATTCAGAAATTCTACGCATAACGAAATTCGACCCCGTTAAGTGACCCCACATCGGAAAAATGTTTGACACGCTCATGATTTATTTGAGAATTAATCGTGACTGAGAAAAACATGACCAAAGACTTCCCGGCAGGTCACCCAAGCTAGTACTACTCTCGCATGAGCACGCTTAACCGTATGGGCGATTAACCGTTAGACCACAAAACGCATTTCTAAGACGATTTGAGTTTTCAACTTATTAGAAAAAGTCAACATATTTCTCCCTCCTCCATTGACCAAAAATCATCCCTTGATGTTATAAGTCATTTCGTGATTTTTAGGCTTACGATTTGATGTCTAAAAGACATTTAATACCAACCGACACTAGACTGAGCCCAGTCTAGACATTATAAGTCATTTTAAATCATTTTTATCACATTAGAAAAGTAACATTTTACTTTTCTCAATTTTACGCAATATTCGTACGTTTTACGTATTACGCGTTTTAGACCCGTGTTTCCAGTTTTTAGCAGGGTTTTAGCACCCGATAGAACCTACCACTCATTTTATATTTTATTATGGAGTATAATGACATGTTTAACCATTCTTCCAAGTTTCGTATTTTTACGATACCCGGTTTTACGTTTTGTGATGTAACAACTTACGGTTAGCAATTTACGGAGTTGGAACTAGCTCCATAATCTTGGATAAGATCACCAAAAGTCCACCCTTGCTCCCCAAGGTTGGCAAACCGCCCTAGGAGGGGGGAGTCACACCCATGTGGCTTTATCTCATGAATTTACCCCTAGATCATCATTAAATTACAACTTGGTCACCAAGTTTTGGTAGTTTCCTAGTTGTTTCCTAACCTCCTCATTTGGACTATAAATACTCCCTTTCCCCCCCTTCTTTGTGCCGTGCATCCCCAACCCCAAAACCACTCCACACTTAGCTTATTTTCTTCAAAGTTCTTGCAAGGTTCAAGTGCTTATTCAAGAAGAAACCCTAGTTGATCATAAGTTACCAAAAATCTTCCAAACCCTAGAATACTTGGTGATTTCTCTTGAGTTTAAATCCACTCAATTCACCTCAACTTTCATTACATCTCTTTCAAGAATACCAAGGGTAGAAAGATTGCATGAAGTGAAAAATGGTTGAAGCAAGTCTATCAAAGTCATATCCTTACTAGTTACTTTCCTTTCTTTGTTGAAAGCCACAAGTTGTAAGCCAAACCCTAACTTGCTTCTTGTTTATTAATCATGATCTTATCATTTACATGTTATTCTTGCTATATTATGTGTTGTATTAATGTCCATGATGTATAAAGATGAGTAAAAGATGTTGTTATAATGAATTGTTGAAACAAGTTACTAAAACAAGCAAATTAGTGTATTTCTTGGAAAGACCTGATTAAAATGGTAAAAATATGATATTGGATTATTACATATTGTAGTAGAGGACCTAACAAGGAAACCGTAGCAATTTGAACCACCTAAAACGAGTATACGAGTCAAAAGTTACGCCCATTTGAAGTTACCAAAACTTTGCGGCAAACTGCCAAATACCATTCTGATCAAATTTGGGTTTTGAAAGTCCCACTTCTGGTCCGATTCATCAAAAAGTTAAAACACGAAAGTTGTCCGAAACGACGTTTTCGTTCAGGGAAAAAGAAGCTCGAGCCCTGAAAACGCTTTCCGAGTGATAAATTTCTTCAAATTCTAAACAGCCCATTTTTAGACAAAGTCATTACATATAGGTTATGGTTTATGAAGACCAAAGGGGTCTTATGACCTATAATCAAGACCACCACCATGGCTAGAGCCAAGGTTGTGTCTCATGACCTTGGAACAAGGACCAAACGTCATGGCTAGGCCATGACGAAATGACCATAACAACTTACATAGGCGTAAACATGAAACAATGAATTAGGCGATAACATGAACAAGCAATTTGGATCTACTTCACTTAAAAGGAAACCATGAGATATTACAAAGAGAAAATGGTCATTCAAGACTTATGAAACTACCCCTAATAACAATCTTCATGTACTAATAAACTTTCCTAAGTTTATTCAAGTATCGGACATGTAACTTTTCGGATCAAAACTTATATCTATATATTTCATCAACTACTACAATAGTAGGGAGCCTCATGTGAGGAGTTCATTATGTAAGCCGTCGAGATGAGTTGTGGATTTACGAGTTAAAGTGTCCTGGCTCCTCGAACGCTTACTAACATGACTTCTGAATTATGTCGGCCCGAACGGTAGTAAACGATATATAAAACATACATGTTTCATGAATCTTTTCTTTCAAAGACTTACAATATACATCATACCACATCATGGACTAAATGCAAGATATATATATAGGCACTCCGTTATATTCTTTACTCCGATCCTAAGTCGCAACATTCTATTATAGGTTGCTCGTAGAAACCTTCGCGATTCGACCATCACATTCACTACTCACTACATAACTTAAGGTGAGTTCGTAGCCCCACTTTCTATTGTTTAACTATTTTACAAACCCATGGGGGGAATACATGCTATTATTTTTCTACTCGAACACAATGCTTTCTAATGTATGCTTCACGACGATGTTTTATTATCACTAAGTAACGATTGCCATGTTCGAAGTCCCTATATCATGAACCATTAGTCACTACCTTTAGTGAGCGCGAATATTGTGAATAGATCTATTGGGATTGACGGATCCCATTTGTGTTGAGCAACGATGAGTTCACACAAATGCACTATATTTGAGATTTAGCGGTATAATGGCAAAAGTACCTTGGTAGGGCTTCTATAATGCCAATTTTGTTGGTTCGATGTTAATGCTTTGGTTGCATGAGCTTAGTGAAATAAATAACGATTTTGTTTTCTAACTATGAATGTGTGATTAATTACCTCACATTACGATTATTGTGTTCAAACGATTTAACTAAACTCTACGAATTCCACTCAACCTTTGTGTTGACCTCTCAAGCATGTATTTCAGGTTCATGACGATCAAGGATGGCACGGAAGGGCACGGATACTCAAGAGGGCTATAAATTTTATTATCATTCAAAACTCATTTAATTTGTAAACATGGAACCATCTGGGACCTCATTTTGTAATCTCTGATATTTATACAATTTGAATGATAAATCTTTTAAAACGACTCAATTGGAGTTCGTTTTCTATTATTGTGCCTATTGTGCCGTCAAGTAACACCCAGTTCGAATTCCGCTGCATCCATGAATTGGGGGTGTTACAATGTTGAAAGATAAAAACTTAACGTAAGATGCTATTTGTAAATAATCCGAAAAAAATATAAATAAGCTCGACGTTGTATAAAAGTTAAAAGGCTAAATAAATAAGAGAAAACTTATAGTCTATGACACTTTCAGACCCTTCTTGCTCTTTACCCAATATGGCTACATATAGTTGTGTGTGTGAAAAAACCGGTTGTTCCAAGTATTGACCCACCTTATAAAATATATAGTTGTCCCGAGGCTCATATCCAACCCCAACTTATAGATAGTTGAAGCTTGTAAAAAATGATATCACAATTTAGAATAAGCCTGTTAAGCCATATAAATTCCTTAGATGATTGAAAGCCATTTACATACGACTGTTAATACAAACACGCATTCCATGTGTTCATTATCCTTCTAAGTGAAATATATGTACGCCTTAATTAGCAATGCCCAGCAAATATAGATAAGCTCCATGCACATGCCAATGCTCGAATTCATATATCAAGAAGTTGATATAATGAACCTTTGAAACAACTTAACATAGTTCAAAGTAACTCTTCTCTTTGACATCACAAACTATTGCCCACTAAATTTCTCCTCATTTCATCATTTCTTTTTACATTGCTTTCTTCTCCCTGCAAAAAAGAACAACCCTTTAATCAGTAGATTAGCTGGAGATTTATTTCAATCTTATTTTCTTCAATAACTTTCATCTTTCCTACCTATAGCATCGTTTCCACATTTCTGGTTCCGTAATCAACACTTACTTGTGTTACCTAAAGGATGTGCATAAGGAGTAAAGATCAACTTTCAACATGACAATATGGGGTGTCCAACCTTGGTGAAGTAAAAATCATATATTTGAATACGCACAAACAAACTGCCAAGATCCTGCATCATTATATAGCCTTGATCAGTTAATCATATATCAATCCACATCATTCTACTTGCTCACACGTCACACATTATTGCAAATAAGATATATTAACCTATACATCATTCACCATTCTTGATCATATAATGAGTAGAAAGGATTAGTGACGTGCATGGTAGATTTTTAGAAAACATTTTATTAGATAATGGGATACAGTAATATAAGAAGAAGAAATATATTGAAAAATCAATGATCAAAGAGGCCGTTGATTGTACATTATTTAAAACAAAACGTTTCAGCACGTCATAAAAACACCCTCAAAATGTGAAAATGGGCTATAAATTTACCTTGCAACTTGAGCAATCTTTTATCATGTTCATCGATTTCAGAAAGTTCTATGTAGCTACTCTTCTCGTTAAATAGGTTCAAAATGGCAAAAATTTCATTATGTTTTAGGATGAGATTTCTTTTGAAATTTCTACATGCTTTTTGATATGATAAGTGTTAGCCTCGCTCTTTTATAAAGATAACGTCACATACGTGAAATGGACTAGATTAGTAACAAGTAATACCTTTAGAGACTATTATTGTACACTAGGCAAAGTAATGTTGTAATGAGCCTATAAATACCCCTCATAACTCTCCATGAGGGGTGTGAGAAATTGTGTAACTTTACTTTCATTATTAATATATTCCATTTTTTTCACCCTCTCTCTAAACCAAACATGAAGTTCATCTATAGTCATCAACCTAGACCTCCTGAATCACATAAAAATCATTACTTTTCGATCCTACAATTGGCATCAGAGCTATGGTGTTACTTTTTGATGATTGTTTTGTGGTTTGTTTGTTTGTTTAAGCTATTTTACCCATCATTTTTGAATCTGGATTTTTTTTTTCCAATATCTTTTGGTAACAGTTTTATACAATATTTCTTGTATCAAAATGGTCAAAACATAAAAAGTTATTTGCTTTCTTTTAAAAGTTTCATATATCTATTCTGTGTGGTCCACCTGTCCGTGGTTAACATATTTATGTTACATGTTATATTACTTTTTTATGTAATATCAGTTTCATGACTTGTTTTGTACCATAATCGTGAAAAAATAAAAGTGGTCAAAAAGAAGGTCAGAATATTGGTCGGAATTTTTGGCCGGAATCTGGTCGGAAAAGGACGGCGGAAATGGTCAAAGGGTCAAAACCCTCTTTTTACGCTTAACTTCAGTTTTTCTACGCATAACTTGGACAAGTTATGCGTAAGGTTCATCTTAGGCAAAAAACCCTTGTCTTACGCGTAAGACTTACGCAAAAGACCAAGCTTTACGCATAAGGCTCTACGCAAAAGATCTCTACGCGTTAAGTTGTTGTTTACGCGTAAGGTAATTTACGCAAAAGTTTCTTTACGTGAAAAGTGATCCAACAAGGCTACGCAAAAACTTAAGCGTAAAGTGACCTTAACAGAAAGATAAGATGAAGTTGAAGACAAACTTGACCACCATCCAAATACTACAAGACTTATGACTTCAGTTATTTACTACGCATCATCAGTCCACACCAGTACATAAACGAAAAAATGATATCGATGCAGAAGAAAATTCAAAACCAGTCTACAATAAACACATCAAAACCCAAACTAATCCTAAACCATCGACAACAACACTCAACATCCAATACATCATTACATATACGAAATTAAAAATACAATAGATCTCAGATTGCTTCAACGTTATTTTCAATCTTTTAAAGATTTTTTTTCGTTGAACATATTTCATCACAGATCTGTCAAGATGATTAACATCTCTTGTTTACTATCTGATTCACAAAGATAAAGAAAAAATAACATTTATGTTATTCTCTTTTCTCTCGGTTCGTTCAAAAAGAAAACACAAAAAACAAACCCTACCTTAGACCTCGTTTAAGAGACCTTGAAGCCACGAGCTCTTCGAATATACAAAACATAAAGGTCTTTGGTCCAGTTCATAGCAGCAAGAAATCAAAAGGATTGTGTGTTTGATGTTCGGATTCGATTTGATTTAGATGAGAATTGTGATGGTGATGAGATTTTATTTGATAATGGTTGTTGAGATCTTGAGGAGAGATGAAGATGTTGACTGGATTTTGTGAGAGTGTATAAGAGGTAGGTGTATAATATGGTGAATGTGTTTAGGTTTAGGGCAAAATGAAACTATCTAATATCTATACTACAATCTAAACCGTGTATCTGTTTTGAGTGGATCGGGCTAGATGTGCTATTACCTCAATGGGCTGTATAATGACTTTGTGTATGTAGTTGTGTGATGGGCTGACATTGATTTTGGATACACTAGCATTATGTATGGGCTGATGGAGCTTAGATTCAGACTGTGGGCTATACGTTGGAACAAATAACATGTACTATCAAAAGATATATTCCGAAATTTATTTTTGGATATAAAATTTTGATATAAGAGTGGTATTTTGGATTATTAAATTTCACGGGGATACATTGTTCACGGCTAGAATTGTTTCGTTTAACAAAAATGACTACGGGGTTTTTGTACGGTATTATTGATTTGACTTTGAAGAGGCGTTTCAACAAGTGTACTTATTTATCTGAAAGTCTAGGGGTGGTTGGATGCACGACTTTTGAAGATAACTTGTCTGCGCAAATTAAAAAATTCAATATTGAAAATCTAGTTATTACTAATGTAAGGAGTTACGTTGTAGTGCTCACAGTATAGCTATCACTTAAAGGAGTTACGTTGTAGTACTCAGTGTCACACGAAGTAGTAGATTGTTCAAGCGGCGAATATTTCGTGCAACCTCATACTTAAAGGAGTTACATTATAGTGCTCAGTATAGGTATTAAGTCACATCTATCGTACAAGCATTAAGTCGCAAGATGGGATGATTACTTCTTTTTCAAACTGGTCATATCGGGTTGTCTCCATATGTGGTCATTACTATTAGCCGGGGAATTCAAAGGAGGTTCGATTACAGGTTGATTTGAGAGAAAAGTATTGAGAGTATTTGTGCGACATATACTTACAAATTATGCTTTCATGGTCTATCTATATTGCATCAGAAGTGTAAAGTACGGGTAATTATGGCATGTACACAAAATAGTATGATGATTTCGACAAATCGCAACCATCAGGAGGGAGAAGAACATGCCAAAAGAAGTAGTGTTTCATCTCTAGTACGTTGGTTGTTCGAGGGAATTGTGCTTACACTAGAACCGAAGAAGTACTAATGATGTGTACATAGGAGCGTATTACCAGCCTTCTGTGCAATACTATGTGAGTTATATTACCATGATGCTCCCTGAACGACAACCATGTGCCTACACTTTTGAATCCACTTTATCCGCTGCGTGATGAAAAGAGAGTTGTCGGTTCAGGAGGGAGCAGGAAAAAGAATAAAGGCTCACTAGTTAGGAGGGAGTAATAACCTAACTAGACCATTACAGTTGAAGTTCAGAGCTACAAAGACCTTTGTCGTCAGTACGCCGAGATCGTCGGAAGAGAGAACTTCAAGTCTGCCTTAGTATCTAGACTACAGAGACTCTGCACTTCAACAACGTCATCATAGTTTATATCTATTTTGTTTATAGGTCTCATTGTAACCATTCACGTGTGACGATATCTTGGAGGGAGATTGTTAGCCTCGCTCTTTTATAAAGATAACGTCACATACGTGAAATGGACTAGATTAGTAACAAGTAGTACCTTTAGGGACTATTATTGTACACTAGGCAAAGTAATGTTGTAATGAGCCTATAAATACCCCTCATGACTCTCCATGATGGGTGTGAGAAATTGTGTAACTTTCCTTTCATTATTAATATATTCTATTTTCTTCACCCTCTCTCTACTTTATCTCTCTAAACCAAACATGAAGTTCATCTATAATCATCAACCTAGACCTCCCGAATCACATAAAAATCATTACTTTTCGATCCTACAATAAGAAATTTCAAATATTTGATCGAATTAGGATTAGATAACCATGGATTTTTTTTTATGCTTTGCATGTTTATAGGGATTGCTTTTTCATTTGAAATTTCCACCCGAAATTATTTATAAAAAGACTTGATAAACTTTTTATGCATGTATCTAACTTATATATGTGACTGGATACATGACCATTGCATGTATATTTTATGTGACTGTATTTTAACAAATTACATTTATTATATTGTTTTTGAAATAAATAACCAATTGGTATAATGTCATGGTTGCAAAATTATACTTGAGGTGCATAATAAGAAGGTATCAACATGCATAAAAAAAATTGTTATAAGAATAAAAGTACGTTCATATATTTTTATTTGCCAACCTAACTGCATGTAATTTCATTGAGCTTTAATGGCGCCAAAAAAACACACGACAATTCATATATGAGCTTTAAAAGTTCATATATCTACATATCAGTTAACTAATATTTATGTCAATATAGTTTAATGGTGCAAAAAAAACACGTGACATTGATTTAAAGGGGTTTTAATTTAAGGGTTTTGCTAACAACAACCCAATGGGTTTTGTTTAAGCTTACCATAAATAACAACGTTTCCAAATATGAACTCATAATTTCTATAAATACATGATTTTAACACATATAATTAAGGTAAGTGAGTTTTAATAAGGTATGTATTAATATTAAGTGAATTCATATTTAGAAACATTGTTAATTATGGTAAGCTTAAATATTGGGTTGTTGTTAGCAAAACCCTTAATTTAAAAACACGTGATATTATTGTGTGTTTCCTAATTAAAAGAGATTTTATTTTTAAAATTGCGTCAAAGATTCGGTTGACTATTGAAACTGAAATTCTAGTTTTAAAGGGATTTTATTTTAAAAACACGTGATATTTGGTTGTGTGTTTCCTAATTAAAAGGGATTTTATTTTTAAAATTGCATCAATAATTTGGTTGACTATTGAAATCGAAATCCTAGTTGCAAAATTTTTTCCAAACTTGCTTTTTTGGTGCTAAATGCCACGTGTAGTTTTAACAGAGTTTAGAGGGATTTTTCTTGATTTTTGCCTTCTAAAATCAGAAATCAAACTTGTGCTTTATATATATATATAGTCGCATGACCCGTCCGATGGACGGGCTAGCGTCATATAAATTTAATAATATTATTACTTATTAGGTCCATACATTTAAGTTTAAAGTTACATATTTATTTTGTTAATGATAAACATATCGTTTCAAAATTGTCTAATTGCATATTAGCGTTGTAAAAATTTAACCATAGATACTTAAACTGATAAAAACAGTAAATAGAATTAAAACATGATTAAGACATTAAGTTTTTAATAATGGAAGCATTACTAACATGTAAAAATATAACGTGTATAAATTCATGATATAAAAGATTACTTAAGGAACAACATATCTTCGTTAACATGCTTTTGTGAAAGTTGCACAACATGTTACATAAAAATAAATATTAACGAACTAGTTGTCAATAAATATTGCAGTGACCAACTTTTCGTTATTGCTATTCACTTAGTTGCTCACATTGTTTCGTTTCTTGCTCGCTTTGCCACATTACCAATTCACTTATAGCTCGTGTCGCTTTGCCATGCTTCGAGCAGTTGAAAATGAGTTATGTGGTGTCTTAGATGGTTGTCGTATATGTTGTGATATGAACTTGAGATGGACTTATTTTCACCTTTATTGTCTTACACGTAGTGGTCACCTGTAATCCCACGGATACATCAATAAATATCGGATAAGCACAAAAGCAAAAGATGAATGTATGGAACATGTTATTGTAAAAACTAAAGAAAGGTTCAATAAAATCGATAAAATTTGGGGGTCTTCATAATGTATACATTCTAACATGGAATTGGTTTCGAGCATAACTGCTCAAAACCTAATGGCTAACATTTGCAAGAAGTTCAACAATTACTTTTTCAAGTAAAATTATGAAGTCCAAATTCACTAACAGAAGTTCAACAATTACTTTTTCAAGTAAAATTTTGAAGTCCAAATTCATCAAAAGAGAGTGTACATTCTACCCGAACATCTATAACAACCTTATTTTATAATTTGGCGCAACTTCATTGTATATCGCCATTTCATACTATATACCCAAAAAATCTTTAGCTTACGTGCCATGTGTGTCACTCCTCTCTCTCTCTCGCGATATGCATAAGGACATAAAGATGAAACACTTAAGGAATATTATTGATATGACTCAGACCTGGTGCATGATGATTTTACTATATGGATTCTGGCTGATAATTCAGCATTATGCAGAAAAAAACGACCGTTAAAACAAAGAAAATAAGCTTGGTTACTTACCCTTTTTCCAAACAATATTGTACTTGCAGTCTACGCACGATACCACGGAGATGGGCCAACCGTTACAATCAATGACGTTCTTGCAGTGCCTGCAAACAGAACTTTAATAGTTAACCAATATGTCAAGTTTGGAATATGTTTTAAACAACTAAAAAGTATTGTATGTTCAAGATATGGTGTTTATTAAACATAAATTCATCATTTTAACTCACCGAATATAAGTCATACACATTGTTAATACAAATAACGTCAAAAACGTTATTCGCATTATTCGGTATTCTCGTGTTTTGATAATCACAAAATCTAAAGACATGTTAAGTAAAGTTATGGTTTATAAGTTTTTAATCGAGGAAACTCGTTACTTCTACGTAGCTGCTTCAACATCACTTCAGGTATGAACAAACTTTATGTCGTCATTAGTTAAGTGATCAAAGAATTTTATTTTCACCTAAACTTACATTTTTAAGTATTGACAAAACATTTTCACAAAAGTATTTTTGTGTTTTTAAAGAAATGTTTTATTAAGAAAATAAATTCAAATTCAAACTTTATAACAGCTAGTTTTCCCCCCAAATCAATTCAGCCTGAACCAGATAAGTTTTCACCACGTCAGGACAAAAAGGGAGCGTTTAGTTGCGGCGGTCCCTTAAATAGGTCGACGGTCCCTTAGTGATAAAGGACCGTCTGGCATTTACGAGATGATACGGTTATACACGAGATGTTAAACGGATGAGTCGAAATGATACGGTTATACACGAGATGTTTAACGAATGAGTCGAGATGATATGGTTATACACGAGATGTTAAACGAATGAGTCGAGATGATACGGTTATACACGAGATGTTAAACGAACGAGTCGAGATGATGTGGTTATACACGAGATGTTAAACGAATGAGTTGAGATGATACGGTTATACACGAGATGTTAAACGAACGATTCGAGATGATGTGGTTATACACGAGATGTTAAACGAATGAGTCGAGATGATACGGTTATACATGAGATGTTAAACGAATGAGTTGAGATGATATGGTTTTACACGAGATGTTAAACGAATGAGTCGAGATGATACAGTTATACACGAGATGTTAAATGAACGAGTTGAGATGATGTGGTTATACACGAGATGTTATAGATATACCTAATTTTCCCACCAAATTTTTCCCACCAAAATCTTGGCGCCAGAATTTCCCACCCAAATTTTCCCACCAGATCTGCTCTTATATACACACACAAACTTATCTCACTAATATAAACACACACACACACACACACACACACACACACACACACTCATCTCACTATCTCTCTCTCTCTCTAGCAGTTTTCTGGCGACACCAGCAGTTTCCGGCCACTGGAATCTTTTTCCGGCCACCACCTTTCATCACCTCAACTTGTAGATCGGGCCACCCCGGTCACAATTCCACCACACACGCGACTCACAACCACAAACACACACTGTTAACATGCCCAAGATGGCGGAATTTGTAGCTTTTGCTTGTCCTTGTGGACAACGAGACGTAATTCTGCGAGAATCGCGTAAATCTTACTCCCGTGATAAACTATACTATTCGTGTCCTTTATCAAAGGTAAACAATTACATAATTTTTTGTGCATTATATAAATAATTTGCTTAGTTGTTAAAAATAATAGTTTTTACTCTTTAACAGGGGGGACAACGGACTATGGATGCGATTTTTTTTTATGGAAGGAGGAACGACTCGCCAACATGACCGGTTCTGCTGGAGCTTCAACGCCTTTAACTCATTCCGCAGGACCATCAACATCGAGTCCTGTAAATACAGAGTGCTCAAATTGCATAAAATTGAATCACCAGATAATGGTACTCAATAAAATGCTAGAATTGTATCAGCATCCCAACAACCACACAATTGATTCAGCTGCCTTGTTTCACGAGCTTTATAATGAGATGTTAGGTGGTATGGGAAATCTTCGTATGTAGTGTTGTTGTTGTTGCTGTTATTGTTGTTTGCTGTGTTATTGTTGTTGTTGTTGTGTTATTGTTGTTGTTGTTGTGTTATTGTTGTTGTTGTTGTTGTTGTCGTTGTTTGTTGTTGTTGTTGTTTAATAAAATGTTGTTGTTGTTATGAAAACTGATGTAACAAAAGCGTTAGTGTTGTGTTATTGTTGTTGTTTAATGTTGGAGTAATACGTATATTTTAACCATGGAAGGTGTATTCTTCCACCATCCCCGACATCCCGAATCGCAATATCAACATAAAACCACGATCCTACAATATCACAATTAACAAAAACGAAGGCAAACCGTTTATTTAAAACACGCAAGATTTCTCAACCACATATACTTCATACAGACTCAAACAAAACAACTCGACAACCAAACGAAACAACTCAAACTAAACAACTCAACAACCAAACGAAACAACTTAAACTAAACAACGCGACAACCAAACGAAACATATCAAACGATACAACGACCCGTTTATTTTTTTTTGCGGCTACTTCCCGCTTTGCTTGAACTCGCACCATCTTTTCCTTTCCTTGCTCTCATTTCCTTGAGATGTGCAAAAGTAGCTTCCAGATCTGTTATTTTAATTTCCAGATCTGTTATTCTACTTTCGGCTTCAACAGCAGCAGCATCTTGAGCTTCAGCAGCATCTAGCTCTTCCAAATACTCTCTATAGTACGGCTTTTTCCTTAACCATACCAGAATCCGGTCTCTCTGCCACGGTGCACAGTTCGCATACGAACCATATTCATCAAAAATTTCCCAGCCCCAATGATTTATAGTTTCATTATACAGGAGCTCGTGTGATAAAGCCTTTGCCCACTCCTGTTCCGACGTTAAACCATCCATTGTTATGTGTGTTTTTTATTTTTTTTTCCCGAATTTATGATAGTTAATATGTGTTATGTGTATGTTATAATATATATTAAAAGTTTGGCCAACAAAGTTGCAGTTTGTGGGGGGGAAATTTGGCGCCTAAACTTTTAGCGGGGACATGTCCCCGCCAAAAGTTGGAGTGTTACCCCTGGAAAGGGTTTTCGGCGGGGACATGTCCCCGCCAAAAGTATCGGCGGGAAAAATACCCGGGAACAATTAAGGGAAACTATTTTGGTCAAACTTGGAATTATCAAAAATACTTTCGGCGGGGACATGTCCCCGCCAAAAGTAAGTGTTGAAAAATTAGTGGACGGTCAGCGAGACCGTGTGCCAGCTCAGCACGGTTTTTGTCGTTTAGCGACTTTCGGCGGGGACAAGGGCGTCTCCGCCAAAAGTTTCCTCGCCCATCGTCCTGATTGTTGTAGTGTGTTAGTCGTCATTTGATGGAGTGATAGACTATTTTCGTGTTTTGGAAGGATGTATAGCTCTTTAGCTATCTGGAGTGTTTAGCCTATTTTGGTTGGGCTTATCAACCTGAAATGGATAAATCTTCAACTATTGTTAGTCTTAGAGTGTATATAAATCACATAATCAAACGAGATAGAAAAAGGGACATACATAGTAGTTAAAATGGCATGGAGAGACTTAATGGGATCTTAGATTATTTTGTATAGTCGTTGGTTTGGGATACTATTTTAATATAGCTACACCTCTGAGACGGATGTGTAGTGGTTTAATGTCGTCAAGGGGGAAAGGTAAATATGCTAGGATGTGATTAGTGTATGACTGGGTGTAATGAGGCGTTTGCTGTGCTATATAATCAGAATAAAATGAATATCAAAAACAGTAATGCGATCTCAAAATTTCCAGTCCCTATACCAACCAATACTGTTACGGGTTTTAAGTCATGGAAAGAGCTTCTTTGTAAGTTGTATGGGACCTGGTGTAATCTCTCTACATAGCGAAGAGAATGGCATGGATCGCCTGACATTCATGGTATTGAAATGGTATTTGGGTATATATATATTTGACGAATACCTGCTCAAAGCGACGACGTATAGCGACAAATAATTATACATATAAACTTGTGGTTTCGGTGTGACCCTTAATGCAACACTTGCGGATTTAATTTGTAGTCATTACGAGAAAAAAGTCTGGGTCATAAATGAAAAATTATAAAAGTTTAAGGATTTAAGGATTAAACTGTATCTTAAAATTTGAGGGTTTATGGATTTTGTTGTCATTTTTAATTTTCTCGAAAAATTCATATCATCAAAATTTCTCGAAAAAATTAAATTTTCTCGAAACTGACGTGGCAGTACTTGATAGTTGAGATCCCACTAACTAGGTGACATGGCATTTCGAGTAATTTAGGTTTCGAGTAATTTGGGTTTCGAGTAATTCTAGTTTCGATAACTTTGGGATTTTCGAGTAATTTTCAGGATTTTTAGGCAAGGAGCTTTTCAACGTGAAAAATAGACTTTCGAGAACTTTTCTGACCTTAGACCATTTTCGATAAACTTAGAAGCTTTCGAGAAACATAACACCTTTTGAGAAAAATTATATTTTTACGGCAAAACTTCAAATCATGATAACTTTTGATCCGTAAGTCTGCTTTCAGCGAATTACCTGTCAAAACGATCATTGGAACATTAGAACAAGGGGTGAAGTCAATTTGTTCACTTCACAGCAATTTTGAGACCCAGAAATGCTCCAAAAAGAAGTTATTGACGATTTTGTGTTATTAGGCATCAAAACTTTCGAAAAAACCAAAATTTCGAGTAATCTGAGAACCTTTGAAGACAAGAAAACAAACAAACCACGTTTCACTTAAAAGATCCTTATCAATATTCACCGAATTTTTACATGGCTAGAATTGGTATTATTTAGCATATGTGAATATGGGGATTATTCTTTATTACTTATTTGGGTTTGAAGTGACGTTTTACGGATGCGTCTACTTATTTCGTCTTTGATACTTTCTTACTTCTCACACGAAGATGACTTGTTTGGGCATATATTGATTGTGATGAAGACTTAGACATCTAGTTATTTTTGTGATTCTTTCTCTCTATACCCACAAAGTAGCGATATGTCAAGAGGAATTATGCTTCTAATACTTTTGTTGTAGGGTATAGAGTACACTATTCTTTATCACAGGGATAGTACAAGCTTAAATCACAAGTTTGGTAGAAATTACTTCACTCAAGTTTGTCACATCGAGTTGTCTCCATATGTCGTCATTATTAGCCGGTTGAATGGATAAGAGGTTGTCTTGGGATTTGCTCAGAGGGAATATAGTATAGAGAGTATTTATCAACATCTTCTCACGGGGTTAAAGCTTATGCTTACGGGTTTATGATGCTTCCATCTAATCTAGATTTAGGATGTACACAGTGTTATGATAATTCTGAAAGATCGTAATCATCAGGAGGGAGAAATGTGTACATCATCGGCTATATACGAGGTATTGAGCTTAATTGTTTACTTGGATGTTATCATTTCGAACTTCATATTATATAGGGGAAGAAATAGTATACTCGTATAGGGAAGTTATCTAGTCTTTTAGACATTGGTCGTATGGATTCGTGCCAAGTATGATGGATACTTGTTGAGGGATTTATCAGGTTGATGAACATTGGTTTGATAAATCCGTGTCGGGTATTATTACTTTGACTTCTGTATGTATGGTTATTGGTGAAGCAATCTAAGTGAGTTGGTGATGTTGATATCATTCTTCCTGAACGTACAATCATGAAGAAGTTACACTCTACAGTCTATTCTACTTTCTTTCTCCTTTGCATGGTAGAAGACTAGAGACACTTGATTCAGAAACACTTCTTCAGTAAAGGGTTGTCAGTTTGGGAGGGAGCTTCACATTCTATCTTCTATCTTGTTTCTATTTTCTGAAAATTAGGAAAGACCAAAAAGATTCTTCTTTACTCTTTTCTAAAAGGCTCACTAGCTAGGAGGGAGTAATAACCTAGCTAGACCATTACAGCATATGAATTTCAGATGTACAAAGATTAATGCCGAAGTGTTCGAAAGAAGGAACTTCAAGGATGATGCATAAGGAGTTCAGAGCCAAAAGAGATCAAAACTGAGATCGTCAAAAGAAAGAACTCCAAGCCATCCTCAGTATCTTGATTACAGAGACTATGTGCTTCAACGATGGTGTTTATTATTATTATTTACTTTCTATATGTATTTATATGTCTCATTGTAACCATTCATGTGTGACGCCACCTTGGAGGAAAATTGTTAGCCTTATTATTTTGTGAAGTTGGCGTCTTACACGTGAGATGGATTAGATACGTAGATAGTTGTACCCGTAGGGACTACTAATGTACACGAGGCATAGTTGTGATGTGATGAGCCTATAAATACCCCTCATGTCTCTTCATGTGGGGTGTGGAAATCATTGTGTAAACTTCATCTAATAAACACATATCCTTTTCTCCACCCACTCTCTACTTTCTCTCTTTAGAAACCAACATGGGTTTCGACTACTTTTCCCAACCTAGACCTCCCGAAAAGGTGATTCTTGAACCGTTTACAATATTTCATAAATCAACTGCAACTAAACATTCGATGAATAAGTGACAGGTGTTAGTGGATTATTATTATCGACTATGTAATGTATTGGGCCAAGCCCGGTTAGTTAGTATCCATGTATTTATATGCTCATTGTAATCCTGATTATGATTTATTCAATAAAAATACATTTACATGGTATCACAACATATATTTACATGGTATCACAACCTTTTACGATCTTCTCTTAAAAACATCTCCAAAACCTCAATTCACTAGAATCATGTATCACAAAAAAAATGTCTTGCATATTGCTGTCCCATTATCCTCTAACATCAATTATCACTCCATCATTACTACCGTCCCATTATCATTAGTTTAATTTTTTTCCTTCGTCCCATGCGCGTGCTTTACCAGTGTTAATTTTCCTTGCATGTTACTATTTTCACACGATCGTCTTTTCCCAAGTTTGTCTCCAGAGACGGAGCCAGTAGGGGGGCTGGCGGGTGCTCGGCCCCCCCTAACTGCCTCAAGTAGCCCATCTTGTTTCTTGATTGACCTGATTTTTGTTTATCTTTTTCGTTAGATTTGTAAAGTTATAAAGTTTAGTTGCAGGTTTTATTTTTTGGGAGAAGAAGATGAAGATATAAATGAAAAGAGAGAGACAAGATAAGAATAAATATGTGGTGTATAACTGTATTGTATGTTTGCTTATCAACGTAGTACAATATTCTTGTATGATATTAAAATAAACAATTAAAATACTAAATAGGAGTAGACATTAACTAGTGGTACTTGTTTCACTGTTACATTATTTATTTCTTTTTTTAATATACTTGACTATTTTATACTCCTTATTACTTTCATAGCAATTAGAATATACATGTTTTTGTTGTTTTTATTTTTTAAAAAGTATATTTTGTAAAAGTAGTAAGTCCATATAATATTTGTGGTAAAATTAGTAGAACAATAAAAAAATTTAGGATTCTAAATTTCTAAATATTCATATGGCCGCAAATATAAGACCTAGCGCCAAATTGTAATTAATTACAGGTACGTGTGAGTTTTTTATTTGTGGAGATCATTTCTTCACAAACAAGAGAAAAATGATCGATTCTTTTCTTTCAATCAAATAACATCGTTATCAATGACTGGCCGTCACATTTACAACCATAAACACAAGCAATAAAAAATGCAAGACTTTATATTCTCATAATACACTACACGTAATATTATGGTTACTGGTTTAAGACAAAGTAACAAGCCGACCCCCCTAACCTCAAATCTCCGTCCCTGTTTGTCTCCATAAACAAACCTTCATCTCCTCATATCACACGTTTGTGCACATAAACAAACGTTTATATCCCACACCCATATAATACTACGTCTCCTATTCATCATGGTCAACACATACATCCCTCCTCCCATCACTACCCTCTCCAAAGCAGATAAGCTTCTAGCCGTCCTCTCCATTGCCACCCTCGTCCCGGTATACTCTATTAGAAACTCCCACTAAAATCAATACGGAAATCATTGAAGAAGATTTAATAACAAAAAAAGTTACACAAAAATCAACTTATGAAAAAAACCCCCAAAAACTCGAGCATAAATCTTGAAAAATCACAAATCCTAAGCAATGGTAAAATCACATATCCGACATTTAGTGTTGGTGTAGGTTGGTACATGTTGCGGAATTTGTGGTCCGCAGATGTCGCAGTGTTGTTAACCGGAGTGGCAGCACCGGAAGTGGTGGGGGTGGTGTAGACCCGCAATGGTGTTGGTACAACATATAATATGGTGTTGACCATTGATGGGATGAATTTCAGTTAGAGATGGGTTGTGGTGGTGTTATGTTTAGAGATGACTGACTTAGGTTTAGCAAGGTCATCACTGAATTTTTGAAAATTTTGAAGGCCTAGACGAAATTATATAACAAGGCCTTTCGAGAAGGAATGTTATATACTATAAAGTGTCACCATTTATAAAATATAATGCAATCAATTATTACATATTACTCATTTAAGATATTTCTCATCTAAATACCCTTTTCTTCGTGAAAAATATGTGTACACATGCATATAATTGTTAACAGGTCGGGGCTCAGAGCGGTCGCCCACCTTGCACACCCTCAAATACGGCCCTAAGGTTTAGTCAAATAAATAAGAGGTGAATGTTGTGGCGGTGGACAGTGGCGATGGAGGCGGTGGAATGACGATGGTGGTGGAGGTGGTGAAAAGATGGTGGCGGTGGTTTCCTGGTAAATTCAATAGAGAAAGAAAGAGAGATAGGTGTGAGAGTGTGTTTTTTAGAGAAAGAGAGACGTTATCCATATCTGAAACGAATGAAATGACTATCATTGCACATGAGGGGTTTTAACGGGGAAAGATAACGATTGTTAGAGATAGGGAGGAATCGTGTTACCAAACTTCATTATAAGGATTGTTCATGCAAAAAAAGGTTTGAGGGACTGCAGTAGGGATTTGGCCCAAACCACAGGACGAACTGTGTAACTTACTCTAAGACCCAAAAAATGATAAAACAAGAAATGGGCAGAACGTAGATGTATTATGGTTTTCCTTTAGACATATTGTGTGAGTCACTCTCATAATGTAAATTACATGTAGCAAAAAAGACAGCTATAAAACATCAGACGTATATTTTCCTTACTATATGTCATGAAATAACAGATGATTTGAATGCAATGATTTTGAGTATCTCTTCGTGTAAGCTGCTATTCGATACAAGAATGCCACCCGGAGGGAATAGTGACTTCCTTTCAGCTTGATCTGCAGCAAGATCAAGTTGATCTCCAATCCAATCAGTAACCTGTCACAGCAGTCTTAAATGTAAGCCATGAAAGAAAAAATACACACACTTGTAGTATAATCCAGCACAAAGCCATATGATTTCTATGTTTAAAAGGAATTTATTTCGAGTACCTTTCCTCCCGCTTCCTGCACGCATATCACTCCAACGGCATGATCCCAGACCTATGTCAGAAACGGAAAGAATCCAACTTTTAGTTCTTTCAAACTTCTCTCTAATAGAAGATACTATTGATTTGTCATTTTACAGTCAGCCTAATGATTGTACCTTGCATGGTTTAAGGAGAAATAAAGACATGACTATAGAATACAGGACCCGCATATAGAGTAAATATGCAGAAATATAGGAAGTTAGTGTCATATATTCATACCTTGACTACCCTTTCAGCCCTTGCACGTTGAATGAAAACAGATGCCCTCCCAGAAGCTACCATAAGATATTTGCATAAACTGCATACAAAATTAGCAAGATACAACCTCTAATTATTTATACAAACTAGACTGCAAAAGCAAGTGTAAAGAAGTAACTAAACCTTCCACAACATGCAGGTAAAAGAAGAACTTCGTCATCACTAACATCGTCCACATCGGTAGTTGAACCAAACAAAGATGCGAGTGGTATTGACTCCCATGTTTGGCTCTCTGAAATGCAATAACGTCCTTTATGAACCAAGGTATAGCCGTCAACTAAGCATCTATCCCAATTAATAGGCTCCTGGACAATGCTGTTCCGTAGATCTGGTAGTCCCTTGGACCATGTTCCACAGCCAACATGTGCAACCATTATGATTCCTGGCCCGAAGATATCTTTTTCTAATTCCTGGGTGTTAGAAGGAGGTTGGTTTGATTTTTCACCCCGCCAGTTGGGGCATCCCATAACTCCCAAGACAATTTCTCCTTCAACCACAAGAGACAAACCTACCTGTATTGTTAAGAGCATTATATGAGCCATACAGGCGAGTTATTTATCTATCATTATCTGCATTGCCTTTTCCTGTTTCAAGGGGATTCCTTTCTCAATACTGAAAACAATTCTCTTTGAAACTACATGTAAGTATGTAACAGAGCAAAACAAGCATAAAAATTACAAGAGGTGATGCAGTTGATTGATTATGTTGGTTTTGATGAAGTTGAACTGACATTACACTAGAGGGAAACTATAGCAAACATATACGTTTGTATATAGCTTAGATGTTAATTCATGTAACGACTCTTAAATTCATTTACGGATTTCGTGATGCATGAATTCTGAATAAGAACAAACTGCAGAGCGTTATTAATAGTACAATTTAGTTCAAACACTAAATGCAGCGGTTCTAATGAATTTTAACATAAGATATACTGGGATCGTCATGAGAATGTCGTCTTATTTCACTAACTCTCTTGCTGAGAGTACAAATCGCAAAAGACTTCATTTTTACTACCCCTACTAATAATTTCAGCTCAGTAAGCTCTACAGCTAATTCCGTAAAAGAACAAACAGATTTCAGAATAGCTTGGTCAAGCACATATATAGAACTTGTTACTACATTAAGGTTATTCTCATACTTCACATGGTTAATTTCATTTCGTCATCGCTCAGTATCCTCTACTTTATGACTCGTACCAATTGTACAATCCCTCAGTAAGTAAAACCAAAACAAAAATTAGTTGTCTGTCAAACACAGTAAGACAACATATATAAACGGATAGCCAAATAAACTACAATCTTTGGTTAACGAACTTCAACTAAACAGATACGTTACAGAAAGTAAGCATTTCTACTGTTTGATTAGTAAAATAGGCAGAGATATAAGTGTTAGTACTCATGGTTTAAAAAAGCGGTCTGAGGCGGCGCCTCGAGGCGAATCGGCCGGAAAACGCATATGAGGCGGCGCCTCAAGTGGTTGATTTGGAACGTACGCCTCAGGTGTGTGAGGCGGTCTAGAAGCGTATGAGGCGGCGCCTCAGGGCTGAGGCGGCGCCTAGGCGCTAGTCGGCCTCCCACCGCCCCGATTAGCA
The DNA here is from genome assembly GCA_030686995.1 of Artemisia argyi. Lineage (NCBI taxonomy): Eukaryota > Viridiplantae > Streptophyta > Magnoliopsida > Asterales > Asteraceae > Artemisia > Artemisia argyi. The sequence goes on along the minus strand of CM060683.1, from coordinate 92,263,820 downwards.
GCAAATCGGCCGAATTAGGTTGTCAACGCCGGCGAATGCCGGTCAAACTTCAGATCTAAGCCAATTAAAGAGAAAATAAGTGGTGGTTGTGTTCAGAATGACGGTAAACGCCGGCGAATTGATGGTCAACGCCGGAGAATTGGTTTAGGGTTTATCAGTGTATTAATGTATTAAAGTGAGGGTGAAGGGTGGCTGTATAAATGTATTAAAGTGAGGCTGCAACTTTGTTTTAGGTTTACGGTTTAAATAAGTTTAGAATTTTTAACATTTAACCCCTCTATCTTTTACTATTTTACATTTAGTCTCTAAACTTTATAAATTTTACTCAAAAAGTTTAAAATAAGTTTATGTATTTAAACATTTGACCCCCTCCATCTTTAATAGTTTACATTTAAGTCTTAAACTTATATATAAAAAATATAAAATTAATTCCGCCTCGACTTTACGCCTCGGTCCGCCTCGAGGCTTACGCCTCTTGAGGCGGAGTGAAAACGCCTCGAAACTCGTTTCCGTACTTTTAAACCTTGTTAGTACTATACACACAGAGAGACTTTAAAAAAACTTACCACATATAAGGCCTCACTACCCTTGACAAATCCCCGTGTGCCATCAATAGGATCCAAAACCTGCATAAGGCCCATTCAGTCAGCAATTGATTGAATGTTTCAGTAAAAAATTCATAAAATCTAGGAGCACAAGAAGATATTAAAAGGAGAGCATAAGAACACTAGTACATGTGATTTGGCATTAACATGATTGCCATCTTTGTATCCACATTATTACAACTCTCATCGCACCAGGTGATTTAAATCCGACTGAAACCACACGAGCAATCTACTATACCCCGTTTCCCCTCTATAGCCATACTTGAGCTTTAAGATACCTAAGTAGTGCTAGCAAAACTGTTCTTGTGTTTTCTTTGGATTTTTATATCATATTCGCCAAGACAAATAAAAAATACCAGCGTTTCTCAAAGAGATTTAGTATAAGATAAAAACAGACCCAATATGTGGCCGGCTTAGCTCCAAATGTTCCTCCTCTGTCAATAGCTTCAAGGACATCATCTTGTGTTAATGCTTTATCACGGGAGCTTGTTTTATCGGTAACCACGTTTACAACAGAATCTACCAAATTAGCTGAGCGTATGAATGCTGAATCTTCCTCTGCCACCAATGGAATTGAAGGAAATAGATTCCCTAGCTCTGCCATGATTATTAAATACGTTACTCAGTGATCTAATAATCTAAGTGGATCCATGACTTATGATTTTTTATTTCATCTTAGTTCCATACTCAACAGTACTGATAGCTTCATAATGCTTTCATATAATAGAGAGGGTTGGCAAATATATTATAATGGAATTATTAGTTGCTTAATATATGTAAGTAGATATAATGATGTGCACACATAACTCCAAATTACATGCTTACATTCCTTTATCAAGTGCTTAACACCACTATTCAAGAGTTAATTTTTGGTAAGTTAATATTCAGCACACCTCAATGTGCATGTTACAGTTAACACGACATTTACAGTGTAACAAAGGGGTTAAAAAAAAAAAGCATCAGTGAGCTAATGTTAGCAGTGATAATCTAATATTATCAGAAAGGTAAGATTCAATTGAAGCCCTCAAAGCACAAAAAGTGTAAATGCCAGAGTTGGGACTCAAATGGTACGTTTAGTACTTCGACATGTAACCGTCACTAAGATTCATCTGCAAAATCAGGAATACTGTAACTAGAAGGAAGCAGATGCGTATACATACCCAAGCTAATTAACGCTTGAACTCCAAAATCTGCAATCGTGACTGGTGTCTGGTCATTTTTTTCAAGAATCTTTCCATCACTTGTGAACAAAGTTCGTTTCACCTGAATCACAAAAAAGACAAGTATTTCAAAAGCACACACACCCCCGCCCTGGCGGGATTGGGTATTTTGTTGTTGTATTTGGAAAACACTATAACTTCTCCAGACTACTAAGCGTTCTGTGCTTGTTGCAAAAACTTGATTTGGGGAAATTAACCAGCTTTTACTATGGTTACCTAGTCTCATTACTGTATACCGCTTGTAAGATTTAAATAGTGAATTCCTCAGCTCGTGGTTTGAGCTAACTATTATGTCCAAGGACAATTTTTTATCACATAACAAGAACCGTTTGAAATAGCTTTCCATTGATGCAGATATCATGCTCCTAACTAACAACCACTTAACTTTCATAGAATTGCAAGATAAAAAAGGTTCTTGATTAATATACAGGCACTTAGATAGCTAGTTATTTCAGAAAACGTTAAATTTCATTCATCCAAACACATCACTCATTTACATTAACAACTGATGAGCTAAGCTTATGCTTTTATGCTACATTTTTAACATGCACTATCATAATGGTCATATCAATCTTGATGAAATATACGAAAATACCAATCGAATTTAGTACGAGAAACAAAGCAACCAATTCTGTCTTTATGTGACAAATTATTTAACACAAAGTGTTAAACACGCAGATTTATATCCATGAGTGATGGACAGAAAAACATATATTCCAAACATAGAGACGCTTTCTTTCTCAAATCAGACGTCTTCTTTTACCTCTAAAACTGTACCAACTACCAAGTACTAATACTAATTTATATTTATAATAAAATCAATAATCAAATCACATTTTCTAGCATATCAACCACTTAACGGATATAGTTCATCATTCATCAATCACTAACAAACAAACTAAAAACACTTTAAAGTTGCAAATTACAACCAATCAGGGTTGGCCTAGTGGCAAAAAGGCTTGTGACTATCACACTAAAATGTGTGAAGTCTCAAGTTCAATTCCTGCTAGGTGCTAACTAACAACCACTTAACTTTCATAGAATTGCAAGATAAAAAAGGTTCTTGATTAATATACAGGCACTTAGATAGCTAGTTATTTCAGAAAACGTTAAATTTCATTCATCCAAACACATCACTCATTGACATTAACAACTGATGAGCTAAGCTTATGTTTTTATGCTACATTTTTAACATGCACTATCATAACGGTCATATCAATCTTGATGAAATTTACGAAAATACACATAATCGAATTTAGTATGAGAAACAAAGCTACCAATTTCGTCTTTATGTGACAAATTAGTTAACACAAAGTGTATGAATATCTTAAACATGCAGATTTATATCCATGAGTGATGGACAGGAAAACATATATTTCAAATTAAAAAAAAAAAAAAAAAAAAAAAAAAAAAAAAAAAAAAAAAAACATATATTCCAAACATAGAGACGTTTTCTTTCTCAAATCAGATGTCTTCTTTTACAACTAAAACTGTACCAAGTACTAATACTAATTTATATTTATATAGCACCTCCGTTTTTTGATATGGTCACGTATAGCCTATTTAAAAGTTAGATGGGGATTATCGGGCACATATGAGAACATAACAATTGTTTTTTTTTTAAAAAAACTTATATATTTTTAATTTTTTAAATATAAATGATGTGTTACGTTCGAGGAATTTATTTTGTCATTTTGGGTTTTTTCTAAACCCATTATTACCCGAAGAAAAAGTTGTAAATTATACTAGGTTATTTAAGATGTCTACATCTAACACAACTAATTGACAAAACTGAACCAACTTAAGAAATGTAGATTAATCGTACATCAACACAAAGACGACAAGCTCGTTCGACCGCGTCTACAGCAGCGCGTAGCTCTTGGCTATACTTGGCATTCTGAGCTGGAACCGGAAGGCACGATCTGCATAAAAAGTTAACCCTAAATATTGGGGGAAATAAGTAACAGAATGATGATAAGAAATACCTGATGGTTAATCGGCGAATAGGCAATGAGGGTAAATTGAATCTATAGTGAGGTTGTTGTTGCAGTAATTTATTAGGCCTTGAGTAGTGAAGGAGATTCATGGCGGGAATATATATGTAACGCTGGTGGTTATGTTGTGGTGATAGTTGCTAGTAGGGCTGAGCAAACGGACCGGCCGGACCGGACCGACCGACAAAACCGACCGGACCGAGACCGACCGGACCGGACCGACCACATTCGGTCCGGTCCTCGGTCTAAGCTTTTTGCCAAATTCGGTCTCGGTCCGGTCGGTCCGGTCCGGTCCGGTCCGGACCGACCAAAAAACCCGAAAAAACTTGCCTAGTTGGACCGGACCGACCGAAGACCGACCGGACCGAGACCGGACCGAGACCGGACCGACCATATTCGGTCCGGTCTCGGTCTATGGTTTTCCGGTTCTCGGTCTTCGGTCCGGTCCGGTCTTGGCCGGTCCGGTCCGGTTTCCGACCGATGATCACCCCTAGTTGCTAGTTGAGCTGTGAGTGAGTGCACTTGTGTCCATGAGATATTTGAATAGTTGGAAGTGAATTCACGGTTGAATGGTTTAGGGTGTGTTTGTTTTGACAGTTTAGATTTAAAGGAATGGATTCAAAGAAATAAGGACCGTTCACACCCTTGACCCTTTACAATAGTAATACACACTTTCTTACACAACAAGGTTTTAAACCCGCACGTTGTCGCGGGATGTTTCAATATTAAGGTATGCATGCTCACTCGGATCCGAGTAATCTCAAAAAAAGGGGCCACAAATGAAACGGATTGGACTTAATATGCATGCCCACTCAAAAAAAAAAAAAAAAAAAAAAAAAAAAAAAAAAAAAAAAAAAAAAAGCCCCAAGGCCCGTTACTGTAGAAAGAATAGTAACCCGGGTACTATTCATCAAAGGGACGGGAAATGTATATATTAGCAATTGGGTGGTTTTCTCTCTCTCTCAATATTTTCTTTTCTTTTCTATTTCGTCTCATTCACTTTTTTTTGTCGCTTTGTTTTCTTTTTCTATATAACCTTATATAAGTTGTGAGCCCATCAACAAATTATATGTATATTTAATTTTTAAATAATTTACCTTAATACATAAAACAAACGACTTTTATATTTTCTCTCTTACATCAAATTCAATTCCAAAACTAAATCCAAATCCAAATCTTAAACCCACTTACAAATTAAATGGGCCATAAGGGTCCGTTTGCTTTGTAGTTGGGTTTTGGATTCGGATTTGAATTTGATTTGTATATTACTTGTTATATAAATGAATATAAAATTTAAAATTAGAATTTTTTATTATAAAAGGAAAAGAGATGAGGCTGAAAGTAGTAGTGGTGGTGAGTGACTAATCACCATAAGACTTCCTTGTAGACAACATTAGTCGTTTCATCCGCGTAGTTGCCGTCTCTATCACAAAAAATAACTTTAAGACCTCGCTTGCTTTTAACTCTCGAAACAACGACATATAATTAACCATGTGAAAAGACAGGACGTTGTAGCAATAAGCCAACCTGAGACAAAGTCTGACCTTAGCTTTTGTTTATGGTCATAGCAAAACAAACAGATATAGGATATTGTCTCCTATTTAACTTGAAGGGCATTTTTGTGTCGGAAGGGCTTATGAGCATCCGCGGTATAGCACAAATTGTTCCAACCTTACCACCTGAAATGATTCGTCCTTCCATATTAATAGTTCACATCCTTAAAATCTATATCCTTGTGCCGTTGCAAAGACCAGCCCTTTGGTCAATGTTTCGCAAACACATGACAGGGGCACCCACCTTCAACACCAACTTATGATGTGGTATTCCTGACATACAAATACTATTCAGAAATGCGGTCGTATACAAAGACTCACCATAATTAAAATCCACGTCGATATCGCTGACCGTATTAGAACTATAGTAAATGCATTCCTCTCCATCAAGCATAGACGACATATGCTCGCTAACTTTATCTACTTCGTCATGCGTAGGAACAAGTATAGTTCTTTCTTGAAAATACTTTAGGTTCCATAATAGGTTAGGATAAATATGTTGTGTAATAGCATGTACATAGTTATTGGAATCCGAAATAAGCATTTCTTTAGGAAATTTGACAACAGATTCACCATCGTTTTGCCCACCCACTTTTCCATCGCCTATGTCAAGGATCCAATCAGCAAACTCTTTGGTTTCTTGAGCGTGTGCAGGGTCACTGTCTACACGTAACCTCATATTAACAGTTAGCTTCAACACCGTACAATGTCGTCAAAGATAAGAGGCTGTGGAAAACTAGAAGCGGGGTTGAATAGTTTACCGCTTTTAAAATCCTTTTTAACTTAGATATCCTTTAATAACTTCACGTTTGCTTAACGATATAAACACACCGTTATATGTTTGTTTCTTTCAAAAGCTTTTAGTGTGAGTATCAATTCTAACTTTACTTGTTTCTTACTTTGAAAAGCTTTACTTGTGATGATCCTAACTTTGCTTGTTTAGTTCTTTGAAAAGCTTTTACCCTTGTTTGAAAACATAAAGACAACTTTACTTATTTTACTTCTTTGAAAAGCTTTATACGTGGTTAACTATACTAACTAAACAACAACATGTAATAAGCAAAGATAGAGAAAGAAACGATCAAACCACAACATGATTGTTTATCGTGGTTCGGCTACAAGGACTCTTTTTCCTTGCCCTACATCCACGCCCCGAGTTTCCAACTCGAGAGTTATAAACACTAATCAACAAGCTCCTTTCACCGGCAGAGAAAACCTTACACGTCGCTTATACTTTTACCGACACAAAGCTAGATGTCGAGTTCTTTTACAAGGGTACAACCACTCCCATTCGTCGCTTACACTTTTACCGACACAAAGTTAGATGTCGAGTTCTTTACCAAGGGTACAACCACTCCCGTTAGTTCTTTTACTAGGGTACAACAACTCCCGACACACTACGTATTTTGAGGCCTAAAATACTAACCACTCACTTCTACATACATGACACAAATGAAGTATAAAATAGCAAAGCTTATACATGACCAAGCTACCAAGACTTGCAACTTTAGAGTTGAAGCTTGCAACTTCTTGAATAGAATAAAAGCGCATTTGCTTGAGGACAAGCAAATCTCAAGTGTAAGGGTATATGATGAGGCGAAAAATGATCCCTAACTTGTATTTGGTCTTTTGAGGACAAGCAAATCTCAACTTCTACATACATGACACAAATGAAGTATAAACTAGCAAAGCTTATATATGACCTCCGTGCTTGTCTTTGGTCTTTTGTGGAACGATTATTTGTTGTAATTACTTTTATGTTAGTGTTAAATGACCCCTAACTTGTATTTTGATTAGAATAAAAGCGCATTTGCTTGAGGACAAGCAAATCTCAAGTGTAAGGGTATATGATGAGGCGAAAAGTGATCCGTTTTTAGGAGGTCATTTAAGCCCGGAATTGAATTTATTTGATCAAATATTGCCCTAAATCGTTCCTTTTGTGATTTTAGGTACTTTGGGAGTGAAATCTGGAACATGAAGCAATTCGGACGTTTTTGGAGTATAAAAGTGAAGAAAACGCCAAAGACTTAATTTTTCATGCTGGAACAGTATTTTGACGGCGTCAAGAGGAAGACTTTGACGGCGTCAAGCGTTATTATCATGACAACCCAGTGCATTCATGAAGGCGTCACAAGTAGAGCGTCAAGAGTTAAAAGTGTGACGGCCTGGAACATGACGGCGTCAGATGTAGATCAAGGCAGTCCGAGGATTATTTTGGCGGCGAGATGACGGCGTCACCCATTTGTTCTTGACGCCGTCAGACTCTATTATCTATATATAGTTTTCTAATTTTCATTCATTAAAGAGGAACAAGTTTGGAGAAACCCTAGGGCCGAACCATATACGAATTTTACAGCTTTTCGAGGGTTTTCAACCCTTGAAACCTTTCATGTGTTATTGAGATAAGTCTTTTCTTAATTCAATCAATATATCTATGTGTTGGTTGTCTATATCTTGTGCTTGTCTTGATTCCACCATGCTAGGCTAGATTTATTTTGTGTTTGCTTAGATCTAATGAAACCTAGATGTTGATTATGTGTTGATTACTTGTTTATGGTTGTATTGGATGAATGATTTCAATGTTAGGCTTAAGAAAACTGGCAGATCTCCATTGTGTAACATGCTTGAACGTCTTAGGAAACATGAACCGATGTGTACTAGGTTTTATTGGTTGTATTTAATGCATGAGTAAATTCTAATGATCCCATGTTAGGAGCTTCTTGCAGGCTCGACATAGGAGTGAAGTAGGCACTCATAGGATTGGGGAAGTAAGTACGCCACCCCATGAATGGTATTAAGGAATACAATCCGTCATCCACGCAACTATAACAAGTAATTAACGTGTAAAAGATATCTAGGGAGTAGTGAAATCTAAGTAAACACATTTCTCCACTTATTGCTCACAACTTTAGTTTAATTTAGTTTATTTTCATTTTTAGTATTCTATTTTAATTGCATCTTTAGTATTGGGTTAGTTGACTAGCAACTAATTCCGCCCAAATCCTTCAAACCCGAGATTTTACTTGCTTTTCATAAAATATAAAAACATAAAAAAAGAATCATCCCTCATCTCTAGAACTAATATTTAGGTTTTCTAATCCTAGCGACACTATTCCTAGCTGAACGATCAATCCCCCGATACTTGTCACTATACTATACTACAACGATCAGGTACACTGCCTGGTGGGGGTTGTAAGCTTCTCAAGATCCCTTGAGAGGTAAAGCCTGGTGCAATTCCCACGCATCAATAACCTAGTTATGGTTTTGTGCTTAAGGGACTTGTACCTAAGCTCTAAGGGGTTGTACTAGTTTCTAAGGGTCCTAAGGTATCCTAATGTTCCTAAGGTAACTCATACTTAAGCCTTGGACACTTTCAAACTAGTTTAGTTAAGCATATAGGGTTTAGTAAGCACATAAACCTAATTAGGGTTTAATTAGAGTTCATTAGGGTTTTGTGATATGTTTAGTGTGATAGATTGGTAGATTACTTATTATGGTGTTGTTGTGATCTTATGCTTGACATACCAGGGGTTTATAGGATGTGAGTGTTGAGTTATTTGACTTGTGTGGGTACGTGAGCAGGTTTAGAGAGTCATGCAAGTAATGAATGCACATAAAAAGCAAAAATTTACCTGTGAAATACCTACTATAGGTATTTGTAATGGGAATGATAGTAATGAGATTTTGTGGGTTGTTACACAAGCATATACGACATATGCTCGTTAACTTTATCTACTTCGTCATGCGTAGGAACAAGTATAGCTCTTTCTTGAAAATACTTTAGGTTCCAAAAATTAGGCAATAGGTTAGGATAAATATGTTGTGTAATAGCATGTACATAGTTATCTACACGTAACCTCATATTAACAGTTAGCTTCAACACCGTACAATGTCGCCAAAGATAAGAGGCGTTAATTGACGCGTGTACGACATCATGTCTACTGGCATTAGAGACTACAGGAAGTATTTGTCGAAAATCACCACCTAAGACTACAACCTTTCCACCAAAAACCTTATCTGCATCAAAAGGTGTTCCGATGATACTATATCGCGCATTGTCCTATCAAAAGCTTCAAAACAATGTCTATTCATCATAGGAGCTGCGTTCCAAATTATAAGCTTAGCCATTCGTATTAGTTCTGCAAGATCACTCTCGACACTGATGGAACACATCGAGTCTTCAACCACATTAATAGGGATCGCAAATCGAGAGTGAGCAGTTCTCCCACCTTCTAACAGAAGGGCTGCTATACCACTCGATGTAACATTTAAAATGATTTCCTCATTTGAACGCAAATTAGTAGTCAACGTCTTGTACAAATATGTTTTCCCTATGCCTCTGTATCCATAGATGAAAAAACATGCCTCCTTTATCATTGTCCACAGAATCAATGACAGTTGCATATATGCCTTTCTGCTCTTCTGTTAAACTATTGTATAAAGTCTAATGTTTAGCTATGAGGGTCGGTATGTCGTAATCGAGCTCGTCATATACCAAATGGTTGTATCATGCCATTGTGTAAAGTTCGTCTGGAATCAGATTATTTACTATATTTTGTAGACTTATCCCGTTACTAAGCAATAAATCTTCTATAAATGTAAGACATATGTTTTCTCTCTGCTTATTTGATAGCTCATGCTCTATAACAAAAGAATTAAGATTACATAAAATTAATAACATTCAGATACATTAAGAAAAGCTTAAAATGTGTATATAAATAAAAAATTATATGTAAAACATATTTATGCAATACAAAAAGATCATGTTAAGAAGTCTTGCAAAACAAACATGTATATTAGCTAAATGCTAGCGACATAATAGCACATGAAGACTTATCATGCGGCTAGCTTTAAGGATTTGTTTATGACATAAAAAAATTATAAAATGCATAATAGAATAACGTTAAACAAATGTAATGTTGAAATTAAATGCACGAATATTAAATTCTTTATTGTGTACAAAAAGATAATAAATAAAACTTATAATCTATGAAGAACTTCGTGGTATACAACATTGGTTGTAGAGTTGGTGTAGTTTCTGTTTTCGTCACAACACAACACTTTTAAACCTTTCTTACTTTTTACTCTCGAAACGGCTAGCTTTAAGTATTATTATGAAACATAAAAATGTTGTACAAAGATGATTTAAGTATAATCTCCATAAATGACATAATGTTGAAAGATAAAAACTTAACGTAAGATGCCATTTGTAAATAATCCGAAAAAAAAATATAAATAAGCTCGACGTTGTTTAAAAATTAAAAAGCTAAATAAATAAGAGAAAACTTATAGTCTATGAAGGACTTTTTTATACACAAGGTTTGTTGTGTAATTACAATGGTTGCCATCTTTGTCACAACATAACACTTTCAGACCCTTCTTGCTCTTTACCCGATATGGCTACAAATAGTTGTGTGTGTGAAAAAAACGGTTGTTCCAAGTATTGACCCACCTTATAAAATATATAGTTGTCCCGAGGCTCATATCCAACCCCAACTTTATAACATCCCGTAAAAAATTTCCCCATAATTAATACATTATTACAACATAAATTAACCATTTTTACCCATAAAAAATTATTATTTTATTTATATACTTTGTCAATTGCAACGTTATTCACTCTTACCTTGAAACGACGTTTACACATGAACCTTAATAACCTAGATACCATACATGACTTAAAACGTTGATACTTAATAATTATACGTTTCAATAATTACCAAATACAATTTATATAAATCCCGGGCCTACAAAAATTTCCATGTGTACTCACTAATAACAATGGACCGCTAAGAACCAAAAGGCCTTAACCCCTCACTCATCAACCAAACGGACTCCTTATTTCTTGGCTCCCTTCCTTTGGACCTGATTCACTAACAAGCTCACCAAGCTCCACAGCCCAAGCACACCTCTAACTATTATTTTTACAAGTCACAAGTACATGTTTGCTTTGGCTCAGTTGCTCACAACTTTTACACACGACATACCCCTTTTAATTCACAACTCTACTTTTCCATGCTTCTAAGAACCATGAATGACAATTGTTATCAACTTTCAAATATAATTACTATACTAGAATATTGATCAAGTTAAGGCACCTTACACATTTCATCTCAATTTGACACAAATAGTAATTTTGTTCCAATGACAATTCGTATAAATTCTAATGAACCACCAACTCTTTGTAACGAATTTAAATCCCAATTTTAAGGCCCTTCTGGTCCGAACCAGGAAAAATGTAAAACACGAAGGATGTCCGAAATAATGTTTTACCTCTAGACTCGCGAGATTTTAAACCAATAATGCAATTCAAGGCTATTATCTGTAAAATACGACCTGGACTCAAACTTGAATACTACTACTTATACGTTCTCACAAACCACCCCGTTTTCCTGTAAACTTGACTTGCAACAACCCAATATTTTTACACATCCTCATAGACCATGTTACAAGGATTCAAGAACAATAAACTTGGTAACCTCCCTCACTCGTTACTGCCTCATATAAGACCTAAGCAAACTACACAACTCACCCTTGGGGAATAATAGCTCAACGTGTCACAAACTTTCTACCGGCCTCCCTTGCTCCCCAATCACTACAAAGCTGTTAGGAATATTCATACACGAAGTCTTACACATGTTCACTTGTTCGATCTCGATTGGACATAGGGGAGGCAACATGCAATCCAAACGATCCAACACTCAACTCTTGGGTTATCTACACTCTAAACATGTCCTTATAAGCAAACCATGTTGTTCGACATTCTCACTACAAATCACATCACACACATTCATACTTGTAATTTTCTGTCGAGCCAAGGTGGAAGAGAAAGCAAGGTTTTGGAAACTTGGAACTAATCTTGGTTCATGATTGAGCCCTTAAACAAGCTGTATACCATCACTCTTCCACATCCCTCATGTAACACCCCCAAAATACCGCAGCGGAAGACTGTGTCATAGGGGTGCTACTTCATAATACAAAGTACAAGGTATAGAAAACGAACTCTAAATGAGACGTTTTGAAAAGTTGCCATTCGATTAATGAATTCAAAGTTACAAACATGAGATTCCAAAGTATGATACATAAATGTATACAAAGTTTTGAATGGTAAATGATAAAAGCGTAAGTCTTCAGAATATGCAGCTTGACTCTAAGTTCCATGCACTAGCTATCGCCTTACTAACCTGAGATAAACATGCTAAAGTGTCAACACAATGGTTGGTGAGTTCATAGAGTTTGTCTTAAAATAGTTGAAAAGCCTTAAAAGAATGTTCACACAGCAAAGGCATCGAGAATCCACTCAGTTACAAGTCCCGCCATAAGAGACTTGTAACCTGTGTGTTCACAACCCACTGCTACAATATATAGTATGATAAAGACATGTATAAGTTCATCAAGACAATTAAGCAATTAGTCGTGAGTCTACTCTTCATCTCCGAAGACCTCACGTTTATGATGTATCCAACATTCGCAAATGTTAGGATGTATCAAAGACAACTGGGAGCCACTTCCCAAAGAAAACTGGGAGCCACATCCCAAAGAAAACTGGGAGCCACTTCCCAAAGATAAAAGACAGTCATGTATGTATGAAATCAAGTATAATGCCATCAAGTATAAGACAATCAAGTATAACACAGTCACGTATAAACGTTTTGAGTATTTGTACAAGTAAGCAAGTAGTTGAGCATGTATCCCCCCCAATAGTTAAAACAAGTACGAAAAGAGTAGGGGCTATGACTCACCTTAAGTCTATGTAGTGAGTAATGAAAATGGTAGTCGAATCGCGAAAGTCTCTAAGAGCAGCCTATAATAGAACGTTGCGACTTAGGTTTGGAGTAACGTCTAAGAATACGACGAATTGCCAATATATGTCTTGCATAATGTTCATGATGTAGTACTTAGTATATAGTGTAAGTCGTTGAATATAAGTGGTCTATGAAACATGTATAGGTTGTAAATCTCTTACTACCGTTCGGGCCGACATAATTCAGAAGTCATGGAGTAAACGTTCGAGGAGCCAGGACACTTTAACTCGTAAATCCACAACTCATCTCGACGGCTTACTCAATGAACTCCTCACATGAGGCTCCCTACTATTGTAGTATTTGATAACATATATATATGTATAAGCTTTGATCTTTAAAAGTTATATGGTCTTTAGCCGTGGCTTTGCCGTGACCTTGGTCATTGTTACCATGGTCTTGAGACTCAACCTTGGCTTTAGCCATGGTTGTGGTCTTGGCTTTAGGTCATTAGACCTCTTGGTCTTAGTAATTCATAACTATAATATAGTGACTTTGGTCTAAAAATGGGCTGTTAAGAATTTGAAGAACATTATCACTCAGAAAGCATTTTCAGGTCTCGAGCTTCTTTGTTCCTGAACGAAAACGTCGTTCCGGACAACTTTCGTGTTTTAACTTTTTGATGAATCGGACCAGAAGTGGGACTTTCAAATTGGCAGAATGCAAACAGGAGGTTATGGGCAGTTTCGGCGTTTTGGTGTCGCTAACTTCTTATGGTCATAACTTTTGACTCGTGTACTCGTTTTGGGTGATTCAAATTGCTATGTTTTCCTTGTTAAGTCCTCTTTAACAGTAAGTAAATGTCAAATATCATAGCTATACTATTTTGGTCGTGGTTCTCCATAAAAATCACTAGTTTGCTTGTTTACTTGTCATAAGTTAACATATGTATACCAATACTCGTTTTATCCATTTTTAAACATCATGAACACAATACAAAGACCATATATAGCATGAAAGAAACATAATAAGCATGAAATGATATTGAGCAAGAAAGTGTATAAGGGTTTGCTTACAACTTTTGGCTTTCTAAAGAAAGGAAGTCAAGTATAGAACTAGGACACTAAACCTATGCTTGTAAACCCTTCACCACAACTCTTGTAACCCTTGCTAGCCTTGATCTAACCCTTGTGAAAACCATTTAACTTCAGCCCTAGTAACCTTGTGTAGCTCCTAATTCAACCATGGAATCACCAAACAAACTTAAGAACTAGGTAGAGAATACTAAGACATTGAACTTTGTAGTGTAACTTGTATATTGAAGATCAAAGGATCATGGTGCTAGGTATATATGTTGTGGCGTTTTTGGTGATGAAGAAAGGAAGCAAATGAGCTTGTATTTATAGTAAGAATGAGGAGGTTAGGAAGCTTGCTAGGAAAGTGCTATAACTTGGTGACAAAGTTGTAATTAAAATGATCTAAAGAATCAATGGTCAAGATTTAACCACACATGGTGACTCCCCCCCTCCTAAGTCGGTTCTAATAGGATAAGGGTGACTAGATGAGTGGTCATGGTCTTTGGATGATAATATCCTAAGTATGTAACTAGTTTTGACTCCGTAAGTTGCTAACCGTAAGTTTTTAGGCCACGAAACGTAAAACCGGGTATCCTAAAAATATGAAACTTATAGGAATGACTAAACTTGTTAAAATGGTCCATAATAAAATATAAAATGAGTGGTAGGTTCTATCGGGTGCGAAAACCCTGCTAAAAACTGGAAACACGGGTCTAAAACGCGCAATTCGCGTAAAACGCTGAACTGAAAAACGTAAAATTCCGAAACTTTTGGAATTGTCCTAAAATGATAGAAAATCATATTTCTATTGTTTATAATGTTTTATGGACATATCGGGATGCTAGAAGGACGTTTAAACCTAAAAGTAAATCTCGGACACGGCTTTGTGATTTTTGCAGAAATGATCCGACGAGCGTCAAACTCTCGGATTATCGTTAAAATAGTTTAACTTACGAGAATATGAAATAAAAATTTCTGAGATGAATAGTGAAAAATGAATAGTAAAAAGTGAATAGTAAAAGTGAATAGTAAAAAGTGAATAGTGAAATTTTCGGGAATAAAAGTTAACCTGAAATTGTGAATTGTTACAGTCTCTACCCCTTAAGGAGAACTTCGTCCCGAAGTTCAGTTGATGTTAACTACTTACGGTGTGTCTAAGAGAATTCGGGATTTCAGGATCTCTAAAATAATGGTGTTCACTCTGATTCGTCTAAGGTTCTGGTTAAGGAGTTGTATCGGCTACAATTAAGCCCACTTATTTATAACACATTACTTACATAAATAAGCGTCCAAATTTATGTAAGTAAGGTCTCATAAACTTATGGTTCGGTGATTTACAATTTCTTTATTTAACTGAAGAGGCGTCCCAATCCATTTAAATAAGGAGATTCTAAATCATCCTACTTAAGAATTTCCGACACAAAATCCGCCTTCTGAGGCCGATAGTAAGATTATCAAGCCATCAAATCCCTAAAGCTAAGCAATAATATTATTTAACTCAAATCTTGTGTCTCATCAAACAAGAACTGTCACAAGATCAAGTTAACTAATTAGTTATTACTGAGCTCCATGTTTTTAATGACTCGACGAATCTCTTGGGTTCCTTATAATACTAAAGTCACATCATCTAACAGCGTGGAACTAAGCAAACCTCTAACCAAAAAGCATAAGTGTATGTATTGTGTGAAAGGCAAATAAAGAGGAAGGTCCCAACGTATATAGCAGTTATAGTCTAGGCACTAAATGCAACCTAGTTCTCTATAACCAAGGCTCTGGTACCAATCTGTAACACCCCCAAAATACCGCAGCGGAAGACTGTGTCATAGGGGTGCTACTTCATAATACAAAGTACAAGGTATAGAAAACGAACTCTAAATGAGACGTTTTGAAAAGTTGCCATTCGATTAATGAATTCAAAGTTACAAACATGAGATTCCAAAGTATGATACATAAATGTATACAAAGTTTTGAATGGTAAATGATAAAAGCGTAAGTCTTCAGAATATGCAGCTTGACTCTAAGTTCCATGCACTAGCTATCGCCTTACTAACCTGAGATAAACATGCTAAAGTGTCAACACAATGGTTGGTGAGTTCATAGAGTTTGTCTTAAAATAGTTGAAAAGCCTTAAAAGAATGTTCACACAGCAAAGGCATCGAGAATCCACTCAGTTACAAGTCCCGCCATAAGAGACTTGTAACCTGTGTGTTCACAACCCACTGCTACAATATATAGTATGATAAAGACATGTATAAGTTCATCAAGACAATTAAGCAATTAGTCGTGAGTCTACTCTTCATCTCCGAAGACCTCACGTTTATGATGTATCCAACATTCGCAAATGTTAGGATGTATCAAAGACAACTGGGAGCCACTTCCCAAAGAAAACTGGGAGCCACATCCCAAAGAAAACTGGGAGCCACTTCCCAAAGATAAAAGACAGTCATGTATGTATGAAATCAAGTATAATGCCATCAAGTATAAGACAATCAAGTATAACACAGTCACGTATAAACGTTTTGAGTATTTGTACAAGTAAGCAAGTAGTTGAGCATGTATCCCCCCCAATAGTTAAAACAAGTACGAAAAGAGTAGGGGCTATGACTCACCTTAAGTCTATGTAGTGAGTAATGAAAATGGTAGTCGAATCGCGAAAGTCTCTAAGAGCAGCCTATAATAGAACGTTGCGACTTAGGTTTGGAGTAACGTCTAAGAATACGACGAATTGCCAATATATGTCTTGCATAATGTTCATGATGTAGTACTTAGTATATAGTGTAAGTCGTTGAATATAAGTGGTCTATGAAACATGTATAGGTTGTAAATCTCTTACTACCGTTCGGGCCGACATAATTCAGAAGTCATGGAGTAAACGTTCGAGGAGCCAGGACACTTTAACTCGTAAATCCACAACTCATCTCGACGGCTTACTCAATGAACTCCTCACATGAGGCTCCCTACTATTGTAGTATTTGATAACATATATATATGTATACGCTTTGATCTTTAAAAGTTATATGGTCTTTAGCCGTGGCTTTTCCGTGACCTTGGTCATTGTTACCATGGTCTTGAGACTCAACCTTGGCTTTAGCCATGGTTGTGGTCTTGGCTTTAGGTCATTAGACCTCTTGGTCTTAGTAATTCATAACTATAATATAGTGACTTTGGTCTAAAAATGGGCTGTTAAGAATTTGAAGAACATTATCACTCAGAAAGCATTTTCAGGTCTCGAGCTTCTTTGTTCCTGAACGAAAACGTCGTTCCGGACAACTTTCGTGTTTTAACTTTTTGATGAATCGGACCAGAAGTGGGACTTTCAAATTGGCAGAATGCAAACAGGAGGTTATGGGCAGTTTCGGCGTTTTGGTGTCGCTAACTTCTTATGGTCATAACTTTTGACTCGTGTACTCGTTTTGGGTGATTCAAATTGCTATGTTTTCCTTGTTAAGTCCTCTTTAACAGTAAGTAAATGTCAAATATCATAGCTATACTATTTTGGTCGTGGTTCTCCATAAAAATCACTAGTTTGCTTGTTTACTTGTCATAAGTTAACATATGTATACCAATACTCGTTTTATCCATTTTTAAACATCATGAACACAATACAAAGACCATATATAGCATGAAAGAAACATAATAAGCATGAAATGATATTGAGCAAGAAAGTGTATAAGGGTTTGCTTACAACTTTTGGCTTTCTAAAGAAAGGAAGTCAAGTATAGAACTAGGACACTAAACCTATGCTTGTAAACCCTTCACCACAACTCTTGTAACCCTTGCTAGCCTTGATCTAACCCTTGTGAAAACCATTTAACTTCAGCCCTAGTAACCTTGTGTAGCTCCTAATTCAACCATGGAATCACCAAACAAACTTAAGAACTAGGTAGAGAATACTAAGACATTGAACTTTGTAGTGTAACTTGTATATTGAAGATCAAAGGATCATGGTGCTAGGTATATATGTTGTGGCGTTTTTGGTGACGAAGAAAGGAAGCAAATGAGCTTGTATTTATAGTAAGAATGAGGAGGTTAGGAAGCTTGCTAGGAAAGTGCTATAACTTGGTGACAAAGTTGTAATTAAAATGATCTAAAGAATCAATGGTCAAGATTTAACCACACATGGTGACTCCCCCCCCTCCTAAGTCGGTTCTAATAGGATAAGGGTGACTAGATGAGTGGTCATGGTCTTTGGATGATAATATCCTAAGTATGTAACTAGTTTTGACTCCGTAAGTTGCTAACCGTAAGTTTTTAGGCCACGAAACGTAAAACCGGGTATCCTAAAAATATGAAACTTATAGGAATGACTAAACTTGTTAAAATGGTCCATAATAAAATATAAAATGAGTGGTAGGTTCTATCGGGTGCGAAAACCCTGCTAAAAACTGGAAACACGGGTCTAAAACGCGCAATTCGCGTAAAACGCTGAACTGAAAAACGTAAAATTCCGAAACTTTTGGAATTGTCCTAAAATGATAGAAAATCATATTTCTATTGTTTATAATGTTTTATGGACATATCGGGATGCTAGAAGGACGTTTAAACCTAAAAGTAAATCTCGGACACGGCTTTGTGATTTTTGCAGAAATGATCCGACGAGCGTCAAACTCTCGGATTATCGTTAAAATAGTTTAACTTACGAGAATATGAAATAAAAATTTCTGAGATGAATAGTGAAAAATGAATAGTAAAAAGTGAATAGTAAAAGTGAATAGTAAAAAGTGAATAGTGAAATTTTCGGGAATAAAAGTTAACCTGAAATTGTGAATTGTTACACCTCACTACCCTTGAACCAAACTTAAACCTAAAATGTTGCTTTTGTTGTTGCTGTCGAGAAGAAAGAAAGATGAAGGAGGAACCATGCAACGTAATTCTTTTCATACGTACCCACACACTCCTTCACATTCATAAAAACTTAATTCATAAAGTCTTAGTCTCCTGTGGTATGTACGAGCAGAAACTAGACCAATGCAAGAAGTGTAGCTCGACTTGTAAGACAAAAGGGTGCTGGTCTTGGTTCATTGTTGGAGTCTCATGCGAGCCACATCATCGCATCTTCTGATCATGGACCGTATCAAGTGTCCTCCCCACCCATAGGGGTGTTGTAAGTCTCCTATATCTCATTTGATACGTTCACTCAAATGTTCTATATCGCATCAGCTTGCTCGTTTTGTTGTGTGCTCTTGTATATATTTTTGGATATTGATGTGGCATCAAAACTCCTTGCGTGGCTATGCATAAAAATACCCAAACATATATATGTACTTCACGACTTCTGTTCAGGCGTGACTTACTCCATTTTTGTCATATAAAAACATATTGAGTTCACCTTAAAAACATATATTGGATTCATGTATGGTCATGCAAACGAAGAAACAACAATAAATAAATTAGCATACACTTGTTTTACAAATCGACATACTCATTTACTATCGAAAATATACAAAAGTAAATAAGGTAACGTTTAAGAAATATGTGGTAAAACTTTCCTTTACTTAACACCAGTAAGCTCAACAAGCTTGAGCTTATTTTCGTTATTTTGAACTTACACAAAACAAATAAGATAAGTGATATTTTATACAAACATGACTAAATCATAAAATCGTGTATATAATTTAAACGAAGTCTTGGCTCGTTGTGGGAAGAATACTTATTTATTAAACATCTACTAAATCTGGGTCTACAACTTATATTCTTTTCGATAAAACATGAAACTCATGTACACACTTATGAATTCATGCATATAACACAGAAATAAAAGACAATAATAACAAGCTGTTGAGGAGTAATACACAACAGAAAAACTAGCCCAAGTGGTTGGGGAGTTGGGATGTTAAGCGTAAGGTCAGGGGTTCAAACCCTGCACCTGATATTTTGATATTTATTTCTTTTAAAAATGTTTCACACTTGACCCATGAACATGTAAGAACAATAACGTTGTATAACCTTAAGGATTATTCTAAAAATTAATTACGGTTTGGCAAGTTAACATTTTACGACTATACCAAATTCTACATTTTAACTATATCATAGTAACATATAACGAGACCCACATTTGTAGACGATAATGAAGTAATAATTACGAATAACTATATATCTCTGAATATATATAATATATAGCGTAAATTATATATATAACCTAACGTTATTTTCAATACATATCGGAAATAATTATTCCTACAATAAAACTCATCGGTTCACTTAACCAGAAGTAACTTACAATTACTATGATTAACGTCAACTAAACTTTTGGTATTATAAATGGTTTCATAACAAGGAAATATAAACATTAAACGATACTTATACATAAAGACAAGTTATATTGTATATAACTTGCTCTTGAATTATTAAGCGTTTTGCCACGCAATTCAACTCTGCCACAAAAGGTCATTTTGTCATCTAACACTATTCAAATCACGATTCTCGATAAGTCGAACTTATCTCAGACTTCCATATCATTCAGGTTATCTTTGAAGTCATTTCCATTCTACCTCTGACATTACGTTATCTATGCCTATCATAAACCTCAGGTGAGTCATAGCCCCTAGTCTTAATTGTTTTATAATGGTTTATACACGTTTTGGGGGAGATACATACTTAACTACTGTTTTTACTTTTACAAGTATTCATTAACTAAATACATGACTATATTTCATATAAACTTTACTAGTTTACACATTTTTATATCTCATAAGGAGATACCTGCTATAGACATGATTACAAGTGACTGTTCGACAATATGCTATACTTGATCTCTATTGCCTAAGTTACCTATTACCAAAAGTCCCTCGTTCATGCACCTTAATCACTCATAGGGTGAGCGTAAGTAGTTGTGGATAGATCTATTAGGGATTGACAATCCCCATTTGGTTGCTAGAGGAAAGTCACCAAATGCACGCTATTTGATTTCATAGGTTACTGGTAAATACCTATCCTGAGGGCCACTATTTTACATCATTATTACGGTTATTTTGATGCCTGTTAATCGTTGAGTGTCATGAGCTTAGAGCAATAGAACGGTAGTACTGTAGTCATGATACAGTACAACAATGACTGGTGTTAGGGGCGTACAATGCTGTAGCCCACTGTTTTATCAAACTCCGAGATTGTGCTCACTATATAGCAGGAAAAACTACTAATAATTGGCAAACGAACTACTATTTTGGTGTTGACCCAGTGAAGGGCAAACCAATGGATTAATTTGTATTAAATGGATAAGGAAATCACTCATTTTATAATTTTGATAATCAACGATTTAAGCTATGAACACTATGGATTTACTCACACTTTAATTGATAATCGACTGTTATTATAACTACTGTGGACTCACAAACTCTTTGATTTTGGAAATCGATATTCAAAACTATAAACTCTATGAACTCACCAACCTTTGTGTTGACACTTTTAGCATGTGTTTATCTCAGGTCCATAATAAGCAAGGATGGCACGGAGGAGCACAGATACTTATAAAGGCTATAAATTTTCCTATCATTTGAAAACTGATTTAATAAACTTTGGGACAAACAAGGACCTTTTTTAAAATTCTGATATTTATACTCGAATGATAGATCTTTAAAATGACTAAAATGACAATCATTTTCTAATAATGAACTGTGCGCTATGAAGTAACACCCAATCTAATTTCCGCTGCATGTTTTCAAAACTGGGGGTGTTACAGAGTGATACCAGAGCCTTGGTTATAGCGAAACGGGTCTAAGTTAGATCCGAACTATAACCGTTTTTACAAACAAAACATTTTATAGCCTTACGCTCTCCGTGCTTTCCATCTGCCTGACGATTATGTGACTTCTAGATAGTTATGTTACACCAACACTCTAATATATTGATATATATGCTTACCAACATTTTATAGCCTTACGCTCTCCGTGCTTTCCATCCTCCTTAATTATCTCGCTCTCATCTTTATAGATGCGTATGGCATACTCTTTTGTACTCTCGGAAATCCGTGCATGAATTGCCTTGTCGATTAGTATGGATGTTAAGTCAGAATCTTAAAATGATTTACAACGTCTTAATTTGAATGGATTGGGACGCCCTTTTATTCAAATCAAGAAATTGTAAATCATTGAACCATAAGTCTATATTTCCTTAGTTACATGGTTTGGGACGCTTCTCTATGTAAATAACGAAATACAGATAAATAGGTTTAATTATTTCTGAGATAACAGGCATACGAAACCAAGAACCACTAAACTTCATTAGAAACCACGAATATTAATACACAACGATATAACTAGCATCGGTAATGCTAACATCACAAAGATCATTAAATAAACCTTGACATCATTGAACGATCGATCCATCAAGCTGATGAAAAATGCCACTACTCCTATGAGTGCAAGAACCACGACTGGATGTAACACATCGAATACCCTGTATGACAAAACCACACAATGAAACGTTAATGCATAGTGCATGATGATACTAGTTCAAAACAACGCTCTTAATATCCTTTACCGCCATATTTCATCCACACTAACGGCTAAAACCACGATTAGCATGAGAAGTGCTATGATCCAATCCAAGGACTCCAGATCTTCTTTTGGGAAGAGAGTTGCAACAACATACACAATTACGAGAACAATATAGGTGTAAGATGTAACACCCCCAAAATATCGCAGCGGAAGACTGTGTCACTTGGGGTGCTACTTCATAATATAAAGTACAAGTTATAGAAAACGACCTCTAAATGAGACGTTTTGAAAAGTTACCATTCGATTAATGAATTCAAAGTTACAAACATGAGATTCCAAAGTATGATACATAAATGTATACAAAATGTTTTGAATGGTAAACGATAAAAGCGTAAGTCTTCAGAATATGCAGCTTGACTCTATGTTCCACGCACTAGCTATCGCCTTACTAACCTGAGATAAACATGCTAAAGTGTCAACACAATGGTTGGTGAGTTCATAGAGTTTGTCTTAAAACAGTTGAAAAGCCTTAAAGAATGTTCACACATCAAAGGCATTGTGAATCCACTCAGTTGCAAGTCCCGCCCATAACAACACTTGCAACCTGTGTGTTCACAACCCACTGCTAAAATATAGTATGATAAAGACATGTATAAGTTCATCACAACAGTTAAGCAACTAGTCGTGAGTCTACACTTCATCTCCGAAGACCTCACGTTTATGATGTATCCATCATTCGCAAATGTTAGGATGTATCAAAGCTAATGGTCATCCAACAACTTAATTTGGAGCCACTAGATAGCCTCAATGGTCATCCAACAACTTAATTTGGAGCCACTGGAAGTCTCACAATTAAGTATAACACAGTTAAGTATAACACAATCATGTATGTATGAAATCAAGTATAATGCAATCAAGTATAAGACAATCAAGTATAAATGTGTTGAGTATTTGTACAAGTAAGCAAGTAGTTGAGCATGTATCTCCCCCAAAGAGTTAAAACAAGTATAAAAAGAGTAGGGGCTATGACTCACCTTAAGTTTATGTAATGAGAAATGAAAGTCGTAGTCGAATCGCGAAAGTCTCTAAGAGCAGCCTATAATAGAACGTTGCGGCATAGGTTGGAGTAATGTCTAAGAATACGAAGAATTGCCTATATATGTCTTGCATATAGTTCATGATGTAGTACTTAGTATATAGTGTAAGTCGTTGAATAAAAGTGGTTTATGAAACATGTATAGTTTGTATATCTCTTACTACCGTTCGGGCCGTCATAATTCAGAGGTCATGTAGTAAACGTTCGAGGAGCTAGGACACTTTCATTAGTAAATCCAACAACTCGTCGATCCGTTTACCCAAATGAAACCCCTCACATGAAGCTCCCTAGTGTTGTAGTATTTAATATGTAAAACATGTATAATAGTTATAATGATTTCGGTTTAGAAAGCCTTGAGGTCTTAGCCGGGGCCTTGCCGTGGCTTTGGTCTTGGCTACCAAGTCTTTGAGATCTCAACCTTGTCCTTAGCCACGTTTGTGATCTCAGCTCTAGGCCTTTAGGCCATTTGGTTTTCCTTAGCCGTGACAAAAAGGTATAGTCTTGATAGTAATAAATGGGCTGTTAAGAATTTGAAGAAAAATAACACTCGTTATGCATTTTCAGGGTTCGAGCTTCTTTTTTCCTGAACGAAAACATCGTTCCGGACAACTTTCGTGTTTTAACTTTTTGAAGAAACGGAGCAGAAGGGCCTCTTTTATTTAGGTCCGATTGCATACAGTAGGTATCGGCAGTTTTGGTCTTGCTAACTTCTTTAGGCCATAACTTTTGACTCGTGTACTCGTTTTAGGTGATTCAAATTGCTATGTTTTCCTTTTTAAGTCCTCTATAACAGTAGGTAAGTGTTTCATATCATGGTTACTCTATTTTGGTCGTGGTTCTCAATATAAGTCACTAGTTTCCTTGTTTACTTAACATAAGTTAATATATAGTTTCCATAACTTGTTTTACCAATTTTTATACATCATGAACATAACACAAAGACCATATATAGAATGAATGAAACATAATAAGCATGAAATGATATTGAGCAAGAAAGTTTATTAGGGTTTCTTACAACCTTTGGCTTTCTAGAGAAAGGAAGTCAAGTATGAAACTAGGACACTAAACCTATGCTTGCAAACCCTTCACCACAACTCTTGCAAACTCTTGCTAATCTTTACATAACCCTTATGAAAAGCATTTAAACTCAGCCCCTAACATCTTGTGTAGCTCCTAATTCAACCATGGAATCACCAAACAAACTCTTGATTCATGTAGAGACTAACTAGGCCTTCAACTTTGGTATGTAACTTATAACTTGGAAATCAAAGGATCAAGGTTTATGGATTATGTGTGTGGTGTTTTTATGGAGATGAAAGGAAGAAGATGAGTTACTTTTATAGTGTAAATGAGGAGGTTAGGAAGGTGCCTAGGAAGGTGCCTTAAGGAGGTGCAAGTTTAGGATATTTTCCAAGACTTTTCAAAGCTTCCTGAGCAAGCTTGGACACATGTTTACATCCTAGGGCTCAAAGCAAGAGATCAAGACACATAATAGGTGATTCCCCCCCCCCTCTAAGTCGGCCAAGGCTGGTCTAGGGTGACTAGATGAGTAGTCATGGTATTATCTAAGTTACGGAGTGAGTTTTGGTCCTGGTAATTGCTAACGGTAAGTCGTTAAGTCCTGAAACTTAAAATCGGGTATCTTAAAAATATGAAACTTATAAATATGTTAAAACTTATTAATATAACCTATCTTAGCATATTTAATGAGTGACAAGTTCTATCGGGTTGCTTAAACGCTGCTAAAACTAGAAACGCGGGTCTAAAACGCGTAATTCGCGTAAAACGCTGAACTGGAAAACGTAAAATTCCCAAACTTTTGGAATTGTTGTAAAATGAGAGAAATTCATATTTCTATTGTTTATAGTGTTTTATGGACATATCGGGATGCTGGAATGACGTTTAAACCTAAAAGTAAATCTCGGACACGGTTTCGTGATTTTTGTAGAAATGATCCGACGAGTGTCAAACTCTCGGATTATCATTAAAATAGTTTAACTTACGAGAATATGAATTAAAAATTTCGGGAGTGAATAGTGAAAGTGAATAGTAAAAAGTGAATAGTAAAAATGAATAGTTACCTCGAAAATTCTAATTGTTACAGTCTCTACTCCTTAAGGAGAACTTCGTCCCGAAGTTCTGTTGATGTTAACTACTTACGGTGTGTCTAAAAGAATTCGGGGTTCAAGGATCTCTAAAATAGTGGTGTTCACTCTGATTCGTCTAAAGTTGTGGTTAAGGAGTCGTATCGGATGCAAATAAGCCCACTTATTTATAACTCATTACTTACATAAAGAAGCGTCCAAATTTACGTAAGTAAGGGATCATAAACTTATGGTTCGGTGATTTACAATTTCTTTATTTAAATACAGAGGCGTCCCAATCCATTTAAATAAGGAGATTCTAAATCATCCTACTTAAGAATTTCTGACACAAAACTTGATTTCTGAGGCAGATAATAAGATAATCAAGTCATCAAATCCCTAAAGTTAGGAAATAATATTATTTAACCCAAATCTTGTTTCTCATCAAACAAGAACTGTCACAAGATTAAGTTAAATAATTAGTTATTACTGAGCTCCATATTTTTAATGACTCGACTAAACTCTGGGGTTCCTTATAATACTAAAGTCACATCATCTAACAGCGTGGAACTAAACCAACAACTAACAAAAAGCATATGCGTATGTAGTGTGTGTAAGGCAAATAAAGAGGAGAGTCTTAACGTATATAGCAGTTATAGTCTAGGCACTAAATGCAACCTAGTTCTCTATAACCAAGGCTCTGATACCAATCTGTAACACCCCTAAAATATCGCAGCGGAAGACTGTGTCACTTGGGGTGCTACTTCATAATACAAAGTACAAGTTATAGAAAACGACCTCTAAATGAGACGTTTTGAAAAGTTACCATTCGATTAATGAATTCAAAGTTACAAACATGAGATTCCAAAGTATGATACATAAATGTATACAAAATGTTTTGAATGGTAAAAGATAAAAGCGTAAGTCTTCAGAATATGCAGCTTGACTCTATGTTCCACGCACTAGCTATCGCCTTACTAACCTGAGATAAACATGCTAAAGTGTCAACACAATGGTTGGTGAGTTCATAGAGTTTGTCTTAAAAGAGTTGAAAAGCCTTAAAGAATGTTCACATAGCAAAGGCATTGTGAATCCACTCAGTTGCAAGTCCCGCCCATAACAACACTTGCAACCTGTGTGTTCACAACCCACTGCTAAAATATAGTATGATAAAGACATGTATAAGTTCATCACAACAGTTAAGCAATTAGTCGTGAGTCTACACTTCATCTCCAAAGACATCACGTTTATGATGTATCCAACATTCGCAAATGTTAGGATGTATCAAAGCTAATGGTCATCCAAGAACTTAATTTGGAGCCACTAGATAGCCTCAATGGTCATCCAACAACTTAATTTGGAGCCACTGGAAGTCTCACAATTAAGTATAACGCAGTTAAGTATAACACAATCATGTATGTATGAAATCAAGTATAATGCAATCAAGTATAAGACAATCAAGTATAAATGTTTTGAGTATTTGTACAAGTAAGCAAGTAGTTGATCATGTATCTCCCCCAAAGAGTTAAAACAAGTATAAAAAGAGTAGGGGCTATGACTCACCTTAAGTTTATGTAATGAGAAATGAAAGTGGTGTCGAATCGCGAAAGTCTCTAAGAGCAGCCTATAATAGAACGTTGCGACTTAGGTTGGAGTAATGTCTAAGAATACGAAGAATTGCCTATATATGTCTTGCACATAGTTCATGATGTAGTACTTAGTATATAGTGTAAGTCGTTGAATAAAAGTGGTTTATGAAACATGTATAGTTTGTATATCTCTTACTACCGTTCGGGCCGTCATAATTTAGAGGTCATGTAGTAAACGTTCGAGGAGCTAGGACACTTTAATTCGTAAATCCAGCAACTCGTCGATCCATTTACCCAAATGAAACCCCTCACATGAAGCTCCCTAGTGTTGTAGTATTTAATATGTAAAACATGTATAATAATTATAATGATTTCGGTTTAGAAAGCCTTGAGGTCTTAGCCGTGGCCTTGCCGTGGCTTTGGTCTTGGCTACCGTGTCTTTGATATCTCAACCTTGGCCTTAGCCACGTTTGTGATCTCAGCTCTAGGCCTTTAGGCCATTTGGTTTTCCTTAGCCGTGACAAAAAGGTATAGTCTTGATAGTAATAAATAGGCTGTTAAGAATTTGAAGAAAAATAACAGTCGTTATGCATTTTTAGGGTTCGAGCTTCTATATTGTTGAACAAAAACGTCGTTCCGGACAACTTTCGTGTTTTAACTTTTTGATGAAACGGACCAGAAGGGCCTCTTTTATTTAGGTCAGATTGCATACAGTAGGTATCGGCAGTTTTGGTCTTGCTAACTTCTTTAGGCCATAACTTTTGACTCGTGTACTCATTTTAGGTGATTCAAATTGCTATGTTTTCCTTTTTAAGTCCTCTATAACAGTAGGTAAGTGTGTCATATCATGGTTACTCTATTTTGGTCGTGGTTCTCAATATAAGTCACTAGTTTCCTTGTTTACTTAACATAAGTTAATATATAGTTTCCATAACTTGTTTTACCAATTTTTATACATCATGAACATAACACAAAGACCATATATAGAATGAATGAAACATAATAAGCATGAAATGATATTGAGCAAGAAAGTGTATTAGGGTTTCTTACAACTTTTGGCTTTCTAGAGAAAGGAAGTCAAGTATGAAACTAGGACACTAAACCTATGCTTGCAAACCCTTCACCACAACTCTTTAAAAATCTTGCTAATCTTTACATAACCCTTGTGAAAAGCATTTAACCTCAGCCCCTAACATCTTGTGTAGCTCCTAATTCAACCATGGAATCACCAAACAAACTCTTGATTCATGTAGAGATTAACTAGGCCTTCAACTTTGGTGTGTAACTTATAACTTGGAAATCAAAGGATCAAGGTTTATGGATTATGTGTGTGGCGTTTTTATGGAGATGAAAGGAAGAAGATGAGTTGCTTTTATAGTGTAAATGAGGAGGTTAGGAAGGTGCCTAGGAAGGTGCCTTAAGGAGGTGCAAGTTTAGGATATTTTCCAAGACTTTTCAAAGCTTCCTAAGCAAGCTTGGACACATGTTTACATCCTAGGGCTCAAAGCAAGAGATCAAGACACATAATAGGTGATTCCCCCCCCCTCTAAGTCGGCCAAGGCTGGTCTAGGGTGACTAGATGAGTAGTCATGGTATTATCTAAGTTACGGAGTGAGTTTTGGTCCCGGTAATTGCTAACGGTAAGTCGTTAAGTCCTGAAACTTAAAATCGGGTATCTTAAAAATATGAAACTTATAAATATGTTAAAACTTATTAATATAACCTGTCTTAGCATATTTAATGAGTGACAAGTTCTATCGGGTTGCTTAAACGCTGCTAAAACTGGAAACGCGGGTCTAAAACGCGTAATTCGCGTAAAACGCTGAACTGGAAAACGTAAAATTCCAAAACTTTTGGGATTGTCGTAAAATGAGAGAAATTCTTATTTCTATTGTTTATTGTGTTTTATGGACATATCGGGATGCTGGAATGACGTTTAAACCTAAAAGTAATTCTCGGACACGGTTTCGTGATTTTTGCAGAAATGATCCGACGAGTGTCAAACTCTCGGATTATCATTAAAATAGTTTAACTTATGAGAATATGAAATAAAAATTTTGGGAGTGAATAGTGAAAGTGAATAGTAAAAAGTGAATAGTTGGAGTCTCATGCGAGCCACATCATCGCATCTTCTGATCATGGACCGTATCAAGTGTCCTCCCCACCCATAGCGGTGTTGTAAGTCTCCTATATCTCCTTTGATACGTTCACTCAAATGTTCTATATCACATCAGCTTGCTCGTTTTGTTGTGTGCTCTTGTATTTATTTTTGGTTATTGATGTGGCATCAAAACTCCTTGCGTGGCTATGCATAAAAATACCCAAACATATATATGTACTTCACGACTTCTGTTCAGGCGTGACTTACTCCATTTTTGTCATATAAAAACATATTGAGTTCACCTTAAAAACGTATATTGGATTCATGTATGGTCATGCAAACGAAGAAACAACAATAAATAAATTAGCATACACTTGTTTTACAAATCGACATACTCATTTACTATCGAAAATATACAAAAGTAAATAAGGTAACGTTTAAGAAATATGTGGTAAAACTTTCCTTTACTTAACACCAGTAAGCTCAATAAGCTTGAGCTTATTTTCGTTATTTTGAACTTACACAAAACAAATAAGATAAGTGAACTTTTATATAAACATGACTAAATCATAAAATCGTGTATATAATTTAAACGAAGTCTTGGCTCGTTGTGGGAAGAATACTTATTCATTAAACATCTACTAAATCTGGGTCTACAACTTATATTCTTTTCGATAAAACATGAAACTCATGTACACACTTATGAATTCATGCATATATAACACAAAAATAAAAGACAATAATAACAAGTTGTTGAGGAGTAATACACAAAAGAAAAACTAGCCCAAGTGGTTGGGGAGTTGGGACCTTAAGCGTAAGGTCAGGGGTTCAAACCCTGCACCTGATATTTTGATATTTATTTCTTTTTAAAATGTTTCACACTTGACCCATGAACATGTAAGAACAAATCAATATTTCTTTTAACAATCTGTACTAAGAATGTCTAGTTAGTTGAATTGTATAAAATGTCATCTTTGAAACTTGAGAATAAAGAGTGTAACGTTGTATAACCTTAAGGATTATTCTAAAAATTAATTACGGTTTGATAAGTTAACATTTTATGACTATACCAAATTCTACATTTTAACTATATCATAGTAACATATAACGAGACCCACATTTGTAGACGATAATGAAGTAATAATTACGAGTAACTATATATCTCTGAATATATACAATATATAGCGTAAATTATATATATAACCTAACGTTATTTTCAATACATATCAGAAATAATTATTCCTACAATAAAACTCATCGGTTCACTTAACCAGAAGTAACTTACAATTACTATGATTAACGTCAACTAAACTTTTGGTATTATAAATGGTTTCATAACAAGGAAATATAAACATTAAACGATACTTATACATAAAGACAAGTTATATTGTATATAACTTGCTCATGAATTATTAAGCGTTTTTCCACGCAAGTCAACTCTGCCACAAAAGGTCATTTTGTCATCTAACACTATTCAAATCACGATTCTCGATAAGTCAAACTTATCTCAGACTTCCATATCATTCAGGTTATCTTTGAAGTCATTTCCATTCTACCTCTGACATTACGTTATCTATGCCTATCATAAACCTCAGGTGAGTCATAGCCCCTACTCTTAATTGTTTTATAATGGTTTATACACGTTTTGGGGGAGATACATGCTTAACTACTGTTTTTACTTTTACAAGTATTCATTAACTAAATACATGACTATATTTCATATAAACTTTACTAGTTTACACATTTTTATATCTCATAAGGAGATACCTGCTATAGACATGATTACAAGTGACTGTTCGACGATATGCTATACTTGATCTCTATTGCCTAAGTTACCTATTACCAAAAGTCCCTCGTTCATGCACCTTAATCACTCGTAGGGTGAGCGTAAGTAGTTGTGGATAGATCTATTAGGGATTGAAAATCCCTATTTGGTTGCTAGAGGGAAGTCACCAAATGCACGCTATTTGATTTCATAGGTTACTGGTAAATACCTATCCTGAGGGCCACTATTTTACATCATTATTACGGTTATTTTGATGCCTGTTAATCGTTGAGTGTCATGAGCTTAGAGCAATAGAACGGTAGTACTGTAGTCATGATACAGTACTACAATGACTGATGTTAGGGGCGTACAATGTTGTAGCCCACTGTTTTATCAAACTCCGAGATTGTGCTCACTATATAGCAGGAAAAACTACTAATAATTGGCAAACGAACTACTATTTTGGTGTTGACCCGGTTAGGTCAAACAAACTACTATTTTGGTGTTGACCCAGTGAAGGGCAAACCAATGGATTAATTTGTATTAAATGGATAAGGAAATCACTCATTTTATAATTTTGATAATCAACGATTTAAGCTATGAACACTATGGATTTACTCACACTTTAATTGATAATCGACTGTTATTATAACTACTGTGGACTCACAAACTCTTTGATTTTGGAAATCGATATTCAAAACTATAAACTCTATGAACTCACCAACCTTTGTGTTGACACTTTTAGCATATGTTTATCTCAGGTCCATAATGATCAAGGATGGCACGGAGGAGCACGGATACTTATAAAGGCTATAAATTTTCCTATCTTTTGAAAACTGATTTAATAAACTTTGGGACAAACAAGGACCTCTTTTATAACTCTGATATTTATATTCGAATAATAGATCTTTAAAATGACTAAAATGACAATCATTTTCTAATAATGAACTGTGCGCTATGAAGTAACACCCAATCTAATTTCCGCTGCGTGTTTTCAAAACTGGGGGTGTTACAAACTTATAAAAAAGATAGTTGAAGCTTGTAAAAAATGATATCACAATTTAGAATAAGCCTATTAAGCCATATAAATTCCTTAGATGAATGAAAGCCATTTACGTACGACTGTTAATACAAACACGCATTCCATGTGTTCATTATCCTTCTAAGTGAAATATATGTACGCCTTAATTAGTAATGCCTAGCAAATATAGATAAGCTCCATGCGCATGTCAATGCTCGAATTCATATAGGGTTTAGGGTTTAGGAAATAAGATATATTAACCTATACATCATTCACTATGCTTGATCATATAATGAGTAGAAAGGATTAGTGACGTGCATGGTAGATTTTTAGAAAACATTTTATTAGATAATGGGATACAATAATATAAGAATAAGAAATATATTGAAAAATCAATGATCATAGAGGCCGTTGATTGTACATTATTTAAAACAAAACATTTCCGCATGTCATAAAAACTCCCTCAAAATGTGAAAATGGGCTATAAATTTACCTTGCAACTTGAGCAGTCATTTATCATGTTCATCGATTTCAGAAAGTTCTATGTAGCTACTCTTCTCGTTAAATAGGTTCAAAATGGCAGAAATTTCGTTATGTTTTAGGATGAGATTTCTTTTGAAATTTCTACATGCTTTTTGATATGATAAGAAATTTCAAATATTTGATCGAATTAGGATTACATAACCATGGAATGTTTGTTATGCTTTGCATGTTTATAGGGATTGCTTTTTCATTCGAAATTTCCACCCGAAATTATTTATAAAAAGAATTGATAAACTTGTTATGCATGTATCTAACTTATATATGTGACTGGATACATGACCATTGCATGTATATTTTGAAAATAAATAACTAATTGGTATAATGTCATGGTTGCAAAATTATACTGGAGGTGCATAATAAGAAGGTATCAGCATGCATAAAAAAAATTTGTTATAAGAATAAAAGTACGTTCATATTTTCATTTGCCAACCTAACTGCATGTAATTTCATTGAGCTTTAATTGTGCCAAAAAAACACACGACAGTTCATATATGAGCTTTAAAAGTTCATATATCTACATATCAGTTAACTAATCTTTATGTCAATATAGTTTAATGGTGCAAAAAAATCACATGACATTGATTTAAAGGGATTTTAATTTAAAAACACGTGATACTGTTGTGTGTTTCCTAATTAAAAGAGATTTTATTTTTAAAATTGCATCAAAGATTCGGTTGACTATTGAAACTGAAATTCTAGTTTTAAAGGGATTTTATTTTAAAAACACATGATATTTGGTTGTGTGTTTCCTAACTAAAAGGGATTTTATTTTTTAAATTGCATCAATAATTTGGTTGACTATTGAAACCGAAATCCTAGTTGCAAAAAAAATTCCAAACTTGCTATTTTAGTGCTAGGAACGTAGAAAGCAACACAAAGAATTCCAAAGTCTCATCGAACAACAAACAATTTCCAAATGACTATAGTGACAAAGTTAAAGTTGCTGTGTTTAACAAGGATGTTGAATTTGTCTGTCCTACATGTCAAAAATGTGTTTTTTCAGTTAACCATGACGCATGTATTGCACAATTTCTCAAGAAAGGAAAACAAGTGTCAAGGCACAATCCACTAAGACACCAAATAGAAACAAACCTGTTGACAACAAGAAAGAGGTTAAGAAACCTAATAGGTGGATACCGAAAGGATGTAGTTTTTCCAAGACTGACACTTCCGCTGCATCTGATAAGAAAACTACGTCTAGATCTTACCTTAGGTGGATTACCATGGTAACGTTTTTAAAACAGTTGGTCTTAGATGGATTCCCACAGGAAAGATTATTGATTGTTGCACCAAGACAAATAATAGTGAAAATCATCAGGATAAGGAAGTAGCAACCACTACAACCATTGTTAGTGAACACCCTCAACGTGAGGAAACATGTACTTCTAACACTGTTATTTGTGCAAAGTCTTCTTCTGTGGATGCAGGTACTTGTGAAAGTGATGAGAGTTCATACACCAAATGTGGTAAAGAACTTTACGCCAACATCGCATGTGGAAATCCTTTTCTTATTCCACTTTTAACTCCACTTTTACTTGTCCAAGCTTAATTTTATTTTCTTTCTTCAATTCTTCTTTGTATATATTTTTGAAAAACAAAATAAAAAAAATTTGAAAAACCATCAAAAACAAAATACAAAAATATAAAATTTTCAAAAATCCAAAAACATTATAAAATCAAAAAATCCAAAAATATTCTTCTCACGACATGTCACTTGTATAATCGATATTCTGTACATTTCTAGAAATGTCATTCAACAATGATACGGATATGTACAGATGCTTGAGCGAGAGTTCTCTAAAATGGTTTTTTCTAAAACATGTCGTTTCTCAAAAATTTCTTCACTGTGGCTTTCGTATACTTCAGTACGAAACCCGGACCTCATTGATGACTCCTGATTATTTTCAAATCAAGGACTCGTATTTTCAAGGACGATATCTTTTTCAAAAAGTTCGAGTCTAAACAAACGAAAAATATTTCAAACATAAACTCGTTTTCAAATATAAATCTTGAGCACTTTTTCAAGATTGTTCAAAAGATTTCTCAAAATCTCTCAAAATTAGTGCTCAAGATAACTCCCTCAAAACCCTTAATTGATTTCAAAATGTGCTATCATTAAGGGAGAGTACAAAAACAAAATTGTTCCAAATTCATGCAAAATGAAATCTGTCTTTCTCTCCAAAAAGCTTTTTCTTAATCTGTTGATATAAAAAATATCACGATATGCTATTTTTGAGGGGGAGAAGACATGAATAAAATATGATCAAAGATGTTTAAAGATTGTGACTGAATCTCAAAAGAGCTCGACTCAGTAAGTACTAATGAATTGACGAAGCTTAAAATGTCAGTAATCGAAAAGACTTGTCCTGGACGGGTAATAATTTCAAGCTAGTCTAACTAGTGATTTAAGCGTGTCTCGAATAGGACTTGTCTGAGTAGAATGTACCATATCGAGAGACTTTCTTTAGACTTGACCAGGACGGGTAATAATTTCAGGCTAGTCTAACTAGTGATGTAAGCGTGTCTCGAATCGGTCATGTTCACTGAAAGTGGATCAATTCAAAAAGTGCAAACTCCTCACGCATGTGCAAATTTCTTAAAAATTCATGAGCACATGTGAAGGGGGAGTCCTTCAAAAGAAACCAAAACTCTCAAAGTGTCAACAAATATGTTTCATAATCATAAACACTTTGAGAGATTTTCAAATGAATGGTTTTATGGCAACAATAGGATAGTCATGAAGATATAAGGTGACTAAGGTTAGGAAAAACCGTCCTATGATCCGCCAGAGCCGGAGGGATCTACCCAAGGATAATTCCAATAGATTAGAATTAGAAGTCCTTATATATGATTGAAAAAAGGAGAAAATGAGAAAGGAGAAAGAAGGGGTTGAAGAATTAAAAAGAAAGTTATGAAAAAGGGTAAAAAGAAATAACCCTCCATATGTTCAACCTTAGGGCAGACACCGGGTTCAATTCGTATGCTACTGGTTGTTGCTAAGGTGACACCGGTATTGAAGATAAAGACGTCATAGACCCAGTGACGCACTGCACTTAACCTTCTAGCCACTCAAGTTCTCTTAAAAGAGCTTGTTTCATTCTCACGGGGAACCGGTGTAATCTATCGACCTGTCTCTTAGAGATAATTGATATTGAAGCAGGAGACCTCTCGCTAATCTCCGCATAGGAAACCTAATGTGCACTTATCGAGTCTAGAGCCCCGAGATTCATCAAAAGATCTCATAGGAACACTTAGTATTTCTACAACTGGTGTTCTACATCAATGGACACCAGCTGTAAATTATCGAGTCCTTCGCAGATCTTAGCAATCTGCCGAGAACATTTATGAGAGAATTTATTTATGTATTTTCTCAATGATTGAACGGAAATTCCTGCCAGGATCAACATCAAGCAGCCCTGACAGCAGGTCTCTTCGGTAATTCTTTATGGGTTACGCTTAGTGTTCGTGGTGGTTCCATAACGGTCTACAGTCGTGGAGTGATCCCCAGCGACTCACCCATTCGTTGAGCTACTTAGTAGGTCTCTTAAGCTCCCTCGGGAGTATTCGAAATGGGAACGGCCTTGGTAAGGGTTAGAAGGAGTCTTCACACTATGCTGTTGACGATCTCTAATTCCTTATCCGTAAGTACCGGTTGATTTATTGCTAACTGTTTACCTACAGCTATACATCATCTCCATGACGATGGATTCCACATGCTCATACATACATCACAAAGTCAAAGGAAAGTTCTCACAAAGATAAAAGGATAGCAACAGTCAAAGAAAGATTCTACGCCAAAAATAAGAATCTACAAAGTAAAGTGACAAAGATCAAAGTGAAAGAACGGGGACAACAAATGTATGTATGACAAAGACTAAAGACGTATGAGCATGTTGGAAAGGCGTTTAACCATCATAGACAAAGAAGTGACGAAAGGCAGATGACACTACATCACAATCCACATCACACAAGAACAAAGAATGATGAAAAGTCAATTATCAAAGATCACAAAGCATGAAGGAACAAAGACTAAAGACTATTCTACAAAGACTCAAAGTTCAAGACAACAAGCTTCAAAGTTCAAAGATCAAGATCACAAAGAGAGATCTCAATGATCACCCCTTAGGGGGAGATTGTTAGCAATAGAAGTGTTGATCATCAATGGAATCAAAGAGAGATCTCAATGATCGCCCCTTAGGGGGAGATTGTTATAAATAGAAGTGACGATCATTTATTAAGTCATTTAGTCTTGTAATAATATTGTAATAGTCTTGTAGTTTAGTTAAGGGTAAACGGGCTTGGTTTAATCTAATATTGTATTAGTTTAGGTATTGTTTATTACAAAAGCCCAAGCCCGGCCCATCTTCTTACTTTACCTATAAATACCTCCAAATGCTCCCATTTGGAGGTGTTGCTTCTAGGGTGCTTCTATGTATGTTTCTCTCTCTTAATCTAATACATCTTTCTTTCTTTCTCTCTCTAGAAGTTACCATCTCTCTCTCTACTTATCTCTAGAAGATAGACACAAACATCAACAAGGAATCAATAAGATCTAATTAATTATATACAAGTTTCACACAATCATAAGTAGACACAAGGTGAATTAGCAAAGCATAATCAATGAAGAGCAAGCAACAATAACAATGAAAGACATAATTAAGATAGAATCAACAAACAAATACAAGATGTTTTGGGAGTGATTGAAACCCTCTAAGTTGCTGGAAAATCACCTACCCTAACCCTAGAATCGGACTTAGGGTTTGGGGCTTACAAATAATGAAGTTATAAGGTTGTATTTATAGGCACTTTTCTGCCCGGCCCAACTTGACGGCGTCAGCCCATACCTTGACGGCGTCAATGTCACAACTCGTAATTTCCGGTCATTTTCCAAACCTCGACAATTTACTATTCACAAGTTACTATTCATCATTTACTATTCATCGATCACTATTCATCGTTTTCGAGGTCAATTTGATATTTTGAGAAGCGTTCAGAAATTTCACTATTCACTTAGCACTATTCATTTCCGGAAGAAATATCACTGTTCACGTGCATTACTCATTTCATCGTAAAATTAGTTTACGAGTATTTAAATTCGCGTAACCATATTGGTTCAGGTGCGAATTCATGCATTATCATTGGGACATTTCATACAGACTAGAAATAGTCTGCATATCATCTTTATGGCACTCGCATACTATTCCACTCGTAGGATTTCCAAATTATATTTTTGATATACTTAACGATTTACGTATGTTTATTTTAAATAAACACTAATACGCGACCTATAAATGAGAATATCATATTCGACACTCCCTACATTAACCCCGATATATTTTTAGACTTATTACAACGTCATAAGTATTATGAAATTCAATTACCCGGTATTTTGGAAATTTAATTAATTAGTATCGTACGTCTAATTTAATTACGGCGGTTTTCGTGAAAACTAAACAATAATCACCCAAACTCTCCGTACTTGCACCCGACATATTTTTACAATTTTTATGACTTTATTATGTTCCGAATAACTTCAATAAAATTTATTTTTAGTTAACCCGGTACCCGATTAAAACTAAAACTAACTAAATACTACACTATACCACCACTAACTCTCTAAATAAATCTCCAACATATCCCCCCCTTTCCCTCCTTTGTGAACCGGCCCCCCCCCCCTCCTAGTCTTCATGTGCTTAAATCTCACCAACACCATTTAATGTCACCTAACTAATGTCTAATCCTCAAATAATATATATATTCATCTCATTTCTCACTAACCCATTTCCAAACAAACTAGCAAATATCTCTCCCTTTTCTCTCTAGTATGATCGGCCAAGGAACAAGACACAATCAATCTCCATTAATTTTTTCAAGTTCAAGACATAATCAAGCTCACTTAGTCATCCTTGTTAGGGTTTTGAAATAAAAACTCAAGGATTTGTAGGTTTTCATCATCTAAACTCCCTAAACCTTCAAGTAAGTTAACAAACTCATTTTTATAATTTTTACAAGTATTTACTATGGTTATATAAATTTCTTACAAGAACTCATGCATATAATAACTTATACCACTTCATTTTTGTATATAATTAACTATGAGCCCTAGAAATGAATACATGAGAAACCCTTGTTAGACCTAGTGGATTTATGATGTTCAAGGACCCATGACACCCTAAGAAGGTGTATGGTATGATTAGACTAGATTGGTGATGATTGAAAGTGGTTTGATTGAAGTTAGAACTAGTGTAGAGCCTTGGAAATGGTTTTTGAACAAGTAGGAATACCTTCTGTCCCATTTTGGTGAACCCAGAAAAATCCGAATTTACACAGTGCACTTTGACAATATTTTTATAAAATACTTTCAAAAACGAAACTTTAGGCGAAAGAACGGATTAAAAAGAGCTTATAACGAAGGAGATATGATTTTTGTAATTATAACGACGAAAAATACTTTTCTGAAAACTGCACGCTGTTTGGCAGTTTTCGACGAGCAAATAGAGACACTTGACGTAACCTAGTAAAGCCGAATTATCAAAAATATATTAATACATACTAAAACGAATCCGTGGACATAAAGAACGAGGAAAATGAGCTTAAAACGACCAAGTTATACGCGTTTTAACATCGTCAAAACTATATATATATATATATTTGGTCACAAATAAAAATAATGACTTACGTACTAAATGGTAAAATTTCTAGAAATATTACTAAGGACTATATTCTTAACAAATGAATATGTATGACCCAAGAGAATATTTATACGACTTTACGACGTTATTTTAAGGTTTTCGATACGAGTAATACAACGCTAACATTTTTGTACGATATATATTACGACAAGTTTTATAACTCCAATTGGACTTATTTTTCCTAAGTATGGAAACTATTTTACTATGACAATAACTAGTATTTCCAAATTACGAGTGGTATGAGTATCATGTGCATGTGCATTCATTTCCATACGGCATGATCTAAATTAGATCACTATTATTCATTTAGGTTGCGGCTAGTGTTCGCGCCTCATTGTCCCGACTACTTACCATCATTGTACCATCTTTGTACCATCCTTTCGAGGTGAGTTCTCATAGCCCCGTTTTAATTACTTATTTGATTTTAATTCCACGGGGGAGAATACATTGCACAATTATTTTTGTACATGCCCAAGTATTACAAATTCCATACATTGCTTAAGTTGCCTAATTACCATGTCTTGACAAGTCCCCTTTATTATCATGGACCGTTAATTTCTAGTACTAAGCGAGAGTGAGTGGATAGATCTATCGAGGGTGACGCCTCCATTCGTGTTTGGGTTGCTCCAACGGGACGAATGCATTTCATGTCTTAACGAATTGAGTGTCTGGTAAACACTCTGGTGGGGCATTACAAAGTCTAGCTTCGGGGTCATGAGCTTAAGAGACAATGTAGCTTTTTGACATTTTGTCACTTTATTTTTACTTGTGGCTTATGTACATACGATTTATCTTATAAACCTATGATTATTCACCAACATTCGTGTTGACCGTTTTTCGCAATGTATTTCTCAGGTAACTAAGGCATATTCTCATGGCATTCATGGAGTCGCGGAGTTGACGCGTCTCACTATATTTTCTGCACTTATGATACGTTTGATCTGGTTGAACTATTTTATCTAATTTGGCAAAACTTTTTGGGACCTATGTTTTGTAAACTCTGAATGTTTTTAATGATCAAACGACGTATTTTTCCAAACGACACTTTAGGTCGTTCAATGTAACTGTAACTGTGATGCTATGACAGTCACCCCCAGGTATTCCATTCCGCTACCATACAGGTATTTTGGGGGTGTGACAGATTGGCATCAGAGCTAAGGTTATAGCGAACTAGGATGTATCATGGACCCTAGACTATAACCACATCATCATAGCATCTCATCATTTCATCATAGGTGCATATTCATTATACATATTGTTCCATGCACACACTGTTCGAGTTATTCATACCCATACTCATATATATATATGATTATGTTGACCTGGTTCGCAAGTGACATGTCTTCAGATACCCATCCTGTTATCCTTTCGTCGGATTCCGACATTGAAGATGCCTTGTCATCTTCCCCTACCATTATACCACCAGCTGTACTTACACCACCATTAGCACTATTGAATTGTCATAGGAACAGGGTTTTCCTATCATTCAGCCCA
Organism: Artemisia argyi; assembly: GCA_030686995.1. Taxonomy (NCBI): domain Eukaryota; kingdom Viridiplantae; phylum Streptophyta; class Magnoliopsida; order Asterales; family Asteraceae; genus Artemisia; species Artemisia argyi. Next base: position 92,222,810 of record CM060683.1, on the reverse strand, counting down.
TACATAGAATGCCGTTTGGTAGAGTATTCAGACTTAATCTAAATGGACCTATTAAGATGCTTATTTCAAGGACGATAGTATGTTTTCTTTCCTTCACTAGTAGGACGCTTACTACTCAGGAACTACCACCACCGTTAGTTACTTATTTCACTATTGGTTGTCCCATAGTGCGTACTTCAGCTTTACCTCTTAGATGTCGCGAGATAGCGCGAAAGAGGGTAGTATTCCATTCACTATTATCACCATTATCTCCTAACTCATCACTAGGATTTCATCGTCATCGACGTTATTCTCATCCTTTAGAATACCACCATTGTCATTTCCCTATCCCATTTCCACTTGCCATGAATTAGATAACACCTTGTGGATAATACCAAGATTACGGACTCGACAGGAACATCTTCAGGTTCCTCAAGATTGGTTTAGAACCTACTTTATCTAGAACTTGATCGATGCGCAACTACAGACACCACTTCAGGACTATCTCGACCTTATGCTGCCACAACCTTGGTTTCACTTAGAGGGACTACAGGAAATCTCTAGACTAGACTTATATCTTTACTAGCTTTTACTGTTATCCTAGCCACAAAGAGTGTGGGACATAGTTCAAAGAAACTTGTAGTATTTTGATTGTTGTACAAACGGAATCACCAAGTGTGACTCTATTATAGGGGAATGGTTGTGCTATCTATGATATTTTTCCATATAGACCGAAACCTTCATGTATTATATTCATGTGTTATGAATAGGATGATCTTTATTACCTATAGATTCTCATAGACTCGTATGATTTGGTGAAAATAGATTTAAGCAAACCACTCCAAGCATGACGCAAGCTGCTGTTGGACAAGTCATTGCCAAGAACATGGCCACTGCCTTCACCAAGGAACTTACCCACGTGGAATTTATGGGTTGTAATCCCTCCTCCTTTAGCGGAAATGTAGACACAAAGGAATTTCTCAAATGGTTCGAAGAATTAGAAACAATATTTCAATGTGGCGACTGCCGTAATGAAGACAAAGTTAAGTTCGCCACTTGCACTTTTTAGGAGCATGCCCAGAAATGGTGGACTAAGCATGTTCAGGTAGTAGGAGTTGATGCTGCTTACTCACACTCTTGGGAGAAACTAAAAAGGATGATGAGTTTGAAGTTCTGTGTGAAAAGCGAATTACAAGCAATGGAACAGGAAACACTAAACCTTACCATGGTAGGAGATGATGTTGTTAAGTATACTGCTTCTTTTTATGATTTCGTTCGACTAGGCTCTGCAATGGATGAACCAGAAAGCAAGAAACTTGAAAGGTACATCGGAGGACTTTCTCCTGAAATTCGTATGTTGGTCAACTCATTGGAACCCGATACCATGCCTAAGGCTATCAGAATGGCAATCGAAGCAAAAGAACGCATAGCTCACACCAAGATCTTAGGAAGAAAAAGTGACAATAAAAGGAAGTGGAACAACAACCGAGGTGAGAATGCCACACAAGGACCACGCAAGAGACAAGGAGTTGCTAAACCTAATGCTGCAGGTCTAAAGGAAAAGAATGATTACCTTGGTATTTTACCTAAGTGTGAAGAGTGCCAACACCATCATAACCCAGGCCGTTGCCCGGAACCATGTGGCAACTGTAAGAAGATCGGACACAAAGCCAAGTATTGCAAGGCTCCCACCCTCGCAATGCATCAGAAACTCACGGTAATCTGCCATGAATGTGGAGTAGTGGGACACTTCAAGAGTGAATGCCCGGTGTTGAGAGACCGGAACTAGAGGAAGCAGTTCATGTTCTAAAACCATAGTTCGAGCCCTCTAGGGTTGTACTTTCTTTTGGTACTTTCCATAAGTACGTTGGTGTAACCTAGTTATATTAAGCACTTTCCTATCTAATGTAATGACTATCTTTAGTTATCCCTGTGATAATCGTAACCTTCGTTTATTCCATTTCCTATTGCAATTGTGCAATTTTCAATCGTTACGTAGCATTATACCATTGTCTTAGTAAGGGAATTAGGCCAATTTCGTATTTGACAGGTTTGTAGATCATTACCATTACATAGGATTTACCCATGTATCCAATAAACCATTCAACGAGTTTTATCTCAAACTATTTTACTACCTTATGGGGAAATTGTTTTACCGAATTTCTAAAACAAACCGTTTTGTTACCATACTATAAACTGATTTTTCCGATATTACGCCAAATATTTACTATTATTACGCGAAACAATTTTTATATTACTTTGAAAAGAAATAATTAGAATACCATTTTTAATAACAAAACGTTGAACACCATCTAAAACTTTTGAGAAAAGTAATACTATTTTGAATAGATCGAGCATCGCATCATTGGTCCTCAAGTATACATAGCCTGATCACCTATGTATAATTCAGGAAGGATAATGCTATGAAGAAAATAATTATATTTTTGGGGATTGTTAATAACAATCTTCATTCGAAAGCGTTGTAAACAAATAAACTCTTTTTATAAATGTCTTTTCTGACAAACTCTCCCTGGATACTTACCCCACCTGTCCCCTACTTAGCCATTAAGGTGGACTTTCCATTTACTTCTTTAGGAGAGATTTTCCATAACAACTACAAGTAGGATTCCTCGATACAAGAAAAACAATAAAAGGATTACGGAACTATAATACCTAGACTAAGAAAATTTATAATCCAACAACAATCCTAAGATACAAAGCGACCATCCGACTAACCATCTCTGACCTAGTTGTCCAATTTTATTATTCAAAGGTACTAGCTAGACTGAACTATAGACTCCCTTAAGGCATTGTGTTCTCAAGAAATTTTAGATAACCTCACCTATACATCAAGAGAGGCATCAGGCCCAAGCATATCTCCCCTGCTACATGTGAAGACAATACGGAAATTCATCGACAAAGTATCAATTGAAACCCTCATATTGCCAACATGATGACAATTTCAACGATAACCATCTCAAGACTTAAGTTGGTTGAATACCTAGGCTTGTAGTTCTGCATGATAACCACCAATAGGCATCATCCAATATCAAGAACCGAACATTAGACATCTATGCATTATGCGAACATTTCCTAGCCTACCATTTTATCCTTGTTAGTGTTTTCACTTTTAAATAAAGTTGATTTAAAATTTATGTTTATACAAATCACATATCTCGTAGAAAATAAATTTTTGAATTGCCTATTTTGAACAAATATGATCCTTTTAATCAATATTTAGCTAAACCATTGTACAATGGGAAATATATAAACACCAAACTTTGGTAAACAGTCCTATTCACAACCCATTTGAAAACCGCGTCCCATTTCCTAACTATTAAATTTTGAATCATCAAGAAAGATGTTATCTAGTAAACTATTTGCTCCATTTTTCTAAATTCGTTTATTCAGAAAACGATTTCGACCAAAAACTCAAAAATCGCGAAATAAATTTTGAAAACCAATCACCATAATACATCGCTTATGCATTTAGGACTTTGTGATTTGACAATAAGGAATATTGGAATATGTGATGAAGGAAATTAGGAGGAACACCATAGAACGATTACGAACTCTAGTAGGAGAGACCAAGCCCGATAGGCAAAGAATGAAACATGTCTTAGCAATCCATTAGACCAAGACACAAAGGATCAAAGATTGTTACCAATATTATATCTTCTTCGTATAACGCTGAGTTTGAAAGACGTAACGTTAAGGAATTAGTCACAAGATTTATTGTACCTATTTCAATTATTTCTGATAAAGGTAATCGGATCACCTTAGACTTCTAGCAATCATTTTAAGATTTCCTTCGGAACTCCACTTAGAGGTAAACACCGCCTATTATCCTTAGACCGATGGTCAGAACGAGAGGACGATTCAAACATAGGAAAGATATGCTCAGAGAGTGAGCAATTGACTCTAGAAATGGTTGGACTAACCATTTATCATAAATCAGATTCGGTTGCAACGATAGTTATCGCACGAGCGTAGAGACTACACTATTTGAGGCACTTTATGGTCAAAGTACCAATTACCCATTTACAGACCGAAATCGGAAAGTTAAATTCACTGGTCTAGAACTAAACTATGGAACAATGAAGGAAATTTCACAAGTCAAGAACCAGTTACAAGCAACGAGGAACTGGTAGAAGTTAGGTTGGTGCATGACGCACATCATGCGGATTGGGTATCCTTGAACAACAAACCATCTAAATTTAAGCGGGAGAACGAACTAAGTTGGAAGCTTTGCCTTGGAGAGGCATGATACAACTTTGGTAACACGAGAGATTGAACCTTTAATATATTGGACCATTTAAGATTCATTTTAGAATCGACCAGCTGACATATAAGATTTGAATTCTGACATAGTTCAGCAACATATATTACCCATATTACTTTATAAACCTGAAGGAACACTGATCAATTATTGACAAACCAAACTCGGAAAAAGCCAAACTCACTAGTCCAGTAGGCATTCATGAAATAACCAGAAATTTCCTACAAGTCAAGAATCAATTACAAATTCTATAAGTTGTAAACCATAAAAACTTCAAGTTGGTAGCCAGATCATGTTGAAAGTTCTGCCTAGGAAAGGCATGATATTATTCGGAAAAATTTGGAAAGTTAGCACTGATATACACTGGACCATGTAATAGTTCAGACAGAGTAGGCCTAGTGGCCGTCAGATTTGAGCCTTGTTAAAGAACAGCCGGATTACACAACTATGTTTCACCTATTCAAATACCAGGAAATGACTTTCAGATTAGTCACTTATGATCCCATTTGGAAAGGAAATCCAACCCAAGGACAAACGTAAACTTGGTATGAGAACAAATAGAAATCATGGACTGTTAGGTCGAACAATTGAAGCTGAGCCGAATTCCTATCGTGAAAGTTCGTTGAAATTCTCAATTATTATCATCTTCTCACCAATACCACTTCAGAGACCAACCAAAACTGAACTTCGGGACGAAGTTCCTGTTAGAGGGGAAGACTGTCACAACTCGTAATTTCCGGTCATTTTCCAAACCTCGACAATTTACTATTCACAAGTTACTATTCATCATTTACTATTCATCGATCACTATTCATCATTTTCGAGGTCAATTTGATATTTTGAGAAGCGTTCAGAAATTTCACTATTCACTTAGCACTATTCATTTTCGGAAGAAATATCACTGTTCACGTGCATTACTCATTTCATCGTAAAATTAGTTTACGAGTATTTAAATTCGCGTAACCATATTGGTTCAGGTGCGAATTCATGCATTATCATTGGGACATTTCATACAGACTAGAAATAGTCTGCATATCATCTTTATGGCACTCGCATACTATTCCACTCGTAGGATTTCCAAATTATATTTTTGATATACTTAACGATTTACGTATGTTTATTTTAAATAAACACTAATACGCGACCTATAAATGAGAATATCATATCCGACACTCCCTACATTAACCCCGATATATTTTTAGACTTATTACAACGTCATAAGTATTATGAAATTCAATTACCCGGTATTTTGGAAATTTAATTAATTAGTATCGTACGTCTAATTTGATTACGGCGGTTTTCGTGAAAACTAAACAATAATCACCCAAACTCTCCGTACTTGCACCCGACATATTTTTACAATTTTTATGACTTTATTATGTTCCGAATAACTTCAATAAAATTTATTTTTAGTTAACCCGGTACCCGATTAAAACTAAAACTAACTAAATACTACACTATACCACCACTAACTCTCTAAATAAATCTCCAACATATCCCCCCCTTTCCCTCCTTTGTGAACCGGCCCCCCCCTCCTAGTCTTCATGTGCTTAAATCTCACCAACACCATTTAATGTCACCTAACTAATGTCTAATCCTCAAATAATATATATATTCATCTCATTTCTCACTAACCCATTTCCAAACAAACTAGCAAATATCTCTCCCTTTTCTCTCTAGTATGATCGGCCAAGGAACAAGACACAATCAATCTCCATTAATTTTTTCAAGTTCAAGACATAATCAAGCTCACTTAGTCATCCTTGTTAGGGTTTTGAAATAAAAACTCAAGGATTTGTAGGTTTTCATCATCTAAACTCCCTAAACCTTCAAGTAAGTTAACAAACTCATTTTTATAATTTTTACAAGTATTTACTATGGTTATATAAATTTCTTACAAGAACTCATGCATATAATAACTTATACCACTTCATTTTTGTATATAATTAATTATGAGCCCTAGAAATGAATACATGAGAAACCCTTGTTAGACCTAGTGGATTTATGATGTTCAAGGACCCATGACACCCTAAGAAGGTGTATGGTATGATTAGACTAGATTGGTGATGATTGAAAGTGGTTTGATTGAAGTTAGAACTAGTGTAGAGCCTTGGAAATGGTTTTTGAACAAGTAGGAATACCTTCTGTCCCATTTTGGTGAACCCAGAAAAATCCGAATTTACACAGTGCACTTTGACAATATTTTTATAAAATACTTTCAAAAACGAAACTTTAGGCGAAAGAACGGATTAAAAAGAGCTTATAACGAAGGAGATATGATTTTTGTAATTATAACGACGAAAAATACTTTTCTGAAAACTGCACGCTGTTTGGCAGTTTTCGACGAGCAAATAGAGACACTTGACGTAACCTAGTAAAGCTGAATTATCAAAAATATATTAATACATACTAAAACGAATCCGTGGACATAAAGAACGAGGAAAATGAGCTTAAAACGACCAAGTTATACGCGTTTTAACATCGTCAAAACTATATATATATATATTTGGTCACAAATAAAAATAATGACTTACGTACTAAATGGTAAAATTTCTAGAAATATTACTAAGGACTATATTCTTAACAAATGAATACGTATGACCCAAGAGAATATTTATACGACTTAACGACGTTATTTTAAGGTTTTCGATACGAGTAATACAACGCTAACATTTTTGTACGATATATATTACGACAAGTTTTATAACTCCAATTGGACTTATTTTTCCTAAGTATGGATACTATTTTACTATGACAATAACTAGTATTTCCAAATTACGAGTGGTATGAGTATCATGTGCATGTGCATTCATTTCCATACGGCATGATCTAAATTAGATCACTATTATTCATTTAGGTTGCGGCTAGTGTTCGCGCCTCATTGTCCCGACTACTTACCATCATTGTACCATCTTTGTACCATCCTTTCGAGGTGAGTTCTCATAGCCCCGTTTTAATTACTTATTTGATTTTAATCCCACGGGGGAGAATACATTGCACAATTATTTTTGTACATGCCCAAGTATTACAAATTCCATACATTGCTTAAGTTGCCTAATTACCATGTCTTGACAAGTCCCCTTTATTATCATGGACCGTTAATTTCTAGTACTAAGCGAGAGTGAGTGGATAGATCTATCGAGGGTGACGCCTCCATTCGTGTTTGGGTTGCTCCAACGGGACGAATGCATTTCATGTCTTAACGAATTGAGTGTCTGGTAAACACTCTGGTGGGGCATTACAAAGTCTAGCTTCGGGGTCATGAGCTTAAGAGACAATGTAGCTTTTTGACATTTTATCACTTTATTTTTACTTGTGGCTTATGTACATACGATTTATCTTATAAACCTATGATTATTCACCAACATTCGTGTTGACCGTTTTTCGCAATGTATTTCTCAGGTAACCAAGGCATATTCTCATGGCATTCATGGAGTCGCGGAGTCGACGCGTCTCACTATATTTTCTGCACTTATGATACGTTTGATCTGGTTGAACTATTTTATCTAATTTGGCAAAACTTTTTGGGACCTATGTTTTGTAAACTCTGAATGTTTTTAATGATCAAACGACGTATTTTTCCAAACGACACTTTAGGTCGTTCAATGTAACTGTAACTGTGATGCTATGATAGTCACCCCCAGGTATTCCATTCCGCTGCCATACAGGTATTTTGGGGGTGTGACAGTCAAGACCAAACTTTTTTCACCAAATTGTAGACATCTTCATCCTCTTCGCGTGGGATTTTGAATCACCTAAATCCGAGTTCGTATGCAAAAGTTATGGCCAATGTTGCAAAAATCGTGAATCGGTAGCCGGGCGGTCGACCACCCTGCAGCCTGTAATCGGTCAAGGCGGTGATTAATCGGTTTGGCATTTCCTGCATGTTTTGGGAATTTCTGGAGAGCAAACTAAAGATCTTAACTGATTCAAGCCTTCTATGTTTTCAAACCTCAATAAAAGGCTTCAATTCTGATTATGAGGCCCATTGTGCGTTATAAGTGAAATAAACGATCCCCAAATTAAGTAAAATGCCTAAATTTTTATTTTTTTAAATTTAGCCGATTCGGCCGATTTTTGGCCGATTCGGCCGATTTTTGACCGATTCGGCCGATTTTTGACCGATTCGGCCGATTTTTTTCCCAGACCGATTTTTTTAGCCGATTAGCCTAAATCGCCAAGGTCTATGGCCGATTACCTTGGAATCGGCGATTAATCGGCCGATTTTTCCGATTTTTGCAACATTGGTTATGGCCAAAACAGTAACAGCTACCGCGCGCGCAAGATGTGACAGTTAACACGTTATGGCCTGCCTCCATTAACACGTGACGGTGTTAGACGTACATTAGATGGCCATCTGGTTTAAACTTGACGCCGTCACGTTATAATATTTCTGGGCCATCACCTTGTAAATTACATGTGACGACCTAGGCGTCCCAAAGGGTGACACTGTCACTCTTTAATCCTAAAAATCATTCTGGCGCGTCTCGTGTAAACTTCATATCCACCTTTTTGCCAAAGCGTGATGCCGTCACATGCAATACGTGACGCCGTCAGGTACTATTTCCAGCTTGATTTGGAGACTTTGCCGTTTTCTTCACTTTTCGCTCCAAAAACGTCCAAAATGCTTCTTTTTCTAGATTTCTTCTCCAAAGTACCTAAAATGACAAAAGGAACGATTTAGGGCAATATTTGATCAAATAATCTCGACTTAGGGCTTAAATGACCCCCTAAAAGCGGTACACTTTTCGTCTCATCAAATACTCTTACACTTGAGATTTGCTTGTCCTCAAGCAAATGCGCTTTTATTCTAATCAAAATACAAGCTAGGGGTCATTTAACACTAATATAAAAGTAATTGCAACAAATAATCGTTCCACTTCAACCAAAACAAGCACGGAAATTATACACTAGCACCTCACAAATAGTGTTTAGATACTTACATATCTCGGGTGTAATAAAAGCATATATCACAATATGATTGTAAGTGTCCTAAGGGACTGAGATGAGGGAATCACTCTCATCTGTTGTACTTCAATGTTTTTTTGGTTAATATATTTTACCTGGGTGCAGGATTACTCCCCTTTACCCAGAAATGGAAAATATCTCTCACTACCTGTCATAGCACATAGATTACCATAGGCTTGGGAAAGGGTCAAACCTCCACCACTCGGCGTAAGCACCTAGGATAAACTATCAAAGAGGTCTTTTAAAAAGGGTTATAACATGAGGTGTAGGGATATGATAAACACGGTTTTGTTGGATAAAGGCAATCTTTACTGGCGGCGAGTTAAACATCTTGGTCAATTACATGTACAATGTGGCGTTGCTAAGCCAAGACTCGACTCGACTTATGCTAATCATAAACTAACAAAAACATGAAATAAACATAAAAGGAAACGGGATGGTAGTCCGTATATTTTTTTTCTTTTTCTTTTTCTATATTTTTTTTTTCTTTTTCTTGATTTTTCGATTTTTTTTTCATACACTCTTTCCCTACCATCCAAAATAATACATCATAGGGAATTTGCATTCCCCTTACACTTGAATTTTTACATACTTTACAATTAACTATTCTAATGACTCGAATTAAGATAATCAAAACACTTTGAGTACTTTTTAAATATTAGCGCACATATGGGGGTAATAAATGATGTTCTTCCCCAATACTCCATAATAATAGTACTTTACCCATGAGTCCCAATCGTCCCAAAACAATATGTACAAGATATGACTCGACTTAGCAACCATGTAATCAATTAGACAATTAACTAAGGGTTTAAACATATAACAATAATGCACTAAAGATGAGTGCATACAAGGAAGGCTAAGGCGATTTGGGTGTACATTTGGGGTGGATTGTAAACAAATTCTTCCTTTAAGTAAAATGCTTAAAGTTAGAAACGAAAAAGATAGGCTCGGAGGGGTGTACTAGGGGTATCGTGTACTAAAAATGAGTACATCGCAAAGGTGTGGGAAAATTAATTGACTTTACTAGTCAAGTAATTATGACTTCATTGGTCAAGTAATTATGATACGGGTTTAACACAAGGGTGATCCTAATGCCTCTTATCATGTAGTAAATCCTAACTACACGAATGTAGTCTCACTAGCGGTCTCAGGATGCATCACTAACGCAAGTTCTAGAATCTAAGTACTACCGGTACACTCATAAGCATCTTTTCCTACAAATCTAGGGGTGAACCTCACATATTTGGGGTGGAAAATTTTGAGTGGTACGGTTTTTTCGTTAGTCATAAAACTCCTATCCATGAGACGCTCATTAAGGCTAAAGCTTCACTCCTAAATGTTGTAAAAAATTTTAAATTTGGCGATAAAATTACCCTAACAAGTATTTCTCTTAGTTTTATTACGCACCTACTTTTGAACAAACAAACTCAAGTGAAATTGTATTCTCTAAGGTATCATCATTTACCCTCCCCTTACACTTAGGCTGAACATTGTCCCCAATGTTCAATAATAAGGATGTAAAGGTAATGAAGGTAAAAGAATGAAACAAATACTCCCCTGATTCGTTCGGTGTGGATAATATGATAACATGGTTAGATCCTACTCCAAGAAAATGAACGTTGAAAGCTTCCCTCCAGAAATATAAATCATCTTCTTGTCCAATATAACCTGTTAAACCTGAGAAAACAATTAAGGCAAACCTCGCGTAAAATCGGCGGCAAACTCTATATATACTAAAATCCTAGAAAGCAAATTAAGATATAATGCTTGTGGAATGAATGTTTGTAGATTTCCTGGAGTTTATAAAACTAAAGATTTAACAAAAACTTTACGACTCCGGCAGAAAAACAAAACTTGTAAAATTTTTCAGAATTTTACACTTGACGCCGTCAGGTTATAATCCTGACGCCGTCAGAGTGCTCTGACCGAAATCTTATGTTAAGGTTTTGGAAAATTTCTAGAAAAACTCATGCCTTAATTCCTGGAAATCCTGCAAAACATCATTATGACTTGATACAAGCATTTGACTCAAACAAATACTAATATGCACATTCGTTTAATATCGTTTTGATTCATGTTCAATCTCATTCTTAGAAACAAATTTAGATTTCCCTTACACTTATCTTTTGCAAAATACCTTTATATGTAGTCAAGGCGAAGTTAAAAACAAAATAAAGCATTTTCACAATTTATCTTGAAACATGAGACACAAACAATAAAAATAAAACATTGTTAGCATTTAAATCATATTAGAAAGTGATGGTCATTCTCATTATTGGAATGTTGTGTCGTATGTAATAGTTTAAGTTAGTTGGGCTTTGGACTTGGTAAGCTAATATGTTATGTGTTAGTTTATGTAAGTCTTTTTATAATACATGTAATCCAAGTCAAAGCCCAAAGCCCATAGAAAGCCTTTAGGGCATTATATCTCATGAACTATATAAACACCTCAAAGCTCATTTGAGGTGTGTGCTTGTGTGTGAAAGTGTGTGTGTTTTTAATAAAAGCTTTCTATTTCATCTCTTATTCTTATTACATATTAACGCCACATACATCTTACCAAGTCACCATCTTTACTTCTTATACTTATTATATTTGTGTTATAGTTGATAAATCTAAGGTCCTACAAGTGGTATCAATCGCCTAACAATGATTTAGGAGTGTTTCTATCAAATTTTTTGTTAAAAAGTTACACTTTTCATTCATTTTGTGTGCTTTTTCTTCAAAAAGTTTTGATTTTTACAAGTGGAAAAAGTGTTTTTTGTTGAAAAAATCGGATTTTTAGCTGTTTGGGTCATCTTACGCGTAAGTTTTCGTCTTGCCCAAGTTTTTCGTACTGTTTACGCGTAAGTTTTAGCATAAAACCCATTTTCTACGCGTAACACAACTTTCTACGCGTGAGTTTATGCTTAAAACCCATTTTCTACGCATAAGGTGGAATCCTACGCTTAAGTTTAAGCAGAAAAACCGTTTCCTACTCGTTAGATTGGAATCCTACGTATTAGGTGACTTCCTACGCATAACTTCCTACGCTAAAGTCTGTTTCTACGCAAAAGTCTGAATCCTACGCATAAGGTGAACTTCTACGCAAAAGATCCAACGCGAAAGATCCTACGCAAAAGTTTTCTTCAACGTTCAGAGATTACTCAGTACTTTCCTAGCTTGGACAAGTTAGTGAAATACTTCGACACGGGATATCTTTCAAGCTTGGATAAGTTTGAGAGATTAGTTTGGTTTGTAAACCTTACGCGTAAAAATCTTACGCATAAGCTAAACCTTACGCGTAACATAAATCTTACGCATAAACAAAAAGCTTACGCATAAACTACTAATTCTACGCTTAAGAATTTTTCTTACGCATAAGATTACTGTTTACGCATAACTTTTGTTTACGCATAACATTTACTTTACGCATAAGATTCTGTTTACGCATAAGTTTACCCTTTACGCTTAAGATTATTGTTTACGCATAAGATCAAGGTTTACGCGTAAGTTTTTTGACTTTTGACAACCAAACTTCAAACGGCCATAACTTTTGAACCGTAACTCCGTTTTCGACGAATTTACTGTCAAAACGACCGTGAGACCGAGAAGAAGGACACGCTGAATCGATTCGATTTATCGATTCAGGCGAAGTTTCGAGGCCCAAAAACGCTCCGAGAAGAAGTTATTGAGGTTTTAAGGTTTTAGGTCAAATTTTTCACCATCAAAACTTGCATCAACTTACACTAATCACAACTCCTATTTCGTTGGAACGATCCAAGAATCCACTTTATCAATCCACACTTCATCAATGGCTACTCAGCAAGATATTCATGCAGCCGGTGCGGAAAATCGACCTCCAATGCTTAAAAAAGGTGGATATCTCCCATGGACAAGCCGCATGCTTCGTTACATCAAAACTAAGACTGATGGTAAATTAATGATCAACTCCATTACAAATGGTCCATTTAAGCCAAGACAAGTTCAAATTGAAGGCAATCCTAATACAACACCTCTTACTCAACCATTCGTGCGTGAACAAACAGAAGCAGATTACACAGATGAAGACAAGAAGCAGATCGCCGCTGATGATATGGCAATGCATTTAATCCAACTTGGATTACCACGGGAGATCTTTGCTGCGGTCGACAGCTGTGAAACTGCTTATGCTATGTGGGAACGTGTTAGAAGGATATGTCATGGAACAGAGATTGGACAACAAGACGTTGAAAACAAGCTTCTTACTGTATGGGAGAACTTTACATCCACTAAAAGTGAACAGATTGAATCATACTACACAAGGTTTTGCACTTTGATGAATGAGTTAATCAGAAACAAGTTGACACCTCGAACAATTGCAACAAACATCAAATTCATCAATAACCTTCCAGAAGAATGGGGTCGTTATGTTACAATTGTCAATCAAACAAAGGATCTACATAAGGTGAATTATGATCAACTCTATGACTTTTTGAAGCAAAACCAAGCTGAGGCTAATGAAGTAAGGAAAGAAAGATTGGCAAAGAATCATGATCCTCTCGCATTAATTGCTAATACACCAACACCGTTACCAGTGAACACACAACAACAATCCTCATCTTCCAATCACAACTACATGCAACCATCATACATTCAACAACCAACACCGGTCTACCAACAACAGTTCTACCCACAACAACAACAAGTTATTCCACAACAGCAATACCCACAATTCCAAGAACCGGAATTCACTTGATGAAGCTAATGCAGCATTGACACAAGCGTTTGCTTTTCTGACAAAGGCATTCCAAGGACGTTATTCTACACCAACAAACAACAACCAAAGGATTTCATCGAACACTCGCAACAAGCAGATTGCTTAGCCGAGTTTCAATATGGGCAATGGAGGCCAAATGGTTGGAGTTTATGGGAATCAGACGGGATATCAGAATATGCAGAATGCAGGTCAGTATGCAGGGAATCAGAATGCAGGTCAGTTTGCAGGGAATCAGTATGATCAGTATGCAGGGAATCAGATGGGTCAGTTTGTTGGAAATCAGAGGGGTCAGAATGTTGGTAATCAGGCAATAGGTAATCAGAATAGGAATGTTGCAGCTCCAGTTGTTGGGATTCAGGGAAATGTGAATCAGGGTAATCCGGTAAAGTGTTTTAACTGTCAGGGTGTAGGTCATATGGCAAAGAACTGCCCTACTAAGCCAAACAAGAAAGATCTAGCGTACTTGCAGAAAGCAGTGTTGTTGGCACAACAGAATGAGGCAGAGTTTCAGTTGAACGCAGAGGAAAATGATTTTATGGCTCTTATGGATGACATGGAAGACAGAGAGGATATCGATGCGAACTGCATTTTTATGGCAAATCTTCAGGAGGCAAAGTATGACACAGATTCTGACACACCTCCGGTTTATGACATCAATGCAGTCTCTGAGTTATCAAACTTCAACACATGTCACAATAATGATATATTTGATATGTCTCCTCATGAGGAACAACATTCTGAGAAGCCAGCAACCACTTATGATACATACCTGGACACGCCAAGTAGTAGCAATACTCCTTCAGCAACTCCAGATGTGAATCATAATGGAGGCTTTGTTTCACAGCATGCTGAGAATGATGAGGAAACACGTGCTTTATTTGAATCATTATTAAATAAATGTGGTATTGAAATCGAGAAAGTAAAAAAGGTCAATCGTGATGTTAAGGCCGCGAATGTTAAATTGACCACTGAGCTTGAGAGTTACAAGGAAAACGTTAAAGCTTTTGAATTTCATAACAAAAGATTGTCAGAATTAGAAACTAGTTATCAAAATTCCGTTTCAAGGGAAAAACTTTTGCAAATCAAGTTTGATACACTGGATGTTAATTCATTCAAGAAGATAAAATCCTTAAACGCGGAAATTTCTGAGTTACAAAACCAACTTTCTAAACAAAAAACAGCTTATACCAATCTTGAAAAAGAAAGGGATGAGTTGATAAAAGACTTTGCAAAGAAAGAAGACAAACTTTTGGAAGAAATCGTAGAGTCAGAACACATGATTGCTCATTTAGAAGAATTAGTGGTTAAAAAGGGTCAGTCAAGTCAAACAATGAACATGATTGCTAATCAAACTAATCCGATTTACCACACAAAACATAAAATGGCTCTAGGGAACAAACCTCCTTGTAATCTCAAGAAAGCTCAGCAAGAACAGAATTGTTTGTTTAATGGAAATGTTTTGTTTACTAAGCATGATCCTCCTATTGTTCGTGATTCTGTGAAAACGATTGAATTGGTCGAAGAGAGCATTAATAAAATGAAACAAAAGAATCCTGATTTGAAACCAATTGATTACATCAAGTTCAACAAACTTTCGGGCATCACTTTTGTTCCACAAAAACAAACATATGAGCTTTCCAAACCTGTTTCCAAAAGCCCAGAAGTTTCTACACCGGTAGTTGTTTCCAAATCTCTTTCTAAAATGGAACAAATGTCTTCTAACAACCCTTTTAATACAAGTGAGGCTAGAGACATTCTTGATGACGTTAAAAAGAGAATTCAAGAACTTCAAAATATTGTTGAATCTAAAACTACCATCAATATTAACAACTGGCATTCTAGTTTTCATATCGAACAGAAAAAGATTTTTGAAAACGAAATTACTATCCCACTGAATAACATCAGTGCGAGGGTAATCCATTTTGAAAATGCTTTCTTAAAAGAAACGGCCGACTTTGTCAAGGACCACAAATCCCTGGTAAACAAAGCTAATGAAACTTGTGAAAACATGAATGTTTTGGAAAGGTTAAATGATTCTCTCTTCGAAGCTGTTATGACCACTGATATTATGTCCATCATTTTACAAACATATTCTGTTCAAGACGATGTAAGACTGAGAGCTGAGACCTCCACAATTGTTTCAAAATATGAAAATGCTCTTATTAAACTTGAAAAAGAAAATGTGTCATATTTCAAACAACTTGATCGAAAAAGCAAAGAATGCAAGTATGACAAATTGTCGTATGAGCGTGCCTTCAAGAACATGAAAGAGCAAAATGATCTTTTGAGGACTCAGCTTGAAAGTCAAAAAGGGAAGGGTGAGGAAACTAAGTTTGCAAAACCATTGACTTCGGAGAAACCAAATGTTTCAACCACGGTTACAAAACCAAAAATGTCAATTTCAAGGTTTGCTCCAAAAGTCGATGTGCAAAAGGATTTTACAAACAGTCACTCCAACACCCTTGCCCAAGCAAAGTGATAAAAATAAGATTGTTGATAAAGGAAAAGCGGTTGTCGATACACCAAAAGTGATAACACCTGGCCTTTTTAGGATTAGTCCCACTAATGCGTCTGCCTCCACATCTAAGACAAATGCGTGCAAAAAGGATAATTCTAAAGAGTCTAGTGATGCTAAAAAGCACAACAATATAAATCCTAACGCGTGTGCCTTACCTTCTACAGGATTAGAAAGCACCTCTAGGAGCAGCAGACTAAAGCCTAGGAGCAATACAAGGAACAATAGAGTCTCGTCTGCCTCTATGAGTAGTAGCAAGAATAAAGTTAAAGAAGTAGAAGAACGCCCTAGGAATTTATCGCTTTGTAATAAGAAACATGATTCATCTGAATGTAATGTCGAAAGTACTGGTTCTAATGCATGTAATGACTCTGTTTGTTTAATATGCAAGAAATATTTAATTAATGATGTTCATGATGAATGTGTTTCTAAGTATGTGAATGTTACGCCTGCACAGAAGTATGTTCCAAAGGGAACTAGTGCTAGATCTAGATCCATAGAAAGATTAGCTGCACGCTTTAGGTCTACCACTAGTAGTCTAATGCCTAGGAACTACCTTAAGTTTTGTATGTGGATACCAACGGGTAGAGAGTTCATTCTTCAGAATGGCAAATTGGAAGTTGTTCAAAATAAACATGTAGCAACCTTTGATGTGTGTGATTCAGAATTTACTCCTAACCCCATGGAACCAAATTTAAAACGGTTTCCAAATACAAACTCTTCTGTTCTTGGCAGGTTATCGAAATATGTCTTTGGATCGTCGACTCGGGTTGCTCCAAGCACATGACCGGGAATTTAAAGCTGCTGATCAATTTCGTCTGGAAATTCATGGGAACAGTACGCTTTGGAAATGATCATGTTGCAGCTATTCAGGGTTATGGAGATCTTCGGTTTGGGAATTTTTTGATCACTCGAGTTTACTACGTCGAAGGGTTGGGACACAATTTGTTTTCAGTTGGGCAGTTTTGTGATGCAGATTTAGAAGTTGCTTTTAGAAGAAACACGGTTTTTATTAGAAATTTGGTTGGTGATGATCTCTTAACTGGTAATCGTGGTTCAAACTTGTATGCTATCGACATCAACCAAATGGCTTCTACATCACCAATTTGTCTTATGACAAGGGCATCCAATACTAAGTCCTGGCTGTGGCATAGACGTTTATCCCATCTCAATTTCGACACCATCAACAAGTTAGCCAAAGACAACATCATCACCGGACTTCCTAAGTTCAAATACACCAAGGATCACCTATGTCCATCATGCGAACAAGGAAAAAGCAAAAGAGCATCATATAAACCCAAAACCGTACCTAGTTCAGAAGCAAGGTTACATATGTTGCACATGGACTTATGTGGCCCAATGAGAGTTGAAAGCATTAATGGGAAGAAGTATATTCTTGTTATTGTCGATGATTATTCAAGATATACATTGGTAAAGTTTCTGAGGTCAAAAGACGAAGCACCAGGTACCATCATCACCTTTCTGAAGCGTATCCAAGTTCTACTTCATGCTCCAGTAAGGATTGTAAGAACAGATAATGGCACAGAATTTACAAATCAGGAGTTAAGAACCTACTTTGAAGATGTGGGAATCACTCACCAAACATCAGTTGTTAGAACTCCACAGCAGAATGGGGTAGTTGAAAGAAGAAACCGAACTCTTGTGGAAGCTGCTCGCACAATGCTAATTTATTCTAGTGCACCACTATTCTTATGGGCTGATGCTGTTGCCACTACTTGTTTCACTCACAACCGATCCCTAGTACATCCAAGATTCAATAAAACCCCATATGAGCTAGTGAACAACCGTAAACCTGACATCTCTTACCTTCACGTGTTTGGCGCTTTGTGCTATCCGACGAACGACAGAGAAGATCTAGGTAAGTTGAAAGCTAAGGGTGATATTGGAATCTTCATTGGATATTCAGAAAACTCGAGGGCATTCAGGGTGTATAATAGAAGAACGAAAAGGATAATGGAGACGATGAATGTGAAGTTTGACGAGATTTCACAAATGGCTTCTGAGAGATACGCTCTAGAACCCGCGCTTAATCCGATGGCTTCTAATCAAACCAGATTAGGACCCGCACCAAACATGCAGACTTCTGGACACATCAGTTCAGGACTCGTGCCTCAAGGAGCTCAGTCAACAAACACTGGAAAACCTTCAGAAAAAGAACTGGAAAATTTCTTCGAGTTAATGTTTGATGAATATTATGGTGGAACTTCGACAAATGCATCTCAAATACATTCCGCTGCACCCGCTCAGAATCATCTACCACCACCACAAGATGCATCTACTACAATCGAAGCTGAAGCACCAACGACCTCAACATCATCAACATCTACTTAAGCAACTCCAGTTATTGAATCTGTTCTACCAAGAGTTGATGAGCAAAATCAAACTACAAATTTTCAAGAAGAACCTACAAATAATTCAAACGATGTTGCGTTAGAAGAAGAAGAAGAATTCGATAACCCGTTTGCAACAGACTCTGCTGAATCCTCTTCAAGGTTACAAGAACCATCTAACACACATTCGTTCAACCAAAGGTACCCTTCTACGTTTCAATGGACAAAAGACCATTCGATAGAACATGTTATTGGTGAACCTTCAAAGCCAGTTCAGACGAGGAGACAACTTGCCACCGATCTCGAATTGTGCATTTACATTTGCTCAATAAGCCTTAAAGTACCAAAGAACATTCGGGAAGCAATGGCAGAAAACCCATGGATTAAAGCAATGCAGGAAGAATTCCTTCAATACCAGTTACATGATAGTTGGGAACTTGTTGAATGACCACTTGATAAACGTGTTCTTGATCTCAAGTGGTTGTGGAAGAACAAACTGGATGAGGAAATGACTGTAATTCGCAACAAATCTCGTCTCGTAGCTAAAGGTTATCCGCAAGAAGAAGGGATAGATTTCGAAGAGTCATTCGCGCCTGTAGCTAGACTTGAAGCAATCCGGATTTTCTTAGCCTATGCAGCTCACAAAAACATCACAGTCTATCAGATGGACATTAAGACAGCTTTCTTGAATGGAACTCTGAAAGAAGAAGTGTATGTGAGTCAGCCAGAAGGATTCGTTGATAAAGAACATCCAGACTACGTCTACAAACTTAAAAAGGCCATTTATGGTTTAAAACAAGCTCCAAGAGCGTGGTATGACGAACTCTCATCTTTCTTGCTCAATAACAATTTCACCAAAGGAACAGTTGATGACACCTTGTTTATCAAAAAATTCAAAGATGACATTTTGATTGCTCAGATTTACGTGGACGAAATTATCTTTGGGTCCACTAATCTGAATCATACAAAACATTTTGAAAATCTCATGAAAAGCAAATTTGAAATGTCCATGATGGGGGAACTAAAATTCTTTCTTGGTTTACAAATACATCAATCCCCTCGTGGTTTTTTTATCAATCAAGCTAAATATACAATAGAGATTTTGAAAAAACATGGAATGGAAAACTGTGATTCTGTTGGAACACCAATGGTCACTACACCAAAAATTGGTGCTGATTTGTTTGGGAAACCAATCAATCCGAAGAAATATCGGAGCATGATCGGTTCTCTCATGTACCTAACTGCCAGTCGACCCGATATTCAATTTTCTGTTTGTTTGTTAGCACGGTTTCAGGCAAAGCCTACCGAACTTCACCTCAAAGAGGTTAAACGGATCTTTCGGTACCTACGAAGCACCATTAACATGGGACTTTGGTGTCTGAAGGATTCGGAGTTTAATCTAACAGCATTTTCAGATGCAGACCATGCCGGTGATCAAGTTACAACAAAGAGTACATCAGGTGGAGCACAATTTTTGGGTTAAAAGCTTGTAAGCTGGTCGTCAAAGAAACAGGATTGTACTGCACTATCAACCGCCAAAGCCGAGTATGTGTCTCTATCTGCGTGTTGTGCCCAAGTTCTTTGGATGCGGACATAGCTCACAGATTATGGCTTTACTTTTAACAGAATACCTATGTATTGTGATTCAAAAAGTGCCATAGCCATCTCGTGTAATCGCGTACATCATTCTAAGACGAAGCATATCAAAGTCCGCTACCATTTCATCAAAGAGCACGTAGAAGAGGGTACTGTTGAATTATTTTTCGTTAAGACTGATTACCAACTCGCCGATCTTTTTACTAAAGCCCTTCCAAAAGAACGGTTTGATTATTTAGTTCGACGAATTGGCATGCGAAGCCTAACTCCTGAGGAGCTAGAACGTCTTCTCGTATCTTCTTGAAAAATATTTTCAAAATCGCTTC
Source organism: Artemisia argyi (assembly GCA_030686995.1). Lineage (NCBI taxonomy): Eukaryota > Viridiplantae > Streptophyta > Magnoliopsida > Asterales > Asteraceae > Artemisia > Artemisia argyi. The sequence goes on along the minus strand of CM060683.1, from coordinate 92,202,055 downwards.
GCTGTAAATACTTTTGAAAAACATAATACAAAATTTGAAAAACCAACAAAAACAAAATACAAAAATATAAAATTTTCAAAAAATACAAAAACAATATAAAATCAAAAAATCCAAAAATATTCTTCTCACGACATGTCTCTTGTATAATCGATATTCTGTACGTTTCTAGAAATGTCATTCAACAATGATACGGATATGTACAGATGCTTGAGCGAGAGTTATTTTTAATGTTTTTCTAAAACATGTCGTTTCTCAAAAGTTTCTTCACAATGGCTTTCGTATGCTTCAGTACGAAACCCGTACTTAAACGATGACTTCTGATTATTTCAAATCAAGGACTCGTATTTTCAAGGACGAAATCTTTTTCAAAAGTTCGAGTCTAAACAAATGAAAAAGACTTCAAACAATAACTCGTTTTCAAACAGAATTCTTGAGCACTTTTTCAATATTGTTCAAAAGATTTCTCAAAATCTCTCAAAATGAGTGCTCAAGATAACTCCCTCTAAACCCTTAATTGATTTTAAAATGAGCTATCATTAAGGGGGAGTTCAAAAACAAAAATGTTCCGAATTCATGCAAAATGAAATCTGTCTTTCTCTCCAAAAGTTTTTTCTTAATCAGTTGATATAAAAAATATCACAATATGCTATTTTTGAGGGGGAGAAGACATGATTAAAATGTGATCAAAGATGTGTAAAGAATGTGACTGAATCTCAGAAGAGCTCGACTCAGAATGTACCAATGAATTGACGAAGCTTAAAATGTCAGTAATCGAAAAGACTTGTCCTGGACGGGTAATAATTTCAAGCTAGTCTAACTAGTGATGTAAGCGTGTCTCGAATAGGACTTGTCTGAGTAGAATGTACCGTATCGAGAGACTTTCTTTGGACTTGACCAGGACGGGTAATAATTTCAAACTAGTCTAACTAGTGATGTAAGCGTGTCTCGAATCGGTCATGTTCACTGAAAGTGGATCAATTCAAAAAGTGCAAACTCCTCTCGCATGTGCAAATTTCTTAAATAATTTCATGAGCACATGTGAAGGGGGAGTCCTTCTAAAGTTGCAAAACTCTCAAAGTGGTAACAACGTGTTTTATTATCATAAACACTTTGAGAGATTTTCAAATAAATGGTTTCATGGCGATTACAGGATAGTCATGGTGTTATAAGGTGACTAAGGTTAGGAAAAACCATCCTATGATCCGCCAAAGCCGGAGGGATCTACCCAAGGACAAATCCAGTAGATTATAATTAGAAGTCCTTAGGTATGACTGAAAAAAGGAGAAAATGAGAAAGGAGAAAGAAGGGGTTGAAGAATTAAAAATAAAAGTTATGAAAAAGGGTGAAAAGAAATAGCCCTCCATATGTTCAACCTTAGGGCAGACACCGGGTACAATTCGTAAGCAACTGGTTGTTACTAAGGTGACACCGGTATTGAAGACAAAGACGTCATGGACCCAGTGACGCACTGCAGTTAACCTTCTTAACCACTCAAGTTCTCTTAAAAGAGCTTGTTTCATTCTCACGGGGAACCGGTGTAATCTATCGACTTGTCTCTTAGAGATGGTTGATATTGAAGCAGGAGACCCCTCCCTAGTCTCCGCATAGGAAACCTAAGTATGCACTTATCGAGTCTAGAGCCATGAGATACATCAAAGATCTCTTAGGAACACTTAGTATTTCTACAACTGGTGTTCTACATCAATGGATACCAGCTGTAAATTATAGAGTCCTACGCAGATCTTAGCAATCTGCCAGAACATTTATGAGAGAATTCACACAAGTGTTTCTCAATGATTGAATGGAAACTCCTGCCAGGGTCAACATCAAGCAGCCCTGACAGCAGGTCACTTCGGTAATTCTTTATGAGTTACGCTTAGTGTTCGCGGTGGTTTCAAACGGTCTACAGTCGTGGAGTGATCCCCAGTGACTCACCCATTCGTTGATCTACTTAGTAGGTCTCGTAAGCTCTCTCGAGGGTATCCGAATTGGGAACGTCCTTGGTAAGGGTTAGAAGGAGTCTTCACACTATGCTGTTGACGATCTCTAATTCGAACCTGTAAGTACCGGTTGATTTATTGCTAACTTTTTACCTGCAGATATACATCATCTCCATGGCGACAGATTCCGCATGCTCATACATACATCTGGAAGTTTAAGAAAGCTCCCTCAAAGTTCTATACAACACAACGTTCAAAGAAAGATTCTACACCAAAATGAAGAATCTACAAAGTATAAAGTCTAAAGATCAAAGTGAAAGAAAGGGAACTACGTGCATATGAATATCAAAGTCCATAGATGTATGAGCATGTTGGAATGGTAGACAACCACCACAGACGCAGAAGTGACGAAAGGCAGATTGCTCCATATCACAAAAGAACAAAGAACGATGATAAGTCAGTCATCAAAGATCACAAAGCATGAAGGAACAAAGACTCAAGACTATTCTACTATGACACACAATGGTCAACAACAAAGAACAAAGAAGACCTAATCACGTGGAGCATCATTCGAATGACCACCCCTTAGGGGGAGATTGTTAGCATTTAAATCATATTAGAAAGTGATGGTCATTCTCATTATTGGAATGTTGTGTCGTATGTAATAGTTTAAGTTAGTTGGGCTTTGGACTTGGTAAGCTAATATGTTATGTGTTAGTTTATGTAAGCCTTTTTATAATACATGTAATCCAAGTCCAAGCCCAAGCCCAAAGCCCATAGAAAGCCTTTAGGGAATTATATCTCATGAACTATATAAACACCTCAAAGCTCATTTGAGGTGTGTGCTTGTGTGTGAAAGTGTGTGTGTTTTTAATAAAAGCTTTCTATTTCATCTCTTATTCTTATTACATATTAACGCCACATACATCTTACCAAGTCACCATCTTTACTTCTTATACTTCTTATATTTGTGTTATAGTTGATAAATCTAAGGTCCTACAAACATGCATACGGAAACAAATAAAATCAAACAAACAAACAATCAAACGAATAAAGTTTTGGTTGCCTCCCAAAAAGTGCTTGTTTTTGTTCGAGTCACGAGCCTGACTCTACCCTTATTTAACGAAAATAGGGGAGGTTTTCCCTACACGTAGGATTAAGTACGGGTGGAAGTAGCGATACACACCCTTAGGGTGGAAATATGCCACGTGAGGTGAAGGGGGTGAGTGAATGGCTTCCTTCATCCTAAAACTACCCGGGTAATATTGGTTGAGGGTTAGGTCGGTTCCTCTTTTGTCGCCTAGAAATATATCTAAGGATGGAAAGTTGTGTAAAGGTTGAGGTTCCGGTCCATGAACACTAGGAAATTCCCTAGAACTAAGAGTAAGGTTATCACTACAAGTATTCAAACCTATATCCTCAAGTGGTGCTTGGTCCAAGGGTTCTACCTCCATCGGAATTCCTAAAGTTTCTTCTACTTATTCCGGGTAAGTCACGGGCGGTGTGTGTGCCCCAAGTGATGGCGGGAGTTGTGGAGTACTCGGTGGATTTGTATTTTCTACTCTATCCTCCATCTCATCAAGATCACCTATGTGCTTATTATGTATTTTGCTAAAGTCAATCCCCAACATGCACCTAGGTATCTCAAATCCTTTTCTATTCACCTAGGTATATATCCAAATTAGTATAATTATATTTCTTTTGGTAAAACTCTACTGTCGGATTTGGTGGATTCACGTTCTCCATAATGGTGAACGGAAGAGTCAATGGAAAAAAATTTACGAACAAAAGCACAAAGAAGAGATAGACTATGAGAAAGTTAATAAAAAGAAAATAAAAATCTCACTAGATATGAATCTAATGAGTAGACCTAATCAAAATAAAATTCAACCTAAGTAATAACTATTCCCCGGACTGCGGCGCCAAAAACTTGATGCGTGGGATTGCGCACTCGCAAAAGGTTTTACCTCTCAAGGGATCTTGAGAAGCTTGCAATCCCCACCAGGCAGTGTACCTGACCGTTGTAGTACAGTAAAGTGGCAAGTACCGGGGGATTGATCGTTCAACTCAAAGAATAGTGTTTGTTAGGATTGAAATTAATCTAACTAGGTCTAGAGGTGAGGGATGATTCTTTTTGTATTTTTATATTTTATGGAAAGCAAGTAAAAATCTCGGGTTTTGGAAGAAGGGGCGGAATTAGTTGCTAATCAACTAACCCAAAAGTTACTACTTAAACTAATGTGTAGGAAAACAAACTAGGGTTCTACGAGGGAAGTGAAGCGTATCTACCTATGATATATTACTCCTTGCTAGCTATCCAATTCTACCTATTGAATTGTCACACCTTTTTTAATTAACGGGTTGTATTCCTTAATACCATTCGTGGGGCCGTGTATGATCTTCCCCAACTCTATAAGCTTCTACCTCTTCCTATGTCGAGCCGACAACTAGCTCCTAAAATGGCCTCCTTAGTAGTCACTCATGCATTAAATACAACCATTAAAATCGTAGTACACATCCGATTCATGTTTCTTAAGACGTTCAAGCATGTTACCAATTGGAACTCTGCTAGTTTCCTTAAGCCTAACATCGATAAACATTCAATCAAAACAAGAAACAATAGGAAACAAGAATTATAAACTAAACCAATTAGACCTATCGAAGTGTCACACCCTAATTGACGAAGATAGACACAAACATCAACAAGGAATCAATAAGATCTAATTAATTATATACAAGTTTCACACAATCACAAGTAGACACAAGGTGAATTAGCAAAGCATAATCAATGAAGAGCAAGCAACAATAACAATGAAAGACATAATTAAGATAGAATCAACAAACCAATACAAGATGTTTTTGGAGTGATTGAAACCCTCTAAGTTTCTGGAAAATCACCTACCTAACCCTAGAATCGGACTTAGGGTTTGGGGCTTACAAATAATGAAGTTATAAGGTTGTATTTATAGGCACTTTTCTGCCCGGCCCAACTTGACGGCGTCAGCCCGTACCTTTACTGCGTCAAGACCAAACTTTTTTCACCAAATTGTAGATCTCTTTGTCCTCTTCGTGTGGGCTTTTGAATCACCTAAATCCGAGTTCGTATGCAAAAGTTATGGCCAAAACAGTAACAGCTGCCGCGCGAGCAAGTTGTGACAGTTAACATGTTATGGCCTGCCTCCATTAACACGTGCTGGCGTCAGACGTACACTAGATGGCCATCTGGTTTAAACTTGATGCCGTCACGTTATAATATTTCTGGGCCATCACCTTGTAAATTACATGTGACGACCTAGGCGTCCCAAAGGGTGACACCGTCACTCTTTAATCCCAAAAATCATTCTGGCGCGTCTCGTTTAAACTTCATATCCACCTTTTTGCCAAAGCGTGACGCTGTCACATGCAATACGTGATGCCGTCAGGTACTATTTCCAGCTTGATTTGGAGACTTTGCCGTTTTCTTCACTTTTCGCTCCAAAAACGTCAAAAATGCTTGTTTTTCCAGATTTCTTCTCCAAAGTACCTAAAATGACAAAAGGAACGATTTAGGGAAATATTTGATCAAATAATATCGACTTAGGGCTTAAATGACCCCCTAAAAGCGGTACACTTTTCGTCTCATCAGTTACTTGCAATTTCTTTTTCCATCACTTTAATTATTCGCCTAAGCTGATCAATATATATTATTGGTAGAAAATACCTTCTTTTGGGTTCTGATGAGGGTTTTTTGGGTGGAGAAACACTTTGTGGGCGTTTACTTAACGATTTTGATGGCGAAAAAAACTCCCGACCCATTGAGAAAATTTTTAGTCACACGAAATTATAAAAGAGTTGTAAATGTCTAATTGCCTTTAAGATCGATTAGCATTTATAGATGGTGAAAAGATGTATAATATACAATGAATATTTTTAAAATTGTAACAAAATTTGGTATACCATATATACCCACTACTATATAATAGCATATATATATGTTAACAAAATATTAGAATTCGATAAGTAAAAATCTAATTTTATTTTTTCCATTTAAATAAAAAAAACAAACGAATACAAACCCTTTTTTTAGGATAAAGATATTTAACAATTGCTAAACCAAATTCATATATGTTCAAATCTTTCAAAAATTTAAAACGATTATGATAAATTCATAAGTATCATGTGAATTTGTTTCTAAAAATTGTTTATTTTGTATTATTATTATTTTTTCCTTTTTCTTATAATTGATACATATCCCATGTAACAAAAATTCCCTATAACCTTTGTAGTGACAATGTACTTATGGGAACTAAGATAACTGGTGATTCCTCACGCGCTTATTTTGAAATTGTATGTAAAATATTGGTGATAACTGAGTTGAGCAAAAACATAATACATTGAAATAAAAATAAAATACCGCAAACAGAATTGGATATACAACAATGGAATACAATAATTAAAATTTTCACTTCATTAATAAAATTAAAGAAAAATATATAAACATAACAATAGACAACATAAAATAATCTAACAGCTAAACTTATGAATCTTTTCTTGATCATAAGCTAGATGAAGATTGTCATAGTCAATGTGATCCAAAGGATCATCATCGCTGACAAATTTTTCCTTTTCAAGTTTAGCCATCTTCTTTCTTCTTAGTGCTGCCTTAAGCTTGTTTGCTTTGTACTTTTTTCTTACCTTCTTTTCATTTTTTTCCCATGCCTTCAACTTCTTCTTCCTCAAGGCATCTAATTTTGAAAGCCACCATACTGCAGGATGTGGTTTGCCTGATGATGCCGCTGTAAAACATAAAGGAAATAAAGGTTTAGAAATAGATGAAAGAAAATGATGCTACAATTTTATAAATACAAACCTGTTTGATCCATTTGCAGATTAGTATACTATTTAGAATTTTTCTGTGAATGATGAAATGCAGTAAAAAGATTGAAGTTTTATAGGCCTAGGAATTCGACAAACAATTAATTGTAGAATTTGGAAGGTTAAAATTTGAAATTTGACCATTAAACATGTACACATTTATCCTTCAAACAAAAATGAAGTTGCTGTAATTTACTTTAATTATGTTAATCATTACCTAAAATGGTTTAAGTAAGTTGAACAATGCATTTAAATAGGTTTGTTTTATTTTTAAAAAATTTATAAATATTTGCTTTTCTAATACATATTGTAATTATCATTTGTTTATAACAATCCTTTCAAATTATAATGTAAAAGTTATAATCCGATAAAAAAATTTGTATTTCCAAACTAAATAAAGTTTTAATAAAGTTAAATGAAACCATTAACAGTTATAATAAAGTTATAATGAAGTTGTATTCAAATTTTGGGTGTTTTAACAAAATGAACTAATGAAACATGTTTAAGTATAATATACAATACCTCATTAATCTCAACATAAGAATTAGTATAAATTCATTTGAAAACATGTACTATTGTTTAACTATACGTTAAAAGTCTATGAATGAAATCGGACCACTTCATCAAGAACCGAGTTTGAAATACTTGATTGTATCAGCGTGCTAAGTCATCTTTTAAACTTGCTATACACAACTATTTACTGATTGGTTTTGAAAAAACTTAAGTTTTGGGAAAAATAAACATTACATTAACTTATTGGAATTAGAATATTACATAATAAAATTAAAACATCACATAAACATAAACATAAACTTAAACTTTAATTGTAATCTGGGTGATCCCAAGTTTCATAATTACTGGAGTCGTAACCGTCGTCATACACAGAGTAGTTCGCAAACTTATCTGCTCCTAACTGGGCTTCCAACATGCTCAGTTTCTGTTCCTTGTCAGAGTTCCAAACACCATCATCACTTGCCACATTTTCTTCAAAAGTTAGCTGAAAAGTTATGTATCCAGAATGCAAATCTTATATCGTAAAAAATAATAAATCATGCAAAATTATTCTAAGTTTTAAAGATACCTACATGTTGTTTTAAGATTCATTACATCAAATGGTGGTAACAATAATTGTTTCTATTAAAGGATGTTGATACAATATCAACAGTGTATAAAATTAAATAGATTATAAATAATTACAATTATTCATTTGTTTTTTAACATTGTTTATCGTCTCTTTTGCCTCTTTACATTCCAATACCATTTGTTCGTCGCTTATGATTTCTTCTTCCATGACGGTTATTTGCCTCCTAAGCTGACCAATATATCGTATTGGTAGAAAACACTTCACATCCACTTGGTCTCTTTTTGAATTTGATGAGGGTTCTTTTGACTTTGATGAACTTCTATTTGGTCCTGACGCTGATTTAAAAGTTATAAATTAAGTAACATAGTATAAACACCATATATAATGGATCTAAATAAAATATCAACATGTTAAATAGCAATATCATCAATCACTAATATACTAATAATTTAATACATAACTGTCAAACATTTGAAAAATAAACCATAATACCTTGCACACGTTTTTTTGGTATCTCATCTTCGATAATGGGTGTCTCCATTTGTGAACTCTGCTTCCTTTTACCTTTCAATGCTGTAAAAATAAAAAATATATATGCTAAATAACAAACATATCAAAACATGCATAAAAAATTTAATAATACATATACCAGTTGAATAACTTTTAAAGTTTCTGTTTCCCTGTGTTGTAGGTTGTTCTTGTTGCTTAGATGCTGAAAAGTAATCAACAAACATGAATCATAACTTGAATATCATAAACTGTATATAGTAAATTCTTGATGTCGAAAATACCTTGCAAAGAATTATCCGCATTCTTGTTTTTATTAACATTAGAAAGCCTTAAAGAATGTCGTTGTGGTTGCATCTTGTGCTATGGTTGTGTATACAGTTTTGTATGTTTATTGTGTTAGGTTTTTTTATTGTATATGTAGGGATAATCTAGGTTAACAAACTCTAAGAACCGTGGACATCTATAACTATTTAAAAGGGAATAAAATATATCACAAAATCGTTTCCAAAATTATCCTTTTAGAAGTTGCAAATTCATTATAAATCTATTATCACATAATGAAACATGATATACATATGGCTAAATCTTCTGTTTAGTGTATCACTTTTAAACAATTTTCTTGGATATTTTTAGATAAAGTTTGTGCAGGTTTTCCTATCACAGATTCAAAAATTTAGATGTTTCAAATATTAAGATCAATGCACAATGCATGTAAAACTATATATGAACACAATACCTTGTGAACGGGATTTAGAGTTTCGAATTTTACAACCATATCAATAAGAATATAACTACCCAATGAACAAATTATTTGTTAAAAACATACCTTTAGAATGAGTTTTTGTGTTTTTCTTCTCATATGCTTTTGCAAGCGGTACAGAGGGTCTCCGACCGTGCATAATGCAATAGTTTATTGTGAATATAACTTTGCAAATTTTTTATGTGAGAAAGATGGTTTATAATCTAATTATATCTTTTAAAATTTATTTAACTTAAATATATACTATGTTACGTGTTTCTGGTAGACAACTAATTGGTATCACATGGTTAAATTTATAGCTCATGTAAAACAACATGTATTCTAAATAATTACCTCGCGACAGCACCCTTGGATCCTTTTCAACGTATTTGATGTATGCCAATCTTTCTGCCATTTTCTGTGATTCAGCCAACGACATTGTTTTTTCTAACCAAAATTAAACAATATATTACTCCTCGTGATAGTTGTAATTGAACAAAAGCATAAATAAATTCTTATAATACCTCTAGATATATTGTTATGGTTGAATTGATTTCCAAAACTCTGCTTGCCACGTTCGTTTGAAAAACTACTTGTTTGGAGGATGTCTACTGAAAAATTATTATGACCCATCTTTGCAGGTAGTTTGGATCCTATAAGTAAATAAATGTATTATTTGTGTATTGTTACATTATGAAATTTAACTAACGATAAACAATTTAGTTAACGAATATAAAAAGTAAAAAAAAAAAAAAATACCTTGTAGTTGATTTCCAGGAGTGTCACTTACAAAAACATCTGAATCTATCATACTTGTTTTTTTCTTTCCACCATTAGCTGATATAGATTGAAAATAACATAAGAATTTATACTAAGATATGTATAGGTTTTTAAAGAAGTCAAATCAGCAATCTCGCCCAAATTGATACCAGTTCCCTTCCAATACTAACGCTTTTATTCGAGAATGGTTTTTTTGGTGTGTAACAACCCGCAGGTTGACTGAGTAAACCCATTTTCTGTGCACGATATCTCCTTTTCAGTACTTTTGCATCCCCAAGGCGTTCCAAAGTTTAGATTCGATTAGCTGTTTCGTAAGAGATAATAAGTTATTACTTCCAATTATTATTAGAAATATCATGTTTTTGAGTACACTATTATCGTGTTTTGTGATGATGATTTTGATGTTTATTTTGCTCCCCTATCTTACAAGAGTCAGCTTGGTCAATGAATCAAGGGGTGAGATACACGGATATTAAAATGAATACATGAGCGTAAATCCATATGCTAACCTATGCAAACTTGACATAATTAATTACCATACATACCTAAGTAACACAGTCTGATTCGCACCGCTTTTTATTCCTCCGTACTCAACCACAACCTATTGGAAAACACAATACACATCAATGAAAAACCCCAATATATAAGAAACTAAATAAAACACGTGTTAATTAGTACTTTAACATCTCCAAAATTAACTGACCGTAATCAATCAACATTCACAACAAAGTAATCTCATAAAAACATTACTCTTAAGAAATTAAAATAAAAAACCATAACTTTATAAAACAAATCAAACAAACTTAGATAGCTGAGAGAATTGCTGCAATCAAAAATCAGATATTTACTATACTGATTAAATTTTTTAAATTCATATGCTAACCTATGCAAACTTGACACAATTAATTACCACACATATGTAAGATCAGTAATGAAACAAAAAAAGCAACACATAAAAAAAATTTAGAATCTTTATACAGAAAAGACTAAGCCTGTAGAAATAAGATAATCCAAACACCCAATCCCAATCTCTTTAACTGCAATCTGAACGTGTTCCAACCTGTACCAAGAACTACTCATTATGAGACAAAGCCCTTAACACGGTTATTTGGACAAAAGTTCTATAGGATCAACCCTACCGAACATGTTCAAACCTGCGCCAAAAACTACATTCACAACAAAGTAATCTCATAAAAACATTATTCTTAAGAAATAAAATAAAAAAACCATAGATTTATAAAGCATACCTTAAAAAACGACTGCATTGAGGTGTCCGGGTCATACAATACGAATTAATTTAAATTCTAAACAAAACCAAAAAAACAAATCAAACATGCCAAGCATGAAGCAATTCATTATGATCATTTGTGCATGAAACAAATCAAACAGAATTAGATAGATAAGCTTCAGAAATAAAACCAAAAAAAAAAAATCAAACATACCAAGCATGAAGGAATTCATTATGATCAGTTGTGCATGAAACAAATCAAACAGAATTAGATAGATGAGAGAACTGCTGCAACCAAAAATTAGATATTCACTATACTGATTAAAAAATTTTAATTCATATGCTAACCTATGCATACTTGACACAATTAATTACCATACATACTAAAGTAACATAGTTTGATTCCCGCAACCTATTGAAAAATACAATACGCGTCAATGAAAAACCCTAATATGTCAGAAACTAAATAAAACACGTGTCAATTAGTATTTTAACATCTCCAAAATTAACTAACCATAATCAATAAACATTCACAACAAAGTAATCTCATAAAAACATTATTCTTAAGAAATTAAAATAAAAAACCATAAATTTATAAAGCATACCTTAAAAAATGACTGCATCGTGGTGTCTAGGTCATACAATATGAATTCATTTAAATTCTAAACGAAACCAAAAAAACAAATCAAACATGCCAAGCATGAAGCAATTCATTATGTTCAGTTGTGCATGAAACAAATCAAACAGAATTACTTAGTTGAACATTATAAAAAAAGATGTTTGTTGAGATGGGAGTACCGGATCAGAGTTTTTGCTGGTAAAAGAAGCGTGCCAATGTATGAGTTTTTTTTTTTTTTTTTTTTTTTTTTTTTTTTTTTTTTTTTTTTTTTTTTAATATTACAATTTACCAAACTATATTTAAGGAATATATATGCATGACTCCAATATTATCGACCCTATGAAAGTCGATTCTGCCAAGTAAGCAAGAAACTTAGGGTTCCACGTGGCACTGGGATTTTCAACAGCCAATCGGATGCTTTAGAACTGCAAGGTGTCAATGACATAGGCATTATGCATGATTACTGGACATTTAGCGATGTCATGTACATCTTGTTATATATATATATATATATATATATATATATATATATATATATATATATATATATATAGAAGTGGGATCATGAAAAAAGTCCACTTTGGTAGAAAAGTGAGAAAAGTGTACAAATCACCTCCTCCCCTTCTCTCTCCTTTTTTTCCCCAACTCAAGGGGCCTTATTGTAACTTCTTTTATTTTATATGGTTTGTTTTGTAAATTTTCCATCTTTACCCTTCTTATCATATTTTCCTATTGTTTGTCTCATGTGATCATTACTTGTATAAATAAATACACAATTGAACTTCTGCTCATGAAATTCTGATATCGATACATGGAAATAGGTAAAATATTAACTACAAGCTGTTCAACTATCATATCTTTTCCTAAAATAATCACCATATAATTCGCAGTGCTTTAAAAAAAGAAATAAAAAGCACTATACTGCACATGTATATACAACATAACACACTTTAAAACATCATATTCAAGTCCCTTAGATTGTCCATCTTCCCACATCTTTTTCTTGACACCGGTTGCAGGATCTTGGACCTTTTTCGTGCCTCTGCATTTAAACGAGCTAAAGTCAATGGGCTAATCTTCACATCTTTTAAGTTCTTTCTTTTTATAAGATCATCCTGGGTCAACCTGAACACGTTCAGGTCAAAATATCAGCTAGATATCACAAACATAATCAACTAGATATCGCCAAAATTAAAATGACCAGATATTGCAAACATAATCAGCTAGATAAACACGCTACCAGTACTAGAAATAAACATGTCTCAACCCAATCCCATTGTTGACGTGGTTACCCGAATCACCCATCTTGTCACCTCTACAGAGGATATACCGTTAAAGAAGTACATACCTGATGCAGAATTTGCTTTTCAGAGGAAACGAGGTGTTCATTGCTTGCTGTGAGTAAACCAATTGATGCAGCTGGCATTCCTGCTCTGACTATTTCGTGTGCATTGTAGTATTCTTCAAGCATTAGTGTCACTCTTTATATTGCACCCGTCATCTCTTTAAAATCAAAGTCCTTTGGAGTACCGCTCACTTGTTTTAAAAGTTAATTTCTGTATCCAAATTGGTCAGCAAAAGAGGTGAAACTTTGTCTCTTAGATATTAACCTGTATGTTCTTGGAGTTGAACAGTCAGCTTTTTCTTAACATAATTCACAACCTGGTCAAATCCCAGATTTTGATCCCTCGATGAAGCTGCTACACGTATTCAGGAATTAAGAAAAGAATCCATAACAGCCACTTTCCATATAAAAACAAATGGCTTCCTAGTATGCCAGAGAATTTCCAGATATATGTTGGTATTGCACTAACATAGTTAATCAAATATGTAACTTGTGAAACTCAACCTGACGAATCTGATGATGACCAGCCAAAAATGGCTACGCCTAGAGGCCTTTTGGAATATCCAATGATATTACTCTTATTCTTTAATCATGTGTGTTTACACTATTTGTTATGCTTTGGTTTTATGTCAACACAAGCTACTGCAGTTGCAGCACCTTGCTGGTTAGAACTGCTTTATCAGAACAGGGCGATGGATTCAAGTGTCTTCTGATGCAGTAAACTAAAATGACTGCTGATTATGCTCAATAGGTAGAGACATCTTTTGCTAGTTTCACCCTATTTTCTCAACTTTTTCCTATACAATAATACAATTTGGTTAGTACTTTTACGTCAAAGTATGTAGTATTGAATAAATAAAAGCAACCAACATTTGTGAAGTTTAATAAAAAAGTGGAGGCACTTGATATATGACGCATAGAAAGCAAATGCAATCAGGGCTGACTTGTAGATGATGAAAACGAATACTAACATAGTTCACTTAAATTATCAGATAGGTTGTTTAGATAACCAAACCCAAACACCCACAAAATTGTTTATCTACTGTATCCAAACGCGAAGTAGATAGATAATTTTCATATAGAATGTAACTACCTATCATTATTGCAGGAGCGCGTAACCAAAATTCATCAGTCTTTCTAGGAGGGTGATACAAACAAGTAACCCAATCCACCACTTTAGCTTCCATATTCGGAGTCAATATTCCAGCAGAAGCATAATTATGAACATCTTGAGTATTCAATCCACGTGTTCCCACAGCAGTCGATTCACTCATGCCATAACTCTAATATCTACCATTTTGATGCCCTAATATCTACCTTTTTGATGCACTAATGTCTACCGTTTCGATGCACTAATCATACTCATAGATGCCCTAATATCTACCTTTTCGATGCACTAATCATACTCATATAGCATATTTTCTGGGCTTAGCAGCTTATTGATATTTTAAAAACACAATAAAGCTCAGTATCTGCAGTAATGAAAATAGAAATCAAGCAACATATAAAGTGCATTCCATCAAGAACAACTTTTATAAACTAAGCACCTTCATAAAAGCTAGAATGATTTGATCATTATTTTACTATGTTGGAAGAAAGTAATGAGACCAAAATGCATTTCGTTTTATCAACTAGAACTAGGAAATTACACTAATTAACTTTTCACCGTCACATATTAACTTTTAGCGCATACAATATACTTTCTCACACCGTGTGCACTGACTTAAAACTAAGATGTGACCATTCTAGTAGGACCTATTCCTTTATAAACTTTTTGCCTACAATATTCTTCACTTATTTAACACACTTCTCATTACTGATTATCATAACATTCTCTATAATCTTCTTGGAAACAACCATTAAGTCAGCAACTTATTTTCTATTTGTTTCGGTTATTGATTTATTAATCAAGATAAATATTCTTTATAGCTCTCTCTTGCCAAGAATATGGTGTTATCATGTGGCTGATAATACTTTAATTAAAATTTCCCGCCCATTGATTTAGGAATTAGTCAATTAGTGTTATGTTTTATCCAGCATTGCAAATAGGTCAATAGATATTCGAGTTATACTTCCAATAATGAATGAAACCTCTTAGCCCATTTCAAGATCTGCACGTTTTGCCATATGAAGAAAACTAACCTCAAGCCCCCTGACCAATTGTTTAGCATTAGAGGCAGACACAATGATCCGACGAGTAGTTGGCGAGATAAAGCCTTCATCAACAGCCTTATCAATGAAAGACAACACTGAGTTATAGTAACCCTCCACATTCAAGAGACCAACCTGTAGGACATGATCTACAAAATAAGTATACCGTTATTAAATGCAATCGGCTTATCAAAAATCTCATTTTAATTTGGCCCCACAAAATAAAAATGCTCAAGAATTAGTTTTGATGATGCCAATATATCTTCTAAACTATCTATCCACATGCATTTGATTCTTTTATACTACCAACACGCTTTCATATACTGTTACATGCTGGTTTATAAATAGACACAACCACCCAAGTGCATTGAAATTATAAGTGTAGGTTAACAGAGCTAACTATAATACAAACGGATGCACTAATGTACCTCAAATGAATGCAATAAAGTGCCTCAAACGGATGCACTAAAGTACCTCAAACGGATGCACTAAAGTACCTACAATTTTATGAGTTAACTATAATAAGCAAATAGAAACTAGAATGAACCCACAAACAAGAGCTTGCGAAGAAAAGAACCAGAGATGCACTAATATCCTTCATGTTTAACGATGCACTAAAAAAATATACACAGATGCACTAATTCATACATATTAATTCTTAAACAGATGCACTAATATGTCATATGATTTGTCTAACGATGCAATAATCATACTCACTAATGCCTTAATGTGTCATATTATTAAAACATACATTAAACATACATACTGATGCCTTTACTCTTTGATGCCCTAATCATACTTACAAATTTGGTAACATTTACTCAGAATCAATAACCAAACAGACAAATGCCCTATCTTTTCCCCGGATGCTCTAATCATCCTAACTAATTATTTTATAATTTTCACCGTGATGCACTTAAATAACATAGAAATTAAAAAAAAAAAAAAAAACTTGTAATTAAAAACTTACAGTTATCTATATCTCGTCACTGTTATAGATCATGTTCCTCTTCAACAGAAGAGTGTGACTTATAACAAGCCATTTTGAGGGAGTTTGATCGATTCAATGATGTAACCCTTTATCTGTAGCTTATTAAATTTTCCCAACTTCATGATTTTTAGTTTCTTTAAATTTACTTCATTTAAGTTTTAACTGTCCATCAGTATAATGGCTGATTCTTATAGCATCAGCCTTCACTTGTTCATCTCCAATTTAAATCTATAAATGAAGAGTAAAACTGACCTTTTACTACAGATGCACCAAATACACCAATATGTTAATAGATGCACCAAATCTGTTAACAGATGCACCAATCTGTTAGCAAATTTTTTACCATGTCAGATGCTTGCTTTGCGACCTACAAAAAAAAGTTCAAGACATGCACAAATCAATAAAAATGATGTATTTCACAAGAGAGTGATGTCTCAAGCAGTAAACTCTAATGTTTATTCAGCGAATGCAAAAAGGAAGAAGAAAATGAGATAGTCACACCTTAGAATTCTCCTGATAGAGACTTACTGGAGTCTCTGTTTCTGCTCGTACAGTAAGAAGACTTTTCACTTAAAGTTCAGCAAGTATAGTATTAGAAGATCTTTTTACACAGACAAATAGAAAAAAGAAACTACAAATATGGCCATGCTGGGTAACGGGTTAAAACAGTTAAGTTTCTTTTTAATGCAGATCAAAATGGGTCAGGTTGGACTCCAAAATGATTGTCGACAAACATGTTAGCTGTCATTGCAAAAGTATATAATTACAATATTAATCTATGCATTATTCAAACACTTTTGGGAAACTTTTGACCCACTCACCCTGTTTGACCTCTTTTCATTTTAGCTAATCTTCTCCAAATTAACCCAATCGATCAGTTAGAGAGAAATATAACATTTGTTAAAAACCTACAAATAGAAGTCCAATAATATTTCTTGGGTTTCCGGAGTATACAGGGACTCTACCATGAACTCTTGCAAGAATCTTTCCCATTGCTTCCCTGACAAGTTAAAAGGAGAAGGAAATCAATAACCAAGTCAAGTAAGACCTGATGCACTAATCTTCATTAGAAAGTTACAAAAATTGCCCAGTTCTAAGATTAGTAAGACATGTGTACCCACATCCATAAAGTGGTTCAACTGCTTTTCCACTTTCTTGAATCCGATTATAATCAAAGTTAGTATTCTGGTCAAGTTCCTTCTCAAGTGGTTATAAAAAATGTGTGCTGAGACCACGAAAGAAGAAAAAAAGAACAGAATAACACAAACCTGCAATGATCCCATGAGGAGGTTCATTTAGCTCATTAAGTTTGTACTTATTATGTACACTCCTTCTAGAATCTGTTTTAGAATTTGTCTTACCAGATGGTCTGGTTAATCCCCAAAGCTTGTCAGATGTCTCGGCTTCATTGTCATTATTCGCAACCCTTAGTACCTGCAGAGGGAACAACCAAGCAGTATATTGAATAGGCCTGACATAAGTAAAGACACTTACAAATATGAGAAGAAATAGAGAAAAAAAAGAAAAGAAAAGAAGAGTAAGCCGATAAGAGTAAAGTAATGACTTTTGCCAGATTAAATACAAATTTCACATGGTAAAGCATTTATAAAACATTCAATCAAATTGCGGGAATTACAAATGGTACCCTTGTAAAAATGTTTATGAGTTTAAATAGTAAGAATGTGTTTGACAAAATTAGCGTATTTGAGTAGCATTTGTAAAACCGGTGTTCAAACAAAATCCAAACCTACAAATAACATTGATGCCTTAATATGTTCAAAACAAGAAATTTCCAGTTCGCGTTTCTTATAATTTGATGCTCTTATCATACTAATAGATGCACTAATTAAACATATAAACGGATGCACTAAACATACGTATAGATGCCTTAATAAGTCTAATGATGCCCTAATCTTACTCATTGATGCCCTAATGTATTCATCGATGCACTAAACACACAAAAAGATGCCCAATTAGTTCCAACGATGCACTAAACATACAAATGGATGCCCTAATAACTAATGATGCACTAAATATACAAACATATGCACTAAACATACACACTGATTCCTTGATATATCTGACGATTGATGAGGCGAAAAATGAACCACTTTTAAGGGGTCTTTTAAGCCCGGATTCGAATTTATTTGATCAAATATTACCCTAAATCGTTCCTTTTGTCATTTTAGGTACTTTTGGAGTGAATTCTGAAAAAAGAAGCATTTTAGACGTTTTTGGAGCATAAAAGTGAAGAAAACGGTAAAAGTCTTAATTTTCTTGCTGGGAACAGTACCTGACGGTGTCACATGTTTCTTCCTGACGGCGTCAAGAGTAATACAAGAGGTGGAAGTGGCTAAAGTCCATGACGGTCCAGAGTAGGATTACACTAAGGACATGACGGCGTCACCTTAGGCCGTCATGGTCCATTTACTAGTGACGGCCTAGAAGATTTTACACATGACGACGTCACAACTAGATCTAGGCAATCCGATTTCATTATGGGCAGCGAGTTGACGGCGTCAGAATTTCCTTCTTGACGCCATCACCTCAGAAAATCTATATATAGTTTTGCTATTTTCATTCATTAGTGTGTAACAAATAGGGAGTAACTTTGGAGAAACCCTAGGTCTGATTTTATCAGTATTTTCAAGGGTTTTCAACCCCTTGAATCCTTCATGTCAATTTGAGATAAGTACTCTTTCAATTCAATCAATATGTCTATGTGTTGCTTGAATATATCTTACACTTGTCTTCAGTTTAACATGCTTGGCTAGATTACTCTTGTGTTTGCTTAGATGTAGTGAAACCTAGATGTTAATTATGGGTTGATTGTTTGTTTATAGTTGTTACGGATGATTGTATTCGATGTTAGGCTTAAGAAAACTGGCAGACTTCCATTGGTAACATGCTTGAACGTCTTATGAAACATGATCAAAGGTGTACTATAATTTTTGGTTATATTTAATGCATAGGAGAATTCTAATGATCCCATGTTAGGAGCTTTTAACAGGATCGACATGGAGTGAAGTAGGATCCTATAGCGTTAGGGAATATTGTACACGACCCTACAACTAGTATTAAGGAATATAATCCGTCATCCACGTAATTGTAACAAACTATCAACCTGTAAAAGATATCTAGGGAGTAATGAAACCTAAGTAAACACAACTCTCTCCATTATTGTCTACACCACATTAGTAATTAGTTTCATTTTTATTTCTTTTATTTTATTTTAATTGCATCTTTAGTTATTGGGTTAGTTGATTAGCAACTAATTCCGCCCACTCTTCCAAAACCCGAGATTTTACTTGCTTTTATAAAATATAAAATACAAAAAGAATTATCCATCACCCCTAGATTTAATTTAGGAGTCTTTCTAATCCTAGCGACACTATTACTAAGCTGAACGATCAATCCCTCGGTACTTGTCACTATACTATACTACAACGATCATGTACACTGCCTGGTGGGGGTTGTAAGCTTCTCGAGATCCCTCGAGAGGTAAAGCCTGGTGCGATTCCCACGTATCAAGTTTTTGGCGCCGCAACCCGGGGAAATAGTTATTGTCTAGGTTAGGATTTATTTTAATTAGGTCTACTTGCTAGATTCCTTTCTAGTAAGATTTTATTTTTATTTTTAGGTTTTCTTTAGTCTATCTTATTTCTTCGTGCTTTTGTTCGTAACCTTTATCATCCGGCATCATGGAAGGTGGTAACATCTTTGAACCCATCAACCCACCACAACAAAACCACCCACAAAACCCACCACTAGCAAACCAACCTCTTAGGCCTCGAACCCTAGGAGAGTATTCCCGTCCTAGCCACCAAGGCTATCGAAACACTATTGAGCTCACAGGAGCCAATGTGTCCCCATTGCGATCCGACACCATCCGGTTGGTGCAAAGCGGATGTGCATTCCATGGACTTCATTCCGAAGATGCTAATCAACATCTCAAGGACTTCCTTAAAATCGTAGATTCTATAGACCTTGATGTTACAACTAGAGAGTCAACCCGATTACGCCTATTCCAATTCTCTCTACGTGATCAAGCTAGTCAATGGCTTGAACGTCTACCCGCGGGATCCATCACCTCATGGGATGATCTCACCACTCGTTTCCTTGCTCAATTTTTTCCCACCGGGGAGAACTACCAAGCTTAGAATGACATTTTGATGTTCCAACAACGTCAAAGTGAAACTCTATATGAAGCATGGACTCGTTTCAAGGACTTACTCCACAAAGTCCCTCATCATGGCATAGATCTTTGGCTCCAAGTCCAAATCTTCTATGACCATATCGATCTCTCCACAAGGCGAACCATTGACCAATCGGCCGGTGGAAAGCTGCGTGATCTAAGTGCGGAAGAATCATGGGAACTCACAGAAGATCTTGCTCTCTATGACAACGAAAGTTGGAACGATCCCCGTGATTTGAACAAAATGGTCAAGGCAATATCTTTGCCTTCGAACAATTCTAGCACTCCCGACCGTAGGATCATGGAACTTGAGGACCAAGTCAAGTTTCTCATGAAATCTTGCGAAGCTCCTAAACCTTCAAGCCAAGTGAACAAAATCACTTCTTCATGCGAATTATGTAGTGGTCCCCACGACACTCGTGATTGCGTGGAACTCCCCGGACAAGATTTTGCGGAGTACGCATCCTCGCGTACCGACGAAGCGGGATATAAGTGGTACACTTTCAAACCCGAGCCAAACCCTTACGGTGATTCATACAACCCTTCTTGGAAAAATCACCCGAATCTTAGGTGGAAACAAAACCAAAACAATCCTTCCAACCCACCTAATCGCTACCAACCAAACGGTCCACCCGCTAACCGTACTTTCAACAACAATCCTTCTAGCAACCTTGGTAGTACCAATAATCTTGAAGGATTGATGTCCAAGTTCATGGCATCTCAAGAAGCTCGCATAGCTAAGTTTGAAACTGAATTCAATCAACAACAAACGGAGATGACCAATAAGATTGACAACTTGTTGAAAACCCTCAATAACCAAATGTTTAATACACCTAGGAAGGACACTAGGGACACTAGTAGCGGAAACCAAGTTAAGGACCCGTCCTCATCCAAACATGTCCACTTTGTCAATGTTGTCACCATTAAACTAAAAGATAAGGATATAGAAGAAAGTGACAAGGATGAAGTTGGAATAGAAACCGAGACTAGAGATATGATTAAGGAGGTTGAGGTTAATAATGGAGAAAAGTTAGAGGAAGTAGAAAACGTAGAAGAGTACTTTGATAAGTTGCCCACCAAGGAAGAACAGGAATATCACAAGGATTTGTTCGATGATCCCGAGACACCATATATCCTTGGTTCACCCCTTATTAAAGTAGGTGATCCCTCTAACATCAACATACCATGCAACATTGGGCATATGCATGTATGTAAAGCTTATATCGATCCTAGGTCGCCTATAAACATCATAACTAGGACCTATTATAATTGGGTAATGAAGAAGCAACTTGGGCATAGGATGATGCCTAACACAAATTTGATAAGCAATTTTGTTGGAAGAGTGAAAGGATTGCATGTATTTGTAGGAAACTTCACCTATGTTATCGATTTCGTGATAGTAGAGGATATTCGTCCGGTAATTGATGATTGCCTTAGTCAAGTAGTGTTCGAAAACCTTTTGTTGAGGCCTCTAAGATGAGTTATGACCTGACTTTAGGGATTGTTAGATTAAAAGAAAAGAATGATGAGATTGCTTACCAAAAGCCCTATAAGATTGAACAATACCGCCTTTCGCCTAACATAGAAAAGGAACACAAGCGAGCGGTTTATTATAGGAATGATGAGGATAGACATAGAGGAGTTGATTATGTCATGAGTAGAATACTTGGCTTCTATAAGGAATGCTTGCAACTAGGTCCGGAATACAAAACTAAGATTGGAGATGACCTAGAGAATGAAGGCAACGATGAGGTCACGTAGTAACCCATGACCTTGAGTCTAGCTACAAGACTCGTAAAATAAAGAAAAGCGCTTCTTGGGAGGCAACCCATGTTTTGTGTGATTTTTAATTGTTTGATAGTTATTTGTTTCCGTATGCATGCTTTGTTTTTATTGTTGGTAGATCATGTTTCAAACTAAAATTGTGAAGATGCTTTATTTTGTTGTTTAACTTCATCTTAACTTCATACAAAGGTATTTTTCAAAAGCTAAGTGTAAAGGGAAACCCCAAATTTGTTTCTAAGAACAAAATTGATTATGAATCTCCACAATAATAAATGAACATGTATATTAGTATTTGTTAGAGTCAAATGCTTGTATCGAGTCATAATGATGTTTTGCAGGATTTTCCAGGAAGTAGGACATAAGTTTTTCCAAAAATTTTCCAGAAACTTAACATAAAGATTTCTGCAGATCACTTCTGACGGCGTCAAGAATTTACTCTTGACGGCGTCACGTGTAAAATTCTGGAAAGTTTGCTAATTTTGTTTCTCTAACGGAGTCTTAAAGTTTTTGTTAATTCTTTAGTTTTATAAACTCCAGGGAATCTGCAAACATTCATTCCACAAGCATTATATCTTAATTTGCTTTCTAGGACTTGTTAGTATATTTAGATTGCCACCGATTTTACGCGAGGTTGCTTTGTTTGTTTTCTCAAGTTTAACAGGTTACGTTTGACAAGAAGATGATTTATATTTTTGGAAGGGAAGCTTTGATTGTTCATTTTCTTGGAGGAAGATCTAACCTTGTTACCTCACTATCCACACCGAACGAATCAGGGGAGTATTTGCTTTCATTCTTTTACCTATTTCACTTTTACATTCTTTAATTGAACATTGGGGACAATGTTCATCCTAAGTGTAAGGGGAGGGTAAATGATGATACCTTATAGGATACTATTGCACTTGAGTTTGTTTTGTTTGATGGTAGGTGTGTAATAAAACTATGAGAAACTTTTGTTAGTGTAATTTTAGCGCCAAATTTAAATTTTTTTACAACATTTAGGAGTGAAACTTTAGCCTTAACAAGCGTCTCATGGATAGGAGTCGTATTACTAGCATGAAACCGTACCATTCAGAAAAATTTTCCACCCAAATATGTGAGGTTCTCCTTTAGATTTGATAGGAAAAGCATTCATTATTAGTGCTTATGAGTGTACCGATAGCATTTAGATTCTAGAACTTGCATTAGTGATACATCCCGAGACCGCTAGTGAGACTACATTCGTGTATTAGGATTTACTACATGATAAGAGGCATTAGGATCACCCTTGTGTTTAAACCCGTATCATAATTACTTGACCATTTAAGTCATATTACTTGGCTAGTAAAGTCAATTAATTTTTCCCACACCTTAGCGTTGTACTCATTTTTAGTACACGAAACCCCTAGTACACCCCTCCAAGCCTATCTTTTCGTTTCTGTAGGACCGATAATACTATTGATTCATGTGGTTCGGGGGGTCGGGGAAGCTCAAAGTAAAGGAAAGACATGATATTATTAATAAGAAGAAAGGGAAGATGTGTGTGTATTTTAGAGAGAGAGATGAGAAAACACACACACACCTATGAGTACAAATGAGACATCCACCCTCCTAGTTGTGACTAGGAGGTGTATTTATACAAGAATATAAACTAACTTAGCTCAAATGACTAAACTAGTCCTTGTACTTTGAAACTAATGCAATTCCCAAATATAACAAAACTTTAAAGGCTAACAATCTCTCCCCAAAGTGATGTTATACGGGAATTGCTTACAACGTTCCCTACAAGTAAAGTTAAATAAAAAACATAAGTGCAGCAGCTCCGAGAGTGGTCTTTAATCTTCATTGCTTCATTCAGCTTCCTGAATCTTCTCAGCTGCCATATCTTTACTTGTAGAAGAACAGTGTGAGCAAATCTAATTAGGGATTAAGTATGACTTTTCACTCTCCCCTAATTAGTGCTCTCCCCTAAACTGACAACCTTTCTGATGAATGCCCTGAATTTGAAGAAGTCTTTTGATAATTAAATGCAAACCGTCTTTAGTCTTCTAACACGCAGCGGAAAATGTAGAACAGACTGTAGACTCGACCTTCTTCAAGATTGTCTATTCGGGGGAACAAAATATCAACATCTTCATCTCACCAAATGCATTCCAGTTATCTTGCATATAGCAAATCAGCCCGTAACGTACACATGAAATGATAACACCAAAGTAACAAGTTGAAACACTGATCATCTTGAATTTGTTGCCCGAAATTGTTGAAGGTGGATGAGGTAGAAGTACGTAGAATAGGATGAGAGAATAAGGATATAGAATCAACCAATCTCTGACAAAGATCATTTCATAAATCATTAAGCCCAATCACGTGATCTTGTTGTGCGTCCTCGATGTACACATTTCTCTCCCCTGATGGTTCGATTTATCGGAATCAGCATAATAATGTGTACGAGAAGCATTAACTGGAAGCACTTTGTCATAAATCATATCAGCCCATGAGAAGATGTCGATAAACCCAATCTACTAACAATACCATTTGAAATTGTCTAACACTTTACCAACCCCCTGTATCAAACAACGGCTCTTTGTAGTAACCACATATGAAGATAACCCGATATGACGAACTTGAGAATGAAGTAAAATCCCCCAGAATTGTTACTTAAGCTTGTACTATCCTTGTGACTAAGAACGGTGTACCTTATACCCCTAAAGAAGTGTAATAAGCATAATCCATCTTGACATATCCTCAACTACGTGAGACACTGAGCACTACAACGTAACTCCTTAAAGTGATAGTTACTTTGTGAGTATAGAGAGAGAATCACAAAAGTAACTAGATATTCAAGTCTTCGTCAACATTAATATATGCCCAAACAAGTCATCTTCGCGGAAGGGAAGAAAGAAAGAAGACGAAATAAGTACACGCATCCGTAAAACCTCACTTCAAACCCAAATAAATAATAATGAATCATCCCCGTAGTCACATTTGACATTCATTGAAACTTTAGCCGTACAATATGTATCCCCCGTGAAAATTAAATACCACTCAATACACCACTATCAAAATTGTATCCAATAATTTTGTATCAAAACAAAAACATGCGGATGACAATTTCTAAGTCCAATAATTCAGTCCAATCAACAATCATGCGTTATATCATAAATCGTAAACAGGCCCAATCCAATAACGATATCCCCAATCCAATATTTTAGACCCGATCCAAACATACACACTGATTATTTAAGGCGGTACCCCAGTTGTCCTCATATCAGTTAACCTAAACATACCAACCTTATTATGTCCGCCTACCACTCAGACTTACCTCTCCCATCTGATAATTTCCATCTCACGCCAAACTCATCTTACTTAAGATCTCAGATCATCATTATCAAAAACTCATCTTGATCAAGCATAACTGAATAAAAAGTCCCTTGTAGTCACAACATCTACAAACATATTCACCAAACTTATCTCTCCATTACAAGGAAAAAAGAAACGCAACCTCCTTTTATTTCATTCACAACCGAAAAGCTCATGAAGAATAAAGAGAGAGTTGACTTCCAGATTAATAATTAGACTCGGGTAGGTGATATATTTGATTTGTTTCTGTTATTGATCATACACGAACCAAGAAAGAAAATAGCAGACTTGTTATTTCTCTTATCTTGTTGGGTTCGGATATTTATACTGAAGCGAGTCTTCAAATTTGATCTATGATGAATTTTCTTTCGTGGTTTAGACCTTGAATGGTTTGATGTAACTTTGAATACCACAAATTAATTAGCTGAGATCGTTTGATTTTTTCATTTACGTACGAGTCTTGTATGATTGAGAGTTGGGTAGTGATGTGAGGGTATAGATCGTGTATAGTTGTAGGATTAGATGTTGGTTTTGGATCGGTAGTAATAATCGGCTGCTCAATTTGATTTCTATTATGTCTACTTTGCTTGGACTGATGATGGTAATTACTGAGGTCAATCTGAGTTTTTGGTATTTGGTTAGTGGTCAATATTCTGCTTCATCTTCAATTCTGTTTTTTTCTTTGGGTAAGTTTACGCGTAACTTTTTTCTTTTGACCCGTTTACGCATAAAGTTACGCGTAGACCTGTGTGGAAACTTATGCGTAGAAATTCTTACGCGTAGATATCTTACGCGTAGCCCATGTCTTTTGCGTAGAATTTACGCGTAAGACAAGGGTTTTGACCCGTTGTTGACCCTTACGCGTAACTTGTCCAAGTTATGCGTAGAAATGTTGAAGTTGCGCGTAGGAAAAGGGTTTTGACCCTTTGACCACTTGCCGATGTCCTTTTCCGTTCAGATTCAGGCCAAAAAGTTCATAGACCACTTCTGACCATTATTTAGACCACGGATTCACGAGATGGTACAAAAAATAGTCACAAAAAGATAAGAGTTAATATGTTTGACAAAACTGTTATTTGGACAAAAGAA
Source organism: Artemisia argyi (assembly GCA_030686995.1). NCBI lineage: Eukaryota > Viridiplantae > Streptophyta > Magnoliopsida > Asterales > Asteraceae > Artemisia > Artemisia argyi. Next base: position 92,175,409 of record CM060683.1, on the reverse strand, counting down.
TGACACAAAAAACAGTATTGAAAAATGTAAAAATAAAGCTCATGACTTTTTTGACCATAGGTACATATTATCTTGCATTTTACACTGTTAACCACAAAGGATGGGAAAAAAAATTCCAGACTTAAAAAAACGAGGTAAAAACAGCATAAAATGATATACGAGACCACACAAATCAACAAAACAAATACCATAGCTCTGATGCCAATTGTAGGACCGATAATACTATTGATTCATGTGGTTCGGGGGGTCGGGGAAGCTCAAAGTAAAGGAAAGACATGATATTATTAATAAGAAGAAAGGGAAGATGTGTGTGTATTTTAGAGAGAGAGATGAGAAAACACACACACACCTATGAGTACAAATGAGACATCCACCCTCCTAGTCAGCTCAAAGTAAAGGAAAGACATGATATTATTAATAAGAAGAAAGGGAAGATGTGTGTGTATTTTAGAGAGAGAGATGAGAAAACACACACACACCTATGAGTACAAATGAGACATCCACCCTCCTAGTTGTGACTAGGAGGTGTATTTATACAAGAATATAAACTAACTTAGCTCAAATGACTAAACTAGTCCTTGTACTTTGAAACTAATGCAATTCCCAAATATAACAAAACTTTAAAGGCTAACAGTTTCTAACTTTAAGCATCTTACTTAAAGGTAGAATTTGTTACAACCCCACCCAAATGTACAACCAAATCGCCTTAGCCTTCCGTGTATGCACTCATCTTTAGTGCATTATTGTTATTTGTTTAAACCCTTAGTTAATTATCTAATTGGTTACATGGTTGCTAAGTCGAGTCATATCTTGTACATATTGTTTTGGGACGATTGGGACTCATGGGTAAAGTACTTGTGTTATGGAGTAATGGGGAAGAACATCATATATTACCCCCATATGTGCGTTAATTTAAAAAGTACTCCAAGTGTTTTGATTATCTTGATTCGAGTCATTAGATTAGTTTATTGTAAAGTATGTAAAAATTCAAGTGTAAGGGGAATGTACATTCCCTATGATGTATTATTTTAGATGGTAGGGTAAGAGTGTATGCAACAAAAAAAAAAAAAAAAAAAAAAAAAAAAAAAAAAAAATCGAAAAAAGAGAAAAAGAAAAAAAAAATAGAAAAGGAAAAGAGAAAAACATACGGACTACCATCCCGTTTCAATTTATGTTTGTTTTTGTTATTTTTGATTTATTAGCTTAAGTCGAGTCGAGTCTTGGCTTAGCAACGCCATATTGTACATGTAATTAACCAAGATGATTAACTCGCCATCATGAAATATTGCCTATATCCAACCAAACCGTGTATTCCATATCCCTACACCTAACGTTATAACCCTTTGAAAGACCTCTTTGATAGTTTATCCTAGGTGCTTACGCCATGTGGTGGAGGTTTGATCCTTTCCCAAGCCTATGGTAATCTATTTTGCTATGACAGGTAGTGAGAGATGTTTTCCATTTCCATAATGTGATATATACTTTATTACACCCGAGAGATCAGAGATGTGAGTATCTAAACACTATTTGTGAGGTGCTAGTGTATGACCTCCGTGCTTGTCTTTGGTCTTTAGTGGAACGATTATTTGTTGTAATTACTTTTATATTAGTGTTAAATGACCTCTAACTTGTATTTTGACTAGAATAAAAGCTCATTTGCTTGAGGACAAGCAAATCTCAAGTGTAAGGGTATTTGATGAGGCAAAAAATGAACCACTTTTAAGGGGTCTTTTAAGCCCAGATTCGAATTTATTTGATCAAATATTACCCTAAATCGTTCCTTTTGTCATTTTAGGTACTTTTGGAGTGAATTCTAGAAAAGGAAGCATTTTGGACGTTTTTGGAGCATAAAAGTGAAGAAAATGGCAAAGTCTTAATTTTCTTGCTGGGAACAGTACCTGACGGTGTCACATGTTTCTTCCTGACAGCGTCAAGAGTAATACAAGAGGTGGAAGTGGCTAAAGTCCATGACGGTCCAGAGTAGGATTACACTAAGGACATGACGGCGTCACCTTAGGCCATCATGGTCCATTTACTAGTGACGGCCTAGAAGATTTTACACATGACAGCGTCACAACTAGATCTAGGCAATCCGATTTCATTATGGGCGGTGAGTTGACGGCGTCAGAATTTCCTTCTTGACGCCGTCACCTCAAAAAATCTATATATAGTTTGGAAATTTTCATTCATTAGTGTGTAACAAATAGGGAGTAACTTTGGAGAAACCCTAGGTCCGATTTTATCAGTATTTTCAAGGGTTTTTAACCCCTTGAATCCTTCATGTCAATTTGAGATAAGTACTCTTTCAATTCAATCAATATGTCTATGTGTTGCTTGAATATATCTTACACTTTTTCTTCAATTTAACATGCTTGGCTAGATTACTCTTGTGTTTTCTTAGATATAGTGAAACCTAGATGTTAATTATGGGTTGATTGTTTGTTTATAGTTGTTACGGATGATTGTATTCGATGTTAGGCTTAAGAAAACTGGCAGACTTCCATTGGTAACATGCTTGAACGTCTTATGAAACATGATCAAAGGTGTACTATGATTTTTGGTTATATTTAATGCATAGGAGAATTCTAATGATCCCATGTTAGGAGCTTTTAACAGGATCGACATGGTGTGAAGTAGGATCCTATAGAGTTAGGGAATATTGTACACGACCCTACGACTAGTATTAAGGAATATAATCCGTCATCCTCGTAATTGTAACAAACTATCAACCTGTAAAAGATATCTAAGGAGTAATGAAACCTAAGTAAACACGACTCTCCCCATTATTGTCTACACCACATTAGTAATTAGTTTCATTTTTATTTCTTTTATTTTATTTTAATTGCATCTTTAGTTATTGGGTTAGTTGATTAGCAACTAATTCCGCCCACTCTTCCAAAACCCGAGATTTTACTTGCTTTTATAAAATATAAAATACAAAAAGAATCATCCATCACCCCTAGATTTAATTTAGGAGTCTTTCTAATCCTAGCGATACTATTCCTAAGCTGAACGATCAATCCCCCGGTACTTGTCACTATACTATACTACAACGATCAGGTACACTGCCTGGTGGGGGTTGTAAGCTTCTCGAGATCCCTCGAGAGGTAAAGCCTGGTGCGATTCCCACGTATCAACAATGCATTAATCCTACTCACTAATGCCTTGTTCATTACTCATCGATGCTCTAATTTTTTCAACGACACACTAAACATACAAACTTTCAACCGTATGCATCCACAATCACTGATGCTCTAAGAATTACTCACTGATGCACTAATCATACTAACTGATGCTCTAATATGTTCAGCGATGCACCAAACGTACAAACATTTAACCTGATGCGGCAACCACTAACACTGATGCCCTAATCATACTCATTGATGCTCTAATATGTTCAACGATGCACTAAACATATTTTTGATGCACTAAATTAAATTCCTTAAAATCTAATCATTTACACTTGTTTACATAATGTTTATGCTGATGTACTTATTCATACAAACAAATGCTAGATGCACAAAAATGTAATTTTATACATACAAATTCATTAAGTGTCATTCAATTCCACAAACACTAATTATTTTATAATTTTCACAATTATGCACTAAAATAACATAAAAATTAAAAAATAATTGAAAACTTACACTTAAATGATATATGTGGTTCGATTTCAATGTTCTTTCTGCTGTAACACGGATGTACGACGGATGGTATGGTGTGCGGTGCATGTGGTTTAAGCTACTCCGGTGATGGTGGAGATGATGAAGGAAATGAGTGTAGTTAGGGTTTTGGATAGTGGAGATAATGACGGTGGTGATGTAGCTGTGTGTGTAAATGAGTGTTGTGGTGCGTTGGTGATTGGCGGTGGCGGTGTGGTGGTGGCGATGTAGATGGTGGTGGTGATGGTGGCGGTGGTAGTGGCGGTGGCGATGTAGCTGTGTGTGTGTGTGTTGTATCTGATCAGAGATGGAGATGAGATAGAGATGGTTACAAACACGCATTTGGGGTGTTTGATAGTGTTTTCTAATTTTTACCCTGAACTTTCGATGGTTATCAAATTCTACCCTGTAACTTTTTTTCTTTCTTTTCTATCTAAATACACTTTTCTCTAGAACCCTACCCTATATATATATATATATATATATATATATATATATATATATATATATATATATATATATATATATATATATATATATATATATAAAAGTTTTTATGAAAGAAATACTAAGTGAGTTTGAAATAAAAGCTAATAGCAACTTATGATAATCTAAAACAGTAAGCAATAAGCTTGTACAAGTTTATTCAAACATACAAGAGAAATTAAGTGATACTTAAAAGAAATTTAGAAGTAATAAAATTAAAGTAAACTGAAATTGAATTGTATTAAAAGCTTGAATAAACTTGATTACATAAGAAATTGAGATTACAAAGCTAGGAAAATAAATTTGACAGCACAACCTTACTAAAAACCTACACACAGAACAAATGACTACAAGGGGCTATTTATAGATGAAGTTAGGGGTGAGCTAGGGTTTGTTGAAGGCTCTAGAATCTCAATCTCAGCCCTTGGATCCTTCTTTCATCATTATGTCAACATCCCAATGATTGGGAACCCTTGGATAATGCGCTCTCTAAATTCCACCAATCACATTGCTTAGGATTGCCAAATCTGCCAAACTTCAAAAATGTTATCCAAGGGCCTTTCTTGTATATCTCTGATTCTTTGTAGGGCTTGTCTCGTCATTTCTTCAAAAATATTTCATGAGCGCTATTCTTGACATTTTTAGATTACTTGAGGGACTAATCTTGTAATTTGATGAAACTTGAGGGACAATTATTGACAAATTCTTCAAAACTCTTCCAAGGAGTATTTTTGACATTCTTTGATTTATGAAGGTTGATTTTTGACTTTTTGAGCATATCTTTGATCCAAACTTTTAATTAGCTTCCCCGGCTTCGGCTTTTGACACTTTTCCAAATCTCATGCTCGTTTTTGTCTTTTTAGCTTGATTTATATCCATTTTTGTAAATATCTGTTCCTGCATGATCACAAACACAAAAATACAATATCTTTGGCATTTATGGTCAGTTTTTGGTCTTAATTTGGTCAAATAAAGGTATGTGATTAAGCACATACTAATCCTTAGCCAAAACTAGATTCCTTATTCCTGACATGTTGTTTTTCTTAACGACGGGGAATTATATTAAAAACTAGCAAGAATCTAGAGAAAAAATTACAAAGTATAAACCATTAAAGGGTTTTGGAGCCAATTGTTCCAAGAACGGGAAGACAATTTGTTCCTATTTGAATACCACCTATAAGAACAATCAACAAACTTATCAAATAAGATGTTGCGCCGAGGGGGATTAGTGCCAAAGGTCATCTCATTCCGAAAGTTCCACAAGGACCAAAGGCTCCATAAATTACTTTCAAGATAGCTTTCCGTAAAGATGAAATATGCGTGTCATCTAACCAATTGAATGAATCATGGAGGTTAGAGGGACTCGAAATTTGCATGTCCAACCATACGAAGACCCGATGCCAAATTGAAGTAGCTAGAGAACAAAACCACAAAATGTGTTCTATATATTCAACACCAGAGTCACAAATCGGACAGGAAATCATGTCCAAATCAGTGCCTTTCTGACTAAGATTCCACCTTGTTGGAAGACGATCACGAAGAACTCTCAAAATGAAGATATTAATCTTCATAGGAAGTGATAACATAAAATTGTCCCTATATTCTTAGTATCAATTTCCCCCATTATGACACCATTTTGTGTTTAATTACCTTCATTTATGCTCATATTTCTTTATATTGCATTTCAGGACAAGAAAGGAGCAATTGAACGTTTTTGACGATTATTTGGATTTGTTTTGCTGAAGATTGAAGTCTATTCACATGATCATTCTGAAGATACAAAGACCACTGCTAAAACTTGATATAGAGGCAAATATTAAATTTCTATTTTGAGAAAACTACGCTGTAGCATGCATAAGGCTACGGCGTAGACGTGCCAGCTAGAACTCTACGACCCTGACTAATCAACAAACTACGGCGTAGATGAAATTATATGAAAGCTACGGTGTAACCACTGAAGAGGCTACGACGTAGCTGTTTTTAACAAAGACTATGGCGTAGACCGAATGAAAAACTACGCAGTAGTCTAGACGGGCATTATAAATACCAGATGAATTTCATTAAGAATATATCTCCCTTTCCCAAAAACCTCGTTAGGGTTTGGGGAGAACGACCCAGAAGAAGAATGAAGACCTGAGAAGACCGAAGGGGTAACATTAGCTAAGAGAAATCCTAGTCTAATCCAAGTTTGAATTCTATAATGATTTATGTTTCATTTTAGATGAATTCTCTTTGTTAATTAAGATTTTTTTTACTTACTATGTTTATCTATATAGAAGTTTTCTTTGCTTGTTTGAGATCCTTTTGTTTTGGTAGTATTAAAGCTCGGTAGTACCTATTAGTTGGGAGAATTGACCATAGGACCCTAAACGAGTAGGTTGCGAGGATTGGTAAGAATTGGCCATAGTATTACCTTTCTTTATGTGAGAATTGACCATAGGATCACCTATCGATTGGATTTACCTAAAAAGTGAGAGGAAACCTAAGTTCCGACCGGCCGGGTTTCACCTAAACAAGTCTATTTAACATGGCACTTAATGACTCAACATAGTCCACCGGCGACCTTCATTAATCACTAAGGTTAAATCCTTAGATATCGAAGTAGGGTTCTATGGGAAATAGGACTAGACGAATTGACAAACGAGTCAAGTTGATTTTTACCCACTATGTAGAACTATAAACGCAGGATTTACTAAACATTTATATCTTGATTATTATCCATTTTGTTTATCTTGTCTTTAGATCCAATTCTGTTTAATTTCGTTTAATTCTATTTAATTATATTTTTTTTATCTTATATACCCTTTTAGTATTTACCTTATTTCGCCAGACCAACAGCTCTTGGGACGACACTCGAATTTATCTAAGACTATACTTCACATGACCATGTACACTGCCCGTGAGTATGTGTTAGTCCTAATATCTCCAACTTTATAAATTTAAAACAGGATGAAATAACGCATCAAGTTTTTGGCGCCGCTGCCGGGGAGCAGTTTATTTAGGCAAATTAAGGTATGTTTTAATTTTTGCAATTTAAAATTAAAGATCAGGACATATCACTTTTTGATGATCTACACACGAGTATCAACCTCGTTACGTAATCATGGATATCCAGGTATGCAAATTCAATAATCAAAGTATAGCATAAATCTACTAAAAAAATCCTTACTACGGCGTAGCTTATTAAGCTACTACGATGTAGTCATATTTTAGTATTAAATTTTTTACGGGAAAAATAAAAACTACAGCGTAGTTTTTTCTATCAACTACGCCGTAGTTTTCCGATCATATAAAATAGAACTCTTCACACACACACACACAAGCATATTTTACCACAAACATTCACAAAGCCGCCTCTGTTAAAATTTTCTTGAAAAATTCGTTCATATCCTTTCCTAGAATCAACAATGGCAGGTAATTAACCTTATCTCTTCCCTTGATTTTTCTTATTCTTTATTCAATTTTTAGGGTTTTATTTAATATCGTTTTAGGATAAGGATTGAGGAATGTTTTAGATTAAGATTTTGCCAATATATTGATTGACAGAACAAATAGAGGAATTTGTTTTATGATTTTTTCGATTAATTTGACTAAGTTAGGGTTTTGATTGATTTTATAATAATCGGTTAAGATTAGTCTCTCCCTTTGGATATTTGAGTGGGAAACTCACAATTGAAACTTTAGAGAAAATTTTGATGGTAATTGATCAATCCGTCGTAGTTTTTGATGAATACGACAACATTATGGTAACTACGGCGTAGCTAGTTGTAGGGCTACACCGTAGCTTAAATTTTTAAATAGAACAACACTTTTTGAAATTATCAAACTATGGCGTAGTGGTAATAATACTACGCCGTATTACATTAACTAAAAGAAACTGCGGGGGCTTTTGTTAGGCCGTAGTTACAATATTAGGCTAACTACGGCATAGCTATTGATAAAGCTACGCCGTAGCACCTGAGGAATATTGCTGATTTGTTTTACATTTATCTATATTTCAGGAGACGAAGCTAACACCCCAACCCAGTGGTTCAAGTTTCTGAACTGTGATCCTGCTGGAAGAAAAATTTACAAGAAAGAACTTCGCCAACTGATGAGCAAGACGATAGAAAGTCCAGAGGCCCTTGGTATGGATGCATTTGAAACCGTTAGCGGTGGGGATGCCGCTAAGGAGATTAGGAAATTGTGCAATATTAAGTTCAACAGTCCAAATGGGAACTTTACTTGCAGGGCATGGATGACTATCTTCACCGTCAATGAGCCTGTCATTCAAACATATGTTTGGGAATTCTTAGCCACTATTGATTTTGAGGAGCATATTACTAGCATGACCGAGAAGTGCTTGTTTTTTCAGCTAGGAGGTATAAGAAGAGAGATGAGCATGAGGGAATTCATCTTGGCTATGGGACTTTATACTAGAAGGCAGCTTGACTCGGCAGTTTTTCAAGATTACCACAACATATGTTTGAGGGAGAAACCACACAACTACAATCGTCTGGCCTACTATCAACAATATCAGGTTTAGCCGGTTACGAGTCTAAGAGCCCACCTTCCTACAAAACTATCAGGGATCCAATCCGCCGTTTGGTACACAGGCTCTTGGTCGTGTTAGTCCATGCTCGACATTCGGCACTTGAGAAGATGACCGTAGAAGATTTGTTTCTTATGCACAACATGGATGAAGTGGATTTTGTAGACATTCCATGGTACTTGGCTTGATTTATGACTGGAAAAGCAAAAGGATCACAACAGAATAGCAAGATACAGGGGGCTCATTTGATTGGGAGGTGGCCAAGAATTTTGGCTTGATGTCATCGGCAACTTTGGCATTTGTTACCAGGACTGCCGAGACCTCTTTGATTGGTATCTCCAAATTAGACGAATTTGGAATCATCACTTTCAATCCATTGAGTGAACCGGTCTTAATGCCATCAGTCTAAGGATCAGCTGGAGCATCAAGCTCCCAAGCAGGTGGGAGTCAAGGAGTTGGAGAAGAGGAGCATGCTAGGGTTCGTCCTCACATGACGATGGTTAAGAGGATGCATGCATTTGATGGGCACATGGGGCACATGGAGATAAGCATGGCGAACTTTGAGAATGATTTGGATGACATGACGGCACTTGTTTCTGGGATGAATACCCAATTTGATAGTTTTTGTAATGATTTCAGGAACTTTCAGGTACAACAAAACAATTACTATCAATGGAATGCCGATCGGACAAGACAAATGCTCCAACACATGCATCTAAGCCACCCAAGATGGAATGGGCCAGAGTTCGTTTATCATCCCAGCATACCCAACTTGGGTACCCAACATGGTGTGAGCTTCATGCATCAAAGCACTTCATCTGCAGCTCCTCAAGAACCTTATGGCCCCTCCACTCAGTTTGGCACCCCTATGGAACATGATCACACCCAGGAGTGAAATATCCATTTTATGAACAATTATCTGATTCTTATACTTTGATACAATTACTATTTGGTCTGTAATAACTACTATTTAGGACATGGCTGGCTACTAATAACTATTTTGATATTAGGTATGGTAATATTGCAGGTTTAATGATATGGATGTTAACTGCAGACTGTTGCTATGGCGTAGTTGGTCATTGACCTACGCTGTAGCATGCCTGGTGAAATGTGAGTGCTTCTGTCCAAATTTGGGAGCTACGGCGTAGCAAGGTCCGTTGACCTACGTCATATCTAGTGCCCATTTGGTGACCTCAGTAGATACAACTTTGAACTTCCTAGTTCGCGAGCGTAAGGGGAGTTTTCTTTTTATTTCTATTCTATTTTTCTTTTTATATTGTACAAAAGGGACTTTGCACAATCTAAGTGGGGGGGGGGGGGATAGGAATAGAATACGTAATTTCACTTTAAATTGCTATTTGTCCTTGTTTTTAACTAGTTTTGTAAAACTTCGATCTAAATGTGCCATTTTTAAATTTTTGACACATCTTTTTACAAAAACTAGAACTAATGCTAGTCGAGCACACTATAACCCTTGGTTACATGGTGAGATTTAACCTTTTTGTTTCCCAAATCTTTACCCAAATCCACCAAATATTGAGTGTGCCGGTAGTATTGTTGACTTTAGAACTTGGCTTTTACATCATTTCGAGACCATAAACGAGTAATGTGTTTTTATTAATACACTTGAAAAAAACAGGACTAGAAGGATATTTTAGGATTATCACCAAAATAGCCTATATATACATTCCATCGATTAGTCACATCGACTTTTCGACCTCAATATTTAAAACCCTTTGTTTGCACTCATTTTTAGTGCAAGATACCCTTAGAATACACCCTTTAAGCCTATCTTTTCATTTCTTACCCATATAATTTTTCATTACACCTTCACACCTTAGCCTACCGTGTGATCTTATGTTTTTAATCGAGAAGTTCCCTTTTCACCTAAAACTCCTTAGCTCATGAAGACAAGATATTATGTTTGAAGACCCCCCAACATTCAGCACTATGTTCGTCTCAAGTGGGGGATGGAAATTTTGATTGATGTTTGAATATATATATATATATATATATATATATATATATATATATATATATATATATATATATATATATATATATATAGTGGAGCGTTCAAATGAGAAGTCTATTTTTTGGGAGAATGCGAGAAGAGCTCTGGACCGTAGGATCAAGTCAATTTGATTTTGGGCGGAATGGCATTTTTGTAAATATTGGACGAAATGTTTAGGGGTCTAAGTGTATCATCCTCATTTGCTTCCATACCCCTAAAGTTTATCCTGTTTTTTCTCTCTACTTCTATCACACACACTAAACACACACAATAACCACACACAAACTCAAATAGCAAAACAGATCCGTCATATCTGCATATCAGTCATCTTCTTCATCTCCATCATCTCCGTCGCATCATCTCCGTTACTGCATCTCCGTCATCTCCTTCATCTCGATCATCTCCGTCATCGCATCTCCATCATCTCTGTTGCTGCATCTCCGTCATATCCGTCATCTCTTTCGCTTAATATCCGGCGTTGACTCCGGTATTGACTCCGTCATCTCTAATTTCTTTTTCTCTTACATAATTTAGTTTTTAACTGTTTAACAACTGTTTTCTCCGGCGTTGACTATCTCATGAAGATGTTTGTTTTATTAGTTATTGTTTTTTATTACATATCTATTTTTGCACATGTGAAGATTTTTAATTGATTTATTAGATACTGTTTTTTGTGTTTGTTTATTACATTGACTATCTAATTATGCATTTGTGAAACAATACTTTATGGATCAGGTGTTTGATGTGTATAGATGAATTTAGGTGCGTTTGAAGAATATTTGAGTTTATTATCGGATTTAAGTTTAGTTAGAGTCTTCGCATGAGAAGAATATTAGTTTTGAAATGAAGTTTTGATGTTATTAGCATTTTTTGTTATGATTTAAATTTAGTAAGAATATCTTCACGAGTGAAGAAAATCAGTAAGCAATGGAATTTTGAGGTTATTATCGGATTTTAGTTTTATGGATTAAGTTGTTTGATGTTTATAGATGAATTAAGTACGTTTGAAGAATATTTGAGTTTATTATCGGATTAAAGTTTAGTTAGAGTATCTTCGCATGTGAAGAATATTAGTTTTTGAAATGAAGTTTTGATGTTATTAGCATTTTTTGTTATGATTTAAATTTAGTAAGAATATCTTCACGAGTGAAGAAAATCAGTAAGCAATGGAATTTTGAGGTTATTATCGGATTAGATTGTTTGATGTTTAGAGATGAATTTAGGTACGTTTGAAGAATATTTGAGTTTATTATCGTATTTAAGCTTAGTTAGAGTATCTTCGCATGTTAAGAATTTTAGTTTAAAGAAATTTGATGTTATTAGCTATTATTGTTATGATTTAAATTTAGTAGGAATATCTTCACGAGTGAAGAAAATCAGTAAGCAATGGAATTTTGAGGTTATTATCTGATTTAAGTTTTATGGATTAGGTTGTTTGATGTTTAGAGATGAATTTAGGTACGTTTGAAGAATATTTGAGTTTATTATCGGATTTAAGTTTAGTTAGAGTATTTTCGCATGTTAAGAATTTTAGTTTGAAATGAAATTTTGATGTTATTAGCTATTATTGTTATGATTTAAATTTAGTAAGAATATCTTCACGAGTGAAAAAAATCAGTAAGCAATGGAATTTTGAGGTTATTATCTGATTTAAGTTTTATGGATTAGGTTGTTTGATGTTTAGAAATGAATTTAGGTACGTTTGAAGAATATTTGAGTTTATTATCGGATTTAAGTTTAGTTAGAGTATCTTCGCATGTTAAGAATTTTAGTTTGAAATGAAATTTTGATGTTATTAGCTATTATTGTTATGATTTAAATTTAGTAAGAATATCTTCACGAGTGAAGAAAATCAGTAAGCAATGGAATTTTGAGGTTATTATCTGATTTAAGTTTTGTTATAGTATCTTTCACATGTGAATATTGATATTAGTGATGTTTTTAAAAATTATCTTCACGAGTGAAGAACATTAGTTAGAATTTTGATGTTAATAGCAGATTTTTGTGATGGTTTAAGTTTAGTAAGAGTATCTTTGCGCTTGAAAAATATCATGAATGAATGAATTTTCGATGTTGTTAGCACTGTGAAATCATTGTATACAACTAAAATTCCCTTTGAGGATCCCGTGATGTGTTGGTGTTAGTGGTTCATGGTGGTTGCCTTAAGTAGTCCATAATTGTGAAGCCTCGTTTGATTCACTTTGTCTGTTTGTTAGGTCATTGTTTTCAGGCTGAGATTGTCTAGCAGGCTAAGTGATTTAATGGTTATTAGAATCAATCCTTTCTGCTGATTCAGATGTCTTATCAGTGGCATTAGGTTTTGAATTATCAGATGTCTTAAGTGGTCCATAATTATCTATTTGTCTGTTTGAATTATCAGTTGAGGCATTAGGTCTTGAATTTAAAATTAGATGGCTTATTAGTTGCATTAGGTCTTGAATTAAAAATTAGAACATTACTCATTCTCGGAACATTTATGAAATCTTAGATAATAAAGTACAAAAAATAGTTGAAGGATATGATTTAAGTTTAGTTAGATTATCTTGACATTTGAAGTATATCTGTAAGTAATGATGATTAATTGTTTGCAAAAACTTCCGTAATCTTGCTTATTTTGTTTATTATAAAGAATAAATTTTAATGAGTGGAGTATTATTCTCAAATATTTGGTGAATACTGTTGAGAATAACATGGTTATCTTTTTACGTGTTTGTGAGAGACTTATATGAATTAAATTGAATTAGTGTAGTATTATATGCAAATTTACAAATTTGTAGTGTCTGTTTTTTTATGTGCACAGAGATCAGCATGTATCCTAGTTATTAGTTAACATTACTACTATTTCATACTTATTGATTAATACATTAGGTGAATAATTCTCTAAAAGCTGATATATTATTGCATGTTCTTAATAGATAATTAGACATTTGAATAGATTATTGACATTTGATATTTGAGGGTATATATTTTTTCTCATTTGAAATTCTTGCACGTACGTACATTACTAGCAATCCTTGTCAATGATCATTTAATTTCCACATTCTCTTTCACGTGTTAGGCAATTTGTTGCAAATAGAGTAAGTAACTATTTTGCAATTGTTGAACTGTTAATAATATTCCTTGATTTCATTTATTTTCATTGGGATGCAGGCTATAGTTTCAAATGTACAGTGGCAAATGCAGATCTGTAACTAGATCCTGGTGATTGGTTAGAGCTGTAGACTGTTGCTACGCTTGTATTCTAAACTGTCCGTATGGCTAATGATGGTAAAAAGAAGTTTTCAATCTGTGAAGAATATGTGTATCATGATGCAAGAAACTATCCATTAAAAAAATAAGTTATTTTATTATCTTCATGTTACAGTATGGGTTAATTTTTTAAATTTGGCTTTAAAGACAAAAGATGATAATTATGTATTTTTTGTTTTGTTTTTATGTAAGTGTGTTTAAATGGCTTTGAAATAGTTTTTGTGTTTTTACATGTTTTTAATTATGTTTGTGTGTAAATCATATGTTGTTTTTAAAATTGTTTGGATCACATAGCATATGTTTAAAGTATCCGTTCAAATTCACAGCTTATCTCGCCTCTCTACCTATTATCAAGTGTTCTAATCCTTGTTACGTGGTATGCAATCGATTTAGGTTGTGTTTTCATTCTTTAGTGGTGGTAGCTGGGTGATTATGCATTTGTTTTTATATAAATCGATCCACTGGGTACGATCAAGGAAGCCCTAAAATCATTCGCTACTCTTTTTTCCTTGATCGTTACTGGTTTTGTCGTTGTGTTGATCATACGCTTTCAATGCAAAACCCTTTTAGGGTTTCTATATTTTTGATCGTGTACTGATCGTTTTGTTCTTGTACTTAAGTCGGTTTTTATCGATTAATTCTATATACGATCTTTGGGTTTATCTAAGTCGGCTACGATTTGTATAAAACCTTTTTTTGGTTTTCTTGAAGAGGTCGATTTAGAGATTGATTTGGTGCGTGCATGATGCTTCAACGCTATAGCAGAATTCTTTTTTAGGGTTCTGTTTATTATTCATATTGTGGGTAAACCCTATATTAGGTTTGTTCATCCATATGCGGGACGTATCCATGTGTTATTGGATTGATTGCTGGTTTATGGTTCGTACCTGATGGGGTGTTTGATTCTTTTATTAGAAGTGGGTGTTGGGAGAGTGGATGTTCTTTGCGAGTCTATGGCAGTTTGAAGTCCGAATTTGATAAAACCCTACTAGGGTTTGTTGTTTTAACCTGCTGTAGTTTTCTATTCGGACCATCAAAGACCTTTTGCTGATACTTATTCTTGTCTTGGGTTCGTATTTGCTGGAAGTTAGGGTTGTGTCACCCTATGTTTATGTTTTATGCTCGGTATCACACTCATTTGCTGATGCTGATTAATCTCGGAAGTTAAGTTTTTAGAGTTCTTATTCAAAAACTCTATGGATCGTTTGGTTGTGACTGGATCCTACACGCGTTCCTGTTTATCATGCTATTAGGACCAGGTCTTGTTTTGTTGAACATTCAATCTACTGGTTTGGGTTTATTCACCCTTGGTTTGTTGCATGGTGACCCTATTCATGGTGATATTGATGTTACTTGGCTGTTTTGAAGGGGTGATTGTAGAGAATCGTTTAAGCCCATCTAGGATATGTTTTACGAATAACATAAATACGCAGCGGAATATAAAACAATATGTTATTAAACAAGGTTTTCATTATTCACTATTTCCCCAAGATCAAAAGATCCTTGAGGCTTAACTAACTAATACATAGATCGATCTGTTACTAATAAACTAACTAACTAATAAACCCTAGGCGTCCATTGTAGGAACTTGACGCCTAGACACACACACACCTTTAAGTCGACTACATATTTTTTGTGTACTCTCAACCTAATGACCCATGTCCTCTTTATATACTAGAGGATTAGGGTTTACAAAATACTACGAAGGACTAATAAATAAATCTTCTTTTGCAAGCTAGTCCTTCATGTTTCATTCTTGTTCATATATTGCAGCAGAAGTACTTTGATTCAAAGTACTTTTGGTTCAGAAGTACTTTGGTAAGTACTTTCATTCAAAGTACTTTCATTCTTCTTCATATAAGCACATCTAGTTTTGTAATCATCAAATCAATAATTCCCAACAATCTTCCCCTATTTGATATTACAAAACTATCTCCATGAATGAAACAATCTTCAATGCTTCCCCTTGAACTAAGATCTTCTTAAACATGTCACCACGTATAAATAAGCTGTAAATCATATCTGTGTAGTCTTCTTCCCCTTTTTGTAATCGTCTAATAGGGGACATGTAAAGATATGCAACTTTGATCGTCACTACCCCACATCATATATCAAAACTTCCAATCCAATCTTTCCAATGTCTTGAATTACCCTCCATGAAGAACACCAAAAAGCTTGCGAAAAATGAACTCAAGACAATAGAAATTTTAAACTAGCGGTATTAATGATGACTAGAAGTAGTAATGAAACACTTCCCCTAAAATGGTGCATGTAGATGGTTGAACATTTAATCAATAAGCTTCCCCTGAAACTAATATGTTTATCATATGTTAGGAATATAAATATTCACGTGAAAGGCTCAGTCACCCCGAGTATAGATTAGCATTACATAGCTCGTAGTCTTATATATATTTAGTTAAGTACGTTGATTAGCTTAAGTTACACCGTGGAGGACGGATGGGTCTTTACCCACTGTACACCTGATCCACAGCCCGTAGTAGGGCGTATATTGTAAGTGTATATATACCCCTTCCCACTCAAGGGAAGGGTTGGTTGTTTCAATATTACACACACCTCATTAGGTGTTTCTCTCACTAGAAACCTCCCACTCTCTCAACTCTCTCTCTCTCAACTCTCTCTCTCTAACTTGTTAACCATGTTTATCATATACTTCCATAATCCAAGACCTTCCAATCCACATAATCAACAAAAATATCGATCCTACAATTGGTACCAGAGCCAAGGTTGCTTAGTTTGTTGATTTATTTGTGGTTCGTATCATGTTTTCAAGCTGTTTTACACATATTGTTTTACGAGTTTGAAATCTGTTTTCTACTTATTTTGTGGGTAACAGTTTAGTTGTATCCATATGGTCAAATTTTATGCTTCATCATGTTTTCAAAAAATGATTTGGTGACAGATTTATGTTCAACTTCATTTATTTGTAACTCTTTGTACCTATACCAGTGTAGATGTTTTGTTTTGTCTAAATGTCTGGTCGGATTCCTTGGTCTGAAAAGTGGTCAAAAATAATACTTGGTCCGATTCTGGTCATTTGATAATTGGGTATTCTTGGTAGCGGTTTGCTACCTGTGGCTGATTGTGGTAGCAATTTGTCTCTTTTTTTGGGTGCTATTTGGCGTTTAACC
The DNA here is from genome assembly GCA_030686995.1 of Artemisia argyi. Lineage (NCBI taxonomy): Eukaryota > Viridiplantae > Streptophyta > Magnoliopsida > Asterales > Asteraceae > Artemisia > Artemisia argyi. The sequence continues at coordinate 92,158,318 of CM060683.1, read as the reverse complement.
TTAAAAGGCAAAGAAGACAAACCAATCGAAAGTGACTGTCATGTCCTATTAGTAGCGGTTAGTTGGGGTAGCGATTTCCTCAATGTAGCGGTTAGCTCTTTGAAGAAAAATTAACTAAGAAAATCCAAAAGGCATGCTGCCAAAATTTTGTTATGGCTAGCGGTTAGTCCACAAATGAAAAAGATGAAGCATAAGACATACCAGTTTTATCATCATCAGTCAAAGCAAGAACCATAAGCATAAATGAATACGTGACTGATAATCGACCACAAACAAGAACAATATCAAATCCTAAACACGACTGTAAGCAATTCATTCTAGCTCTATCTAAGCTATCCCTTCAACAACATCAAATAAATCTAAATTAAATCCATCCTCATCAGCCGACATCTATACTACACGACTCATACAACAAACAAAAAGGGAAATCATTGATCTCTGTTTATCTCTCTTTCACATTTATGATTCGTTCAGAAGAGAACCACGAGAGATTGTTCATCATAGATCATAAACTTAAAAAGACATGGGATCTCAGATTGGTTGTCCGTATGCAATGATATCAAATCGATCTCAAAGACCAACCACACGAACAAGATATCATCACAGATCCGATACAAATCAATACGAATACTACAAACAACAAGGACATCATACAAGAAGATCTCAGATTTTTATTCGTGTTGCTTTATAATATCTAAACCAATGAAGGTCCACACGAAAAGCAATCATCACTGATTTTTCATCGAAGCTTAGCTTCTTTTAATTTACGAAAATCAGAAAAGAAAGAGTTAAAACAATTATGTTTCACTCTTTCTTTCTTTCGATTCAATGTTTTAACAAAACCATATGATATAACTACCTACCCGAGAGCTCTTTTGCTTGATCTAGAAATCCACGTCTTGTGCTTGAACAATCTCATCAAATCGAGGAGAGATGTCTGGTGTTCGTGTGGGGTATAGGTGGTTGCGATTATGGTTTGTATTTGTGATTTTTCATTGATGAGATAAGCAGGATGAAAGGTTAAAGTTTTTTTTTCTCAAAGAAGGAGAAGATGGGGGCGGACAGATTTTGAGTTGTTATTAGGGTTAAACTAATGAGAAAAATTAGGGTAAGATGGGTATTAATGATTTGTTGGATTGGGTATAATATCTGATTTGGGCCCGGGTTATACCACTAATTAGGGTTAGGCTTATAACAAACGAATTATTTTGGCTATAAAGGATCCAAAACGAATTGGGCTTACACTGGTACAAAAAGTGCTATTGGTCACGCCAAAAATGTGTGACGATATGCATATAGTCACGCACATTTTTTTCGTCATGTGTGACAAAAGGTCCACCCACCGTAGGTGGCATATGGTCACATTGTTGAGTTCGTGGCCTTTTCCATCGAAAAAGAGTGACCAAAACCCCGAATATGTGTGACAAATTAGGCACAAGTTTTGTTGGATTAGTCATTATCAGTGATCGTAAACACCTTATAGTCACACGAATGTTTTTTGAGAGTGACTATTGTTCGTCCTTTGGCCACATAAATATATAATATATGTGACATTTGAGATGATATATTCAAGTAAATGTGTATTTTTGGTGACTATTTCCGTCCTATGGCCACATGAATATATAATAAATGTGACGTTTGTGATGATTTAGTCACACAACGGGTGTTGTTTTTTTGGAGTTAGTCACATATAATTAAGCAAAAAGTGACTAAAAGTGTTAATAAGTGTGACCATATGTTGTTTAAAATAAAGATATGTGTATTTTGTGTGACTATTGTTCATCCAATGGTCACATGAATTTTTAGTTTGTGTGGCCTTTTGTAATATTTAGTCACACATAGTATGTTTGTTTTTGGTATTTAGTCACACACAATTAAGCAAAAAGTGCCAAAAATGTTAATAAGTGTGACCATATGATGTTTAAGGTGAAGAACTGTATATTTTGTGTAACTATTGATCATTCAATTGCCACATGAATTTTTTTTGTGTGTGGCCTTTTGTAATATTTAGTCACACAACGAATTAAGCAAACAGTGACCAAAAGTATTAATAAGTGTGACTATATGCATCTTTTAGTCACTTTTAAGAAATCAATATATATCAAAAGAAATTCAAATATATATATCAAAACAAATTCAAATACAATAAAATTGGAATGTATATAACTCAACAAAACACTAGCAGCATTAACTTATAACTAACAGTTGGAACTAATACACTAGCAGTATTAACTTCAATCTAAGTAAAAGAGGGTTACGATCTTCCTCATATTCTTTGCTTCTTGGCACATCTCCATTAGCAGTCTACTGTCGTGGAACGCAAAGCAAATCACTTGCTGCACTTGACATATTATATCCATGTTACACAGCCTGCAAATAATAAAGTCAAATCACTTCTATTGTCTTCTCAAAATGTATATGATAATACGATGTAATAAAGCGGAGTATTCATTCGGGCTGGGAAACTGAGATACCAAAACAGGTGTTACGAGTAAAATTTTGAAAGTATATAACTGTGGTGATGCAAACGAGCTAATCTCGCGCCAAAGACTAATTGTGCATCTATAGCTAGTGATGCAAACGAGCTAATCACGTGATCAACTTGGCTCAATTTTCCAAAAGAAATAAAAAAAATCCCAGCAAATGCATATATTCCCAAAAAAAGAAAAAAAAAAAGGAAAAAAGAAAAGAAAAGGGTACTCACTGGAGAAGGGAAACCATCAATATCCAATTTACCACATGTATCATCCTCCTTATACCCTGCACGAGAAAAATATCATAAGCAACCTGAATGAATGTAAGAAAAGTGATCTGAAGAAACCACGATCTATTGACGATTGATTCATAATGATAGAGTCCTCTTGATTATACCATGAATAGCACGCAATTGCCACAATTGCGTTCTGGAAAATATTTACATAAGTAGAAACTCAGGGACGATAACTTAATAAAAATATAATACAAATCTTATAAAAAAAACCGCTTACAATGCGCAGGAAGCTGTCTAAAGTGCACGTGCTCCATTGCTCGAGTAGTCACAAGAGGTTTCTGAGGATAGTAGAGAACGTAACCCAATGTATCCTAAAAGAAACATAATCGCAACAGAAGAGTTAGAAATACAGTTCACGTTATCAATTTGAAAAAGAAAGGAAGAACTTGCTACATACCATGCGAAATTGGAAGTTGGTGGCGTAAATCCCCATTGCTTGCTTTCCCATGGCCGACTGGTAGGTATTGCGTGGAGACTGTATACACATACGGGATAAGTTATAGTGTATACCATTGGGCAATAGTGAGTACTACTAATGTAGAAACTTGCCTGATTGTGATCAGGAAATGGTATGATGGAGGCACAAACACCCAATATTAGTGAAGGATGTATTTCACAATGAGTAGACGTGTCTGAGTAAGACTCATCTGGATATAGCCTCGCATTTACAAGATCCTGCACCATTAAAGATACAAAGTTTTATCATAGTTCAGGTCAAACGAGGGGTTGAAGTATTGAACAGGCAACACTTATATTGTCCATTATACTTTATGGATAACTAATCCAAGTTATAGATAAAACAGTATAAGAGATTGCATAATCTTACGTATACATTAGGTGGATTTTTAGTTAATTCTTTCTATCTTTACCCGTTTAACCAATTAGAACAGATTAAAGCCCAAACAGACCCGTTTCAAAATTGGCTCCTCTACTTACATTGATCATCATGGAGATCATGGTAGTTTAGCCAAATTGGCTCCTCTCATTGGCCAATTTGGAGTACTACGTGTTCAAATAACAAATAATTTAGCCAAACTATCAATATGCTGCTCTAGAAAAATCAGTTTCTTCCATATATTGAATAAAATTGCAACAACTCCTTATTTTGAAATAACAACCAAACCCATTTCGATTCAAACTTGTTATGACCAGTTACCCACCACGACTGACCCACCAATCTCGTCACCTTTAGTATTTTAGATACCAGACAAAATAGTCCATCACAGACATGTTGCAATTTTCATAGGATTAGCTAGGTTGTCAACAAATCAAGCGATAACTGAATACTGTTAATCAATTCTTATGGATGCTCAACCCGCAAACCAACCTGTTCATCACAAATATCCAAATAAACTTACAGTAAGAAAAAAAAGCAAGTGAATCACCAAAAAACGTGACAAGATGTAACTGAAACTTACAGCAAAATCTTTGGGAACCATCTCCACATTATGAGAAAGAAGTGTTTGATATACATCACGTGCAGAATGCCCGACTCCGAGAACAACTGCATCAAATCCCAGCTTCTCGCTATTAAACTGTGAGTTTCCACTTGAATCAGATACGTTGACACCAACAGCATGACCATTTTCTACAATCAGATCATCCACCCTTGTTCCAAACCTGATATTAACCTTCAGAAACAGAAAGTAATTAGTCCAGTTAATGGAAAGATACGAAACTGTAAGGTTTACCTCTTCAAATGGGAATTAATAAATATGACTCACCCCTATTTCTTGTAGATGTTGTCGAAAGTTGCGGTGAAGTAGTATCAACCTATCCATTCCTTAATGAGTACACCAGATGTGCTAACTATTTACATGTACATTGCTCCGCCTAATTTTTTTGGTGTCTTGAATTTTGAACAAAATGATTCATTGAAGTGCTTATTCAACAGAAACATTTTTACTCAAACAATCAAAATTGCATATGAGCTTAGATTATAAGCAGATAACCACTTTTAAATATGCAGTCTCAAACACCATGTACAAGTATGTTGCATAAACAGGAACACTTTTTATAAATTACAAGTATGTCGCATAAATCTTTATAAAAAATATAATTACTGAAACATTTGTGAAAGCATGATTTTGACCTTTACCAAAACATTTACTTATTTAGCCTCCCTCGATACTTCCAGTTGTACCGACCCGATGAAACCACCAACTGAACCAACCCACTGAACCAACACAATAAACCCACCCGCTGAACCCACCCGTTGTATCCCCTGAAGGCCTGAACCCACCCACTGAACAAATCCACTAAACACAACCATTATAATAAGCAATCCCAAACACCCCCTTGGTGTGTAGAATCTCTCAATGATATCAAGCTACCTATTCTAATGGCCATCGTCATAACTGTATCTTACATATAAAGTAATATTTTTACAACCAAAGATAAAAGGTGGAAAAAAACTTATTTTGGACAAAGGAATCCCTTTCTCACCTTCAAGCTTTGATGATTCCAAGAAGTGTAATCCCTAGTTAATGTCAGCTTCAAAGCTCAGTCCCAACATCTGATTGTGAAAAATTAATGAAAAGTCAGATTGTAAAAAATTAAAACAACTAGTTTGTTAAAAGAAAAGATAGAGAGCATACCCACCAACAATAATGGGTGATTCGGCAAAATCAGTGCTGTACAGTGGAGGTGGTAAGAGCAGAGTGGGTGTCAGTGTGCGAGTGCTTGTACAGTGGAGGTGGTGTACACTGGTGTGATTTTGTTTAGAGAAGAAGGTGCAGTGGTGGGTCTAATGAGAAGATGATAAATGATGTAGCTAGGGTTTCAGTCAATTGGTTTAAAAGATAAGAGGGAAAAACCCCGCTTAATAACTTTGGGGAAAAAAGGGAGTGGGAATTCAATTTTTGGGGAAAACTTTGGAGGGAATGGCTAAGTTGTGAATATTTTAGTGTGACCATATATGACACTTGGTCACACTGTTAAAGTGTGTGACATATATTTGTTACTTTTAAATTCATACGTGACTAATGTTTCAAACTTACTTTTTAGTTATCACACATTTCAAATTCATATGTGGCTAAATATTCAGCAAAAAATAATAGTCACTTTTAAATAATGTGTGACAAACTTGACTATATGATTTAGTCACTTTTAAATAATGTGTGACAAACTTGAGTATATGATTTAGCCACATACACAATTACTTCATGTGACCATATATGGATTTTGGTCACACTGTTCAATTGTGTGACATATATTTGTCACATACGTATTTATATAATGTGACTAATATTTCAAACTTATTTGTATCCGTCACACGTCCCAAATTATATGTGACTAAATAATCAAAAAAAAATTTACAAGATACCTCTAGTCATGAAAATATTCGAATGTGTGACTGTAGCCTCAGTTGGAAAGACGAAATGGGCACACAAGTCGGATCAAGTGTGGCTTTTTATTTTATTCTGGTACATTTAGTCACATAAAAAAGTTAATGTGTGGCCGTTCGAAAAACAACATGTGTGACGAAATCCATTTTTTGTACTAGTGTTATTTGATTTTTCCTGATACGTAACTATTGGGCTGTACAAATGTGCCATTTGAATTAAAGTTGTGACTTAAGTCAAAGTTTGTTATAAATTTGACCTATCGGATTAATTTTGGCCTATTAGTGGAATATGGTTGGTATTTTGTACAACAAATTCTCACGGAGTTATGCATTTTTTTGACGAAAATGAAAAACTCAACATACAAAACCCTAGTTTTCAAACCCTAATTTACCGAAAAATTCTAAAGGCTAGTGTTAGGGTGTTTAACTGTGAGATGATCACGAAGTTTAGTTTGGTATCCCTTATTTGATTTTGAAGTGGTTTTCACGAAGGCGCATACTTATTTTATCTTGAAGTCGGGGATGGTTGGATGCATGATTTCAATGATAACTTGCTTGGACATATACAACTTATGATTGGGACTTGGACTATCTAGTTATACCCGATGTAAGGAGTTACATTGTAGTACTCACGGGTTATAGCTATCACTTCAAGGAGTCACATTATAGTGCTCAGTGTCACTCGCATATGCTGATGTTGATAGTCTGAAGAGGTGTTGTACTTATTTTGGCTCTTTGTTGACCGTAGATGGTACTTAGAGATTTTCTTCTGCATCGTTCTTCAATCAACAACAATGCAAGCTTAAGTAACAAATTTGGGGAATTCTACTTCACGTTTAAGTTGGGTATATCGGGCTTACATCACCAAGTGGTCACAGCAATAGCCGACAGAATACGAGGTGGGTTTGTTAGCTAATGGGTTTAAGGGTTGAGATGTGGTCAGCAATTCTCAGGGAATATTCGGCACTACAGCACGTCAAAGATACTTCACAATCTAAGAAAAATCTTTCTAGATCCTTCAATGTCATTCATGATTTTCTTCAAGATGTTTGTTTAAGATAAGAACTTCTCGTATATATGGTCATACACGTCAATGATGCTTCTGAAAGTTCGAAACCATCATGGGGGAGAAACGTGTACTTTGATGATATAAGGTAAACCTCTAGGGGGAAGTAGTTTATACTACTTTACTTAGTATGGTTCGTGAAGTATTCTACATATGTGAGAAGAATTGTTGTTGATCTCTTGCATGTTTCCCCAAACAGATATTCACCAAAACCAAAGTTGTCAAAACACATTCAATTAATCACTGTCTCACGGTTTCTTCTTGGTTTTGTAAAATCCCGCGAAAGAATCTATTTCTCGGTTTAAATCATAGATTTGTAAAATCCCGTGATGATGGAACTATCCCAAAGAAAGAAAAGTTCATTTCCGGATCTTAATTGTTCCTAGTGCTACGGTTCAACTTCGAAGTAGGAATAAAGTTTGGGCTTCATGTATTGGGTGTTTTCTTGATATACTTCATCGCATTCTGGTTATAACAAAGTTTTACGGGGATATGCACCTTTGACAATGATTGAGATAAAACCATTATCAAAGTTCATTCAAAACATCAAAAAGGGCTAGTTTTGGGCATTTAAACCACAAGATGTGACTACGGCGTTAATTCATTATTATTTATTTAAAGTTGAAGTGAATTTTCACGGGTGCGTGTACTTAGTATCTGAAGATATCGGGGTGGTTGGATGAAGATTCTTCGAGATCCTTGTTCGAGCTTTCAACAATTACAATGACGAAGACTTGGATATCTAGTTATTTTTGTGTCTCTTCTTCTCTATTACCACAAAATAACTATCACTTTTAGGAGCCACGTTGTAGTGCTCAGTGTCACACAAAGTTGTGGATATTAAAGAGGTGATGTACGTCTTATACTTGATGGTTGGTTGGTTGAAGAGTATAGAGTACTTAGGGATTCGATGTTGCACGAACTCTCTACACCGCTCTTTGTCATACATTAGTGCAAGTTTAAGTCACAAGTTCGGGTTACTTTACTTCAGTCTCAAGTTCATCATATTGGGTTTTTCTCCATCAGTAGTCATGATAAAGAGCCGACAGAATGATAATGGGGTTGGTTACGTGTTAGCAGAGAGAAGTAGAAAAGAGAGAGATGACGTCTGTTCACATCAGTTCAGGCCTCGCTCGTCAACATTATGGCGTCTGATGTCAACACTTCAGGCCCCGTTCCTCAAAGAAAAGAAAAGTGTACGTTTCAGTGCACTTTATCTTGGGAAGAAGAGAAATCTTCTTATTTATGACCATTCTCATCAACAAGCTTCATGCATTTGCCATGTTCGTATAGTCATCAAGTGGATCAACGTACATTGGATTATATTTTTGTGTTCCACTTATTCAATCAAAAATTGCAACAAGCATATGCAATTTTTGAGGGGGAGAAAGGAAAGGGTGAAGAAACTATATGTTGATGATGTTTGTAAAATGGTCATTCGGCTCTTGTACGCAGATATTTACTCCCTCTAAGGTTTAACACACATTTCAACAAGTGGTTTAGGCATATTACAAGCTTCATTGAACTATTCATTTGCTAAACCATTGATGAGGAAACAAAAGAGGGGCTGCTTCAAGAGTATATTAATCATCTTCTTCTTCGCAGTAGTTTTTGGTGCTACACACATATATATGCTGCATCTGATAAATTTCAAACATCACGGAATCTCAACTATGGCAAAAATGTCATTCCATGCTATTTTTGAGGGGGGAGAATAAGCGTATGTCCTTCTCCTTTCGACTATGGCAAAAATGTCATTAGCATGCCACTTTTGAGTGGGAGAATAGGCGTGTGATCTTTCTCTTCTTTCGTGGGAGGAGAAATGTGTATGCTGGGGTTATAAATCACGAAGGGATCGAGCTTAATTATTTGTGTCGGGGAAATTTGTGTCTGCCACTCCAAAATATTCCGTGGTTTGTTACTCTGTTCGAGTTCTATAGTCACTTCTGGGATTCGAACTTGGTGTTATCATTTAGTACTCCAGTTGATTAACTGATTCAGATAAGAAGAAGATGGTTAATATCAAGACCCTCAAACGTGATCATGACGTTAAAGTGTTGAATCTATAAAAGGGGATGGTTAGTTTGAGGGGGAGCCGATTCAGAAACATCACAAGTTTTTGAAGAAGCTCTTGACATACGATGGCCTAATTGAGGGGGAGCAAACTCAATTAGTCATCATCTCATGACTCCTGAATACTTCAGTTTAGGACTCATGAGGGTTTATCGACATCTTCTCATGGGCTGATATTATTGGTGATGAAGGGCTTCCAGTTAATGCTTCATGTACATATCATTATGATGATTCCGATTAATCGCAACCATCAGGGGAGAGGAATGTGTACACCAAGGACGCACAACAAGTTCACGTGATCAGGCTTAATATCTTATGAAACAAATTAAAGATGATCAGTGGTTCAACTTGTTACTTTGGTACTATCACTTCATGTGCACGTCACGGGCTGATTAATCGCAACCATCAGGGGAGAGAGAAATGTGTACATCAGGGATGCACAACAGGTTCACATGATCGAGCTTAATCAGTTATTCCGGAGTTGATATCCGCAGAGATGATCAGTGCTTCAACCTGTTACTTTGGTGTTATCGTTTCTTGTATTTGGTACATGTGTACATTATGGGCTAATTTGGTATATGTAATATAACTGGATAGCATTTGGTGAGATGGAGATGTTGATATCCTATTCCCCAAATGGACAACATTGAAGAAGGTCGAGTCTACAGTCTGCTCTACATTCTCCGCTACGTGTTAGAAGACTAAAAATGATATGCAATTAATTATCAAAAGACTTCTTCATATTCAAGGCACTCATCTGAAAGGTTGCCAGTTTGGGGGAGAGCACCAATTAGGGGAGAGTGAAAAGTCTAAGTTAATCCCTAATTAGATGTGCTTACATTGCTCTTCAGCAAGTTGATTCTCACATGATACATTTGAGCTAATTTTGTTCTTCTCACAAGATTTCAAGAATATGTGCATAAAATGTGTTGCTGATTCTGAGGTATCAAAACCAGCAAGGGGGAAGGAGACATACATCGGAACGCACAACGAGTACACATGATGAGCTTTATACTTCATCTTAATTGAAGTTATTCCGGGAAGACAAATGTCATAACCGCAGAGAAAATCAGTGTTTTAACTTGTTCTTTTGGTGTGTCATTCCAACTACGTGGGGGAAGAGATGTAAGAAACAGTTTCTGATGACAAAAGACGTACACAATGGAATGTGTGTGTACTTCGGGTTTCTGAGCTTCATATAATGAGAGTGATTGCATCATTTCTACTACTTGGGGGGAAGTGGTCTCTGGATACTTTTGGTGCATACTACTTCAGCCTTCAGCAGGGAAGAAAGTTGAGAAGAACTAGTCAAGCATGAGATGATACGTTGCTGAGCTATCAAAGCTTCACATTGAGAAGGCTCAAGTTCAGATGACAATTCAGGAGCCTCGAACGCTTTGGTGGTGAAAGTTTAAGAGATGTTGACTACTGACTTCTACTACGTGCATACCAATATCCTCTTTTCGGTATTCATGTCAACATCCTCTTAAACTGCATAATATCCTTTGTACATATTTTAAAAACCAAAAAGAAAATAGAAAATTTTAAAATCAACAAAATCCATAAAAATCGGAAAAACATAAAAATTCCAAAAATATTCTTCTCGCGACATGTCTCTCGTGTAATCAATATCATGTACGTTTCTATAAATGTCATTCAATAATGACACGGAAACATACATATGCTTGAGCGAGAGTTTTTCTATTTTTTTCCAAATAATGTTTTTCTAAAACATGTCGCTTCTCAAAATCTTCTTTAAAGATGGCTTGCAGTCATCTCAGGCTGCAACCCGGACTTCAAAATCATGGTTTTCTATTACCTCAGATAGCAACCCGGTTTTCAAAATGGGGAAAGCACGTCGCCAAAAAGACGGCTGGTCCTCCCACTGGGTGAAGTTCACCCGGGCACGGATTACTTTATATCTGTGTTTTTTCAGAATGATGTACATTTCAGTGCATCATTTCTTGTATAAGAAGAGAAGTCTTCTTTACATTACGGATACTTTTCCTTCAATGATTCTTCAGGAAAGTATTTGTTCTAAAACTTGATGGTACCATGATTTTTGAAATTCAACCAAAATTGCCATTTTGAATAAAACTTGCCACTCAATCGATGCCAAATGATTAATCGTTTGAAGTAAAGTGATAAATTGAATATGGGTCATCGATTGAGGGGGACAATGATTTTAAAAATTCTATATCATCAAAACATGACCTTTGTGCATACAAATCAGTGAATATAATTGTTATGTGTGAGAATATGAACTTATCATGAGTTCATCGTTAAACTCTAAATCATTTAAAAACTCATCATCTCTGACACATAACATGCTCCCTCATGGATTGAGGGGGAGCAAATGTACCGTCTCATAATCAGTCATTCTTAAATCTGACCACATTTTCTCCCAAAATCTTTTAACTTATTTAAATCACATGGGATCAAAAATCTCAAATGGTTTGAAATTTTTGATCGGGGGGAGAAAATGTGATTTAAATATGAAATCTGATTAAAATGTGATGTTTTGGAAATAATTGTATGCTCTCCCATATGTGCTAAACTATTTTGTATATCAATGCACATATTGAGGGGGAGCAAATGGTTGGTGAAAAAGTAGTGTAAAAGGATCGTGGCATCTCACATGAGCGAATCTCAGACTTGCCAATGAATTGACGAAACAAAAACTGTCATCAATTGAAAGGACTAGTCCTGGCGGGTAATAACTTCAAGATGGTCTAACCAGTGATGTAAGCGTGTCTCGAAAAGGACTTGTCTGAGTAGAGTGTACCATTTCGAGAAACCTTTGTGGATTTGATCGGGCCGGGTAATAACTTCAAGCTACTCTAACTAGTGATGTAAGCGTGTCTTGAATGCCCGTTCATGTTCACTAAAGGTGGAACATGTTGGGTTTTGAGTGAAACTGCTGCTAAGTGAAACTACTGCTGAGTGAAACTGCTGCTGTGATGAAACTGCTGCTAATGTAAATGATTCTGCTGCTGATGACAAAGTGTTGCTAAGGTTAAATGCTGCTAGTGGAATCTACTACTGAAGAGATAAGAATGTATACGATTAGATAATTATAAAATAGATTGTGTAAATATTATATACATCTAGAATATTCTTATCTTGTAGAGAAAGGTATTGTAAACCTATTAGGATTCCTTAGTCTATAAAAGGAGGATCCTAGGGTTAGTTTGCATACGTATTGTTTAGTTTTTGTTTACACTTCAAGGTTGTAAAACCCTAGCATTGTCGAGTGCTCGTATTAATAATATTGAAGTGTTGAAAGTGAATCATTATTCTTCTTAAGTTAAGCTTTTATATTCCGCGTATTAGCTTAAGTGTTTAACAAAGTTAACTTCTATATAAGATCGTTTAAGCTCAACTGGGATCAACAAGTGGTATCAGAGCATGTGATCTAGAAGTTATTATCGAGAAGAATTTGTTCCTTACAAGTTTACTGTTCTTAATCAATTGCTAAAGATGGGTGATGAAACACATATGGTGACTGCTTCAAGAGTGCCCATGCTTAATCCTTCTGAGTATGAGCTATGGAAGAGGATGATCAGACAGTACATTCGCATGATTGATTTCAACATGTGGAATGTGATAGTTAATGGTGATTCTGTACCAGAGAAGAGTGCTGATGGTAAGGAGATACCAATTAAGTCTGCTGAAGCTAACGCAACAAGGAAGCTGGAAATCAAGGCTCATAGTATTCTCTTAATGGGAATACCTAATGAATTTCAAATGGACTTTGATGACTGTGAATCAGGAAAAGAATTAATGGATGCTGTGGAATATAGGTTTGGAGGGAATGATGCTACTAAGAAATCAAGGAAGAACATGCTGAAGCATCAGTTTGAGAATTTTACTTCTGAAAGTGGAGAGAAGATTATTGGCACATACAACAGGCTAAATCAACTTGTTAGTCATCTCAAGCTTGTTGGTTATGTGGTTCCACAAGAAGATGTAAATCTCAAGTTTCTAAGAAGTCTTGCACCTGAATGGAGTATGCATACAGTTGTGTGGAGGAATAAACCTGACTTCGAAACCATGAAGTTAGAAACCTCTACAATAATTTAAGAGTGTATGAACAAGAACTGTCTACTTCATCTACTTCATCTTCTGGTACACAAAATCTTGCTTTTGTGTCTTCAAAATCAAAAGAACAACTAGTTCTAATAATAAGATTTCGACCAGTGATATTTCTTTGTGTGCATTCTTGGCTGAGCTTACAACTACTATAAGGTCACATGTCATCAATCAAGATATGGATCATATTGATCCAGATGATCTTGAAGAAATAGATCTTAAATGGCAAATGACCATGTTGACCTTGAGGGCAAGAAAGTTCTGGAAGAAGACAGGAAGAGAAGTCAAATACAAGGCTAAGGAAAGTCCAGGGTTTGACAAGTCAAAGATAGAGTGCTACAATTGCAACAGGAAGGGACATTTTGCCAGGGAGTGTAGAGCTCCAAAGAAGAATGTTGATGTTCCGAAGAAGACTGAAGAATCACAGACTGCACTTGTGTCTTGTGATGGACTGGGAGATTATGATTGGAGTGACATGGCTGAAGAAGAACCAAATTACTCTTTGGTAGCTGCTGTTCAACCCAAAGTGCATAACTTTGCACTTATGGCATATGGTTCATCTTCAGGCTCTGACTCTGAGGTATCTAATGACTCTAAATCATCTAGTTGTTCTTTTAAATCTTGTGCTGACACTATAGAAGAACTTAAGGCTAGGAATGAGAGTCTAAATAGAGAAATTGAACACCTAAAACTTGATAACTTAGGTTACAAAGTAGGTATTCAAAATGTAGAAAGAAGATTAGAATATCTCAAAAAGTGTGAGAAAAACAGTGAAGTTGAAGTTCTTAAAAATAAATTAGAAGAAGCAGAAAAAGAAAAAGAGGCAGCTCTTGCCGATAAAGATAAACATGTAGTAAGAGTACAAAAACAACAGTATGCTTCTAATTTGGTTAATAAGTCTATAGAGAGTACCTTGATGAGAAAAGGTAGTGGTATTTGGTATAATGAAGTGGCTCCTCCAGCCAAAAGTGCTTTTGCTCCACCAGGGAAAGAACTATCCTTCATTAGTGAGCTTGACATTGAAAAACCTGTAGGAGAATTGATGCGTGGGAATTGCACCAGGCTTTACCTCTCGAGGGATCTCGAGAAGCTTACAACCCCCACCAGGCAGTGTACCTGATCGTTGTAGTATAGTATAGTGGCAGGTACCAGGGGATTGATCGTTCAACTTGGGAATAGTGTCGCTAGGATTAGAAAACCTAAGTACTAGTTCTAGAGATGAGAGATGATTATTTTTGTGTTTTTATGTTTTTTAGAAAGCAATTAAAATCTCGGGTTTTAAGGATTTGGGCGGAATTAGTTGTTATTCAACTAACCCAGAACTAAGATGCAATTAAACTAAAATAAAATTAAACTAAATTAAACTAAGGTTGTGAACAGTATTTGGAGAAGATGTGTTTACTTAGATTTCCTTACTCCCTAGATATCTTTTACATGTTAATTACTTGTTATAATTGCATGGATGACGGATCGTATTCCTTAATACCATTCATGGGGTGGCATACATAACTCCCCAATTCTATGAGCTCTTATCTCCTCCTACACCATGCCCAACACAACTATAGGGATTATAAACAGTGGCTCATGCATTAAATACAACCAATAAAGACCTAGTATGCCTCGGTTCATGTTTCTTAAGATGTTCAAGCATGTTATCATTTGGAGATCTGCCAGTTTTCTTAAGCCTAACATATAAATCATTCATCCAAGAACAAGAATAAACAAGTAATCAACACATAATCAATATCTAGGTTTCATTAGATCTAAGCAAACACAAGAGAGATTTAGCCTAGCATGATAGAATTAAGACAAGAACAAGATATAGACAACCAACACATAGACATATTGATTGAATTGAAGGAACACTTATCTTTATTAATCATGCAAGGTATCAAGGGGTTGGAACCCTTGAAAAACCTGTAAAGTCACACCAAAATCGTATCTAGGGTTTCTCCCAAAAACTCCTCTCTTAAAACTGAAAAACTAGAAAAGTATATATAGGAAATTCGATATGACGGCGTCACGAACAAACTTTTGACGCCGTCAGACCGCCGCCAAAAAGTTCATCGGACGCTCTTGATCTACTTTTGACGCCGTCACCCTTAGGCCGTCATGCAATTAACTCTTGACGCCCTGTGTGTGACGCCGTCACGAACTCTCGGTAAATAATTCCATGATCTCTGACGCCGTCATCCTCTTCCTCTTGACGCCGTCACAAACTTTCGGTAAAATTTATTGTAGATGCATCTGACGCCGTCAGGTTGTGACCCTTGACGCCGTCAGGAACTGTTCACAGCATGGAAAATTGGTACTTAGCCGTTTTCTTCACTTTTATGCTCCAAAAACGTCCAAAATAGCTTCTTTTCCAGAATTCACTCTCCAAGTACCTAAAATCACAAAAGGAACGATTTAGGGCAATATTTGATCAAATAAAGTCGGATTCGGGCTTAAATGACCCCCTAAAAGTGGTTCATTTTTCGCCTTATCATATACCCTTACACTTGAGATTTGCTTGTCCTCAAGCAAATATGCTTTTATTCCAATCAAAAGACAAGTTAGAGGTCATTTAACACTAATATAAAAGTAATTACAACAAATAATCGTTCCACTAAAAACCAAAGACAAGCACGGAGGTCATATACTAGCACCTCACAAATAGTGTTTAGATACTCACATCTCTCGGGTGTAATAAAGTAATATAACAATATGGAAATGGAAGATATCTCTCGCTACCTGTCATAGCAAAATAGATTACCATAGGCTTGGGAAAGGATCAAACCTCCACCACATGGCGTAAGCACCTAAGATAAACTATCAAAGAGGTCTTTTAAAGGGTTGTAACGTTAGGTATAGGGATATGAATTACACGGTTTTGTTGGATAAAGGAAGTTATTCTGGTGGCGAGCTAACAATCTTGGTTAATTACATGTACAATAGGCGTTGCTAAGCCAAGACTAGACTCGACTTAAGCTAATAAATGAAAAATAACAAAATCATAAAATAAACAAAGAATAAAAAGGGATGGTAGTCCGTATGTTTTTTCTCTTTTCTTTTTCTATTTTTTTTTTCTTTTCTTTTCTTGATTTTTCGATTTTTTTTTTTTTTTTTTTTTTTTTTTGCATACACTCTTGCCCTACCATCCAAAATAATACATCATAGGGAATGAACATTCCCCTTACACTTGAATCTTTACATACTTTACAATTAACTAATCTAATGACTCGAATTAAGAAAATCAAAACACTTGGAGCACTTTTAAGATTAACGTACATATGGGGGTAGTATATGATGTTCTTCCCCATTACTCCATAAAATAAGTACTTACCCATGAGTCCCAATCGTCCCAAAACAATATGTACAAGGATATGACTCGACTTAGCAACCATGTAATCAATTAGAAAGTTAACTTAGGGTTTAACAAATAACAATAATGCACTAAAGATGAGTGCATACACGGAAGGCTAAGGCGATTTGGGTGTACATTTAAGTGGGGTGTAACAAATTCTTTCTTTAAGTAAGATGCTTAAAGTTAGAAACGAAAAGATAGGCTCGGAGGGGTGTACTAGGGGTTTCGTGTACTAAAAATGAGTACAACGCTAAGGGTGTGAGAAAAATTAATTGACTTAACAAGTCAAACAATATGACTTAAGTGGTCAAGAAATTGTAATACGGGTTTAACACAAGGGTGATCCTAATGCCTCTTATCATATAGTAAATCCTACTACACGAATGTAGTCTCACTAGCGGTCTTGGGATGCATCACTAACGCAAGTTCTAGAATCTAAATGCTACCGGTACACTCATAAGCACTAATAGTAAATGCTTTTCCTATCAAATCTAAAGGCGAACCTCACATTTTTGGGTGGAAAATTTTTCTGAATATACGGTTAAGTGCTAGTAATACAATCTCCTATCCATGAGACGCTTGCTAAGGCTAAAGTTTCACTCCTAAATGTTGTAAAAAATTTTAAATTTGGCGCTAAAATTACACTAACAAGTATTTCTCATAGTTTTATTACACACCTACTATTAAACAAAACAAACTCAAGCGAAAGTGTATTTGTAAGGTATCATCTTTTTACCCTCCCCTTACACTTAGGATGAACATTGTCCCCAATGTTCAAGTAAAGAATGTAAAAGTAAACAAGTAAAGAGAATGAAATCAAATACTCCCCTGATTCGCTCGGTATGGATTAAAGGTTGGCCAGGTTAGATCTTCCTCCAAGAAAACGAACAATCAAAGCTTCCCTTCCAGAATATAAATCATCTTCTTGTCCAATATAACCTGTAAAACCTGAAAAAGTAGACAAGACAACCTCGCGTAAAATCGGCGGCATCCTATATAACTTACAAAATCCTAGAAAGCAAAGTAAGATATAATGCTTGTAAATGAAGTTTGCAGATTTCCTGGAGATTATAAAACTTAATAATTCACAAAAACTATAAGACTCCGTTAGAAAAACAAAACTGGTAAAATTTCCAGATTTTCACCCGTGACGCCGTCAAGAGTAAACTCGTGACGCCGTCAGGATTGACCTGCAGAAATCCTTGTGTTAAGTTTCCGGAAAATTTCTGGAAAAACTTGGTTCTACTTCCTGGACAATCCTGCAAAACTTCATTATGACTCGATACAAGCATTTGACACTAACAAGTACTAATATACATGCTCACTTAAGATTGTGGAGAATCATGATCTTGTGTTTCTTAAAAACATATTTGGGGTCTCCCCTTACACTTATCTTTTTGCAAAAATACTTTTAGGCTGGAGTTAAGACTAGGCTAAACAACATAATAAAGTATTTCCACTTTTTAATTTTGAAACATGATCTACCAACAATAAAAATTAAGCATGCATACGGAAGCAAATAACAAACAAATAAAAATCACACAAAGCATGGGTTGCCTCCCAAGAAGCGCTTTTCTTTATTTACGAGTCTTGTAGCTAGACTCAAGGCCATGGGTTACTGCGTGACCTCATCATTGGTTTCACTCCCTAGGTCATATCCTACATTGGTTTTGTATCCCGGACCCGATCGTACATGTTCTACATAAAGTTCATTCGCCTTTTTCTTAAGTGCTTCTAACATCTTTGTGGCAAGCTCTCTATCAACTTTATATTTTGGCCCTAGAGCTAAGCAATCCTTATAAAAAAGGCTTCTCTTCTCCCATACATAATCCATGCCTTTTTTTCTATCCTCTTCATTGATATCTTCACAAGCACCAATCTTATCCAAGTCAAACCGAGGCACAAACGAAATTCCTTCATTCTATTCGGCATCCTATATGTGATCCTGTCAACTTTGTCAGAGAATCGGATTGTCCCGCTTGTCTCATCATATTCTAACTTTGACTCTTCAATAAATGGTTTACCAAACACAACATGGGACAATCGACAATCAATCACATTAACCATATCTTCAACAACCATAAAATCAGTGATATAAGTAAAGTTCCCAACAAAGACATGTAGGCCTTTAATTCTCCCAACAAAGTTACAAACTCCGCCGGGGTATTTGGGATCTTTCCTAGGCCCAAGCTTTGTTCTTACTATATCATTATAGACATTTGAGGACATAATGTTGATTGGGGATTTAAAATCAATGTAAGCATTTTCAATATGTTTATACCCAATCATACATGGTATTTTAGCATTCTTAAGGTCGCCTCTCTTTTTTAGGTTCAATCATTGTAAAAGGAGATCGGGGGTTATCAATAAGATTAGTATAGTACGTGATCTCCTCTTTCGTGGGGTATAGATTGAAATAATCATCAAGTTTTGGATCTATCTCCCCTTCCTCAAGTTCCTCACCAACATCCTCCAAATCATTAGTTCCTAGGTCCTCATTGGGATACAAGGCAGTCGCTAGGTCACTAAATGCCTGATCGAGCTCAATTCTGACTAACCTGTTGAGCTCCCTAAGTTCCCTAATCTCATTCTCAATCTGTTCACGTAACAATGCCACTTCACTAGGAGAAAGGGGTGGATTCGCGTTTTCCATAATGGTCAACGGAATAGTCAATGGATTTAATTTACTAACAAAGACACAAAGAATTAAGATAGACTAAAGAAAACCTAAAAAATAAAAATAAAATCTTACTAGAAAGGAATCTAGCAAGTAGACCTAATAAAAAGATAAACTAACCTAGACAATAACTATTCCCTGGCAGCGGCGCCAAAAACTTGATGCGTGGGAATTGCACCAGGCTTTACGTCTCGAGGGATCTCGAGAAGCTTACAACCCCCACTAGGCAGTGTACCTGATCGTTGTAGTATAGTATAGTGGCAGGTACCGGGGGATTGATCGTTCAACTTGGGAATAGTGTCGCTAGGATTAGAAAACCTAAGTACTAGTTCTTGAGATGAGAGATGATTATTTTTGTGTTTTTATGTTTTTTAGAAAGCAATTAAAATCTCGGGTTTTAAGGATTTGGGCGGAATTAGTTGTTATTCAACTAACCCAGAACTAAGATGCAATTAAACTAAAATAAAATTAAACTAAGGTTGTGAACAGTATTTGGAGAAGATGTGTTTACTTAGATTTCCTTACTCCCTAGATATCTTTTACATGTTAATTACTTGTTATAATTGCATGGATGACGGATCGTATTCCTTAATACCATTCATGGGGTGGCATACATAACTCCCCAATTCTATGAGCTCTTATCTCCTCCTACACCATGCCCAGCACAACTATAGGGATTATAAACAGTGGCTCATGCATTAAATACAACCAATAAAGACCTAGTACGCCTCGGTTCATGTTTCTTAAGACGTTCAAGCATGTTACCATTTGGAGATCTGCCAGTTTTCTTAAGCCTAACATATAAATCATTCATCCAAGAACAAGAATAAACAAGTAATCAACACATAATCAATATCTAGGTTTCATTAGATCTAAGCAAACACAAGAGAGATTTAGCCTAGCATGATAGAATTAAGACAAGAACAAGATATAGACAACCAACACATAGACATATTGATTGAATTGAAGGAACACTTATCTTTATTAATCATGCAAGGTATCAAGGGGTTGGAACCCTTGAAAAACCTGTAAAGTCACACCAAAATCGTATCTAGGGTTTCTCCCAAAAACTCCTCTCTTAAAACTGAAAAACTAGAAAAGTATATATAGGAAATTCGATATGACGGCGTCACGAACAAACTTGTGACGCCGTCAGACCGCCGCCAAAAAGTTCATCGGACGCTCTTGATCTACTTTTGACGCCGTCACCCTTAGGCCGTCATGCAATTAACTCTTGACGCCCTGTGTGTGACGCCGTCACGAACTCTCGGTAAATAATTCCATGATCTCTGACGCCGTCATCCTCTTCCTCTTGACGCCGTCACAAACTTTCGGTAAAATTTATTGTAGATGCATCTGACGCCGTCAGGTTGTGACCCTTGACGCCGTCAGGAACTGTTCACAGCATGGAAAATTGGTACTTAGCCGTTTTCTTCACTTTTATGCTCCAAAAACGTCCAAAATAGCTTCTTTTCCAGAATTCACTCTCCAAGTACCTAAAATCACAAAAGGAACGATTTAGGGCAATATTTGATCAAATAAAGTCGGATTCGGGCTTAAATGACCCCCTAAAAGTGGTTCATTTTTCGCCTTATCAAGAATGTAGCACAAGTGTCTTAGAAACACCTAAGGTTGAGGCTAAAAAGTTTCCTGAAGCTCCTATTATTGAAGAATGGTATTCTGATAGTGATAGTGATGAGGAACAGGTTAAACTTGAACAAAGTGAGAAAAAGGAAGAAATTCCTACAAAGTTTAAACCTAAATTGGAACAGGTTAAGTTTGTTAAACCTGTGTTAGGGAATAACATCTCTCGGAAATTGGTAGATTACAATGAGATACCTAGAGAACAAATGAGAAGTTTTAATAATAAGCCAAGAGGTAACTAGAGAAACTTCAACAATCTAGTTTCACATAGATTAGGTGATCAGTTTCAATTACAAAAGAAGGCTTGTTATAAATGTGGTAGCTTTGACCATTTGATTGCTAGATGTCCTGAACACCAAAAACCTGTTTGGAATCAATACACTAGGGTGAATCATAAATATGTTTCAAAACAAACTCACCCTAATCATAATAGAAATATGGTTCCAAGAGCTGTGTTGTTGAGATCTGGTGCAACTAGATCTATTTATGCTGCTAAAACAAATGGTGCTTTCAAAACCACAACTGGTTCTTTTGCTGGTTCTACTGCGAGTAAGCACTCTGCTGCTAGTATGCACTTTGCTGCTAGTAAGCAATCTGCTGCTAGTACAAAACTTTCTACTTCTGGGCCAAAAGTTTTAACAAATACAGTTGTTGGTAATCACTTTTATGCTGTAAAGGCCTCAGCTTGCTGGACTTGGAAACCAAAATCTAATGTTTCAAACTCTGTTTCCAAGAATAGTAGTGCATCAAGTGATTTAAAGAAATTTAATTATGTTGATGCACAAGGCAGATCCAAGTCAGTAATGGCTTGGGTCCTCAAGGGAAACTGATTTCTCTATTTTTCATGTGCAGGGCAATCTACTGGATGAGCTTAAGGATATGGTTATTGTTGATAGTGGATGCTCTGGACACATGACAGGGGATGAGTCTCAACTTGAAGATTTTGAGGCTTTTGAAGGTGGTTATGTTGCTTTTGGGAATGATCCAAAAGGTGGAAAGATTGTTGGCATTGGAACTCTAAGAACTGGAAATTTGGACTTTGAGAGGGTGTTTCTTGTGAAAGGACTTAAGTTTAACCTTTTTAGTGTCTCACAAATGTGTGACAAAAAGAACTTTGTTCTCTTTACAGACACTGAGTGTATGATCCTCTCTCCTGACTTTAAATTGCCAGATGACAAATTTGTGCTTTTAAAGGTCCCTAGAACTGAGAATATATACAGTGACCATATTAAGAACATTGTTCCTAAGAGGGCTTTAACTTGTCTAATTGCAAAGGCCACTGTTGATGAGTCCAAATTACGGCACAGAAGACTGGGACATCTGAACTACAAGACCATGAACAAATTGGTAAAAGGAAATCTTGTAAGAGGGATGCCATCAAAGACTTTTAAAAATTGTGAAATTTGTGTTGCATGTCAAAAGGGAAAACAACACAGAGTTTCTTTCAAGTCTAAGAATGTGAACACAAATACTAAGCCTTTACACTTGCTACACATGGATTTATTTGGGCCTGTATTTGTAAAAGTTTAAACAAGAAGTCATATTGTCTTGTTGTCACTGATGACTTTAGCAGGTTTACTTGGGTATTCTTTCTAGCCACCAAAGATGAAACTCCAGAAATACTCAAGGCATTTATTACAAGAGTTGAAAACCTGCACAACCACAAAGTGAAGATTATCAGATGTGACAATGGTACAGAGTTCAAGAACAGTGTGATGAATCAATTCTGTGTGGGGAAAGGAATTCTTAGACAGTATAGTGTAGCAAGAACTCCACAACAGAATGGTGTTGCAGAAAGAAGAAACAGGACACTTATTGAGGCTGCAAGAACTATGTTATCTGACTCAAAACTACCTATACCTTTTTGGGCTGAAGCTGTGAACACTGCATGTTTTGTGCAGAACAGAAGTAAGGTAGTCAAGCCTCATAACAAGACTCCATATGAGTTATTTCATGGAAAGAAGCCAATGATTGATTTTCTCAAACCATTTGGATGTCCTGTTACTATTTTGAACATTAAGGATCAGCTAGGCAAATTTGATGAAAAAGCTGATGAAGGAAATTTGGTTGGTTACTCTGTGAATAGTAAAGCTTTCAGGGTATACAATAAGAGAACCAAACATGTAGAGGAGAATTTGCATATCAAGTTTAGTGAGAACATATCTAACTCTGCAGGGAAAGGACCAGAATGGTTGTTTGATGTTGATATTCTTGCCAAAACAATGAATTATGTACCAGTAATTGCTAGTGTTGACACTAACAAACCACAGGAAGAGTTTGTTTTGGTGGAGAAATTGAAGATTGGTCCAACTCTTTTGCCCTTTCAGAAAACTAAAAGTCCTGAAGATGATGTTGTTACTCAAGAGTCTCCTAAGGAAACTGATGAAAGTATTGAAATACCTATTGAAGCAGAAAAGGTTGCTAATGAAGTTCCCAAAGTGGTTGTTGATGTTTCTCCATTAAGGCCAGAAGACTCTGCTGCTGACTCAGACGACTCTACTGCTAGGCCAAAAGATGCAACTACTGCTCCAACCAATTCTGCTGCCAAGCCTACTAACTCTACTGCTACATCAATGTTTCCTGATTTGGACACTTAGGGTAGACCTATTGGTGATTCAATCTATCCTGATGATCCAAACATGCCTCCTCTAGAGAACATCTACTATGATACAGATGATGATACCCTTGATGGTAAGCTTTTTGGAGCTGATACAGATATTACTAATATGGAACTCAACATTCCTGTTATTCCCACTCCTACCACAAGAGTACACAAGGATCATCCCAAAGAACATATTTTAAGTGATCCACAATCATCTATTCAAACTAGGCAGATGACAAAAGCACTGAAAGATCTTCAACATCAAAGTTTCTTTGCCAGATCTTTGCATCAAAGAAACAGTCATAAAGATCTTCAGAATTGCCTGTTTGCATGTTTTCTTTCTCAAATAGAACCCAAGAACACTTACAAAGCCCTACAAGAAACAAGTTGGCTGGAAGCAATGCAGGATGAGCTTCTACAATTTAAGCTGCAGGAAGTTTAGACTTTGGTTGATCTACCAAATGGAAAAAGAGTGATTGGCACTAAATGGGTTTTCAGATGCAAAAGAGATGAAAGAGGAATTGTCATAAGGAATAAGGCAAGGTTAGTAGCACAAGGATACACTCAACAAGAAGGCCTTGATTATGATGAAGTGTTTGCTCCAGTGGCAAGAACAGAAGCTATTAGATTATTCTTGGCTTATGCTTCATATAAAGATTTTGTAATGTATCAGATGGATGTCAAGAGTGCTTTTCTGTATGGGACCATTACTGAAGAAGTTTATGTGTCTCAACCACCTGGTTTTGAAGACCCTGATCATCCTGATAAAGTTTACAAGGTGAATAGAGCAGTGTATGGATTACATCAAGCTCCTAGAGCTTGGTATGACACTTTGTCAACATACTTGTTAGAGTCTGGGTTTATTAGAGGAAAGATTGATAAAACTCTATTTCTCAAAAGACAAAAGGATGACATTTTGCTGGTTCAAATCTATGTTGATGACATCATCTTTGGGTCTACAAACAAAGCTATGTGTGTTAGTTTTGAGAAGCTAATGAAGGACAAGTTTGCTATGAGTTCAATGGGAGAACTCACCTTCTTCTTAGGTCTGCAAGTTATACAGAAGGATAATGGTATATTTATCAGTCATGATAAGTATGTCAATGATATTTTGAAGAAGTTTGGATTTGAGGATGCTAAGCCTGCCAAGACAACCATGGAAAACAATAAGCCATTGCTGAAGGATGAATATGGAAAAGAAGTGGATATTCACTTGTACATGTCTATGATTGGCTCATTGATGTATCTTACAGCATCAAGGCCTGATATCATGTTTTCTGTATGTGCCTGTGCAAGATTTCAAGTGTGTCCCAAAGAATCACATCTCAATGCAGCGAAGAGAATCTTTAGATATTTGAGGCATCAACCTAAATTGGGCCTTTGGTATCCTAAGGATTCACCTTTTGATTTGGTCTCATATTCAGATAGTGACTATGCTGGAGCTTCTTTGGATAGAAAGTCTACAACAGGGGGTTGTCAGTTTCTAGGAAGCCTATTGGTGTCATGGCAATGCAAGAAGCAAACAGTGGTGGCTAATTCTACAACTGAAGCTGAGTATGTGGCTGCTTCAAGTTGTTGTGGACAGGTTCTATGGATGTAGAATCAATTATTGGATTATAGGTACAATTTCATGAATACCAAAATTCATATTGATAACAACAGCACACTTTGCAAAATTAAAAATCCTGTTTTTCATTCTAAAACAAAACATATTGAGATAAGACATCACTTTATAAGGGATTGCTATGAAAAGAAGTTGATTCAAATTGTTAAAGTTCATACTGATAACAATGTTGCTGATCTTCTCACTAAACATTTTGATGTGGGGAGGTTTTAATTTTTAATTGCAAGCATTGGTATGATCAATCTTTGAAAAACTTATCTCTTTGTTTTTGTAAAAGTATGTAAAGGTACTGTGCTGCTTGTTAATCTACTTCTTGTTTAAATGCATATGTTTGTGTTGAATGTACTATGCTGCTGTTTATAACTCTACTGCTAGTACATATGCTTGTCTGCTATGTGGTGTTTGGACTAACTTTTTGCAGGATTTCAAATGATGATTTCCAATTACAAAAGATCTTGAATCAAAAGAGAACATTTATCATTCATCATTTAACAAGTCCAAAGGATCATACATCAACAGAGAACATACAAATACCACTTTGACATTACAAAAGACTGCTAAATCACAAGATGATATGAAAAGACTACAGAGCATCACTTCCTAGGGCATGGAAGCCCAAGAACAATCTCTCTTTCCTTAGGGAGAGGAGGGTTTGTCTTCTTTGTCTTCTTTGTCTTCTTGGTGGAGGTCTTGGGTCTTGGCCTTGATGACTGTGGTCTCTCAGGAGTGGAAGGTGGTTCAGTTGGAGGCTCATACTCATCCGATGATGTGTAGATGAAAGGGGAAACTAGCTCCCTTGGAGATGGTCGCCTGATAGGAATCCAAGCACGGTCTTCGGATGATTCTGAAGACGATGGAGACTTGGGGGACATTACCTTCTTACCCCTGGAAGTGCTTGGGGTTTGATTCAAATGTGGGAGATCTTTGAAAACAGGTGTCTCATCCTCGGAAGAAGAATCGGATGATATGTTGATGATTTCGGGTGTTGATTTCATGGTGCTAAATTGGATGATTTGATTTGATTTGGGTTATTGGAAGTTTTGATTTGGTTGATTGGCATTTTGATTGCGTTTAGGGTTTGCTAGTGATGAATTAGGGAAAAGATTTAGTCCGTTTTTATAGGGATTACGGTATATCAAGTGCATTAATTGTTATGGGTTTTTGAATTTTTGACCAAGTTTTGATTAGTCAACTCTGCTGCTGGATCAAGTTCACTCTGCTGCTAGTTGTTTCATTCTACTGCTAGTTGTGGATGACATGGTTATGCTGCTACGGTTGTAAGTGAGAGGGTGGTATGTGTAACTTCTACCAATCAGTTTAAAACCTAATTAATCTTCATAATTGGTTAATACATGTTTCAAATTGAAGTTATAACAAACCCTAACACTCCATTATTCTCAAAGTCGATTATCCCCAATTTCTCTAAACCCTAAATCATGGAATGTGTACGTACCTGGGCAGAGCAATACAATAGTGTGGTCGTTTTGGATGCAGAGTTAGTTCCTGAAGGTTTCACAGATATGGTAAACTTTTTGAATGCTACTTCTCTTAGGTATGCACTCACTGTGAATCCTACTATATTTGTTTCCTACATCAAACAGTTTTGGCTTACTGCTAAAATCAAAACTATGAATGGGGAAAAATATGTAAGTGCTTTAGTAGATGGGCAAAAGGTTCGTGTAACTGAATCATTTCTAAGGGAAACTCTTCTCTTAAACGATGAAACAGAGACCACTTGTCTTGCCAATTCTGCTATTTTTGCTGGGTTAGAAGATTTGGGATATGAGGGGAATCATATAAATTTAAAATTTCAAAAAGCTCTCCTCTGTCCTTAATACAAGTTTTTGGTACACCTTCTCCTTCATTGTTTGAGTCCTAAAACTAGTGGGTGGCATGAGTTTAGTGCTACTATTGCTTCTGCAATGGTATGTCTGAGCAAAGGTCAACCATTTAACTTTTCTAAAATGATATTGGAGGGGATGTTTAAAAGTGTTAAAGAGTCTGGTTCATATTTGCTTTATCCAAGGTTTATCCAGCTCTTTATTACAAATCAAATTACAACTTTTAGAGCCCATGCTGCTACTTATGATGCTCCAAAATTGGTTTCAAAAACTTTTACTTTCTTGGTTAAGCATGGCAAAAGTTTTTCTGGCACACATACAAATCTTACACCTTATATGGTGCAACTTGTGCAATCTCATCAGGGTGAAGGATCAGGAAATCCCACTGACTCCCATCACACACCCAATTTTACTGCATCTGCTACACAACCCAAAATACTCTATACCCGTAGGAAAACCAAAAAGGACACTAATCTACCTCAGGATAGTGTTAGTATGGCTGTACCAGATGAGGCTGTCCTAGGTGATGGAGAGGACATGTTGGCAAGGGCTGTCACTACTACTTCTAGCTTAGCAGCAGAGCAGGATAGTGATAACATCATTAAGACCCAAACCAAGGAAACATCTAGAGAAAAGGGTTCTTCTGAATCTAATTCTCAGGATGGTAACCCTAGCCAAATGGAAAATATAGGGGGCTCAGTTGATCAAACTAGGCTTGATACTGAGTTTATGTCCAAAGATTCACCTCTCGGACCAGGTTACACAGGTCGAAGTGATGAGGACAGGTTAGAGACAAATGAATTGACGGAAACTCTTGTACATAATGACAATGTCCAAGATTCACCTCTCGGACCAGGTAACACAGGTCGAAGTGATGAGACTACTATGAAACTTATTCAGGAATTGACGGTTACTTGTACCAACTTGGAGGTGAGGTGTAATTCATTGGAGGACAATGTTCTTAGTCTATCTTCTGTTGTTGCTGATCAAGACAAAGTCATTCTCAAATTGCAAAAACAGATTAAGAACTTCAAGAAATCAAGATCATCACCCTCCTTGAAAAGATTGAAGAAAGTGGGCACTTCTCAGGTTGTTAGTTCTCCTGAACTCTCTATTCCATTGGAAGAGGATGCTTCCAAACAGGGGAGGAATGAAGCGACAATGGGTTCAGGGGAGGCAAATTTGGAAAAGGTTGATAGTGCTCTGGTTATGAATGATGAAATGGTTTCAGGGGAGGTTCCAGTGATTGGAGATATGGTTGTGGAAAGTCCTCAGGATGCTGAAAATTTTATGGTTGCTGATCAATCAGGGAATGAGGTTGTAATGGAAAAGGTGATTGTTACTCAAGAGAAGGTGGTAGAACAACTTAAAACTTTGGAGCCTGAGCAATTAGTTGAGGCAACAGGGTTGATGGGTGAAGCTTTGATGAAGTTGGGTGACTTAGTGAAAAATGTTGACTCTGCTGCTGCACATGATTCTACTTCTGCTGATCCTGCTGCTAGTGAATCTGCTGATGCACAAGACTCTGCTGTTGGGTCTGGTGACAATGCTGCTGCCGAAGCTATGGTATTGTTAAGCAAGAAGACTACACCACTACCAACTCCTTCACTACTGATATGTGTCTAAAAACACATATATTTTGCATTAATAAACCCACAATAACAGTAAAAAACACTTTGAAATGCTTCAAAATAATAAAAATATCATTTGATTGTGTTTTTATAAGTTTCAGGGACAAAAGGATTGAAAACAGATAAAAAACGAGTCAAGTTTGCATAATTGACATTTTCAGTCCCTGAACTTTCAAAGATTGTCAAAACTAGTCCCTGAGCATTCATTTTGCAAGAAAAGTCAACCCAAGTCCTTTTAAAATAAAAAGTTATCAAAAATAACACTTGGGTGAAAATTTTGGAGAATTTACATTTTTGGTCCCTTAAGTTTGGCAATTTGTCAGTTTTGGTCCCCGGGAAATTTAACATTAGAAAAATCACACTTTGGGTCCCTGGGATATTTAAGTTGTCAATTTTGATCCTTGTGATAACTTAGGAACGATTGCATTTTCCACCCTCACCTTTTGCAAAATTGCATATTTGGTCCTTGTGTATTATTATCAAAACAAACGGACCCTTTTGATACTTAAATCCAAAACCCAATCCCTGATCCATGTATTCCCCAGGCCCAACTCCCTCCTTTTTAATATCAAAAGCCCACCCCATCTCTAATAATATACCCGGTCAACCCACGTGGTTACCCGTTCCATGTCCCCTCCTCCTCCTCTCACTTTTCCTACAAACCCTCACCAACACTACCTTTTGTCCCCCATAACTCACCATCACAATTAATACTCCCACCTGTAACACCTAATCCACCCAAACTGCCAAATTGGCATTTTCCCGCCAAAACAAAATTAAGGGACAGGATCAATTCTACTCATCCTAGGGCTCAGAAAAGAAGTGGGAAAGAGAAAGGACACTCTCCAGGACCTATAAAGATGAAGAAGAAAAAGAGGAGAACAGACCTTGGAATAGCCATTGGTCACGTAGTTGTAGTTTTATTGCTTTCTTTTAATTAATGTCAATTTAAATGCTTTCAAGTGTTTTGTTTAACACTGACAATGTAAAACAAACCTTATTTACAGTCTTAATGCAATTTATCTTTCATTTATGCTTAAATGTCTTTAATTTTCATGTCATTTAAATTATTGTCGATTATAGTTGTTAGTAGGATTCTATTTAACACTACATAAGCTTTGACAAAGCTTTTGCAAGCTTTTAGAACTCTTAAAACCAGCTTTAATCTTTAAAACCAAAAATACAAAAAGAAACAAGAAAATAGAAAAGAAAAATAAAAAAAGCAAGTTTCAAGAGGTAAGGAAGAAGGTTCTTAGCTAATTTTGGATTACTGAGGGTTTAGTGCTTAGTGGTAGGCTGTAGGTTGTGTTTTGGTTACCTTGGCATCTCTGTCTCAGTTTAATCCGCTGTAAGCCATTTTCTAAGTTTCTTTGAGTTTACTGTAGTATAGTTATAGTAGCTTATCTATGTTCTTATATGCTTATTTAGTACATGTAAGTTCAGTTAATGCTTATTTTCAATTGTTTGTTCATTAAAAATCATAATTGTCTTTTCTCAGTTTAATTGACAAAAATTGCATAAATGTGGTATGCCCTTGTTATGCTGTTGTTGTTTGTAGTTTTGTGCTTAAAAAGGGTTATTACATCATTCTCAGTCCTTGTGAATCAGTAACATGGTATAAAACAGTTGGTGGCTTTGAAAATCTAAATTTCATATTCATAAGGGGGTGTTTGGATAAGCAGTTTTGACCACTGATTTCTGTGGTTTGTTTGTTGTTTTTAGTTTTAATAAGTTACATCAGGTTAGTATATGTCATATAAACCTTAAAATCTACATAATTTGCAAAAAAGTCAAAATCACCAAGGATTCCCCCCTACTGTTCACTGTTGAGCAGTTAAACCCCATAAACCATCATTTCATGTTCTAAGTTGTTTGTTTTAACTTATTTTGGATTTATTTAAACTTGTAAACATGTTATCAGTCCATTAGATTCATCCTAAGTTCACATAAGTCAAAGTGTTAGTTCATATGAAAAGTCAAATGTGCATGTTTTTCAGATTTTTACAAAAGTTCCAAGAATTTATATGATTTTTGTGTGATGATTTAGACTGTGAAACTTGTTTCATTAGATAGTTCATCAGTTCATCTATTGGATTTCATGGTATTTTGATTTTTGTGATTTTTCCCCTGGGCCCCACACAGCCCCAAGCACACTTGCAGGGGGGATACCCCTGCTGCATCAGCAGCTAAGCAGCCCATCACCACCCTTTGGTGGTGGTTTTCTGGCCACCACAGTGGTCCACAGCCTTCCATTCTTGGTTCATTCAACTCCCCTCCTACCAGGGTTGAGACTTTGACCCTTTGTTTGACCTTGAGACCAGTGGACCCCACCTGGAATTGCTCCATATGTTTGTCCCTTTTCTGTCTCAGAAACAAAACAAGAAAGAGCTTATTAGCTTATCAAAAGCTTATTAGCCAATTCCAATGCACCAAGCTTGTATAAATCTGTCTATAATACATGTAGATACATATCTATACCCTTTGTTTACACTGTAGAGCTTTTCACAAGCTTGTTCCAAGCTTTTGACTTGACTGTGGGCTATATGCTTAACTGATAAGTCATTATGCCCACGAATCAGCTTATTTCTTGGTTTCCATATTTCATTCTTTATTAAACTTACTTAATATCAGTATGTACATAATCCAGAAAACAGAAAACACAAAAAGAAGCACTTTACCAATAAGTGATAGCTTCTATTTAAGAAGCTTGAGCTTATTGGCTTATTTCTGTAAATAAGGTATCACTTTTATATTTTTCGTAGGTTCTTTTATTTTATTTAGAATTATGTAAAAATTCTTAGATTTTTCTTTCACTGTTTACTATTTATAGTAATCCAGTTTTACTTTTTAATAGTAAATAATTAATAATAAATAGAATACTTGTATAATAAATATATTTTTAGTTTCAGAATTTCTTTTATATTATTTTAGACTTTTCTAAGTTTTAATTTTATTTTTCTTAGCTTTATTTCACATTTTCTTATTTTTAGGTAATTATTAAATAGTAAATAATAGTTTTTAATTAATAATAATTAAGCACATAGTATAAAAATAAGTTTTAATTTTCTAATAATTTTCTTATTCTTTTAGGATTCCAAAAATATAATTTTCATATTTATGAGACTTATATTTGACGGTATTCACTTTTTATTTTGTACGTAGACGTTTATTTAAACAATTACGTACGCGTTTTAGGTTTCTAGGTTTTCGTACTATAATAATAACTTTGTAAATATAGTTATTTATTTTATTTCTTTTTAATTTGCATTTAAGCCCCTAAGGCATGCAAATTTCCTCTTTAGGAATGTTTTGTTTTATTCGTTACGTTTACGTTTACTTAAACCTAAACGTACGTTTGTATATACTTTATTATTTTAAGGTTTCTGGTTGTACGTTTCTTAAACGATGTAGCTGTGACAGAGCTATTACTATTCACATTCAGTGTTAGTCAATCAGATTCCTGTTTTTCCTATACTATATCACTTCAACAAATCACA
This sequence comes from Artemisia argyi, assembly GCA_030686995.1. NCBI lineage: Eukaryota > Viridiplantae > Streptophyta > Magnoliopsida > Asterales > Asteraceae > Artemisia > Artemisia argyi. Next base: position 92,126,109 of record CM060683.1, on the reverse strand, counting down.
AGTCATTGTATTCAGAACGTCACGCCTCATCAGGACATAAACGATCCAAGGATATTTCTATCCTTGGTAATATTGTATTCATCTCCCGGGCTACCGCCCTTTTATCATCTGTTACGGTTGACCATTCACAAGTGGTTAGCTTGTGTGACGGAGAAGTATAAAGACGTGTGGTTCGGGAGGAATCAATTTTTGGCGCCGCTGCCGGAGAGGCTGTGCTGTGTACTATGACTTGTATTTTGTATTTTGTTGAAATATCTATCTTTGTATGTATATTATATACCTTATCATTCAACTTCCGGGCTGTCAGGACATATTTATTACAGTTAATCATTCACAAGTGATTAGCTAGCGTGGTAAACTTGACACAAGCCTGGGAGGTAGTGATTACTTATACTATATAATATTTTATTTCATAAACAATATAAAATACAAAAACATTTTTCCTATGCACACAACTTGCCCAGTTTGATTAGTCCCTCAGTTACAACATTTGGTTGTTGGCTGTTTACAGTTGCTGAGCTCTGTCAGACCCAGATTCCCTTTCGAGGGGCGGTTGTTAGGATTTTCCTTTTCTTTGTATATATATATATAAACTTAAAAAAATACAAAAACATTTTCCATTTTTTTTTATAAAATCAAAAATCAAAAAGATTCTTCTCACCTTTTCTAAGTTTCTTTCTAAAGATTCTTAGACTCATCTTAGTGATGAATATTCATAATTCTGTGAGTGGCAATCCCACTCCAATTTCTCACCCAATCTCTGAGTGACAATCCCACTCAGCTTCCCCATGAACAATTTAATTCGGGGTCGAGTCAAGCTAGCGACTCGGTTATCAAAAACAATAGCACAATACGGGTTTTCACCCGTATCTCTGATTTCTTTCTACTTTCTACCACCCAAGTGTGGGGGAATGGCCAACCCCCCGCTGTTTGAAAAAATGTATATATGTATATATATAAAAAAAAAAAAAAAAAAAAAAAAAAAAAAAAAAAAAAGTTGTATATATAGAAATAAAGTGAAATTTGGTATTTCCGCAGTTAGATTCGAATCTTGGCTTTTTACATTCAAAGAGTCGGCATAATAGCCGGGACTTTGAATATTGAAGGCAATATTCATTTCTAAGTGTGGGGGGGAAATTCTATCGAATTTTATCAAATATATCTTCTAATCCCCCGTTTTTGGCCAAAATTTTCAAAATTTTTCACTTTATTTCAAAAAAATTTTGGTAATCAGTCCGCCATGTCTAACCGACAAAGGGATTGGCTAATCCCGGAACAAACGGCTCTGGGTAAAGATATCTCAAATCCGTTGGCGGCTTGCAATTTGCCCAAAATTGTATGGTTCCTCAACTCCCCATATCCCATAAAGTGAATGAGTTGGCTAGCCCGCAAGATTATGGCTTGTGGTAAAGGCAGTGGAAAATCCATAATTGGTAATCAGCTCACCAAGATGTTGACTAGGTCCATCAAGATGCTGGCTAGTCCAGGAGCAAACGGCTCTTGGTAAAGACTAAACAAATCCGTTGGAAGCTGGTGATTTGCTCAAAATCACACGGTTATCAGGTGTGCCACAGTTCTTACACCTGGCTACTCCAGAAGTGATGGCTTTTGGTAAAGAGTTTTTCAAATCCATCAAGCTTTATAAAAAGATTGCTAGGGACTAGCAATAGTTTAGTGTGGGGGATTTGATATGTGCCTAAAAACACATATATTTTGCATTAATAAACCCACAATAACAGTAAAAAACACTTTGAAATGCTTCAAAATAATAAAAATATCATTTGATTGTGTTTTTATAAGTTTCAGGGACAAAAGGATTGAAAACAGATAAAAAACGAGTCAAGTTTGCATAATTGACATTTTCAGTCCCTAAACTTTCAAAGATTGTCAAAACTAGTCCCTGAGCATTCATTTTGCAAGAAAAGTCAACCCAAGTCCTTTTAAAATAAAAAGTTATCAAAAATAACACTTGGGTGAAAATTTTGGAGAATTTACATTTTTGGTCCCTTAAGTTTGGCAATTTGTCAGTTTTGGTCCCCGGGAAATTTAACATTAGAAAAATCACACTTTGGGTCCCTGGGATATTTAAGTTGTCAATTTTGATCCTTGTGATAACTTAGGAACGATTGCATTTTCCACCCTCACCTTTTGCAAAATTGCATATTTGGTCCTTGTGTATTATTATCAAAACAAACGGACCCTTTTGATACTTAAACCCAAAACCCAATCCCTGATCCATGTATTCCCCAGGCCCAACTCCCTCCTTTTTAATATCAAAAGCCCACCCCATCTCTAATAATATACCCGGTCAACCCACGTGGTTACCCGTTCCATGTCCCCTCCTCCTCCTCTCACTTTTCCTACAAACCCTCACCAACACTACCTTTTGTCCCCCATAACTCACCATCACAATTAATACTCCCACCTGTAACACCTAATCCACCCAAACTGCCAAATTGGCATTTTCCCGCCAAAACAAAATTAAGGGACAGGATCAATTCTACTCATCCTAGGGCTCAGAAAAGAAGTGGGAAAGAGAAAGGACACTCTCCAGGACCTATAAAGATGAAGAAGAAAAAGAGGAGAACAGACCTTGGAATAGCCATTGGTCACGTAGTTGTAGTTTTATTGCTTTCTTTTAATTAATGTCAATTTAAATGCTTTCAAGTGTTTTGTTTAACACTGACAATGTAAAACAAACCTTATTTACAGTCTTAATGCAATTTATCTTTCATTTATGCTTAAATGTCTTTAATTTTCATGTCATTTAAATTATTGTCGATTATAGTTGTTAGTAGGATTCTATTTAACACTACATAAGCTTTGACAAAGCTTTTGCAAGCTTTTAGAACTCTTAAAACCAGCTTTAATCTTTAAAACCAAAAATACAAAAAGAAACAAGAAAATAGAAAAGAAAAATAAAAAAAGCAAGTTTCAAGAGGTAAGGAAGAAGGTTCTTAGCTAATTTTGGATTACTGAGGGTTTAGTGCTTAGTGGTAGGCTGTAGGTTGTGTTTTGGTTACCTTGGCATCTCTGTCTCAGTTTAATCCGCTGTAAGCCATTTTCTAAGTTTCTTTGAGTTTACTGTAGTATAGTTATAGTAGCTTATCTATGTTCTTATATGCTTATTTAGTACATGTAAGTTCAGTTAATGCTTATTTTCAATTGTTTGTTCATTAAAAATCATAATTGTCTTTTCTCAGTTTAATTGACAAAAATTGCATAAATGTGGTATGCCCTTGTTATGCTGTTGTTGTTTGTAGTTTTGTGCTTAAAAAGGGTTATTACATCATTCTCAGTCCTTGTGAATCAGTAACATGGTATAAAACAGTTGGTGGCTTTGAAAATCTAAATTTCATATTCATAAGGGGGTGTTTGGATAAGCAGTTTTGACCACTGATTTCTGTGGTTTGTTTGTTGTTTTTAGTTTTAATAAGTTACATCAGGTTAGTATATGTCATATAAACCTTAAAATCTACATAATTTGCAAAAAAGTCAAAATCACTAAGGATTCCCCCCTACTGTTCACTGTTGAGCAGTTAAACCCCATAAACCAACATTTCATGTTCTAAGTTGTTTGTTTTAACTTATTTTGGATTTATTTAAACTTGTAAACATGTTATCAGTCCATTAGATTCATCCTAAGTTCACATAAGTCAAAGTGTTAGTTCATATGAAAAGTCAAATGTGCATGTTTTTCAGATTTTTACAAAAGTTCCAAGAATTTATATGATTTTTGTGTGATGATTTAGACTGTGAAACTTGTTTCATTAGATAGTTCATCAGTTCATCTATTGGATTCCATGGTATTTTGATTTTTTTGATTTTTCCCCTGGGCCCCACACAGCCCCAAGCACACTTGCAGGGGGGATACCCCTGCTGCATCAGCAGCTAAGCAGCCCATCACCACCCTTTGGTGGTGGTTTTCTGGCCACCACAGTGGTCCACAGCCTTCCATTCTTGGTTCATTCAACTCCCCTCCTACCAGGGTTGAGACTTTGACCCTTTGTTTGACCTTGAGACCAGTGGACCCCACCTGGAATTGCTCCATATGTTTGTCCCTTTTCTGTCTCAGAAACAAAACAAGAAAGAGCTTATTAGCTTATCAAAAGCTTATTAGCCAATTCCAATGCACCAAGCTTGTATAAATCTGTCTATAATACATGTAGATACATATCTATACCCTTTGTTTACACTGTAGAGCTTTTCACAAGCTTGTTCCAAGCTTTTGACTTGACTGTGGGCTATATGCTTAACTGATAAGTCATTATGCCCACGAATCAGCTTATTTCTTGGTTTCCATATTTCATTCTTTATTAAACTTACTTAATATCAGTATGTACATAATCCAGAAAACAGAAAACACAAAAAGAAGCACTTTACCAATAAGTGATAGCTTCTATTTAAGAAGCTTGAGCTTATTGGCTTATTTCTGTAAATAAGGTATCACTTTTATATTTTTCGTAGGTTCTTTTATTTTATTTAGAATTATGTAAAAATTCTTAGATTTTTCTTTCACTGTTTACTATTTATAGTAATCCAGTTTTACTTTTTAATAGTAAATAATTAATAATAAATAGAATACTTGTATAATAAATATATTTTTAGTTTCAGAATTTCTTTTATATTATTTTAGACTTTTCTAAGTTTTAATTTTATTTTTCTTAGCTTTATTTCACATTTTCTTATTTTTAGGTAATTATTAAATAGTAAATAATAGTTTTTAATTAATAATAATTAAGCACATAGTATAAAAATAAGTTTTAATTTTCTAATAATTTTCTTATTCTTTTAGGATTCCAAAAATATAATTTTCATATTTATGAGACTTATATTTGACGGTATTCACTTTTTATTTTGTACGTAGACGTTTATTTAAACAATTACGTACGCGTTTTAGGTTTCTAGGTTTTCGTACTATAATAATAACTTTGTAAATATAGTTATTTATTTTATTTCTTTTTAATTTGCATTTAAGCCCCTAAGGCATGCAAATTTCCTCTTTAGGAATGTTTTGTTTTATTCGTTACGTTTACGTTTACTTAAACCTAAACGTACGTTTGTATATACTTTATTATTTTAAGGTTTCTGGTTGTACGTTTCTTAAACGATGTAGCTGTGACAGAGCTATTACTATTCACATTCAGTGTTAGTCAATCAGATTCCTGTTTTTCCTATACTATATCACTTCAACAAATCACAAGTCATTGTATTCAGAACGTCACGCCTCATCAGGACATAAACGATCCAAGGATATTTCTATCCTTGGTAATATTGTATTCATCTCCCGGGCTACCGCCCTTTTATCATCTGTTACGGTTGACCATTCACAAGTGGTTAGCTTGTGTGACGGAGAAGTATAAAGACGTGTGGTTCGGGAGGAATCAATTTTTGGCGCCGCTGCCGGAGAGGCTGTGCTGTGTACTATGACTTGTATTTTGTATTTTGTTGAAATATCTATCTTTGTATGTATATTATATACCTTATCATTCAACTTCCGGGCTGTCAGGACATATTTATTACAGTTAATCATTCACAAGTGATTAGCTAGCGTGGTAAACTTGACACAAGCCTGGGAGGTAGTGATTACTTATACTATATAATATTTTATTTCATAAACAATATAAAATACAAAAACATTTTTCCTATGCACACAACTTGCCCAGTTTGATTAGTCCCTCAGTTACAACATTTGGTTGTTGGCTGTTTACAGTTGCTGAGCTCTGTCAGACCCAGATTCCCTTTCGACGGGCGGTTGTTAGGATTTTCCTTTTCTTTGTATATATATATATAAACTTAAAAAAATACAAAAACATTTTCCATTTTTTTTTATAAAATCAAAAATCAAAAAGATTCTTCTCACCTTTTCTAAGTTTCTTTCTAAAGATTCTTAGACTCATCTTAGTGATGAATATTCATAATTCTGTGAGTGGCAATCCCACTCCAATTTCTCACCCAATCTCTGAGTGACAATCCCACTCAGCTTCCCCATGAACAATTTAATTCGGGGTCGAGTCAAGCTAGCGACTCGGTTATCAAAAACAATAGCACAATACGGGTTTTCACCCGTATCTCTGATTTCTTTCTACTTTCTACCACCCAAGTGTGGGGGAATGGCCAACCCCCCGCTGTTTGAAAAAATGTATATATGTATATATATAAAAAAAAAAAAAAAAAAAAAAAAAAAAAAAAAAAAAAGTTGTATATATAGAAATAAAGTGAAATTTGGTATTTCCGCAGTTAGATTCGAATCTTGGCTTTTTACATTCAAAGAGTCGGCATAATAGCCGGGACTTTGAATATTGAAGGCAATATTCATTTCTAAGTGTGGGGGGGAAATTCTATCGAATTTTATCAAATATATCTTCTAATCCCCCGTTTTTGGCCAAAATTTTCAAAATTTTTCACTTTATTTCAAAAAAATTTTGGTAATCAGTCCGCCATGTCTAACCGACAAAGGGATTGGCTAATCCCGGAACAAACGGCTCTGGGTAAAGATATCTCAAATCCGTTGGCGGCTTGCAATTTGCCCAAAATTGTATGGTTCCTCAACTCCCCATATCCCATAAAGTGAATGAGTTGGCTAGCCCGCAAGATTATGGCTTGTGGTAAAGGCAGTGGAAAATCCATAATTGGTAATCAGCTCACCAAGATGTTGACTAGGTCCATCAAGATGCTGGCTAGTCCAGGAGCAAACGGCTCTTGGTAAAGACTAAACAAATCCGTTGGAAGCTGGTGATTTGCTCAAAATCACACGGTTATCAGGTGTGCCACAGTTCTTACACCTGGCTACTCCAGAAGTGATGGCTTTTGGTAAAGAGTTTTTCAAATCCATCAAGCTTTATAAAAAGATTGCTAGGGACTAGCAATAGTTTAGTGTGGGGGATTTGATATGTGCCTAAAAACACATATATTTTGCATTAATAAACCCACAATAACAGTAAAAAACACTTTGAAATGCTTCAAAATAATAAAAATATCATTTGATTGTGTTTTTATAAGTTTCAGGGACAAAAGGATTGAAAACAGATAAAAAACGAGTCAAGTTTGCATAATTGACATTTTCAGTCCCTAAACTTTCAAAGATTGTCAAAACTAGTCCCTGAGCATTCATTTTGCAAGAAAAGTCAACCCAAGTCCTTTTAAAATAAAAAGTTATCAAAAATAACACTTGGGTGAAAATTTTGGAGAATTTACATTTTTGGTCCCTTAAGTTTGGCAATTTGTCAGTTTTGGTCCCCGGGAAATTTAACATTAGAAAAATCACACTTTGGGTCCCTGGGATATTTAAGTTGTCAATTTTGATCCTTGTGATAACTTAGGAACGATTGCATTTTCCACCCTCACCTTTTGCAAAATTGCATATTTGGTCCTTGTGTATTATTATCAAAACAAACGGACCCTTTTGATACTTAAACCCAAAACCCAATCCCTGATCCATGTATTCCCCAGGCCCAACTCCCTCCTTTTTAATATCAAAAGCCCACCCCATCTCTAATAATATACCCGGTCAACCCACGTGGTTACCCGTTCCATGTCCCCTCCTCCTCATCTCACTTTTCCTACAAACCCTCACCAACACTACCTTTTGTCCCCCATAACTCACCATCACAATTAATACTCCCACCTGTAACACCTAATCCACCCAAACTGCCAAATTGGCATTTTCCCGCCAAAACAAAATTAAGGGACAGGATCAATTCTACTCATCCTAGGGCTCAGAAAAGAAGTGGGAAAGAGAAAGGACACTCTCCAGGACCTATAAAGATGAAGAAGAAAAAGAGGAGAACAGACCTTGGAATAGCCATTGGTCACGTAGTTGTAGTTTTATTGCTTTCTTTTAATTAATGTCAATTTAAATGCTTTCAAGTGTTTTGTTTAACACTGACAATGTAAAACAAACCTTATTTACAGTCTTAATGCAATTTATCTTTCATTTATGCTTAAATGTCTTTAATTTTCATGTCATTTAAATTATTGTCGATTATAGTTGTTAGTAGGATTCTATTTAACACTACATAAGCTTTGACAAAGCTTTTGCAAGCTTTTAGAACTCTTAAAACCAGCTTTAATCTTTAAAACCAAAAATACAAAAAGAAACAAGAAAATAGAAAAGAAAAATAAAAAAAGCAAGTTTCAAGAGGTAAGGAAGAAGGTTCTTAGCTAATTTTGGATTACTGAGGGTTTAGTGCTTAGTGGTAGGCTGTAGGTTGTGTTTTGGTTACCTTGGCATCTCTGACTCAGTTTAATCCGCTGTAAGCCATTTTCTAAGTTTCTTTGAGTTTACTGTAGTATAGTTATAGTAGCTTATCTATGTTCTTTTATGCTTATTTAGTACATGTAAGTTCAGTTAATGCTTATTTTCAATTGTTTGTTCATTAAAAATCATAATTGTCTTTTCTCAGTTTAATTGACAAAAATTGCATAAATGTGGTATGCCCTTGTTATGCTGTTGTTGTTTGTAGTTTTGTGCTTAAAAAGGGTTATTACATCATTCTCAGTCCTTGTGAATCAGTAACATGGTATAAAACAGTTGGTGGCTTTGAAAATCTAAATTTCATATTCATAAGGGGGTGTTTGGATAAGCAGTTTTGACCACTGATTTCTGTGGTTTGTTTGTTGTTTTTAGTTTTAATAAGTTACATCAGGTTAGTATATGTCATATAAACCTTAAAATCTACATAATTTACAAAAAAGTCAAAATCACCAAGGATTCCCCCTACTGTTCACTGTTGAGCAGTTAAACCCCATAAACCATCATTTCATGTTCTAAGTTGTTTGTTTTAACTTATTTTGGACTTATTTAAACTTGTAAACATGTTATCAGTCCATTAGATTCATCCTAAGTTCACATAAGTCAAAGTGTTAGTTCATATGAAAAGTCAAATGTGCATGTTTTTCAGATTTTTACAAAAGTTCCAAGAATTTATATGATTTTTGTGTGATGATTTAGACTATGAAACTTGTTTCATTAGATAGTCCATCAGCTCATCTATTGGATTCCATGGTATTTTGATTTTTGTGATTTTTCCCCTGGGCCCCACACAGCCCCAAGCACACTTGCAGGGGGGATACCCCTGCTGCATCAGCAGCTAAGCAGCCCATCACCACCCTTTGGTGGTGGTTTTCTGGCCACCACAGTGGTCCACAGCCTTCCATTCTTGGTTCATTCAACTCCCCTCCTACCAGGGTTGAGACTTTGACCCTTTGTTTGACCTTGAGACCAGTGGACCCCACCTGGAATTGCTCCATATATTTGTCCCTTTTCTGTCTCAGAAACAAAATAAGAAAGAGCTTATTAGCTTATCAAAAGCTTATTAGCCAATCCCAATGCACCAAGCTTGTATAAATCCGTTTATAATACATGTAGATACATATCTATTCCCTTTGTTTACACTGTAGAGCTTTTCACAAGCTTGTTCCAAGCTTTTGACTTGACTGTGGGCTATATGCTTAACAGATAAGTCATTATGCCCACGAATCAGCTTATTTATTGGTTTCCAAATTTCATTCTTTATTAAACTTACTTAATATCAGTATGTACATAATCCAGAAAACAGAAAACACAAAAAGAAGCACTTTACCAATAAGTGATAGCTTCTATTTAAGAAGCTTGAGCTTATTGGCTTATTTCTGTAAATAAGGTATCACTTTTATATTTTCCTAGGTTCTTTTATTTTATTTAGAATTATGTAAAAATTCTTAGATTTTTCTTTCACTGTTTACTATTTATAGTAATCCAGTTTTACTTTTTAATACTTTTTAATAGTAAATAATTAATAATAAATAGAATACTTGTATAATAAATATATTTTTAGTTTCAGAATTTCTTTTATATTATTTTAGACTTTTCTAAGTTTTAATTTTATTTTTCTTAGCTTTATTTCACATTTTCTTATTTTTAGGTAATTATTAAATAGTAAATAATAGTTTTTAATTAATAATAATTAAGCACATAGTATAAAAATAAGTTTTAATTTTCTAATAATTTTCTTATTCTTTTAGGATTCCAAAAATATAATTTTCATATTTATGAGACTTATATTTGACGGTATTCACTTTTTATTTTGTACGTAGACGTTTATTTAAACAATTACGTACGCGTTTTAGGTTTCTAGGTTTTCGTACTATAATAATAACTTTGTAAATATAGTTATTTATTTTATTTCTTTTTAATTTGCATTTAAGCCCCTAAGGCATGCAAATTTCCTCTTTAGGAATGTTTTGTTTTATTCGTTACGTTTACGTTTACTTAAACCTAAACGTACGTTTGTATATACTTTATTATTTTAAGGTTTCTGGTTGTACGTTTCTTAAACGATGTAGCTGTGACAGAGCTATTACTATTCACATTCAGTGTTAGTCAATCAGATTCCTGTTTTTCCTATACTATATCACTTCAACAAATCACAAGTCATTGTATTCAGAACGTCACGCCTCATCAGGACATAAACGATCCAAGGATATTTCTATCCTTGGTAATATTGTATTCATCTCCCGGGCTACCGCCCTTTTATCATCTGTTACGGTTGACCATTCACAAGTGGTTAGCTTGTGTGACGGAGAAGTATAAAGACGTGTGGTTCGGGAGGAATCAACTACCACAACAAACAACTACAACAATCACAACATCAGCACCAAGAAAACCTCAAAAAGGGATTGTTATAAAGGAACCTGCTGCTCAACAAAAGAAGATTGTGTCTTCATCTTCTTCTGATAAAGGGAAGGGCAAGCAAGTTGAGAATCCCAGGATTATGTTTAAAGGGGTTGATTTCACAGATGTACCTTTTGACTCTTGGCCTAAGGCATTACAGATTTAACATGATACAGCTGTTGCAATTAGAGAACAAGAATTGATTGACATGGAAGAGCAACAGTTGATTAATGAAGAAAAGGAAAAGGTTCAAAAAGAGTCTGAAGATTTAAAGAGGTATGATGAATGGGTGAATGAGAAGATAAGAATAGATGTTGATATTGAACTCAACAAGATGATCAAGATTGAGGAAAATGAAGTTCCAACTTTTGATGTACAATCTTGGGTTAGGGAGTTCACTGCTAAGAAAAGAAAGGAAGATGCTGCTACTAGGAAAAAGAAAAGAATACTCAGAGGTCCAACTCCATTACAACAAAGAAGAGAACAGGAAAGGTATCTAAAGAATATGGCTGGATGGAAATTGGTACAATTGAAACATAAGTCTGATAAAGAGGTGTTTGATTTGTATCAACAAACTAAAAGGAGAACTGATACTTTTTATCCTATTGGTTGTGATGAAGACCTGGAACATATTGCTTAGATGAATAAAAGGTTGGTATCTGAAAATGTAGCTGAAGTAGAGCATGTTCAAGAAGAAAATGTGGTTAAGCAGCTTGATATTGATGCAGCTAAGACTACTTCTTCTGTGCAAACTGGTAAAATAAAAGGTGTTATTCATAAATCATTTGCAAAGAAGAAGAGAAAGACAGGGGAAGGAAGCAGTTCTAAGCTTGAAGGAGATGAGTTTAAGAATGACTATGATCACATTCCTTCAGAGCATTTGAAAGAACAATTGAAGGTTCTCACTGTGGTTGGCAAGATGGAGGAACCTGAAGTACTTGATGCCAAACCAATTGGAATCAAATATCCTATTATCAAAGTAACTACATGATATGATACAAACATTGGAGCATTTCATGATGTTGAGAGGTCTGATGGAAAAACTCACATGTTTCTTAGATTTCAACAGATGCTATACTACTTTGATAGAGAGGATGTTGATGATTTGTGGGAGTTATACAAGGAAAAGTTTGAAGCTAAGAAGTTTGATGGTGCAAAGTATGAATTAGAGAAAATGGATCATATAAAGACTATGCATGATAATGTTCTCTGGAGAGCTCTAAAACTGATGTATGAACCTTCAATGGATGATATTGAATGGACAGATATAGTTAACTACAAAGTAAAGCAATGGAGACTTTTTCAAGACTCTGGAGTTCATATGTTGACTATTGGGCCAATTATTTTGTATATGTTTGCTAAAAAGGATTACCCAGTGGTAAGGTATTGGAATACTGTTAATCAGATGGTTAATAGTACTGGATCACTTAAGTTGCAGAAAGATTATGATTCAGATGATCAAGCATTTAATTTGCTGTCAAAGTATAAGAAGATACTTGGTCAACTGACTTATCAAGATTTGATGTGTTTGGAAGCATCCTCCTAGTGATTAATTGAGCTTTGAAGAAACTTGATTATTTAGAAATAAATAATAAGTTTAGGGGAGGATTGTTGGGTTTTGAGTGAAACTGCTGCTAAGTGAAACTACTGCTGAGTGAAACTGCTGCTGTGATGAAACTGCTGCTAATGTAAATGATTCTGCTGCTGATGACAAAGTGCTGCTAAGGTTAAATGCTGCTAGTGGAATCTACTGCTGAAGAGATAAGAATGTATACGATTAGATAATTATAGAATAGATTGTGTAAATATTATATACGTCTAGAATATTCTTATCTTGTAGAGAAAGGTATTGTAAACCTAGTAGGATTCCTTAGTCTATAAAAGGAGGATCCTAGGGTTAGTTTGCATACGTATTGTTTAGTTTTTGTTTACACTTCAAGGTTGTAAAACCCTAGCATTGTCGAGTGCTCGTATTAATAATATTGAAGTGTTGAAAGTGAATCATTATTCTTCTTAAGTTAAGCTTTTATATTCCGCGTATTAGCTTAAGTGTTTAATAAAGTTAACTTCTATATAAGATCGTTTAAGCTCAACTGGGATCAACAGATCAATTCAAAAGTGCAAACTCTTCCTGACATGTGCAAATTTTCGAATCAAAACAGATGAGCACATGTTAAGGGGGAGCATTTGAAAATAGTAAAACTCTCAACGTGTTAACAAAATGTGTTTCTTCAATCTTAAAGACTTTGAGAGAATTTTCAATGATTTGGTTTATGGCAACATTGGATAGTCATGAAGTTATACGGTTGCTAAGGTTAGGAAAACCGTCCTATGATCCGCCAGAGCTGGAGGGATCTACGCATGGACAATACCCAATAGATAGTATTAGAAAGTCCGTAGGTATGATTATGAAAAAAGGAGAAATGTGAGAATGGAGAAAGAATGGGTTGAAGAATTAAAAAGAAATGAAATGAGAAAGGGTGAAAAGAAATAGCCCTCCATTATTCAACCTTAGCCGGGTTCAATTCATATGCTACTGGTTGTTACTAAGGTAACACCGGTATTGAAGACAAGACGTCATGGACCCAGTGACGCACTGCACTAAACCTTCTAGCCACTCAAGTTCTCTTAAAAGGACTTGTTTCATTCTCACGGGGAACCGGTGTAATCTATCAACTTATCTCTTAGAGATGGTTGATATTGAAGCAGGAGACCTCTCCCTAGTCTCCATATAGGAAAACCAAATTATGCACTTATCGAGTCTAGAGCCACGAGATGCATCAAAAGATCTCTTAGGAACACATGCTACTTCTACACTGGTTGTTCAACATTAAGGACACCAAGTGTAATACTATGAGTCCTACGCAGATCCTAGAAATCTGCCAAGAACACTTATGAGGGAACATACGTAAGTAATTCCCAGTGATTGAGCGGAAATTCCTGCCAGGGTCAACATCAAACAGCCCTGAAAGCAGGTCACTTCGGTAATTCCTTGTGAATTATGCTTAGTGGTTACAGCGGTTACAATCGTTCTACAGTCGTGGAGTGATCTCCAGCGACTCACCCAATTGTTGATCTACTTAAGTAGATCTTGTAAATCCTCTCGGGGGTTTTCGATAGGGAACGGTCTTGGTAAGGGTTAGAAAGAGTCTTCACACTATGTTGTAGACGATCACTAATTCCAAACCTGTAAGTACCGGATGATTTGTTGCTAACTGTTTGCTTGCAGGAATTTCTGACGGTTGCAGTAGATTGCTGAAAAGATGCTGATCCATCACCCCATGCTCACACTTCGACATCTTAATCAAGAAATCATGATCATTGAATGGGCTTCATATATGCTTCCACAACTCTGATGTTGAATATCATGATCCTGAAAAGTGTGAGCATGCCGATACAATGATGTCTACGTCACATGGAGATGTTACTACACAGAGATGGCTTGGAGACATTCATTTGGATGATACACTCAAAGCAAAGTCAAAGATCATCCAACACTTAAAAAAAGTCATCTAATGTCCACTGCTGAAAGCACAAAGATTAATGACTATGAAGAATCACTGACTACGAGCTACGAAGAATTGAAGGCTAGAATTCAATTTGTATTTTCCGGGGTGACCTCCCTTAGGGGGAGATTGTTAGGAATATAAATATTCACGTGAAAGGCTCAGTCACCCCGAGTATAGATTAGCATTACATAGCTCGTAGTCTTATATATATTTAGTTAAGTACGTAGATTAGTTTAAGTTACACCGTGGAGGACGGATGGGTCTTTACCCACTGTACACCTGATCCGTAGCCCGCAGTAGGGCGTATATTGTAAGTGTATATATACCTCTTCCCACTCAAGGGAAGGGTTGGTTGTTTCAATATTACACACACCTCATTAGGTATTTCTCTCACTAGAAACCTCCCACTCTCTCAACTCTCTCTCTCTAACTTGTTAACCATGTTTATCATATACTTCCACAATCCAAGACCTCCCAATCCACATAATCAACAAAAATATCGATCCTACACCATCTCTTGAATCTTCAATTCTGTAGGCTCTATGTAATGATCACTGATGAAGAAAACTGAGTATAACGAATTTGATGAAGAAGTTGAATTTCCCAAACTTGCGTCTTATATCTTGTACTATCCACGTGACTCCAAACTCATACCAAACTAAAAAGTATAAGTAGACCTAACCTCTTGACAAAATCCTCAACTATATATGAGACACTGAGCACTACAACGTAACTCCTTAGAGTGATAGCCAATGTGTGCATCGAGCATCATAAGAAAAATCGCACATTGCTAGATTCATCAAGTCTTTGTCACATCTTTAACGCACGAACAAGTTATCTCCAAAGTGTAACACCCACTTTGAGATATGATAAGAACACGCACTTGTGAAACTCAACTACAACATCAAATAAATGATATTCACCTTTCTTTGTAATCAATTAAGCAATAAGAACGAGCCTTTGAAACCTTTAAGAACAAAATAACCAATCTCCTTGTGTGTGTGAACCAATATCCAATGTGTGTATAAACATCTCCAAATCAATAAACCAATTAATCATCCAAGTGGAACCAAACTTGAAGCTTCTTCCCCTTAACAAATAAATCTTTGATAAATCAAAGCTTTCAAGTAACCTTTAATGTCGACACAAAACTACTCTTCCTTGTTTTCGTTATGTAAAAATCACAGCAGTAGTAACAAAACGCAGCAGTTCTAATCGAACAAGGACAGCAGCAGTAACATACGGAGTACTAGCAGTATGATGAACGTTATGATCAAAAAACATGCTCCACAAAGTAATCAACAGCAATAGCAACAATGCGACAAAGTTATCAATAAACCAAATTGATCAAACTCTAATGCCAACTGTCCCACTATCAATTAATATCAAATATTGCCACCGACCCACTAATAGAGAATAACCAATCAAAAATTTGAAGACCACCAATCCTCTATTAGTACGAGATTAATCAAATCACTTCCGAAAGATGACAAGCATAATTAATAGTACAAGATATTCTTTGAATCAGCCAATCTTCAAAAGCATCGACCCCACATGCGGTATACGACAAACAGTAACGAATTCCATAATTCATTCTTCAATATATTAATTGTACTGTCCTAGGATCATAGCCATCACGTGGTACACCTTCGAATATTTAATCTAGAGCTGGCATAACAGGTCCGACACGACACGACACGACACGACACGAACACGATAAGACATGGATCTGTTAAGCCCTGACACAACACGACACGATAAGCTAATCGTGTCAGATCTTAAAACACGAACACGAACACGAAAATTAACAGGTCACACGAACACGACACGATAAGACACGATAAGAGGTCTTAACAGGTCTTGACACGCTAAAACACGAAATCTTAACAGGTCTTTAACAGGTCTTAACAGGTCTTTAACGGGTTTTAACAGGTCTTATCGTGTCTTAACAGGTTACACGAGGTCTTGACACGAAACACGATAAGCCAAACACGAAACCTGTTAACTTCGTGTCGTGTCGTGTCGTGTTTTCGTGTTTTGTGTCGAAATTGCCAGCTCTAATTTAATCGTCCAATAATTTTATCACAATCCACGGAGTGCAACAATAATTATTCATCCGACAAATTTATGTAATCGTCAGAACATATGCGACTAACGACGAAACAGACCCATTCTAAAAATTAGTACGAGGTATAAACCGACATACCTTTAAATTGTACGAGGTTATCTTTGTCGTCAAGTTAACACAACAGCAACAAAACGCTTAAAACACAATTAACTTTAAAAACGATTATACCTTTATCGAATCTGCTTCTCTTCGACAACAAACCTTATAGATCCCTAGATATCACGAGCTAACCTATCTCTGATACCACATGTAGAGAATCGTTTAAGCCCATCTAGGATATGTTTTACAAATAACATAAATACGCAGCGGAGTATAAAACAATATGTTATTAAACAAGGTTTTCATTATTCACTATATCCCCAAGATCAAAAGATCCTTGAGGCTTAACTAACTAATACATAGATCGATCTGTTACTAATAAACTAACTAACTAATAAACCCTAGGCGTCCATTGTAGGAACTTGACGACTAGACACACACACACCTTTAAGTCGACTACATATTTTCTGTGTACTCTCAACCTAATGACCCATGTCCTCTTTATATACTAGAGGATTAGGGTTTACAAAATACTACGAAGGACTAATAAATAAATCTTCTTTTTGTAACACCCCCAATTCATGGATGCAGCGGAATTCGAACTGGGTGTTACTTGACGGCACAATAGTCACAATAATAGAAAACGAACTCTAATTGAGTCGTTTTAAAAGATGTATCATTCAAATTATTTAAATATCAGAGATTTCAAAATGAGGTCCCAATTGATTCCATGTTTACAATGTATAATAAATGAGTTTTTGAATGATAAGTAAATTTATAGCCCTCATGAGTATCCGTGTCCTTCCGTGCCATCCTTGATCGTCATGAACCTAAAATACATGCTTGAGAGGTCAACACAAAGGTTGAGTGATATTCATAGAGTTTGTTAAATCGATTGAACACAATATGTTGGTAGTGTGAGTTATAGGCTCACACCAATGTTTGGAAAACAAAACAGGTAGGCTACGTTATTATACGCCCGGAACATGTATTATACACTAAGCTTATGACACCATAACGTTAACGGGTACCAATATCGATCGGCGGAGTTATCCCGGTAGATACTTTGCCGTCATACCTAATGTCTCAAATATTAATGCATTTGTTTGCACTTAGTCAATACAAATGGGATTCGTCAATCCCAATAGGCCTATTATTAATATTCGCGCTCACTATTTCTAGTGATTAAATGGTTCATAATAAGGGATCTTGGTTTGGCAAGGATGGTACTTAGTGATAATAAAACATCGTCGTGAAGCATACAATTTAAAAACATTGTGCTCGGTTAAAAATAGCATGTATTCCCCCCAAGGGTTTGTAAAACAATTAAGTAATGGAGAATGGGGCTATGAACTCACCTTAAGTTATGTAGTGAGTAGTGAATGTGATGGTCGAATCGTGAAGGTTTCTACGAGCAACCTATAATAGAATGTCGCGACTTAGGATCGGAGTAAAGAATATGAAGTAGTGCCTATATATATATCTTGCATTTAGTCCATGATGTGGTATGATGTATATTGTATGTCCTTGAAAGAAAAGATTCATGAACATGTATGTTTTGTATATCGTTTACTACCGTTCGGGCTGACATATTTCAGAAGTCATGTTAGTAAGCGTTCGAGGAGCCAGGACACTTTAACTCGTAAATCCACAACTCAACTCGACGGCTTACATAATGAACTCCTCACATGAGGCTCCCTACTATTGTAGTAGTTGATGAAATATATAGATATAAGTTTTGATCCGAAAAGTTACTTGTCCGATATTTTGAATAAACTTAGGAAAGTTTATTTGTACATGAAGATTGTTATTAGGGGTAGTTTCATAAGTCTTGAATGACCATTTTCTCTTGGTAAAATCTCATGGTTTCCTTTTAAGTGAAGTAGATCCAAATAGCTTGTTCAAGTTATCGCCTAAGTCATTGTTTCATGTTTACGCCTATGTAAGTTTACTTGGTCATTTCATCATGGCCTAGCCATGACCTTTGGTTCTTGTTCCAAGGTCATGAGACTCAACCTTGGCTCTAGCCATGGTGGTGGTCTTGATTATAGGTCATAAGACCCCTTTGGTCTTCATAAACCATAACCTATATGTAATGACTTTGTCTAAAAATGGGCTGTTTAGAATTTGAAGAAATTTATCACTCGGAAAGCGTTTTTAGGTCTCGAGCTTCTTTGTTCCTGAATGAAAACGTCGTTCCGGACAACTTTCGTGTTTTAACTTTTTGATGAATCGGACCAGAAGTGGGACTTCCAAAACCCAAATTTGATCAGAATGGTATTTGGCAGTTTTGCCGGAAATCTTTGGTAATTTCAAATGGGCGTAACTTTTGACTCGTATACTCGTTTTAGGTGGTTCAAATTGCTATGGTTTCCTTGTTAAGTCCTCTACTGTAATATGTAATGATCTAAAATCATAATTTTACCATTTTGGTCGTGGTTCTCCAAGAAAGTCACTAGTTTACTTGTTTTAGTAACTTGTTGTAACAATCGATAACAATAACTTGTTTTGCTTACTTTTATACATCATGGACATAACTACAAGACATAATATAGCAAGAATAACATGTAAATCACATGAATATGATTATTTAACAAGAATTATGTTAGGGTTTGGCTTACAACTTTTGGCTTTCAAAGATGAAAGGAAGTTAACATGTAAGGATAGGACATTGATAGACTTGCTTCAACCCTTTTTCACTTCATGCAATCTTTCTACCCTTGGTATTCTTGAAAGATGAATGATGAAGGTTTAGGTGACTTGAGTGGATTCAAACTCAAGAGAAATCACCAAGTATATTAGGGATTGGAAGAGTTTTGGTGAATGATATTCTAACTAGGGTTTCTACCTTGAAGAATCACTTGAACCTTGCTAGAAATTAGAAGGAAATAAAGCTAAGGATGGATGGTTATGGTGGTTGGGGATGCACGGCATAACAAGGATGGGAGGGAGTATTTATAGTCCAAAATAGGAAGCTTACTAGGAAAGTGTTACAACTTGGTGACCAAGTTGTAAATAAGTGTTGATTTTAGGGGTAAATTCATAAGTTTGAGCCACCTAGTGTGAAACCCCCCTCCTAGGGCGGTTCACATGGATAAGGGAGGGTGAGGTGTGCCTTGGATGATATTATCCAAGTTACTAGATGAGTTTTGACTCCGGGAAATGCCAATCGAAAATGATTAAGCCTCAAAACGTAAAACCGGGTGTCGTAAAATTATGGAATTTGAAAGTATGGTTAAACTTGTCAAAATACTCCATAATAAAATATAAAATGAGTGGTAGGTTCTATCGGGTGCTAAAACCCTGTTAAAAACTGGAAACACGGGTCTAAAACGCGTAATTCGCGTAAAACGCTGAATATTGCGTAAAATTGAGAAAAGTAAAATATTACTTTTCTAATAGGTTATAAATGATTTAAAATGACTTATAATGTCTAGACTGGGCTCAGTCTAGTGTCGGTTGGTATTAAATGTCTTTTAGACATCAAACCGTAAGCCTAAAAATCACGAAATGACTTATAACATCAAGGGATGATTTTTGGTCAATGGAGGAGGGAAAATTATGTTGACTTTTTCTAAGAAGTTTGAAAACTCAAAACGTCTTAGAAACTCGTTTCGTGGTCTAACGGTTAATCGCCCATTCGGTTAAGTGTGCTTATGTGAGAGTAGTACCGACATGGGTGACCTGTCGGGAAGTTTTTGGTCATGTTTTTCTCAGTCACGATTAATTCTCAAATAAATCATGAGCATGTCAAACATTTTTCCGATGTGGGGTCACCTGACGGGATCGAATTTCGTTGTGCGTAGAATTTCTGATTGACGTTTTACCCTAAAACGTGTAATTCCATGTAATTCCTTAATAACTTTCACGAAAATGATCTGACGAATGTCAAACATTTAATTTTTCCATGGAAATGATTTATCACTTGAGAATATCAAATAAAAATCAACTTTCGGGAAAATTTCGGAAAGAAATGAATAGTAAAAATGAATAGTAAAAGTGAATAGTGAAATTTTCCGGGAATGGTAATTAACCTGAAATTGCGAATTGTTACAGTCTCTACCCCTTACGGGGAACTTCGTCCCGAAGTTCTTTGTATGTCATATGTTGGAGTGGTGTTGATGAAAAGATGTGGTTACTTATGAGGACTAAAGTCTGGGATTACTAGTGATGTAATTTGATTTGTCGTTTCAGTGTATGGTGTAGGATGAGGCTTACTTTTATGTAGGAAAGGTATGGTAATAGTCGAATATCAAAGGAAATTGATATAGCAGTCGAATATTAATAGGAATTTGAGAGAGTAATTGCAATCATAGCCTAGTAGGTAATCGGTTGTTGTACCTAGTGTTTATTGACTTCATACTTATGTTATTTTGGATACAAACAAGCCCACTTGTTTATAATTCTTTATTTACATAGAGAGGCATCCCAAACAATGTAGATAAGGAAATATAAACTTATGGTTTGGTGATTTACAATGTCTTTATTTAAATGAAAAGGCATCCCAATCCATTCAAATAATTACAAATCATCCTACACAACATTCATACTTAGTCGGTGAGTTACAAGGTAGGGTATTACGAGATGATACTGGTGTTCCAAGATGAATATTCAATCTTGTAAAGCTGGTAAGGGTGCTTGTGGTGTAGCTAAGGATGATTTGAGCTTTAAAAGTGCATCAAGATCTGTTAATGAGCTTGTGGTTTCAACGATTGTAAAGATAATGATGTGATATGTTGACAAACAAAAGTGTGTAGTGTATGCTTAACATTAATACTCTTAGGTATAGATGTTGAGTTTGCTTTAAAAATCTTAAGAGATTTTAAAGGTTTATGATGGAATGGTATTCTTAGGACCTAAACAGGATTGTACTTCTACAGGATGTAGAGAATAATTGATAACTATCCCAAGATAGTAGTTCGGATTATCTCATAAATGAAAACTTTCAAGAATGAAATTAGGTAGTACAAATAAGGTGTTAAGATTTCGCTGAGTGGTAAAACACTATCGTGTCTCTAGATCGTTTAATGAATTCTGGTGGTTTATCGAGTTCAAGTAGGAAATCAACCTAAACATAACCCTAGTACAACTACTCTCAGTATTTGAAAATTTTAAGTCGAATATAGTTAGTCAGACTATATTCCACTGTCCCTAGGTTAAATATAGGTGACTAGTCTATATTTAGCCGAGGTTCGATAAAATTTTCAAATACCTAAATTAGGTATACTTGTGATACGTCCGTTGCTTTCGGGAAACTGTCCACTAAACAAAGGCGATGTCAAACCATTCAGTTGCAAGTCCCGCCATAAGAGACTTGTAACGTATGTTTTCACATTCCATTGCATAGAAGATAGTACGGGTAGATATGTGTGGAAAGGAAGTTGAAGTAATTCTAAAACAGCCTATACTGGGCTAGAATTACAAACTTTTAACAATGAAGGTTTCAGAAGAAAACTTTGATGGATGTAGAGAAAGTTCAACTTTTGTCGATGATGGATTAGTTTGTCCTTTAGAAATCTCATATTTCTTGTTTGGAAATCGATAGATTGTGATGGGTTTTTGATATCATATGAAATGATATTGATGAGGTAGTGGAATAATTCGAGAGACCATTGCACAAATCACAATGTCTCGGAAGTAGATTAGATCATTGTGTCATACAATGTTCGGGAAATAGAAAAGACCATCGTAATTCGTTACAATATCTTGGATATAAAATGTTGGAGTAGGAACATGGTTGGGAGAATGTGGTTGTGTCGAAATGCCATAGAATAGGCATGTGTAGATATGTTTAGATAAAATGATTGAAAATAACTCGAATGTATATATAAATATACTTATATGTTTATGTAGCATAACATGCTTACAAAGTCCATAATCGTCTGGAGGATGGAAGACACGGAGAGCGGAAGGTTGTAAAATGGTTTTGCTTGTAGTTGTAGTTATAGTTTAGGTCTCAATTAGACCCGTTTCTCTATAACCATGGCTCTGATACCAATCTGTAACACCCCCAATTCATGGATGCAGCGGAATTCGAACTGGGTGTTACTTGACGGCACAATAGTCACAATAATAGAAAACGAACTCTAATTGAGTCGTTTTAAAAGATGTATCATTCAAATTATTTAAATATCAGAGATTTCAAAATGAGGTCCCAATTGATTCCATGTTTACAATGTATAATAAATGAGTTTTTGAATGATAAGTAAATTTATAGCCCTCATGAGTATCCGTGTCCTTCCGTGCCATCCTTGATCGTCATGAACCTAAAATACATGCTTGAGAGGTCAACACAAAGGTTGAGTGATATTCATAGAGTTTGTTAAATCGATTGAACACAATATGTTGGTAGTGTGAGTTATAGGCTCACACCAATGTTTGGAAAACAAAACAGGTAGGCTACGTTATTATACGCCCGGAACATGTATTATACACTAAGCTTATGACACCATAACGTTAACGGGTACCAATATCGATCGGCGGAGTTATCCCGGTAGATACTTTGCCGTCATACCTAATGTCTCAAATATTAATGCATTTGTTTGCACTTAGTCAATACAAATGGGATTCGTCAATCCCAATAGGCCTATTATTAATATTCGCGCTCACTATTTCTAGTGATTAAATGGTTCATAATAAGGGATCTTGGTTTGGCAAGGATGGTACTTAGTGATAATAAAACATCGTCGTGAAGCATACAATTTAAAAACATTGTGCTCGGTTAAAAATAGCATGTATTCCCCCCAAGGGTTTGTAAAACAATTAAGTAATGGAGAATGGGGCTATGAACTCACCTTAAGTTATGTAGTGAGTAGTGAATGTGATGGTCGAATCGTGAAGGTTTCTACGAGCAACCTATAATAGAATGTCGCGACTTAGGATCGGAGTAAAGAATATGAAGTAGTGCCTATATATATATCTTGCATTTAGTCCATGATGTGGTATGATGTATATTGTATGTCCTTGAAAGAAAAGATTCATGAACATGTATGTTTTGTATATCGTTTACTACCGTTCGGGCTGACATATTTCAGAAGTCATGTTAGTAAGCGTTCGAGGAGCCAGGACACTTTAACTCGTAAATCCACAACTCAACTCGACGGCTTACATAATGAACTCCTCACATGAGGCTCCCTACTATTGTAGTAGTTGATGAAATATATAGATATAAGTTTTGATCCGAAAAGTTACTTGTCCGATATTTTGAATAAACTTAGGAAAGTTTATTTGTACATGAAGATTGTTATTAGGGGTAGTTTCATAAGTCTTGAATGACCATTTTCTCTTGGTAAAATCTCATGGTTTCCTTTTAAGTGAAGTAGATCCAAATAGCTTGTTCAAGTTATCGCCTAAGTCATTGTTTCATGTTTACGCCTATGTAAGTTTACTTGGTCATTTCATCATGGCCTAGCCATGACCTTTGGTTCTTGTTCCAAGGTCATGAGACTCAACCTTGGCTCTAGCCATGGTGGTGGTCTTGATTATAGGTCATAAGACCCCTTTGGTCTTCATAAACCATAACCTATATGTAATGACTTTGTCTAAAAATGGGCTGTTTAGAATTTGAAGAAATTTATCACTCGGAAAGCGTTTTTAGGTCTCGAGCTTCTTTGTTCCTGAATGAAAACGTCGTTCCGGACAACTTTCGTGTTTTAACTTTTTGATGAATCGGACCAGAAGTGGGACTTCCAAAACCCAAATTTGATCAGAATGGTATTTGGCAGTTTTGCCGGAAATCTTTGGTAATTTCAAATGGGCGTAACTTTTGACTCGTATACTCGTTTTAGGTGGTTCAAATTGCTATGGTTTCCTTGTTAAGTCCTCTACTGTAATATGTAATGATCTAAAATCATAATTTTACCATTTTGGTCGTGGTTCTCCAAGAAAGTCACTAGTTTACTTGTTTTAGTAACTTGTTGTAACAATCGATAACAATAACTTGTTTTGCTTACTTTTATACATCATGGACATAACTACAAGACATAATATAGCAAGAATAACATGTAAATAACATGAATATGATTATTTAACAAGAATTATGTTAGGGTTTGGCTTACAACTTTTGGCTTTCAAAGATGAAAGGAAGTTAACATGTAAGGATAGGACATTGATAGACTTGCTTCAACCCTTTTTCACTTCATGCAATCTTTCTACCCTTGGTATTCTTGAAAGATGAATGATGAAGGTTTAGGTGACTTGAGTGGATTCAAACTCAAGAGAAATCACCAAGTATATTAGGGATTGGAAGAGTTTTGGTGAATGATATTCTAACTAGGGTTTCTACCTTGAAGAATCACTTGAACCTTGCTAGAAATTAGAAGGAAATAAAGCTAAGGATGGATGGTTATGGTGGTTGGGGATGCACGGCATAACAAGGATGGGAGGGAGTATTTATAGTCCAAAATAGGAAGCTTACTAGGAAAGTGTTACAACTTGGTGACCAAGTTGTAAATAAGTGTTGATTTTAGGGGTAAATTCATAAGTTTGAGCCACCTAGTGTGAAACCCCCCTCCTAGGGCGGTTCACATGGATAAGGGAGGGTGAGGTGTGCCTTGGATGATATTATCCAAGTTACTAGATGAGTTTTGACTCCGGGAAATGCCAATCGAAAATGATTAAGCCTCAAAACGTAAAACCGGGTGTCGTAAAATTATGGAATTTGAAAGTATGGTTAAACTTGTCAAAATACTCCATAATAAAATATAAAATGAGTGGTAGGTTCTATCGGGTGCTAAAACCCTGTTAAAAACTGGAAACACGGGTCTAAAACGCGTAATTCGCGTAAAACGCTGAATATTGCGTAAAATTGAGAAAAGTAAAATATTACTTTTCTAATAGGTTATAAATGATTTAAAATGACTTATAATGTCTAGACTGGGCTCAGTCTAGTGTCGGTTGGTAGTAAATGTCTTTTAGACATCAAACCGTAAGCCTAAAAATCACGAAATGACTTATAACATCAAGGGATGATTTTTGGTCAATGGAGGAGGGAAAATTATGTTGACTTTTTCTAAGAAGTTTGAAAACTCAAAACGTCTTAGAAACTCGTTTCGTGGTCTAACGGTTAATCGCCCATTCGGTTAAGCGTGCTTATGTGAGAGTAGTACCGACATGGGTGACCTGTCGGGAAGTTTTTGGTCATGTTTTTCTCAGTCACGATTAATTCTCAAATAAATCATGAGCGTGTCAAACATTTTTCCGATGTGGGGTCACCTGACAGGATCGAATTTCGTTGTGCGTAGAATTTCTGATTGACGTTTTACCCTAAAACGTGTAATTCCATGTAATTCCTTAATAACTTTCACGAAAATGATCTGACGAATGTCAAACATTTAATTTTTCCATGGAAATGATTTATCACTTGAGAATATCAAATAAAAATCAACTTTCGGGAAAATTTCGGAAAGAAATGAATAGTAAAAATGAATAGTAAAAGTGAATAGTGAAATTTTCCGGGAATGGTAATTAACCTGAAATTGCGAATTGTTACACTTTTGCAAGCTAGTCCTTCATGTTTCATTCTTGTTCATATACTGCAGCAGAAGTACTTTGTTGATTCAAAGTACTTTTGGTTCAACAGTACTTTGGTAAGTACTTTCATTCTTCTTCATATAAGCACATGTAGTTTTGTAATCATCAAATCTATAATTCCCAACAATGATCATGACATGTACTTTGCAAGTTCGCTACATGGTTGTTAGGGTTTTCTATGACCCTATTTTTTTGTTACGCTTTCTCTTGCTGCTACTAGTTTGATGATAACATGGTTCTTGATTCACATTTGCTGGTTGTAGCTTTTGGATAAAGTGTATTTATTACGATGGATAATTGGAGGTTTTGTTTGTGGTGTTCTTTGCTACTACAAACATATTTGTGTTGAAGAATGCTTGGATTTTTCATGGAAGTTAAGATGGATCGCCATAGTGATATAGAAGGCTCAAGTGTTTCTTGAGTAGTATTTTAAATTTTTATATTTTTTTGTCATTATTGGTAGGTTCATTTTATTGTAAGTTGTAGGAATGGTGTGTCATTCTTATATTTATGTCTGTATGTGTCCTAAGGGACTGAGATGAGGGATCCACTCTCATCCGTTGTACTTTAATGTGTTTTTGGTTAATATATTTTAACAGGGTGCATGATTACTCCCTTTACCCAAAAAAATATGTTTAAAGTATTAATATTCTAATTCTGAAAAACTAGTAGTAATGTTCCTAATATTTTTTTCACAAGTGAAAAAATAGTAGTGTCACAAATGAAAGGTAATTTTTATAATTTTTGTATTTTTTTTTAAAAGCATGAAAACTACTTTGAAGAATTTCATTTAGATGCTTTGTTAATTTCAGAAGATGCTATGATTGTTTTGTGTAATAGAATTAACTTTCACTTGTGAAAAAATACTTCAAATTTTTTTATTGAATTAACTTTCACTTGTGAAAAAAATACTTCAAATTTTTTTATTCAAGTGTTTAATTAACTTTCACTTGTGAAAAAATGTATATGCTCATGTATAAATGCAAATGTTTACTAGTGAAGAAGTTGTATACACTCACTAAGAAAAAACTATATGTAAATGTAGTATTTATAAATATTCATCTTTTCACTAGTGAAGATAATTTTTTAACATGGGAAGATAAATGTATATGCTCAAGCTTAATTATAAATGTTCGTGTATTTACTAGAAAAGAAATTTTATTCACATGCGAAGATAAATGTATATGCTCATGTATAAAAGTACATGTGTTTACTTGTGAAAAATGTTTTTTCACGCGCGAAGAAAAAATAAAGCTCATGTATAAATGTAAGTGTTTACCAGTGAAGAAATTTTTTAAAATTTATTTTATTCACATGCAAAGAAAAATGTATTTTATTAACTAGTGAAAAAGTTTATTCACATGCGAATAAAAAAGTTTGTTCACATGTGAAAATTTTTTCACATAACAAGAAAAAGGAATTTCAAAAAAATTTTGAAATTTTTTTTGTTCACGTGCGAAGAAAATATTTATGTATGTATATATATATACTTTCTATATATTCAACCATGTGCAAACAAGTTTTAAAATATATTCAACCGAGCTCAAAACTAACTTTTAGTATAGCTCAAGTTTTATATCTATATTTTAATTTTATTATTTTTTTATTTAATCAAAAGAAAAGTAAAGAATGAAACATATCAGCAACAAATGGAAATAAGCAAAGCAGGTTACAAATTTTTTAAAAAACATCATAAGATAAAGCAAATAATCAAAGTTAACCAGCAATTAAACAAGTTGTCAATAAAACATAGTAAAACTTCATTGAAATTAAACAAAACAGGAGTGTATCAGCATTAGTTTTTGTCAAGAATAAACCATATCAGCAACTACTCCATTTCTAGTTAACTTCAAGTTTCTTCGTCATCTAATTTTTTTTTTTAATAATTGAAGTAAATATAAAGCATAACATAAAAATAAAAATCTTCACATAACTAAATTGTCAATAGTGGCCGAACATTAATTGGTGCAAAATAAATATATAATGGTTTAACCTAACATTATTTCTAACCTGATGAAATTACAATGAAGTCCTTATCTTTATCAGTTTTTTCACCTGATTAATTAAATTATTAAAATATTAGTTAATTCAGCTTTTTCAATATAAATGCTTAAAAAAAAGAAAACTAACTGTATATTTAATTCAAAATAAACGCTAAAGATTAATTTACCTTTTTCTTCTTCATTGTGAGAATATTGAAACTCTTGAAGAATATCTTCATTGACTGAAAAAGAAAGATTTTTGGAAAAATTAATTAAATAATACTATTGGCTGAAAATCATATTTATAATAGTCTATTATTTTGAAAATTTTCTGACCTTTAAAGAAGTGCATTTTGGAAGCTTTATCATAGTTGGAAACATGACATTCAACTGTTTCCAATGAATGATCATTATCATTATCTTCATCTGTTTCCAATAAATCATTAATAATATTAGTTAATTCAAGTGTTTAATTATAAATCATTAAAAAGAAATAGTTTATTTTTTTGAAACATTTTTCTAATCTATAATCACATCATGATGTTTAGAAGCTTCTTTAAAATCAGAAACATCACAATGAACTTCCCAGAAACCATCATCAAAATGAGTTTTCGAACCTGTTTTATTAAAATATAAATATTATTTTCACAAACAAAAAAATGGTATTAAATTTTCACATGTGAAAAAAGAAGGAATAGGCATACAGAGATATGGCCGCATTTCTTCACAAATTGGATTTTATCCTTACACCTCCTTGTTGTTTGTCTCTCAGGTTTAACTATAAAAATAAATAAAACTTCAGAAGAATAATTTTAAATAAATATATTAACTAAACTAAAGATAACATACCATATTCACTTGATTCATTGGGTTTAGTAGTAGCATCTACAATAACAATAATATATAATGTTAATTATAATGTTTTTGTTAAAATATGAATATTATTTAACATACAAAGATATTGAATGACATTTTCACATGTGAAAAAAAAGTCTTTCCTCTCAAAACCTTAATAACATTAAATTTTTCGAACTAACTACAAATTCTGTACAACAAAAATATATTATTCTAATCAATATATTCGAAGATAATTACCAGAAAATGAAATAAAAAAAATACTTTAGAAAATTAAATAACAAAAATTAGAATTTCTTTAGAATTCTAAAGAAAACCATTAATAACCAAATTGACCAGAAAATTTACTTTCGAAAATTGGTACAACATTATAAAAAACTATTAACATAAAAAATACTTCATAGAACAAAGAACTAGAAATATACAAATAACAGCAAAAAAAATATAAATAGACTACAATAAATATAAAAAAACGAACCTTTGGAAGCCATTAATAACAAAATTTAATCCCAACCGATTGAAAATGAAAATGAAGACTAAGCAAACTAGGGTTTCGGCATATGTTATAATGACATTGTATTTATAACGTTTTATATTTTCATGGGTTGGGTTTTTGTTGGGCTAAAAAAGGGATGAAATTTAAAAAGAGGCCCTACTTAAGTCCATTTTATATTAACTTTAATTGACAATTTATTACTATCAGAAATAATCTAGAAATTTGAAAATATTTTACATTTTTATTTATAATATTTTATATTATATATATATATATATATATATATATATATATATATATATATATATATATTAAAAGAAATAGTAAGAGAATGATTTTATTGAATTAACTTGGTTATATCTGTTGCTCAATTTCCTATGGTTAAAGTATTTAAATGAAAGTCTTTGAAAAATTATTGGAAAAAAAACTGTTTACGGAAATTTTTCTTTCACATGTGAAAATTTTATCACATGTACATATGTAAATGCATTTGCTGGTGAAGAAAATTTATTCACCTGCGAAAAAAATTTATCCACTCGTTAAACATGACCAAGTTATAAAGTTAGTTGTCTACACAAAATTACCAAGTATCTTCCAGGATTTCCATTTTCTCCCAATTGTTAACATATTATAGTAAAAAGTTTTTCAAAATGACTTGAATGGCTAATGTACAAAAATGCCTAACATTTGCCAAGCCATAAGTCATATCTAACAAGTTAGACTTCTATTGCATCATCTTCTCTCAAGCCTGGTCCAGGTGCTGGTGGCTTGTTGAAGATGATTTGCTTGATCCTTTCTGACCTTCTAAGTGGTGATGGTTCTTCTTCTTGCCATGGTTCTTCTTGCATATTTTCTCTCTCATTTGCAGCCTGCACTTGATTTTCTTGAGATACCAATGGTTGTGACTGGCTTAATGCAATCTCTTACTGAACTTGAGCTTCGCCATTTTGAGACTGTGTCTGACCCAAAAGAAAAAATATTGCCCATGTATAAATGTAAGTGTTTACTAGTGAAGAACATTTATACACACACTAAAGAAAAAACTATATGTAAATGTAAAGTTTATTCACATGCGAAGATAAATGTATATGCTCATTTATAAATATTCATCTATTCACTAGTGAATAAAATTTATTCACATGCGAAGATAAATGTATAAATGTATGTGCATTTACTAGCGAAGAAAGCTTATTTCATGCGAAGATAAATGTACCATTGTGTATAGTTTTTTCTTTAGCATATTATCTAAATAAAAAACAACTCATTTTTAAATCATTTGGTTAAACATCAAAACAAAGGTTACATGACTCTCGGGACACGTAAATCATAGGAAGAGGTGGAAGTTAGATAATTGACCACAACCAGCAAAAATCATCAACTATCTTACTAATATTTAGTTAGACCTTGATCAGGGTCTTTTGGCCTAGTAGCAAATGCAATCATAGCATTTAACATCCTAGCATAATTAAGTTCTTAAAATTAAACAATACAAAGCAACAGAACCTAACGTAACATAACATAAAGATAGTGGCTAAATGATCATATAAATGACTATCCGCTCCTGCATATTCTTTTTCCCTTCTTCTACTGAACAACTTCTAGAAGTGCTGAAAAATGTTGCATTTCATTAAGAATTAAGCTAATAGCAGATGAAATAAACTTCAATTAACTTATATGAACAAAATAGAAAATAAACTTTTTATTATAATATTCACCTCATCTGGCAGTATAGTTCGTAGTGGTTCTATACTATTTGAAGAAACATTAGCTGGATTCTTTCTCGATCTACCTCTTTTACGTTTCATTATTTCACTTGTCTCACCAACATTTTGTATTTGTTCTGTAACATCAAACATGAAAGAGAAGATACATTCAAAGATAGGATCTGCTAATACTCTACAAATATAATCTTTATTGTGATACGCATTTCTTGAAACAATATTATCTTGGATATGAGTTTCAATTCTCAAGAGCAAAATTATATAAATCAATCTCTAGTGCAATATTTTTTAGAATTTTAGAAATTAGCGACTTCTTAATTATTAATATACCTGTAGCAGCAGCATCTTTACCGCTATGTTGTCCACCCCTTTTCCTCCCATTAGAAGTATTACAACCAAGCGTTGTTTCACCAACCACTGTTTCTTTAGTAGCATTGTTACCTTTTTTTTCCCCTTTTTCCTCATACTTTCCAACATTTCATCAATATTTGTATACTCAGCATCAACATTTTGATCAGCATTTTTAGTTGAAGCAGCAGCATCTTTACCTGTATCTTTTCTACCTCTTTTCTTCCCCCTTTTGTTAATTTTTTTATCAGCATTTTGATCCTTTGTTATGCCTTTTTCTTCTCTAATAGATGATCTTGTATTACGTTTTTTAGTTGAAACATCCTCAGACATTGGATTTTCGTTTTCAATGTTGTTAACATTTTCTTCTATATTCTGAATGTTGACATCATCTGTTTCTCTCTCACCAACGTGACTTCTGTTTTCTGAACAATTTAAAAGTTTGTATATAAATATAAAATACTTTTTCAGATTCAATTTCATAAAATATTTTTATATAACTAAAAAAGGCAACATATGATCTCCTTAATTATGAAAATAGTTGAAGCAGCAGCAGCATCTTTACCTGTATTGTTTGGATCTTCACCAACATCATTATTTCCAGCAGCCAGAGTTTCATCTTCAGCAACATCATTTACATCATCTCCAAATGTGCAAACAACTTCAGGCATTGGATTTTTATTCTCACTGTTGTCAACATTTTCTTCATTATTATGAATGTTGACATCATATGTTTCTCTCTCTCTCTCTCTCACAAACTTGACTTCTGATTTCTGAAAAAATTTAAAATTTTGTAGATAAATATAAAATACTTTTTCAGATTCAATTTCATAATTAATGAAGTATTTTATATAACTAAAAAAGCCAACATATGTAATAATTTTTCACATGTGCAAGTAAATTTTTTTTCACATGTGAAAGTATTACAATTTTTTTCACATGTAAAAAAAGAAAATAATTTCACATGTGAAAATTTTGTTGCTTAATACTCAAGCATAATAGACAGAATACTCAAGCATCTTTACCCGTATTGTTTGTATCTTCACCAACATCATTATTACCAGTAACCAACGTTTCATTTTCACCAACATCATTTTGTTCGCCTGCTTCATCAGTATTATTTTGATCATCTGTTTCATTAAATCATGAGAACATTTTTAAATATCAATATACAAAATATACTCTAGTTTTAAAAAAATATTGAAAAATGGATATATTACTAACCTTTATTATTCACATCATTACAAAAGATATCATCAAATTTTCCTTTCAATTCCTTTATATTTTCATTGTCAGGAAACTTTCTTATTGATTCGTTTAAAAACTCATTCAACTTTTTCTTCTCTACAATCAACAACAATATTTCTGATTCTATTTTTTCTTCTGCAAGCTGTTTAACAAAAACAAATGAAAGTTTATACACAAGTAAATTAAAATTTATTGAAGCATATAATATTAAATATTTTTTTCCCTTGTGAAAGTGTTTATACAAAATTTTATTGAAAAAAGTACCTTCGACTCTAAGCCACTCGTGCATACATCCTCTTGATTTGGTAATAAACCAAAACCTCCAGCCTCAAGTTCTATCTTCTCTCTATACTTCATATAAACGATTTTCATTCTGTAATAGCTGGCCTTTGGCGAGAAACAGGAAAATGATCACATCTAGTTGAATCAAGATTTAACAGCTGCATGATAAATATTTATGTTAACATTAAATTCATTCAAATGATATAATTTTCATATTTCTTTGTATATTAGGAATGAGTACTTACTGTCATGAAAGTGATTGGACCGATGAAATTCATGGAAAGTTTGTTATCCCACTTGCGTATACTTGGTGCCAAACAATCTATTATGAATTTGCACCAATTTAAACTTTATGCTCTATCAAGTACATTATCATTTGTTTTCTTCAAAACATTTAAGCAACATGCTCCTGAAGTTTCACACATCCCCATAGTATTTGCAAAGAGTATCAAAAAGTTCATTTTAAACAGCTTCCCATAATCTTTTGTTCCAACTGTAACATCCATTATATCATTTGGTCGGATGTCATTTTTTCCAAACTTACTTTCAAACTGTTGTAACCAATCTTTCATGAAAGGATCATCTGCATTTCTTTCTTCCAAAGTATCTATTGCTTTTTCTCCAAACGGTATACCCAGAATATCATGAACCTTTTGTTCTGTAACCTCTATATTACCATTACTTGTTGGTAATTGCATTTTTTCAACATCTAGGTTTGAAACAACATAATGCCCTAAGGCACCTAGAATTTCATGTATCTTCATCCCAACTAAACTTCCAAAGCCCATTTTTATTAAACATTTTTTTCTTTTAGGATTCAAGACATTCATAGTAGAAAACAGTGTTGTTGCTGCTGTCTTAGTTATAATAGAAACAATTTTTTTAACCTTAGTTTTTATTTTTTTCTTATTTCCTTTATTAATTTTTATTTTTTTGAACTATAAGCTTCTGTACTATTCTTTCCCTTAGTTTTTCTACCTTTTGTTTTACTTGTTGTTCCTTCATCAACTATTTCTTTTTGACTTCTAGTCATTCTTTTTTTAATAACTTTATCCTCAGCAATTTTCTTCTTCATATCTAGTTTCTGATAAGATATACAAACAATTAGTTTTTTATTAATGCATGATACTACCATGAACAAAACTAGTATTTCAGTATAAACAAATCTAGCATCTGTTTAAAGTTTAAACATACAAACAATTACATACACAAAAAAGGAAGACTTACTTAAAATCTTAAGTAATTTCTAATGCATTTTCTTCACATATGAAGATATACAAACGCATAGAATTTAACACAATCAATCAACTATAATGCAGTTTTTTCACATATGAAAATATTTAATCCTAAACACATCATTAATAAAACTATCTTAACACTACAGGTGAGTCATAGTTAATTACAATAGTAGCTTAACTTACCTGACCAATGAATAATAAGCTGCTAATATGTCAACGAATAACCTATCAATGTAATTTTACAATAATTGATGTTTTTTTTTTAATATTATAGAGGCAAAATTAACATTTCTATCTTATATTTTACAAGTGAAAACTTATGACTTTCCTACTAAATTACTTAGACAATCTCTCCTCTAGTCTCAAAATTTTGTTACTTGGACAATTTCTTCTAAGTCCTTTACTTACTAATAGTAGGCTTGGTGGTTATATGCTATTACCCCGAACATTGTATTCCATCAATAATTAAAGACAATACCCGAGTCAAGTCTATTTCTAAAGCAACGATATAAAAAGTTGGAAGTCACAACATTTTTTGAATTATTTTTTAGTAAATCTGATCAAACATCATTGTTATTAGATATTAAAAAATTAAAATATCTAAGTTTCCACTTTAGTAAATAAAACAGATAATCCAAACAAGTAACTGTCAGTTTCCACTTTTTAATATATCAGAACAACACAAAAGTCCAAATCCCTAAACGACACTTTTTCTTCTATAAATGCATATATGTAGAGAAACTTAACCAAAAACCACGATCAAAATATTCAGTAGTATGATGAAATAATTTAAATAAGATTATGAAATACTACCTTTTTTTTAAGATAATGAATCTTGCTTTTGATTATACAATGCTTATTGATTTTGATCAAATATCATGAAAATGAAAGCCGATAATTTTTTTCAGTGTTTTGTAGGTGTAAGTTTGTGTGGATATGGTTTCTAGGTGTGTGTTTTGTGTGGATGACTATGACTGAGTTAGGTGTGGTTGACTTTTGATTGAGATTGTTTTTTATTAAATAGGATCTCTTTTTATAAAAATTGTTTTTAATTATGTTTGGGCTTAAAAAGTACTAACATAAACATGTTTTGATTTTCTAAGCCTTACTGTTTTGTTCTGGTAGTAAGATTTAGCATTAAGATTGCTACATAACTTATAAGATAACAAGGGATGTTTAATGATTGAAAAGTTCAACTTTGTGAATATTTTGACTTGTGAAAAAATACAAAATATTTCCACTTTGAAAATATTTTCACATGTGAAAAAAAATACAAACTACCATACTAACTACCATTACTGTCCAGCTGCTCAAGCACTTCTAGGGTGATATTTATTACAACACATGCACTTATAGTAATACTAGTTGCAACGTAATACTAGCTGCATTGTTTTTTATGAGCGTTATTACTAATGCATTTAAAATATGAAAATGTTGAAATTTTTAATAACAAAATTACTATTAATATTGCTATATAACTTTATAAGTTAACAAGGGAAAAGTTCAACTTTGTGAATATATTCATATGTGAAAAACTACAAATATTTCAACTTTGAGAATATTTTCACATGTGAAAAGTTCAATATTTATCAAATGAAAAGTAATGGAATGCTTAAAAGAATGATGATAAACTAAATTCCTTCACATGATTACTCAATTTATAAAAAATATAAAAATGTTGAAATTTTTAATGTCATAAAATATAACTTGTTTTGTACAAATATAAGATGTTGTAAACTGTAAAACAATAAACTAAAACATAAAATATAACCCCCAATCTTTGTATAACCTTCAGAATCAATCTATAAGTGTATTATGAAACAATTTGGCAGTGAAATCAAAAGCAATCTTGCTCTAACCTTCAATCAACTATTTTCACGTTCCTTCCTCTTAGAAATTCCATCTTGGATCATTTCTTTCCTTTCATTTACTGATTTATCTTCAAATACTTGAACAAGCTTCAAAAATTTATTCTTTAACAAATTCAGGTCAGACAATAAAATCTTCGTAGCAAATCTTGATCTCAATAAATTCAGTTGTTTATTTTGATATGGAGACTCCAAACAAATACCACAATCCCAATTTTTTAAACCATTATAACTGTCCATATGAAGCATTAAAAAAACTCCACAATCAACATGATTATTCTTTGTCCTCCATTTCATTTGCATCCTTGATGGGTTTGTATTTCTAATACCTCCAGTATTTAGATGTTTAAATTGATCTAAATAGGCAACAAGAACTTTTTTCTGCAAAAATAAATTAGTAACAAAAAAAAAAGATGATAAGTATGGCGGTGATTGTGGGATAGGGAATTCGGAGTTTTGTTTTTAGCGATAAACAGAGGAGTGAGGGTGTATGCTTAGGTGAAGGACATAGGAGGAGATTGCATCTAAAATTCTAAAGGTTGACATGTGAACAAAAGTGATAAAATATACTTACAATTTGTTCAGGAATTCCATAGTATCTTTTACTGAAAGCAGGTCCATTTGAACTATTGTCAATAACTTTAAATGAACCATTTTTGAAATCTACACATATAAGGTACATGTGTCTTTCATGGCAAACAGGGAAGAAAAGCTGCAATAAAAATAAACGTAGCTTACAAGTTTGTTAAACTTAAATATGTATAATACTTTAGTTAATGAATTATAAATAAATTTTAAAACATACCATGTCAAATATTTGCAATGACGTAAGATGCTTTTCATCATTCCTAAAACTTTCATTAACTCTTTTCATAAACTCTTGTAACTTCTCCTTGTCAGTGTGCTTTTCAATAAAGTATGATGGATTATGTATATTAAATAATGAAATTATTGTTTTTAAATATGATAAATACTACCATATTTTGTAGAAACATTAATCCTTGAAGAAGGATTAAAATTCATTTCATTACGAATGGCATTAACGAAATCAGAAGGAAGTGTCTGAAAAGAAAAATGATAATAATTAAGTGAGTTGTACAAAATAGTTTAAAAAAATAATAAAATAAATAAAAGGAAAAAAGTTGTTAGTTGAATAATAATACCATAAACTTCATGGAATCTTTAGTTGCAAATGTTAAACATTTGGATTCTTTAGTATAAAAATTCCTTGAAAATTCAAGATCTGTAGGGCATCCACTCTGATCACACTCATTAACTAGTGAAAATCCGTAGTCTGTTTCAAGAAAGTACAAATAGAATCCATCTAGAACATTGAAATCCTCAAGATACTTTACCCAACCAGGACCATGTATCATACATTCAGAATTTCCAAAATCACTAATTTTCACAGTATATAGTTTCTTTGTAGTGTCTAAATAAGTAATACCAGGGGTTTCTACATGTGAATGCAAGACCTTAAATTCTTTTGGTAAA
Organism: Artemisia argyi; assembly: GCA_030686995.1. Taxonomy (NCBI): domain Eukaryota; kingdom Viridiplantae; phylum Streptophyta; class Magnoliopsida; order Asterales; family Asteraceae; genus Artemisia; species Artemisia argyi. Next base: position 92,088,716 of record CM060683.1, on the reverse strand, counting down.
ACCTGATAATTAACATCAAAAATTAACTTTACTATAAAAAAAATTCTAATTCAAAATAATAAAAAACTTTAAAAACTATTATACTTTAAAAACTTACCAGACCATGCATAGCAGATTCATCTATTTTAAAAAGAAAATAGTATTCTTTAACCATTTCAGTATAACCTGTTAGAGAAAAAAATTAACATGTGAAAAAAGTTTGTATGTTTTCAGATTACTACAAAATAACTATTCCAAAATTTCTAAAACAAAAACAACTTTGTATCTTTTCAAATTTAACCTATAAATAAGTAAATGGTAGTCAATTAAATATAAATGGAATGATATTTTCACATGTGAAAAAAAAAGTTTTCCACTCAAAACCTAATTAACATTAAGGTTTTCTAATCGACTAAAGATCTATATATTAAACTACAAATTAGAATAACCTTAAAATACATTAGTCTAATCAACAGATGTGATAAAAGTCCAACAAAAAAATAGCCTTTTTCTATCTAATCAACATATTTTTTTGTGATCTGTGTTGACTAGGAATATTTTAATCAACAGATATTATTCTAATTATCATGTGCCTAAAAGTTAACTATCTAACCAGAAAAAAAAAAATTCGAAAAGATGCACACAAAAAAACTGTTGATATAAATAATGCCTGAAAACATTATTAACATTTATCGATATCTCTATGTTTTGATAATCACAAAACATAAACCCATTGAGCTAAAAATTATGTTGTAAACAAGTATTTAGTGGTAAATATTCACTTAACATCCAAATCACTTAAGGTATGAATAAACAAAGTGTTTATTGCATTCTATGATCAAAGGAATTTTTATTTTTACAAACCTTACATTTTTCATAAAATGGGACAAACATTTTCAAACCTATACAAAATGTTTTTGTATTTATAAATTTTTTTTATTCAAAATAAATATTTTGAATTCAAATTTCTACCCAAAAAACGGCTAGGTTCTTCAGCTAAAACCTTCCCCACAAAAGGATAAAAAATTCTGAAGATTTTTTTTTTGTAAGGCGGCCCCCTTAATTATACTAGGCGGCTCCCTTAATTATTAAGGGGACCGGCCCCTAATTAAGGGGACCGGTCATGCTCCCAAACAGTATTTTTTCCCTTATAAATACTGGCTCAAATCTGGCATTTTTCCTCACCTTTTGCACAATAAACTTTCTGATCTAAATCTTCTATACCATTCTCTTAAACCCTTTGATCATATAATCATAAGCTTTTGTTTCCAAGTGATCCAAGCTTCAACCTTTCAAGTGCAAGAGAAGAATACTTCAATCCTTCAAGACAAGAAGTATTAAAACTTGTTGTGATCTCCACATCCAAGTTGTTTGTGCATCATCACTTGTATAGTATTCATCCATTTGTGTATTAGTTGTGAATATTGGTTAGATAGAAGTAAACATAAGGAGTTAGGCTAGTAAGGTGTGTAGGTAGGGAAGTTGTGAATTGATTGTGGTGTGCAAATAGTATAGGTGTGAAGAAGAAGTAGTGTGATTAGGTAGTGCTTAGGTGTGAAGAAGTTGTGAAGTAGTTGTGAAGAAGTTGTGAAGTAGTTGTGTAGAAGTTGTGAAAAAGGTGTGACGAAGTTGTGGTGTGATAATTGGTGTGTAAGGTTTTCTCTGCCATAAGGGAGCTTGTTGACATAGTGAAGAAAACTCTCGAGTTAGGTGCTCGGGGAGTGGAGTAGGGCAAGGAAGGTGTCCTTGTAGCCGAACCACTATAAATCTCTTGTCTCGCGGTTAGATCTTTCCATCTCTTACTTATTATCTTGTTTATATCATTGTTACCTTTGTAGACGTAGACGTATATATATTGTTGCTCATATAGTGCTAGTGTTGATTTCACTTAAAGATCAAACAAAAGTTTCATTCACAAAACAAAGTTTTAACAATCAAACTAAAAAGGTAACATACATATAATTGATCATTTCGATCAAGTATTGTTTTCATACAAAATATAATTAAGGATTATAAAATAAACATTTACTTACTTATCTCTTGTATATAGCTATAATTGTTTATATTATGCATGTGTTGATTTCACATACTTAGCTTACATTATTATTATTGTTCATACTTAGATATAGTTGTTCATATTATTCAAGATTTGAGTTCACATAAGATCGAATCAATGTTTTAAAATTAAACAAGGTTTTAAAACTAAACTAAGTTTTCATAAAAAAAAGACGTAAAACTATTCAACCCCCCCTTCTAGTTTTCCACAATTGGTACCAGAGCCACGTCTAACAAGATCTTTAAAATATATTGTATTTTAAAACTTGTAACGATCTATGGAATCTGAAAAATATTTAGAAGGGCAATCTATCACTGGTACAAAAAGTTGTATTGCTCACGCCAAAAATGTGTGACGATATGCATATAGTCACACACGTTTTTTTCATTGTGTATGACCATAGGTCCCGCCACCGTAGGTGGCATATGGTCATATTGTTGAGTTCGTGGCCTTTTCCATCGAAAAAGAGTGACCAAAACCCCGAATATGTGTGACAAATTAGGCACAAGTTTTGTTGGATTAGTCATTATCAGTGACCGCAAACACCTGATAGTCACACGAATGTTTTTTGAGAGTGACTATTGTTCGTCCTTTGGCCACATAAATATATATTATATGTGACATTTGAGATGATATATTCAAGTTAATGTGTATTTTGTGTGACTATTGATAATCCAATGGCCACATGAATATACAATAAATGTGACGTTTGTGATGATTTAGTCACACAATGGGTGTTATTTTTTTGGAGTTAGTCACATACAATTTAACACAAAGTGGCCAACAGTGTGAATAAGTGTGACCATATGCTGTTTAAAGTGAAGAAATGTGTATTTTGTGTTACTATTGATCATCCAATGGCCACATGAAGTTTATGTTTGTGTGGCCTTTTGTAATATTTAGTCACACAAAGCATGTTTGTTTTGGGTATTTAGTCACATACCATTAAGCAAACAGTGGCCAAAAGTGTGAATAAGTGTGACCATATGTTGTTTAAAGTGAAGAAATGTGTATTTTGTGTGACTATTGATCATCCAATGGCCACATGAAGTTTATGTTTGCGTAGCCTTTTGTAATATTTAGTCACACAAAGCATGTTTGTTTTGGGTGTTTAGTCACATACCATTAAGCAAACAGTGGCCAAAAGTGTTAATAAGTGTGACCATATGCTGTTTAAAGTGAAGAAATGTGTATTTTTTGTGACTATTGATCATCCAATGGCCACATGAAGTTTATGTTTGCGTGGCCTTTTGTAATATTTAGTCACACAATGAACTAAGCAAACAGTGACCAAAGTGTTAATAAGTGTGACTATATGCATCTTTTAGTCACATTTAAAAAATCAATATATATCAAAACAATTCAAATATATATCAAAACAAATTCAAATACAATAAAATTGGAATGTATATAACTAAACCAAATATAACATTGGACATCCTTTTATACACCAAGGAGTCCTAGTCGGCTTACAATAGTTTCCTAAGTATCTATAATCTTCTCCATAAGCAACTAGCAACTTCGAGCGGTCTTAATCTCTGAGCAGTACCAACTTTCACTAGCAGTAGTAACTTTTGTACTAACAGTAGTAATTACTTTTGCACATCTTCTTTGAAGTTCATGAGCAGAACTAAATCCATCTAAGCAATATTAACTTTAACATGAGCAGCAGTAATTCAAACAACATCATGAAGACTTTTAATCCAAAACAATGAACATAATAATAAAATTTGCAGTTAAACTTACAAGTTTTTCTCCCATTGATCTAATCTCATCATCTGGATATAAAAGCCTTGAAAACGTAGGCTTCTGCATATCAACAATAACCACATCAGGATTAGAGCAGAACTAGAACATGCCAAAGCTCACAACATAACAGAATTAGATGAGCATACTGGAATAAAGTTCTTGATTAGATGCTAGAAAACCTTCCTCTGTAAAAAGTATGTGGTTATATATATTGTTGACGGGTGCATCTATTTCTTGACATTTGACAGACACACTATTGCCTTGTCTTTTGTCAGGTGCATCTAGTTTGTTAGGCGCCACTAGTTCAAATATCTGCTGTTTTTGTGGTTTTGAGTCGCTTGATGCGCCACTGGTTCAACTATCTGCGCAAACACGATAGGAATAAAACGCATATCAGATCTTGTAACTTTGTCCCAACCACCCAATTAAAAATAAGGTATAGATTAAACTCTAGGAATGGTTTAAAATGGTACAAGTAACTTTGTCCCAACCACCCAATTAAAAATGGAAAAGATAAGCTGAAAAAATCAAATAGACCAACGCGACTACTTGATTAGAAACAACTATATTTTTTGATAATCAGATCTTGGTCTATTTCCGATTTTAGGCTTTCTTACAATTGATTCTGCATCTTTTATTTGTAACTTTTATTCAACCTTCCAAAGCTATATACATTTCAAATTATTTTTTTCAAACTAGAAAAAAGTAAAGATTCTAAGGTAGCATTTACTTTTGGCCAGTTTGGTTATGGTCAATCTAGTTTTTAAATCAGTCCCCGCATAATGGGTGCTTAAAAACATCTAAAAGATGAATTCAAGGATAAAAAACCATTTCAGATGTGAATGCACTTTCAAAAATAATAAAAGATAATACCACATAAAAATGGCTGGCTAGGTAACATGTCATGAAAGACATTTCGAGTTGTTTTGCAACCTGATGATGTATTAATAAATTAAGGACTAAGATATGCACCAGATAAAGATGCCTGAAGGCGGTATATGAACCTTGAGATTGTTTCAAAGCTTCATTGACAGCATCATCAACCCGATTTAATATCTGCACACATTACATATAGCTTTAGTGAAATCAAAATCAAGGAGCTTGAACCACGTAGCTCAATAACCATGAAAAAGCAAAGTACCAATCAAGAACAGGGCAAAGTTCAATAACCATGTAAAATCGGTGAGCTGAATACCGAGCCAGACTGGACCGCCAAACATAGTGAGCTGAATACCGAGCCGGACTGGACCGCCAAACATGTCATTGGATCGGGCCTTAGCGGTGGTCTTGGTGCGAGTGTGGTGTTGGTGCGAGCGATGGCGTTAGTGAGGAGAGTGTTGAGGAGATAGAAGAAGACCAGATCTAGATTTTGTGGATATTAATTGGGAACGAGTATTGAAAAACATGGGCGGGTCAATGAAAATATTTGGGTGGAGGGCAATTTAAATTTGGGGAAAATTTTAAGCGGGTTGGGGAAAAGTTAAAATTTGGGATGGAGTATTCAAGCTCAAGCCTATCAAATGAAGTTAAATATTTAATGAGTTGAGCTCAACCTTATAAAAGTTCGACTCGAGTTATTGTTGAGTTTTCGAGCTTGTAAGTGATATAGCATATGTTTTTTTTTAATATATATATATATATATATATATATATATATATATATATATATATATATATATATATATATATTGTATGTAAGCGTACTAAGTGTAAATAGTTAATTATAAATGTATCGAGCATGGTTGTCAGGTTCTCGATCCTGACCTTAGGATCTTACGATTTTACGATACTGCAAAGCAAAAACGATCCGGATCTTATGTAGGATCTTTGAAAGCTTAAGATCGTATAGGAACCCGATCCTGACCATAGGATCTTAGGATCTAATCCGATCCGATCTTACTTTTCTCGAACTAGCAAACTAAAAAACTACAAATTTTTGAATTGTGTTTTGTAAAATTGAAAAAACAACATGTTATAATCTTCTTATACATTTCATAACCATAATTTAGGACAACATTTCTATGAAACATTTATATAATTTTGTGTTTATGTATATAATAATTTATAAATTTGTATAATATTACAAAGGATACTTAAAAAATGCATTATGGTAGGATCTTAAGATCCCGATCCGATCTTACGATCTCGATCTTGCAAAGACAAAATCGATCCTAAGTAGGATATGATCCCGATCTTGAAAACCCTGGTATCCAGATTTTCGAGCCGAAGGTGAACCGAATTCGATTATTAGATTATATTTCAATTTTAATTTGTGTAAGACACACACCTTTACAAATAAACCGAGCTTTTCGAGTGATCAAGCTCAAACCGAGTTCAAACTTTCTCGATCCCGGATAACATGATCGGGAGGTCCTTGCATACTTGCTTCTTATTAGTTTCTGTGACAAACGGTATACACCTACCCAGCCGGTGTAACCCATGCATGAGCCTTTAACAACTTCAAATACAATTCATATAACATTCAATTCACACTATATATAACTACTATACACCTACACCAAGCCGGTGCAACCCATGCATGACCGGTGATAATGGCTAATTCACTGGGTCATATGCATTAGGTTATCACTGGTCACATTCAATAATGGGTATTTGACATCATATGGGTCATATGCATTAGGTTATCACTGGTCGGCCATGACTGTTGATCATTGGGTAATTAACATGGGTAACGGGTCATGTGCATTAATATTGGGTTGTAGCGACATGTCACATATGTTATCGACCAATACATGATTGGTGATCGACAATGGGTAATTAACATGGGTCATGGGTCATGTGCATTAGATTTTGTTAAATAAGACAAATACTATACAACATTTTATACGTTTTGTATTTTTTTTACGTTTTAATCCATTTGTAACGTTTTTCGTCCTTTTTGACCGTTTTCAATCGATTTTGATCGATGTCGCTAGTTTTCGACCAACGTTGACAATTTTTGACAGATTTCGACGGATTTAGACCGTTTTAGTCCGACAACGACCGATTGCGACCCTTTTCGACCAATTTCATCCATTTTGAATGTTTTCGGCAATTTTCGCTTGTTTTCATATGTTCTAAGCTTTTCTGAATGTTTTCCTTTGTATTAAAACGTTATGAAACGTTTATTACGTTTTCGTACGATTTTTCATTTCCATACGTCCTTCTCCTTTTTATTCGGGTGATTCGGGTCAACCCGAGTAACCCAAATACTAAATAGGGTCCTGTATCGGGTTGAAAATATTTGGCTAACTCGGGTACGGGGTCGGCCCGATTGACCCGAATAAGTATTAATGGCCGTCAATTTTTGATCTTCTGTTATACATACGGCTAATGATTTGCACACTCAAAAAAGTTATTTGCACACTCAATGTACAAGCGGTTGAAGCAGAGTGTTTAATACTGTACAAGTATTTAATGCACAGATGGAGTGTCCCAATCAATTTATAAAGTGTGCAAATCAATTCCCTTTCACATAAACCCTAATTTAACACACTCTAAAAAATCATAACAAATCCCAAATCAAAATCAAACTAACTCATGTCGTCTTATCTTTTTGAAGATAACTGCAAATGTGACAGGCCAGCAATGGTGGTAACATCTTGGACACCATCCAACCCTGCTCGACGTTTCATTTGCTGCCAAAATCGATGGGTAAGTTATCAGATATGTTTAGTTTAAAGATTATTAAGTTTAATGTTTAATATACTATGTTTTTTTGATTTTAGAAATCGGGTATGAAGAAATGTGAACAATTTGATTGGTATGATCCAGAGGAGGAATGTGATTGTTACAAGATGCATTTGTTTGAGATGTATAGCAAACTGAATCCCAAACAAAGGCGTGAGGTTCAAATTGAAGTTAATCGTCAAAGAAGGATTGAAGGATTGGAGGCAGAGTTGACAAATGCCTTAAAGAAAGTCAGTTTTTGGAAGTCAACACTTTGTGTCTTTGCAGTTGTGGTTTCTTTGGTACTTGCACTGAAGTAGTATAGTGTTTATGGCTAGATTGTGTGGTTTGTAGTGGCTCATGTACCCCATCTTTATGGTGAATGGTTAAGTGTTTGCTTGTAAATTTAATTGATCTTGATCTTTTGGCTACTCGAATCTTTTGGCAGTAATTACCCAAAATAGCACCATTTGACTATCCTGTTTGACCTTATGCAAATGAATGTACAGGCACAAAACTACCAAAAATTACCCAAAGTGACAATCATGATTGGCTATTAGTTATCTTTTGATAGTAATTACCCGGAATTGCCCAAATTCACTTGGAGACTCTTTGACTTTTGCAAATGACAATCAAGTTTGACAATCTTTGTTTGACTTTTAACAAAGCATCATAATATAGTAATCGATAACTTGATTAACAAAGAAACATAACATAAGTTTTCTTTGAACATAAAAACATTAAACTTCAAAGAAACATAACATAAGTTTTCTTCGAGTCACGGTAAAACATTTATTCCCTCGGGTCAAAACCCGATCCCAAATCCTTGTTGGAAATATTGAGTTTGGAAGTTTATTATTCATAAAGCATGAGATACAAGTAGTTATTGAATCAACTCATTGTACTTGGTAAGTCAAGAATTGGTAAAAGGAAAGTGGAGACAGTCAATTCCTTATCTTTAGGAACAGTTTTAAAATATCTTCAATTCACAGTATGATTTAGGTGCCTTTGGTCGATCCCTTTTCCCGCCAAAAGTCTTGGGAACCGTTCATATACCTCTCCAGCCTATTTATACCTCTCCAGCCTATTTATACCTCTCTATTGTATATATACCAAATAACACACACAAACACGTATTCACTTTCAAAGAAAACTTCAACAATGGCAGCAAATGGTAACTTTCAAAATGATGCAGAAGAGTACGAGTGGGTATTAAACAACAGTTTGCTATGGGACGCAGTGTTTAATCATTTCGGGTATGATCCCGTTTACGAATATGGGTCGTATAGGCAGGTAGATACGTGGATGAGGTCAATAATTTTGAAATGGCTGCATAGACAAGACTTTTATTGGAGGAGCGTTGGGGACTGAATGATGTGAAGGTGGAGGAAGAAGATGAAGAGGATGAGGAGGATCAACAGGATGCGCAACAAAATGTGGTGGAGCAGCAAAATGAAGAGGATGCGCAGCAAAATGTGGTGGAGGAGCAAAATGAAGAGGATCATCAACAAAATGTGATGGAGCATCAAAATGTGGTGGAGCATCAAAACCAAGGGGGTCAACAAGATAGGTTTGCATTTGCAGACTCGTTAAATCTGGAAAACAGGATTACCGATCTTGAAATTAAGTTTCAATATCTCCTGGAAAGTAAAAGGATGCAACGCAGGGAGTAGAGCGCTCTGGTTTTAACAAGTTGGTGTGAAATGGAGTGAAGCAGTTTTTAATGATGATGTTTTTATGTTTCTAGTATCTTTAGTATTTAGGTAGGATAATTAATTATGTTTATGTTTGCATCTTTTATGAATGGTTGTATCTTTTAAAAAATCTCAATGAAAATTTTGAGACCTTGTATGGTTGCTTGTGATGTCAAACTGTCAAAGGTGTGTTTGGTTTCTTGGATAAAAGCAGTATGTCAAATTGTTAAAATCCAGAAATGATGTGTTAATGTTGCTAGTTATAAATAGTATTGCTAAGTGTAATTGATGATGTGATTATTGTGATTCGGGTAATGAGTTAGGTTTTGTGTTTTTGGGACTAATATTTTGCAGGATAAGCTGAGAAAAGTGCTGGAGTCCTGAAAAATAAGTCGTTTCGAGTGGAAACTGACTTAGTGTTGCTAGGCATATTTTAGTGCTGCTAAGCCTAACTTAGTCCGGCTAAGGGTTGTTCTGCTATTTTTGAGAGTGCATGGTACTGTTTTAGAAATATGAACGGTTAAGGGTTTGTACACTTCAATCATTCACAGTTTCACACAAATGTTTTTATCCGATCAAAACTCTGTCAAACATAAAACCACTGCTTGATTTTATCAATTAATTGCAATTCACAGCAAAACCCTACACAAATTTCAAATTTCACAATGTCGACTCTGTCTTTTTCCAACAAGCATAACATGATTGCATTCTTGCAAAAGCCCATCAAGAAGAATGAAGAGTTCACTGAAGTTGTTGATTTTCTCAATGCTACTCATATTAGGTATGCATTAACAGTTACCCTACTGTATATGTTTCCAACATCAAACAGTTTTGGGCTACTGCAAAGGTCAAAACTATTGATGAGGAAGTACAGATTCATGCCCGTGTGGATGGGCAGAAGATTATTGTTACAGAGGCATCTGTTAGAGAAGTTCTTCATCTAGGAGATGTTAATGGAATTGAGAATCTTCCAGACTCCACAATTTTTGAAAACCTTCAAGAGATGGGGTATGTAAGAAAAAATGATTCTTTGAAATTTAATAAAGGTGGCTTTCCCCCAAAGTGGAAATTCTTAATTCACACTTTGTTACAGTGTCTTAGCCCAAAGACTACTGGTTGGAATGAGTTTAGTAGTAACATGGCTTCTGCCCTTATATGTTTGGCAAAAAATAAAGAAAAATTCAATTTTTCAAAATTAATTTTTGATCATGTGGTTAAAGCCTTGGATAATTCTTCAAACCAACATTACTTATATCCAAGATTTTTGCAACTTCTTATGGACAAACAGTTTACAAATAAGAAAGTTCACGACAAGGTTTATCCTGTTCACTCTCATATTAAAAAGGTCTTTTCTAACATGAAGAGAAAGGGTAAGGACTTTTCTGTCATAGGTAAACCATTGTTTCAAGCAATGTTGGAACTAGGTCAACATAAGAAGGGTGAAGGTTCAAGAACTTATAATGAATCAAGTTCCAATGGAACTGATTCAGGTGAAAGAAACCGCAGGTGCCAAGAAACCAAGGGGGACAATGCAAGTGATGAGGATAAAAGTGGTGAGGAAGAGATGGAACTTGTTAAAGAATTGATGGTTAAATATATCAAACTTAAAGAAGAGGTTCTTGGCCTACAACAAATCACAGATACTCAGGGGGATGTAATTATAGGTTTGAAGCTGAGGGTTAAGCAATTGGGAGGTCAGAAGGGGTCAAGAACCAGGTCATTCAAAAGACTGAAAAAAGTGGGCACAAGACAAAGGATTAGTTCATCTGAAAGCATAAGTTTGGGGGAGGATGATCCCAAACAGGGGAGGAATGAAACCAAGGATTCAGGGGAAGCTATGGAAAATTTTGATAGTGCTGCTGCTGGTGATGACATTGGTGTGGATATGGATGTGGATTCTGCTGAGAATGATGATGAGTATATGGTTGCTGATAATCAAGGTAATGAGGTTATTATGGAAGCAGCAATCAAAGGCATGGGAGATTCTACTGCTGGTGCAAGTGCAGAAATTGCCAAGGAGGATACTACTACTGAGGAAAATTTTCCTATTGCTAGTGATGATGATGAAACTTTGGCCGAGGCAATGATTCTATTGAAGACACGATTTAAACAAGCAGTGCCACAATCACCACTACCAACAGAACAATCACAACCACCACCACAACAACCAAGAGTACCTGTCAAAGGTGTGGTGATTAGAGAACCAACTCAACAAATCAAGAAGAGTGTACAAGAGCCAAGTTATAAGGGCAAATGCAAAGGTATTATGGTTGAAGAGCCTAAGCATGATCCTTTAAAGGATCTTCCTTTTGTGTACTGGCCCAAACACAAGCAACTTGAAGTAGATGGAGCTGCTGCAAGAAAATTGTCTGCTTTGTTTGCAGAGGAGAATCAGATGGTACTTGAACAAAGAAGGAAACACGCTGAAGCTGACGCCAAAACAAAAGCACTCTTGGATTCTTGGGATGAAGAAAGGATTAAAGGTGATGCTGATATTGCACTGATGAAACAAATAAAAGAAGAAATGCAAGAGTACACTCAAGAACAAAAAGATGAATGGAAGAGAAATTATGAAGCTGAGAGGAAGAAATTTTATCTCAATCAAAGAAAGAAGAGAAAAGTGCTCAGTCGTCCAACAGTTAAGCAAAAGAGGAAGTACTATGAGTACTATCTAAACAATATGAAGGGTTGGAAGCTTGTTCAATTAAAGCGATACTCAGATGATGAGATCTTCAAAATGTATGAAAGAGCCAAAAACTCAATGTAACTAATATATATCAATGTTAATGATAACTAATACGTGGGAATCGCACCAGGATTTACCTCTCGAGGGATCTCGAGAAGCTTACAACCCCCACCAGGCAGTGTACCTAATCGTTGTAGTATAGTATAGTGACAAGTACCGGGGGATTGATCGTTCAACTCAGGAATAGTGTCGTTAGGATTGAAAATTAATCTAACTAGGTCTAAAGGTGAAGGATGATTCTTTTTGTGTTTTTATATTTTATAAAAAGCAAGTAAAATTCTCGGGTATTGGAAGGAGGGGCGGAATTAGTTGCTAATCAACTAACCCAAAAGCTACTAATTAAACTAATTAACAAGAAAAGTAAACTAGGGTTCTACAAGGTAAGTGAAGCATGTCTACCTATGATGTATTACTCCTTTCTAGCTATCCAATTCTACCTATTGAATTGTCACACCTTGTTTTTAATTGACAGGTGTATTCTTTAATAAGTCATGGGGTGGCGTACGTACTTCCCCAATTCTATAAGCTCTTATCTCCTCCTACAACTATGCGTAAAGCACCCAATCATATGGATTATAAACAGTGGCTCATGCATTAAATACTACCTTAATAACCTAGTACGCATCGGTTACATGTTTCTTAAGACGTTCAAGCACGTTACCATATAGGAGGTTGGCCAGTTTTCTTAAGCCTAATATCGATGGAACATTCAATTAAATAAGAGACAATAGGAAGCAAGAATTATAAGCTAAACTAATTAGACCTATCGAAGTGTCACACCCTAATTGATGAAGATAGACACAAACATCAACAAGGAATCAATAAGATCTAATCAATTATATACAAGTTTCACACAATCATAAGTAGACACAAGGTGAATTAGCAAAACATCATCAAAGAAGAGCAATCAACAATGATAATGGAAAACATAATTAAGATAGAATCAACAAACCAATACATGATGTTTATGGAGTGATTGAAACCCTCTAAGTTGCTGGAAAAACACCTACCTAAACCCTAGAATCGACCTTAGGGTTTAGGGCTTACAAAAAGTGAAGTTATGATGTTATATTTATAGGCTGATTTTCTATCGGCCCGATCATGACGGCGTCACGACCAACATTTTTTCACCAAATTGTAGATCTCTTCGTCCTCTTCGCGTGGACTTTTGAATTACCTAAATCCGAGTTCGTATGCAAAATTCACGACCAAAACAATATCAGCTACTCCGCGCGCAAGTTGTGACAAGTTAACACGTGACGGCCTACGTGACGCCTTCAGGAATTCTTCTAGGCTATCACTCTTTAATTTTACACGTGACGGCCTTGGGTGACGCCGTCATCCCCAATGCACAAAACTTTCTGGACCGTCACGGACTTTATCCACTTCCACCTCTTGTATTTCTCTTGACGCCGTCATGTAGAAACATGTGACGCCGTCAGGTACTGTTCCCAGCAAGGAAAATTAAGACTTTGCCATTTTCTTTACTTTTATGCTCCAAAAACATCCAAAATGCTTCCTTTTCCAGAATTCACTCCAAAAGTACCTAAAATCACAAAAGGAACGATTCAGGGCAATATTTGATCAAATAAATTCGAATTCAGGCTTAAAAGACCCCTTAAAAGTGGTTCATTTTTCGCCTCATCAAATACCCTTACACTTGAGATTTGTTTGTCCTCAAGCAAATGAGCTTTTATTCTAATCAAAATACAAGTTAGAGGTCATTTAACACTAATATAAAAGTAATTACAACAAATAATCGTTCCACTAAAGACCAAAGACAAGCACGGAGGTCATATACTAGCACCTCACAAATAGTGTTTAGATACTCACATCTCTCGGGTGTAATAAAGTATAAATTACAATATTGAAATGGGAAACATCTCTCACTACCTGTCATAGCAAAATAGATTACCATAGGCTTGGGAAAGGATCAAACCTCCACCACATGGCGTAAGCACCTAGGATAAACTATCAAAGAGGTCTTTCAAAGGGTTATAACGTTAGGTATAGGGATATGGAATACACGGTTTTGTTGGATATAGGCAATTTTCATTGGTGGCGAGTTAATCATCTTGGTTAATTACATGTACAATATGGCGTTGCTAAGCCAAGACTAGACTCGACTTAAGCTAATAAATAAAAGATAACAAAAACTTAAAATAAACATAGAATGAAACGGGATGGTAGTCCGTATGTTTTTCTCTTTTCTTTTTCTATATTTTTTTTTTCTTTTTCTTTTCCTTGATTTTTCGATTTTTCGATTTTTCGATTTTTTTTTTTTTTTTTTTTTTTTTTTTTTTGCTGCATACACTCTTACCCTACCATCTAAAATAATACAACATAGGGAATGTACATTCCCCTTACACTTGAATTTTTACATACTTTACAATAAACTAATCTAATGACTCGAATCAAGATAATCAAAACACTTGGAGTACTTTTAGGATTAACGCACATATGGGGATAATAAATGATGTTCTTCTCCATTACTCCAAAACACAAGTACTTTACCCATTAGTCCCAATCGTCCCAAAACAATATGTGCAAGATATGACTCGACTTAGCAACCATGTAACCAATTAGATAACTAACTAAGGGTTTAAACAAATAACAATAATGCACAAATAACAATACACGGAAGGCTAAGGCGATTTGGTTGTACATTTAAGTGGGTTGTAACAAATTCTTCCTTTAAGTAAGATGCTTAAAGTTAGAAACGAAAAGATAGGCTCGGAGGGGTGTACTAGGGGTTTCGTGTACTAAAAATGAGTACAACGCTATGGTGTGGGAAAAATTAGTTGACTTAACTAGCCAAGTAATATGACTTAAATGGTCAAGTAATTATGATACGGGTTTAACACAAGGGTGATCCTAATGCCTCTTATCATGTAGTAAATCCTACTACACGAATCTAGTCTCACTAGCGGTCTCGGGATGCATCACTAACGCAAGTTCTATAATCTAAATGCTACCGGTACACTCATAAGCACTAATAGTAAATGCTTTTCCTATCAAATCTAAAGGCGAACCTCACATATTTAGGTGGAAAATTTTTCTGAATGGTACGGTTACGTGCTAGTTATACAACTCCTATCCATGAGACGCTTGCTAAGGCTAAAGCTTCACTCCTAAATGTTGTAAAAAATTTAAATTTGGCGCTAAAATTACACTAACAAGTATTTCTCTTAGTTTTATTACACACCTACCATCAAACAAAACAAACTCAAGTGCAATTGTATCCTATATGGTATCATCATTTACCCTCCCCTTACACTTAGGCTGAACATTGTCCCCAATGTTCAATTAAAGATTGTAAAAGTGAAATAGGTAAAAGAATGAAAACAAATACTCCCCTGATTCGTTCGGTGTGGATAGTGAGGTAACAAGGTTAGATCTTCCTCCAAGAAAATGAACATTCAAAGCTTCCCTTCCAGAAATATAAATCATCTTCTGGTCATACATAACCTGTTAAACCTGAGAAAACAATCACAAAAACCCAAAGCATCAATCCGAACAAAGAAAACTCACAACTAGATGTAATTCCAGACTTAGGAATAAAAACAAAACAATTAAAGATATAATGCTTGTGGAATGAATATTTGCAGATTTCCTGGAGTTTATAAAACTAAAGAATCAACAAAAACTTTAAGACTCCGTTAGAAAAACAAAACTCGCAAAATTTCCAGAATTTTACGCATGGCGCCGTCAGGAATTAATTCCTGACGCCGTCAGAAGTGACCTGCAGAAATATTTATGTTAAGTTTCCGGAAAATTTCTGGTAAAACTTATGTCCTACTTCCTGAAAAATCCTGCAAAACATCATTATGACTCGATACAAGCATTTGACTCAAACTATTACTAATATACATGTTCATTTAATATTGTTGTGGTTCATGCTCAATTTTGTTCTTATAAACAAATTTGGATCTCCCTTACACTTATCTTTTGCAAAATACCTTTATATGCAATTAAGACGAAATTAAAAACAAAATAAAGCATTTTCACAATTTACTTTGAAACATGAACCACAAACAATAAAAATAAAACATGCATACGGAAACAAATAAAATCAAACAAACAAACAAACAAACAAACAAACAAATAAAAACACACAAAACATGAGTTGCCTCCCAAGAAGCGCTTGTTTTTGTTCGAGTCACGAGCCTGACTCTACCCTTATTTAACGGAAATAGGGGAGGTTTTTTCCTACACTTAGGATTAAGTGTGGGTGAAAGTAACGATACACACCCTTAGGGTGTAAATATGCCACGTGAGGTGAAGGGGGTGAGTGAATGGCTTCCTTCATCCTAAAACTACCCGGATAATATTGGTTGATGGGTGGGTCGGTTCCTCTTTTGTCTCCTAGAAATATATCTAAGGATGGAAAGGTGTGTAAATATTGAGGTTCCGGTTCATCAACAATAGGAAATTCCCTAGAACTAGGAGTAAGGTTATCACTACAAGTATTCAAACCTATATCCTCAAGTGGTGCCTGGTCCAAGGGTTCTACCTCCATCGGAATTCCTAAAGTTTCTTCTACTTCTTCCGGGTAAGTCACGGGCGGTGTGTGTGCCTCAAATGATGGTTGAGTATTTTGTGGGCTTATGTTACTTACCTCATCATTCCACGTGTCACGATCACCTATATCCTTAGGTAGTGATAATAACAAACCTAGTGCTTCATCCAACTTATGGTTTATTGATATGGCTCTATCCATAATTCCTTGGCAAACTAGGTCGCTTTTTCTATTAGCCTCACTAAAATGAGATCCTAAAAATGGAGGTTGTTTATAAGAATCTATCCTAGGTGAAGGCTCATATGATTCATAGGTGTCTCTAAATAGGGTATTTTGCACTTCTTGGTGTTCTAGCCACTCAACCATATCTTGCAATCTTAGAAGTCTAAGTGAAGTGTCCATTTGAAGCAAATTACAAACAAAGTCACAAAGAAAAGACAGACTACGAGAAAGCTACAAAATAAAAAGAAAAAAAATCTCACTTGATAGGAATCTAATGAGTAGACCTAATAAAAATAAAATTCAACCTAAACAATAACTATTCCCCGGGCTGCGGCGCCAAAAACTTGATACGTGGGAATCGCACCAGGCTTTACCTCTCGAGGGATCTCGAGAAGCTTACAACCCCCACCAGGCAGTGTACCTGATCGTTGTAGTATAGTATAGTGACAAGTACCGGGGGATTGATCGTTCAACTCAGGAATAGTGTCGTTAGGATTGAAAATTAATCTAACTAGGTCTAAAGGTGAAGGATGATTCTTTTTGTGTTTTTATATTTTATAAAAAGCAAGTACAATTCTCAGGTATTGGAAGGAGGGGCAGAATTAGTTGCTAATCAACTAACCCAAAAGCTACTAATTAAACTAATTAACAAGAAAAGTAAACTAGGGTTCTACAAGGTAAGTGAAGCATGTCTACCTATGATGTATTACTCTTTGCTACCTATCCAATTCTACCTATTGAATTGTCACACATTGTTTTTAATTGACGGGTGTATTCTTTAATAAGTCATGGGGTGGCGTACGTACTTTCCCAATTCTATAAGCTCTTATCTCCTCCTACAACTATGCGTAAAGCACCCAATCATAAGGATTATAAACTGTGGCTCATGAATTAAATACTACCTTATTAACCTAGTACGCATCGGTTACGTGTTTCTTAAGACGTTCAAGCACGTTACCATATAGGAGGTTGGCCAGTTTTCTTAAGCCTAACATCGATGGAACATTCAATTAAACAAGAGACAATAGGAAGCAAGAATTATAAGCTAAACTAATTAGACCTATGGAAGTGTCACACCCTAATTGATGAAGATAGACACAAACATCAACAAGGAATCAATAAGATCTAATCAATTATATCCAAGTTTCACACAATCATAAGTAGACACAAGGTGAATTAGCAAAACATCATCAAACAAGAGCAATCAACAATGATAATGGAAAACATAATTAAGATAGAATCAACAAACCAATACATGATGTTTATGGAGTGATTGAAACCCTCTAAGTTGCTGGAAAAACACCTACCTAAACCCAGGAATCGACCTTAGGGTTTAGGGCTTACAAAAAGTGAAGTTATGATGTTATATTTATAGGCTGATTTTCTATCGGCCCGATCATGACGGCGTCAGACCAATCATGACGGCGTCACGACCAACATTTTTTCACCAAATTGTAGATCTCTTCGTCCTCTTCGCGTGGGCTTTTGAATTACCTAAATCCGAGTTCGTATGCAAAATTCACGACCAAAACAATATCAGCTACTCCGCGCGCAAGTTGTGACAAATTAACACGTGACGGCCTATGTGACGCCTTCAGGAATTCTTCTAGGCCATCACTCTTTAATTTTACACGTGACGGCCTTGGGTGACGCCGTCATCCCCAATGCACAAAACTTTCTGGACCGTCACGGACTTTATCCACTTCCACCTCTTGTATTTCTCTTGACGCCGTCATGTAGAAACATGTGACGCCGTCAGGTACTGTTCCCAGCAAGGAAAATTAAGACTTTGCCATTTTCTTTACTTTTATGCTCCAAAAACGTCCAAAATGCTTCCTTTTCCAGAATTCACTCCAAAAGTACCTAAAATCACAAAAGGAACGATTCAGGGCAATATTTGATCAAATAAATTCGAATCCGGGCTTAAAAGACCCCTTAAAAGTGGTTCATTTTTCGCCTCATCAATAACTGACTTCAAATTTTGCTATAAATAATAGTCACATGAATATTTCACAATGTGACTATTTTGAATGTATTGGTCACATATAATACCCTTATAATATGGCCATAAACATCATTTAGATACACATTTCTGATATGGTATGACTATTGTAAAGCCTATAGTTATAATGTGACTATTTTTATTTATTTATTTATTTATTTTTATTTATTTTTTTATTTTTTTTTATCTTTTTTTAGTAAAGCCTATAGTCACATGATCGTGCTTCAATTATGTGTGACTATACACATTAGGGTTTGGCAAGCAAACACACACTAAACTTTAGACACGCATATTAACTTACGTGACCATATGTATCGAATTTTTGTTACACTTAATCATGTTTCTATGGTTTAGTGTGACCATATATGACATTTGGTCACACTCGTCAAGTGTGTGACATATATTTGTCACTATTAAATGTATATCGTGACTAACGCTTCAAACTTACTTTTCCGTTGTCACACATTTCAAACGCTGTGTGGCTAAATATTCAGCAAAGAATAGCAGTCACGTTTAAATAATGTGTGACAAACTTGACTATATAATTTAGCCACATACACAATTACCTCATGTGACCATATATGGATTTTGGTCACACTATTCAATTGTGTGACATATACTTGTCACATACGTATATATATAGTGTGACTAATGTCTCAAACTCATTTGTATCTGTCACACGTACCAAATTATAAGTGACTAAATATTCTAAATTTTTTTTTCCAGTTACCTCTAGTCACATAAATGTTCAAATGTGTGACAATAGAATTCCGAAATGGTCACATAAGTCAGATCAAGTGTGGCTGTTTATTTTATTCTAGTACATTTAGTCACGTAAAAATGTTACCGTGTGACCGTTCAAAATCGACCATGTGTGACGAAGGGCCATTTTTGTACTAGTGTATGCAAAGACCACCACTATTTGAAAGTGATGGATTTTTATATTGGAAAAATCGATTCGAAACTTATGTGAAATCAAAGGATCTAGATCTTTGGCATGTTATTACTAATGGTGATTTTTTACCTACTCAAAATAATCCCAAAACAAATAAAGATGAAATAGTACCTTTTGAAAAACAAAATGTTGATTTAAAAAGAAAACTTTCTAAAAATAATGAAGCAAAAATGGTTATTTACAATGCGTTAGCACGTAAAGAATACGAAAGGATCTTTATGTGTGAAACCGCAAAAAAAAATTTGGAATTCTTTACTAATAACTCACCAAGGTAATAGTCAAGTCAAGGATAACAAAATAGTTCTACTTGTGCAACAATATGAGCAATTTACAATTCCGGAAGAGGAATCAATTGATAATGTTTTTGCTAGGTTTAACACTATCATCACAAGTCTAAAAGCACTTGATGAGAATTTTTCTAGTAAGAATTTTGTCAGGAAATTTCTTAGGGCTCTTCATCCAAAATGGCGAGCTAAAGTCATGGCTATTGAAGAATCAAAGAATTTGTCAACTCTACAACTTGACGAATTAATTGGGAACTTGAAAGTACACGAGGTCATAATAAAGAAGGACTCCGAAATAGTCAAAGAAAAAATAGAACAAAGCAAATCCATTGCTTTGAAAGCTAGGAGGGAATCTAGTGACGACGAAAGCTCAACCTCCGAAAGTGATGATGAAGAATACGCTATGGCCGTAAGAGATTTCAAGAATTTTTTCAAAAGACGAGGAAGAATCGTTAGACAACTGCATGATGAAATGAAAGTATCTCAAAGAAGTAAAGATGACAAGAATGGGAAGAATGAAAGGAAGTGTTTTAAATGTGATGATCCAAATCATCTCATCAGAAAGTGTCCAATGATGTTATGAGATCAAAATCAAAAGGCGTTCATTGGAAGTGCTTGGAGTGATAGCGATGAGGACAAGAAAGAAACCACAAAGGAGGAAAAGTGTTTTATGGCTAAGACGTCAAAAGAGGTACATTCCGAAACCGAATTCTTTAGTGATGAAAATTTATCATTAGATGAAAAAGACCTAGATAATGAATATAATATATTATGCAAATTAGGTCAAAAAGTAATGGTTAAAAATAAAACACTAAAATGCATAAATATTCAACTAGAAAATGAAATACTTGAATTGAAAGCTAAAATACACCACTTAGAAAAGGGTAAGAAAATTTTTGAGGAATGTAAATCATGTCATGATCTCGAAAATAAAAATGAAAAACTTAAGGAAGAAATTTAT
Organism: Artemisia argyi; assembly: GCA_030686995.1. Lineage (NCBI taxonomy): Eukaryota > Viridiplantae > Streptophyta > Magnoliopsida > Asterales > Asteraceae > Artemisia > Artemisia argyi. The sequence continues at coordinate 92,067,880 of CM060683.1, read as the reverse complement.
AAACTTGATAAATTTGAAAATAGTAGTCACTCAGTTAGGAAAATAATAAGTATTCAAAGAGCATCCGGAGATAAAAACCGGTTTAGGATTTAACTCAACCGAAGCTTCAACAAGTGAAACTAAAAATGTTAAATTTGAAAGTGAACTTAATGAACTAAAACCTTTAGAATCAAATCCTAAATATATACTTATTAATGATAGAAAAATACCTCTTGCCAACGATGAAGAAGTAAAAACCTTTTATAAACCATCCTTAAAAACCGAAGTAGGATCATCTAAACCCAAATTAAGATCTAAAACTCCACCACCAAGAAAACCTAACAATCATCATCCAAGATCTAAAACACCTCAACCTAGACGAAATCAAAATAGACAAAATTACAATAACACTAGAAATCAAATGTGGAATTATCAACCAAGTTACAATCCTTGGGGAATATTACCACCATACATGCATCCTAGCCAAACGTTACATATGTTTGGACCAAACAACTTTGGACCAATGAGGCAATGGGGACCAAGTGGCTAAGTTGTCATTCTTCGAAGAAGTTGGAATCTCATCTACAAATGACTTCTACAAGTCAACATAGTCACTTGAAGTGCTTGAAGAAAATCCATTGAAGACTAAAAGGTACGCGTCTCTTTTAAGTTCATCGCTATAATTTTCATGCTTTGATAAATGATTAGTTAGATTAATGCTTGGCTATACATATATATATTGTTTGTAACTCTTATACATATATACGTACATAATAGCTTATATACTTACAACCTAGAAACATCATTAGTTGACTTTCCTAGGAATAAAATGAAATTGTTCATTGTCGAACAAAATAGAAAATGGAAGTCTTCTATATCCACTAATAGCAAACTCATGGTGATGAAGTGAAATGAGTTAAGTGGATTAATCGTTAATATAGAAGTAGGATTAGATCCCTTGCGTAAGAAAACTATGGATGAAACAAGCTCTCGTAGACTATGGGATTAAGTTAGATAAGTGTACAATAACAAAGGATCTATAGATGTTAGGATATACCCCATTCAACACCCTCACATCAAACATGTAGAATTACGTCTTCACTCACTTAAGATCATAGGTTATGTAGAAAAGGATAGCATATGACAATAGGCTTAACCAATCCTCTTTGTTGGGATCATACTTTAGTATTTAGTCAAGTCTCGGTCATTACATTTTGTAATAGGTTGCTTTAGTATTATTTATGATTATTGTTTAGTTAATGGGCAACATGTAAAAGCCCATGAGGCCTTAAAGCCCACGTTAAAAGGATAAGGGAGGAAGGGTGTGTTGCCCTAGCTCCTCCCTTATAAATAGTAAGCTCATGTTACATTTTATTTTGTTGGTTATTAGATTACCTTAAGGAAACTCTTGCACTTTTATCTTTCTTATTATCTTATAATCAACCAAGTCTATTTCTCATCTCATTTCTCTTTATATCATACTTGTGTTTACTAAATGGTGACCTAACAAGTGGTATCATTCGCCTACTAGAAGTTTGAAGTGTATTTCTTTTGGTTACGTGGGGATTTGGTGCTTATTCTTCATCTTTTTGCATTTTTCTTTGTTTCTTTCACTCAAATCTTGAAGCTTGGACAAGTTTCAAGGTTGATATAGTGATTTGAAGCTTAGTTGTTGCATAAAGTTGTGATTTTTTAAGGTTTTTGTAGGTTTTATAGCTTCTTTGATATTGGAAAACTAGTTTTTGGTAGTTACATCTCATAAAGTTAAGGTTTTCTAAGTATTGGTGAAGTTATTTGATCAAAAGTACCTTATTTTTAAGCATTTTCTCTTCAAAAAAGTCATTATTTAAGGTGAACAGTACGTTTTACGCGTAAAGTGGTCAGAAAAGTACTATTTCCAGCTGTCTAAAGTGTTTTTTGGTCGGTTTACGCATAAAATAAGCCAAAACCCTTTTCTTACGCGTAAAATAGGCCAAAACCCTTTTCTTACGCGTAATATTTGCCAAAACCCTGATCCTACGCGTAAAGTGCTCCTCTACGCCTTAAATCCTACGCATAAGTTGAATTCTACGCGTAAGTCAGAGTTACGCGTAACTTGCCAGAGTTTACGCGTAAGCTTCATCAACGATCTTCTTCTTGTGCTACGGTGACTCAGTACTTCCCTAGCTTGGATAAGTTAGTGGAATACTTCGACTACGGATATCTTTCAAGCTTGGATAAGTTTGAAAGATTTGTTTGGTTGTTTCAACCTTACGCATAAGTCTAAACTTACGCATAAGCATAAGCTTACGCGTAAAGAGGAAACTTACGCATAAACTAGAAAGTTTACGCATAAACCTACTCTTTACGCATAACTTAAAGTTTACGCGTAAGATTAAGTTACGCGTAAGATTTAAACTTACCCCAAGGATTTTGCTACTTTCACAAAGGAACGTGCATTTCAATCTTCTACAAAGATCCATTTCTACACAAGTGTTCTAAGATGTCTCAACCACCTAATCACTACTTCCCTCACTCTTATCCTCAGCAACAACAACCTCAGCAGTATCAACAACAACAACCTCAGCAGTATCAGCAACAACAATACCTTCCGCACATAATGAATCAACAACCTCCTAAATACAATCCACAACAACATTACCTGATGATGCAGCAACAGCTCATTCCTCAACAACAACCATATCAAGTGCCACAACAAAACACTCAGTTTTCCTCCAAACAACCTCACTGGTTTGACAGAATGTGTGAAGTTATTACAACTCAACAATCCCGACATGAGGCAGGATCACTTGAAACACCTCCAATGCTAACACCTGGTAACTATGTGCAATGGTCAAGTCGATTCCTACGCTTTCTTGAACTAAAGAAACCTCATGGGCAATTCTTGAAGCAAGTGATACTTGAAGGACCATTTGAGTGGCCGACTAGATTTGAAGCTGGTGATCCAAATGCTGATCCTCCACGTCCTCCTGGTGATAGACCTCTTCCAGAATCTGCACTCACTGAAGAACAGAAACTACATCGTGAAGCTGATCAGTATGCAATGGCTTATATACTTCAAGGTATACCTAATCCGATCTATCGCAGTGTCGATGCTCAGAAAACAGCCAAAGCAATGTGGGAACACGTTCATCTCCTCATGGAAGGCACTCAATTGAATAAAGATGACATGGAATCCAAGCTTTACATGGAATACACTGACATCACAATTGAACCTGGAGAGTCACTTGAATCCTACTATCATCGTTTCACAAATGTGGTCAATGATCTGGAACGTCACAAAATCACTGTACCAAGGATCGCTGTGAACTCCAAATTTGTTGGTAGTCTTGGCCCTGATTGGCATAAATATGTGACATTTGTTCGTCAAACGAAGAATCTTCATGATGCTCCATATGGCTTGTTGTATGACTTTCTGAAACACCACGAACCTGAAGTGGAAAAAGATCGAGCTCTACGAGGAGGATACACACCAACTTCAACACCAAATTCTTTGGCTCTCGTAGCTCAATCTAACTATGCTCCACCACCAATGTCAAATCATGCATATGTTCAAGAGCAGAACTACTTCAGTTATCCACAATCTTCCACCTCGAACCTAATGGTCCCTTATGATTCATCTCCACCAGATTCTTCTACTCAACTTGTTCCGTCAAACAACAATGATGCTGTGTACTACTCCAACTGCAATGATGATGACGATGATGACTTTAATACGTTGAATCAGGGACTTGCTCTTATTGCTCGTGCTTTCAGCAAATTCTCCAACAAAACAAACAATCGTCAACGTTCATCTTCAAACACTAGGAATCAAGCTGTTGTCAATGATGGACGAGTGGAAATTCAGAATCGAAATTATGGCAGATCTGGTTCAGGAAGTTCTTCAGGAAGTTATGGGAATGGTCAGAGGTTTGGTAACAATGGAGGTTTCAGGAAAAACTCAGCATCTTCTCAACAAAGGTCTGACTCAGTTGCTACAAGGAACTCCAACTCAGGGAATGCAGTTTGGTGCTACAATTGTAATGAACAAGGTCATATTGCTACAGCATGTCCTAAACCGAGAACTCGGGGTAGTAAGTTTCACAAGCAGGCATTACTCATGGCTCTTCAGGATGAAAAAGATGGACATTTCCCTGAACAGGACAACAACTTCATGGCAAATGTGAACAACGATGATGACATGGAAGATCTGGAAGCCAATGCTGCTGTGATGCTTATGGCCAACATGCAGGAACTTAAGCTCAATGATTCAGGTCCAGTGTATGACACTGACGGCTTGTCTCAGGTACATGACCTCAATGAATGCTTTATTAATGAAATAGTCTCACCTTCTGCTTATGAATCAGATATGGCGCAAGTTGTTCAATCTAAATCATCTTCATCATCTCATAAAGATGAACAAATAAACACAGTTGTCATATTTGATGATGACACAGTAGTTTCATTTGATGATCCTATTGAGAATGATAAACATGATCATTTCGAACAACATGAACCATCATTTGATCCAGACCCTGATCTCATACTGTTATCTAAACAACTGGATGCTCAACAAGTGCAAATAGTAAAATGCAACGAGAATAACAAAGTTTTGAAAGAACAAAATGCGTCACTTGCAAGAGATATTGAATGTTATAAAATTCAGCTTTCTAATCAGGAAGACAAGATTAAAAATGCAATAAGTTTTGAAAAAGCTTTTCACGATTCATACAACAAAGAAAAAGATCTTCAACGCAAAATGCAAGATTTAATCGAGTCAAACGGAAAGTTGATTTCAAAACTCGAAAGTGAAAAGAATGAATTGAAAATGCAAGTCGAACGTCTTCAAACTGAACTTTCAAAAACAGAAACAGAATTGTCAAGTTGTCAAAAAGATTTTTGTGAACATAAAATACGAAAAAGGAAGTATATAGATGACTTACTCGGTGATATTGTTGATCTTGAAAAACAATTGAAAGAATTTCGTAACATTGTTTACAAACACGGGAACTCTATCACAACAATTCAGAAATTTACTTTAAAACCGAGACCCGGTACTGGATTTGCACTTGGCGATTACAATTCAATGTTTCTTCACAATGCATTCAAAGATATTCCAAAAATTTACAGTATGGACTATTTACTTGATAATACGATTGTGCGTGCTGTTGTTTTTGATACTGAGGAAGAAGAAGAACTTGAAGACGAGAGTCGGTCAAAAATGAGTAATGTTGAATATTGCACACCATATGACTATTCAAAAAATCCAGTCAAGTTCGTTACTCAAAAGGATTTACCTGAGAAATCATGGTTTATCGAAGAGTCGTATGTTTCATCTCACAATGAGGCCCCTGTCCAAACTGTAGCACAAGTAAATGGTCCTTTACCATCATCCGGTGAACTTACACGTTTACCAAAATGTCGTGTCTTAAATTATTTCAAAACTTTTATGGAAGACATTGATATTTTGGAGGAAACAATTGAACGCAATTCTGAAATAAAAATTGAAACTTTTCAATCCGCTTACGAGCGAGAAAAGAGAGATATTTTTCAAAAACAAATGAAACCAATTGTTCAACACCTCCGTCTCTGTGCTACACGTTGGGATCAGGAACTTCAAAAGGAGGTCAAAAATATGATAAACGTTTTTGATACTGCTGAAAATGAGATTTTGGTTCAAAAGTTACAAACTAAAGTTTTCAAAAATGATGCTGATCGACTCTTGGAACAAGTTCTCTGTGCTGATATTTTGTCTGTTATCATGAATGATCTCTATAATTCTGGTACTTCTATGCTTAAGCATGATCATTGTGTTGATAATAACTTGTTGAATGAGGAAATTGAGACACTGAAACATGAGAATAATAATCTGAGGAAAAAGAATGATGATGTGACAAAACAGTTTTCAAAAGAAATTTGTCAACTCAAACAGAGGCTTGAATGGTGTCAATCTCAGAGTCTTAAAATGGAATTAAAACTTCAAAGTCATACCATTTCAAACTCTTGTCAGCTTTGCAAAAACAATGAGTCTTTCAAAAGTTTGTGTCTCAAATACGAACAAGAAATTGCGGATTTAAAAATTGAAAACGCCGAATTTCTACAAAACCACATCGACAGTAAATATTGCAATGGCATACTTGAGTCAAACATTCAGGATAAGAATCACATCATCATTGAGTTAAAAGAGAAAATAAAGATACTTGAAAAAGGAAAGATGGTTGACACCACGGTGATCGCACCAGGAATGTATAAATTAGACAAAACTAATAAAGGAAAGGTTATTCAAATTACTAATGTTGATAACTCCACTTCTACAGGACTAGTCTCCCCTAATAGCGTTAGCAGACCCAAGCGACAAAGTAAAAAGAAGAATAGGCTCTGGCAACGTAAGAGAGGATCACTAGAAGCTCAAGGAGTAGAAGATCACCTTAGGAATTTGAATAATACTCATGTTGCATCGGATTTAGATTCTAATCTGGCAAATTCTAATCAAAATCTAAATGTAACGAATGATGTACCTTTAAATGTTTTGAATGTTAATGCATCTTGTGTGTTTTGTCGTAAAAGCGTTTCATCTGGTGATCATACTAAATGTATAGCTAATTCTCTACTTCATCGTCATAAGAAACGTAGGACACGCATTTCTTCTAGGCCCACTACTGCCTCTAAGTCTATCTTAGGAAAGCCGCCTTCTACGGTTTCTAATGAAGTTGATGTTACCCCCATAGGTGCAGAGAACAAGTCTAGGAATCAGCCAAACACTAGTGAATACACCATTAAGAAAGCTCGAACTAGTTGGAATTGGCAATGTTGGTTACAACACAAACCAGATTTTAAATGGATTCCTAAAATATTGAATACTTGTGCTTCTAACCAACTGGAACCCGCAGTTTCTTTGGGTTCCACCCTTACTTCTGTTCCATCCGTGTCCTCTTCTTGTGATGCAGGTGGTACAGATTGTTCTCTGGATTGTTGATAGCGGATGCACCCGACATATGACAGGCAATCTCAAACTGTTACACAACTTTGTTTCAAAGTTCATTGGTACTGTCAGATTCGGGAATGATCATTACGCTCTTATCATGGGATATGGTGACTTTATCAGTGGGAACATCGAAATAAGCCGTGTTTATTATGTAGAAGGCCTTGGACACAACCTTTTCTCTGTTGGTCAATTCTGTGATGGGGATCTAGAAGTTGCATTTCGTGAGAAAACTTGCTTTGTTCGTGACTTACAAGGAAACGATCTTATGTCCGGCTCCCGTGGCTCCAATCTTTATACAATCTCAATGTCAGATATGATTGCAACATCTCCGATATGTCTTCTCTCCAAAGCAGAATCAACTAAATCTTGGTTATGGCACAAACGTCTTTCACACTTGAATTTCAAAACTATGACTGACCTTGCTCGTTATAAACTTGTTGAGGGATTTCCAAGATTCCGCTTTACCAAAGATCACTTATGTCCAGCCTGTGAACAAGGAAAAAGTACTCGTGCTCATTTCCCTTCTAAACCTGAGCACAGTACGAATCATGTTCTACAACTGCTTCATATGGATTTGTGTGGACCAATGCGTGTTCAAAGTATCAACGGTAAACGCTACATTCTTGTAATCGTGGATGATTTTTCCAGATGGACTTGGGTTTATTTTCTACGAAGTAAAGATCAGGCTCCTTCAATGATCATCACCTTTCTCACTAAAATTCAAGTTCAGTTACGCAATACGGTCCGAATAGTCAGAACTGACAATGGAACTGAATTCAAAAATCAGACACTTAGGTCTTATTATGAGAAAGTGGGAATTGAACATCAAACATCTATTCCTAGAAGCCCAGAACAGAATGGAGTTGTTGAAAGACGCAACAGGACATTAGTGGAAGCTGCTAGAACTATGTTGATTAATGCTCAATTACCAGATTACTTATGGGCGGAAGCTGTTTCAACTGCATGTTATACTCAAAACCGTTGCATGATCACAAAACGCCATCGCAAAACACCATATCAAATTGTTCACAAAAGGAAACCAAACATCGATTACTTTCATGTATTCGGAGCACTTTGTTATCCGAAAAATGATCGTGATGATTTAGGTAAACTTAAGGCAAAAGCTGACATCGGAGTGTTCGTTGGATATTGTGAAAATTCTAAAGGCTTTCGGATTTGGAATCGTCGTACTAGAGAAATTCAAGAAACCATTCACGCTAATTTTGATGAGCTCACACAAATGGCTTCTGAGCAACACAGCTTAGGACCCGAATTTAACCGTCTTAACTCTCCGGCATCTTCGGCTGAACCATTGCCACTCAACCGCAAAGAATTGGAAACCTTGTTTGCTCCACTGTTTGATGACACAATTGAATACCGTCCTACTGAGGTCCCACCAAATTCCGCTGCTCAACCTGACAATATTCATGTACCAGACTCACCTCAACAAACTTCAACAACTGTTGAGAGAGACGGTCCTCCAATTGCTTCACCATCTACAGTAGAACAAACTGTTTCTAACTCCCGCCACTCAGCTGAAGATCCAACACCACTATCAGTTCCATAATCTACAGAGCATGATCCTGATGCGTTCTTCAATCCGTTTGCACCAGCTACTACAGTTCCTGATATAGCTGAGTCGTCAACACGCAACTTGGATCCTGCCAACATGCGAGATACATATCAACTACACCCTTCAACACACAAATGGACCCGAGACCATCCTCTAGTTCATATTATTGGCCATCCAGATGCACCAGTTATGACAAGACAACGACTTCACACAGATGGAGAAACTTGCATCTACGCACTCACAGTTTGTCATGAAGAACCCAAGAACATTAAAGATTCAATGACTTATGACAACTGGATTGAATCTATGCAAGAGGAATTTCAGCAATTCATACGATTAGAAGTCTGGGAATTAGTTGAAAGACCTGACGGAGTCTTTGTCATTGGGTTAAAATGGATATGGAAGAATAAGCTTGATGCTGAAGGAACTGTCATACGGAACAAATCACGTCTGGTAGCAAAAGGATACTCTCAACTGGCAGGTCTAGATTTTGCTGAATCCTTGGCTCCAGTGGCTCGACATGAAGCTGTTCGGATCTTTTTGGCCTATGCTGCACACCGGAACATGGTAGTCTTCCAAATGGATGTCAAAACAGCATTTCTTAATGGAGATCTCCGTGAAGAAGTTTATGTCAGCCAACCTGAAGGCTTCGTTGATCCTGAGCGTCCTAATCACGTCTACCGACTCAAAAAGGCTCTCTACGGACTCAAGCAGGCCCCACGGGCGTGGTATGACAAACTGTCCACTTTCTTACTGGCCAATAAGTTTTCTAAAGGATCGGTGGATCTCACACTGTTTACTAAAACCTACGGGGAGGACTTACTTGTTGTTCAAATATATGTCGATGACATCATTTTTGCCTCAACAAAAAGAAGTTTCTCTAATGATTTTGCAAAATTAATGAAAGATAATTTTGAAATGTCCATGATGGGTGAACTTTCGTTCTTTTTAGGACTACAAGTTCATCAATCACCCCGTGGAATTTTTGTAAATCAATCAAAATATGCTCTTGAAATTTTAAAGAAATATGGAATGATGTCTTGTGATACCTATAATACACCAATGGGCTATACCACAAAACTAGATGCTGATTTACATGGGACTCCAGTTGACCCTACCAAATACCGAAGTATGATTGGGTCCCTCATGTATCTCACAGCTAGTAGACCTGATATAGTATTTGCTGTCTACATGTGCTCCCGCTATCAGTCCAGACCAACTGAAAAACACCTCAGTGAGGTCAAAAGAATCCTTCGATACATAAAGGGAACCATTAACTTGGGGATCTGGTATCCGAAGGATTCTGGCTTTGAACTAATTGCTTTTTCAGATGCTGACCATGCATGATGTTTAGACACACGCAAAAGTACATCTGGTGGATTACAATTTCTCGGAGACAAACTTGTGTCATGGCAATCTAAGAAGCAGGACTGCACTTCACTGTCGTCTACAGAATCTGAATACGTAGCCATGTCTGCTTGTTGTGCTCAAGTCATTTGGATGAGATCACAACTTAAAGATTATGGCTACCTATTCAACAGGATTCCTATCTACTGTGATTCAAAGAGTGCAATTGCTATCTCCTGCAACACTGTGCATCATTGCAAATCCAAACACATCGATCTCCGATATCATTTCATCAAAGAGCATGTGGAAAGGGGAAACATACAACTCGAATTTCTAAGATGGCAGAACACAACGACATTCCACACGTACCAGTGCCTGAACCCTTACGTGCATGGGAAGACACCTTTCCTGAGAACTACTCCAGAAAGATTGGAAGGAACAACCTGAGAGTCAACTTCAACAAACTTACATGCAATGAGTCTTCTTGCCTTGTTGCAGTTGATGCTCTCATCTATCACCCGTGCAAAGTTCTACTCACCAAATCTGCTGCAGTGGCATGCTTCTACATACATCAGTTTTGGCACACAATCCACCTGGACCTCCTGGAAGAGTCCTTTACTTGTATGCTTCACATGTGACAAGTCACGGTCGACAAGGATCTTCTCCGTAGTGCTCTTGGACTTCCCGAACTTGAACCGAATGAAGAGTATGACCAAGTTCCCACTGAAGAAGAATTGATAGAATGGCTGAGAGATATTGGGTATGATGAGTCTAAAGGGGTCATTACTAGGCACTCTAGGGTCAATATCAGATTTCTTCCACAGCCTTGGAGAACTCTCTACATCATAATTGCCAAGTCACTATCTGGCAGAGACACAGGTCATGAACACCCTAAGCTCCAACATCTCAAGCTATTCTGGGCTATTGCTAATGTCAAGAAGGTTGATTATGCCAGCATTATCTGGGAAGACATTGTGTGGCACATACACCGCAAGGCGACCAATATTCCTTTCGTCCGTTTCACCAAACTTCTCATTGCAAGCTTCATCCATGAATATGATGACATACCTCAACGACTGAATGATGAGTTTCAGCACACATACAAGAATGAGGACACACTTAAGGTCATCAAGAGAATGGATACTAGTACAAGGAAACAAGGAAAGAAACTTCCTGATTGTCTTCTTACTAAGAAGGTTCAAGAATGCAATAACTACAAGTACTACATTCAAGCTCTCGAAGCAAATAAAGTTGGATTTCTGGACGAAGATGTTCTACCCCCGTTCATGCATAAGAAGGGTAAGAAAGATAGTAAGACTGGGAGCTCCGGCAGTTCCACTCAGTCTAAGAAGAAGAAGGGTACTCCAAAGAGAAGAATTCCTACCAAACAACCCGCTACTATTCCCGAACCTGGGTGGTTTCCCCCTCCTCAATCCTCTCCTAAGCCATCAGACTCCGAACGTACTGAATCCGACGAAGGTCCTCAGTATAGTGAAGCCTATGCTAATATTGAGGAAGATGAGAATCTTGATGACATCGATTGGGATAAAAACATTGATGAGTTTGCTGACAATGCCGTATATCCAACATATCTCACTCAAAGACCATTCACTAAAGCTCAGACGATGCTAGAAGAAGAAAGGTTTAGAAGGGAAAAGATGAAGGAACCAGTTTTAGCTGTACAAGAGCCTGAAGACCCTTCAATCGAAGAAGAAAATGAAAGGGCTCTCAATCTGGGTCTCCTCCACAGCCGAATTGATGCATTCAATGCTGATATGCCTCCACCTCCAGTGTTCTCTCAGACCACCGAAGCTGGGGGCTCAAGCAGCATTCCTGAGCCTTCCACAGGAATCTCCTCAGACTTAGTTGCTTATGATAATCCCTCAGTAACTCCCACCGATATTGAAATGACTATGGAAGAGGAAGAAGAGGAAGATCCTATGGATACCGATGCTCCAAGACTTATGTCTATGGAAGAAATGGAGCGTAGAGAACGGGCTCAGGAAGAAGAACTGAAAAGAAAACAAGAAGCTGAAGAGGCCAGACTTGAAGAGATTGCTCAAGCTAAACTGGAAGAAACAATCAGAATGGAAGAAAGCAGGAAAGCAGAGGAGGCAGCCAAACTGGCTGAAGAAAAGTCTAAGAAGGAAGAAGAAGCCAGACTGGCTGAAGAACTAAGGCTTAAAGCCGAAGCTGATAAGCTGGCTGAAGATAAGCTAAAGGAGGAAGAAGAAGCCAGGCTTGCTGAAGAGCTTAAGCTTAAAGCCGAAGCTGATAAACTTGCAGAAGAACAACGGTTGAAAGAAGAAGCAGCCAGAGTTAAAGAAGTTGTACAACCCGAACCACAGAAAGGAGATGTCAAAGACACAACCACCATTATTGAATCATCACAGTCATCACCTCCTCCATCTGAATCAACACGTGACAAATCAATCAAGAAACCGAGCTCCAAAGCCTCTGCTGCATCTAAGTTACTCAAGTCAGCTTTCAAGAGGGTACATCAGAAGAAGAGAAGCAAACTTGAAGATCAGGTTGCTACACTTGCAACCCAGGTTGCTGAACTATCTAAGCTGGACTCGAACGTCAAAGAGCTACAAGATAAGGTTGACATTTTCTTAGCTAAAGACGTAACAGAGAACTTGGAAGCCGCACTAGCAGCTCAAGCACAGGAATACATGGCACAACACTTAGTGGCTGAGCTGAAAGATCTACTGGCACCAATGAAAGACGAACTCACCAAGTTCGCTGAGCAAGCAGTAAAGAAAGTTATCCGATCAACAACCTTCACTCTTCGTGCCGACAAGTCTACTACTCCTCTACCAGGACTTTCTCTGGATGATTTGGAAGCTCAACTCCTCGAAAAGCTTGCAAACAAGTTCACCTTGACTCCTGAAGAAGCAAAAGTCCTGGAAGCACTGAAAGACAAAATGAACAAAGAGTCTTGCAGCACAGAGGCCGATAAGCTGAAACGTCAAAGAGATGATGAAGACAGGGATCCTAATTCTCAGGCAAAGAAACAGAAACAAGCCGAAGGACCCTCATCTCAGTACAAATCACCGGTAATCCCTCCTACCACAACAACTTCCTCACAACAACCGAAAGCATCAAGTTCTGCTCCCAAGGCACACGACCATTTCTTTATACACCGGTGGTGACGACATACCTCAACCCGATGAAGTTCCAGAACCGTCTCCTAAGAAGAAGAAGAAAGATAAGAAAGGAAAGCATCATCAACCCACACCAGACACCTCATCAAAAGGCACCGAACCAAAGAAACCCAAAACCGTCCTTAACTGGCTAGACCAAGACAATAGTGCCGAATACTCCTGGTTTGAGAAGATGATCAGTTCACAACCACCACTGGAAGACAATCATGAACCTCAAGATGGTCGAACAGTGGAATATGCTCAAATGATTCAGCAAAAGTTTAAAATGAAAAAGATGAATAAGAAAGAGCTGCGAAGAATCAAAAATGATGCTTTCAATCTTCTGAAAGATCGGTCTGCTAACTCAATCGAGCTCGAATACCATCTGGAAAATATTGCTCGAGCTATGTCAAGCAATATTGACTGGATCAATCCTGAATCATATGTCGATCCGGTCACAAAGAAAACCGCACCTTACATTACTGACTGGTCCAAACCACTACCAATGATTGGGAAGCCTAAGGAACCAAAGATCCCGTACAAGTTCTTCTACAACACAGACTTGGAATTTCTGAGACTTGGCAGCAAGATCGAAAAGAAGTACGTTACCTCACTCGCCTTTCTCCCTGCAGCTCGATATCTCAACAATGCCATCGAAGAAGAAGCTTCAGCACTATTCGTCGACAAAATTGTGGAATATGACCGGAATGCACTTTATGGTATTCATCACTGGCCAGACAACCGGGCACAATACTATCGAAGCAGCAGACTTAACCAAACGATGGGTGAAGTAGAAAGTGATTTGAAGATCGTCTCGATTCAATTTATTTCGACTGTCACTCACTTTGGGTACCCCTTCCTCAGCAAAATCACACTTAAAAGATTTGATGAAAAGGAGTACGACATTTCCGAGTCTGACTTTCCACGACTACGTCTCAACGACATTGAAGACATGTACTTGCTCAAAGTTCAAGGAAAACTCTGTGGCTTGCCCAAAAAGATGCAACTTGCCTTCATCCAAGCTCTACTCATCTTCATCAGGCAGATAGTCGTTAGAGAAAGAGTCGAAGATCTTCAGTTAGGAGTGGAAAGTTACCAGAAGAAGCTCAATCTCACCAAACCAAACCTGTTTGACATCCCCGACCTTTAACATCTACCTCAATACTCCTTGATCAGACGACCATTTGGGTTCACCTACCGAAGTGTTAACGGTCGCAACTGCTTTATGGGTTATGAAGAAATTCATAAGTTCTGTGATGAAACTCTTAAGTTCGTCAGAGATGGGATCAAAGGCAGAGTCAATGACATTGAACTAGGAAAATCCAAAAGGTGGAACACCAATGAAGCCCGGGATGCTCGCAGATTCATCTTAAGGATTGAGAACAGATTGAAGCGCAGGGATCAGTTCCGAAGGTTGGAGAGTTATGTGGGAGGCAGATCCAAATTTCCGGTGCTGACATTTCAGAGGCCTGATTGGTAGATCATTGTAAGAATTTGATTTGATTTGTCAATAATTTACTTCACAATGGTTTGTGCACGCATATCAGTGTACAACCCGTACTTGTAAAGAAAGGACCCTGAGGTACGCATCAGTGCCTCAATCCTGATATAAGGAGCGAAGGCTTCTTACTTTTGAGTAGAATTAATCAAACATTTATGATTTTTCATAATTCTGCTCAAAAGGACAAGTATTTCACCTCAATAAGACCTAATCACTTGTTGAGGGGGAGCACTTGTCAAAACAAAATACTTTGCTCAACATCAAAAGTTCTTTGTGAATCTCCCCGTAAGACTCAAAAGGCATATTTTAATCTAAAATTTTGTCAAAAACATCATTTTATATGCTATTTTTGAGGGGGAGAAAATGAAAAAGTGATTAAAATATATGAAGTCAATGCTTAAAAGTTGTATCATGTGCGAGCTAGACTCAGTTTTAACCCAGGAATTGACGAGGCAATAAATGTTAGTAATATCGAAAAGACTTATCCTCGACGGGTAATAACATCAAGTTAGATACTAGAGCTAGTTGTCACCTAAAAGCTGACAATGTATCTCTTTATCTAACCACGTAAGCGTGTCTCGAAAAGGATTAGTCTTAGTAGAAATGTACCGTCTCGAGAAACTTTCTGTGAACTTGACCAGGCCGGGTAATAACTTCAAGCTAGTTTAACTAGTGATGTAAGCGTGTCTCGAATCGGTCTAGTTCACGGAAAGTGGATCAATTCAAAAGTGCTTGCTCCTCCCTCACGTGCAAATTTATTAAACACTTATGAGCACATGTGCAGGGGGAGCCCTTCTAAAGTGTACACAAAACTCTCAAAGTGTTAACCAAAAATATTTGATTATCACAAACACTTTGAGAGATTTTCAATCAAAGGTTTCTTGGCTACTGTCGGAGTTATAAGGTGATTAAGATAGGAATATCCGTACTATGATCCGCCAGAGCCGGAGGGATCTACCTAAGGACATCTCCCATAGTTAGAATTAGAAGTCCTTAGGTATGATACGAAAAAGGAGAAATGAATGAAAGGGAAAGAAGGAGTTGAAGAATTAAAAAGAAAAGTAAAGTAAAGGGTGAAAAGAAATAGCCCTCCATATGTTCAACCTTATGGCAGACACCGGGTTCAAGACGTATGCTACTGGCTGTTGCAAAAGACAACACCGGTATTGAAGATTAAGTCGTCATGGACCCAGTGACGCAATGCACTAAACCTTCTTAACCACTCAAGTTCTCTTAAAAGAACTTGTTTCATTCTCACGGGGATCCCGCGTAATCTATCGACCTATCTCTTAGAGACGGTTGATATTGAAGCAGGAGACACCTCCCCAGTCTCCGCATAGGAAACCTAGGTGTGCACTTATAGTGTCTAGAGCCTCGAGATACATCAAATATCTCTTAGGAACACTTAGTATATCTACAACTGGTGTTCTACATCAATGGACACCAGTTGTAAACTATCGAGTCCTTCGCAGATCTTAGCAATCTGCCGAGAACGTTTATGAGAGGATTACTTATGTATTCCTCAATGATTGAACGGAAATCCTGCCAGGGTCAACATCAAACAGCCCTGACAGCAGGTCACTTCGGTAACCCCACAAGGGTTACGCTTAGTGTTTGCAGTGGTTCCATTACGGTCTACAGTCGTGGAGTGATCCCCAGCGACTCACCCAGTCATTGAGCTACTCAGTAGGTCTCGTAAGCTCCTTCGGGAGTATCTGATATGGGAACGGCCTGGATAAGGATTAGAAGGAGTCTTCACAATATGCTGTTGATGAGCTCTAATTCCTTATCCGTAAGTACCGGTTGTTTTATTGCTAACTGTTTACTCGCAGGTACTTCACTTCCATGATGGTAGATTCCAACATGCTCATACATACATCTTGAAGTCAAAGAAAGCTCCCCCAAAGATCTCAGCAACACAAAGTTCAAAGAAAGATTCTACGGCAATTAGAAGAATCTACAAAGTATAAAGACAAAGATCTCAATGCATGAAAAAGGAACTTCTTGTAAGTGAAAGTCTAAAGATGTATGAGTATGTTGGAATGGCGGACAACCACCACAGACGCAGGAGTGACGAACGGCAGACAACTTCATAACCTAATCACTACATCATCACCAAAGAACAAAGACAAAGAGCAAAGTATATTCATTATCATTCAACCAATTTTGAAGACGTCTAGAGTTTTACATGTCACAAGTGAACAACAAAGATGAAGACGTCGAGCAACCGTGATGACCGACCCTTAGGGGGAGATTGTTGGGATCATACTTTAGTATTTAGTCAAGTCTCGGTCATTACATTTTGTAATAGGTTGCTTTAGTATTATTTATGATTATTGTTTAGTTAATGGGCAACATGTAAAAGCCCATGAGGCCTTAAAGCCCACGTTAAAAGGATAAGGGAGGAAGGGTGTGTTGCCCTAGCTCCTCCCTTATAAATAGTAAGCTCATGTTACATTTTATTTTGTTGGTTATTAGATTACCTTAAGGAAACTCTTGCACTTTTATCTTTCTTATTATCTTATAATCAACCAAGTCTATTTCTCATCTCATTTCTCTTTATATCATACTTGTGTTTACTAAATGGTGACCTAACACTCTTGAGCATGAGATCTTTAATAAACATCTTTCAAAATCTATTATTAATGATATTTGTTGTCAAAAATCTAATATCTCTAAAAATATGCAAAAACCTCACATTTTGGAAAATAGTTTTTCAAATGACTATCCTACTTTTCAATAACGTGTTTTCACTATCAATATCCACAATTTTGTTTTGATCAAAACCAAAGATTGGGAAAATTTTCTTTACCTTTCATTACCATATTTTGAAGTAAAACCCAATCTATTTTATTCAAATAACTCTCACATCTACGTGAAAAGCTACTTTCAAACATTGTTGAATAATGCTAAAAATGTCTCTTTAAATCATGCACGGTGATCTCATATTTGTCATCTATATTTATATAAATGACACTTATAAGTGAACTAAATCAAATCAAGAGGACTATGGTTTGTCTATTAAGACTTTGTTTGTAACAAGTCTAGAAATCCATGCTATTATAACTACCCACTTATTGCACATTGATACACATTAGGATTAATCCTCCTAGTTATGTAGTTATGAACTACTTGATGTTGCTTATTGTTTCCTAGCACTTATATTTTACTTGTTTGATGAGTATGTTTGCATGCTAGATGAAATTGCTTGTTTACTTAATCTCTTTGGTTAACATGCTTTGGCTACATAATTGCCTACATAATTAGTATATGCTTAATTTCCTCAAAGAGTTGGACTTGTTTGAAACCAAAAACACAACCTTTCTGCAATTCACTACCAAAAACCATTTTCTGGCAGTATGGGAATCACCAGATGGGCGGCCCCCTTAAATCATAAGGCGGCCCCCTTAATTATTAAGGGGACCGGCCATCCGATGGTCAAAGGTGTTGTTTCCTTTTTCTATTTTTTAGCCCATTTCATCCTACACTTCCCAAAATTCACAAACCTATTTTATCCTAAACCTTCTATCAAAGTTTATACATCCTTAATCCCACCAATCATACATTATAAACACTCTCATTCCTCTCAATCTCTACTCATCTCATCATGTCCTCTCCCATTAAACCAAAACCACCAAGAAACCCATTTGGAGATGAAAGCCTAACTTCCATTAAAAGCCCATCAAACTAAATGATGTTGTCAAACATCCAACACCAAATTCCTCCTATGTCTTCAACATTACATACCTAACACCTCACTCTCCTTCTCACCAACATTACATATCAAAAACCTTTACTCACCCATATTGTTGATACATAATCTGGCGCGGGCTGAATCCAACGACTTTCCCTGGGCCGTTCTTCGTTTTCTCGAGCCTTGAGTAGACCTGTCAACAAAGAGAACCCGTCAAGAGTGGACCCGAGGCCGTAGCCCCGGGATCCACCTCCGACAATCAAGTTAGTATTGATGCGATATAGCATACAAGAGTTAGGTTTAGAGTAACCTGTTGTGTTGTGTTCTCAAGAAGGGAATGCCAACCCTATATTTATAGAGCATGGAATAGGGTTTAGGCGTAGAGTGGGCCGCTGTCTGCCGGGCCTGGCCCATTCTTGGCCCAGTCCAGACTATACGTCCACAAGCCCCCCAAGTCTAGTGTGACATAGTGCATGGCTATGTTATGCTAGACTTAAGTTCTGTTCATGGCCACGTAGGCCCAATCAACCATGACGGCATGGCCCATGTGTGCGCAACTCAGGTGTGCACATGCGACGGACTATATTGCTCAGCCCAAATGCGACAATGCGCACTGGTTGTCCCAGAGGCGCAGTCCTGTGTGGCCCATTAGACTATATCCAAATCCGCGACCTTGTAGGAGCGTCCGCGGTAACCTGAGTAACACCTGTTCTTACATGACGGGGAGGGATGCGCATATGCTAGGTTTCCCGCCACCGTGTGACAGTAAAGACCCCGTAAGAAGAACACGTAGTTCTATAGTTGGGGTAACACTAACATTGCGATTGTGAGAGTCTCACAATGGTGAAGGTGGATCTCGTATGTTGCATCCTGGGTAAGGGCGTACCTTTTGTACCAGTAGCGATGCAGCATGGTGCGATAGAAGACATGCTTCTGTGGCAAAGGTGCGCGCTGTGCGCGACAAGGAGTTGCGAACATTACATCCGTCTTTACAATCGAGACAGAGGACGTCTCCCCTGAGTGATGCGTACAGAACAATGGTATTATATACCCTGGTTAGTCCCCCAAGTTTGATGGTGCTACTCTTGTAGGAGCATTAAACTTAGTTATTCAAATCCTGAAAAACACTTAATGCAAATATTAAAAGTATATGCCGCGAATCGCAACATATAAAACCTAATGAAGTAAACGATTAGAGTGAAGCAATATATAGCACATAGCATATAAGAGAAGTAGTAGTGCGAATTACACCTATCATGAGGTTTTACAAACTACATAAATAATGAATTGTTGTTTCAATCGCACCGTGACCGTGACTAATAGTTTCAATCGCACACACAGACGCAGATGGATGTATCGTGACCACATAGACCCGAACGTGTTAGGATGATCGCATATTTGCAGATTGAGGTATCGTGACCAATCGCACGCACAGACGTATGACCACGGATTTTCTTCAGTGCACTCATGGCAATTGACTAGCATCGTGTTGCCTGTTCGTAGCTAATATGCGAAGATGTCCGAACGCACGGCCTAACGCAGGTAGATGCATCGTGACTCCGTTGTTCAAACGTGCAAACAAGCATACCAACCGTAAAAACATTATGTGCGCGAATTAATTCGCGGCGAAAAAATAAAGTATGTCCGATCATGGAGACTTAGTGCGACTATAGATAAAATCGTGTTTACCAAGTTAAAAGATTTACATAAAATCTTATGAATATTTAAAAAATAACATATCTTAACGCATGAATACCGCATCGGCCGGGTTTTAAAATGCAACCCAAAAAATACAAAGTTTTAAAGTTACCGGCTTTTGAACTCGATGATTGCTTTTCGGTGATGTGAGAGCACGAAACTCGTTGTAGTCATGTCCCACGGATGGCGCCATCTTGTTGATACATAATCTGGTGCGGGCTGAATCCAACGACTCTCCCTGGGCCGTTCTTCGTTTTCTCGAGCCCTGAGTAGACCTGTCAACAAAGAGAACCCGTCAAGAGTGGACCCGAGGCCGTAGCCCCAGGATCCACCTCCAACGGTCAAGTTAGTATTGATGCGATATAGCATACAAGAGTTAGGTTTAGAGTAACCTGTTGTGTTGTGTTCTCAAGAAGGGAATGCCAGCCCTATATTTATAGATCATGGAATAGGGTTTAGGCGTAGAGTGGGCCGCTGTCTGCTGGGCCTGGCCCATTCCTGGCCCAGTCCAGACTATACGTCCACAAGCCCCCCAAGTCTAGTGTGACATAGTGCATGGCTATGTTATGCTAAACTTATGTTCTGTTCATGGCCACGTAGGCCCAATCAACCATGACGGCATGGCCCATGTGTGCGCAACTCAGGTGTGCACATGGGACGGACTATATTGCTCAGCCCAAATGCGACAATGCGCACTGGTTGTCCCAGAGGCGCAGTCCTGTGTAGCCCATTAGACTATATCTGAATCCGCGACCATGTAGGCGCGTCCGCGGTAACCTGACTAACACCCGTTCTTACATGACGGGGAGGGATGTGCATATGCTAGGTTTCCCGCCACCGTGTGACAGTAAAGACCCCGTAAGAAGAACATGTGGTTCTATAGTTGGGGTAACACTGACATTGCGATTGTGAGAGTCTCACAATGGTGAAGGTGGATCTCGTATGCTGCATCCTGGGTAAGGGCGTACCTTTTATACCAGTAGCGATGCAGCATGGTGCGATAGAAGACATGCTTCTGTGGCAAAGGTGCGCGTTGTGCGCGACAAGGAGTTGCGAACATTACATCCGTCTTTACAATCGAGACAGAGGACGTCTCCCCTGAGTGACGCATACAGAACAATGGTAATATATACCCTGGTTAGTCCCCCAAGTTTGATGGTGCTACTCTTGTAGGAGCATTAAACTTAGTTATTCAAATCCTGAAAAACACTTAATGCAAATATTAAAAGTATATGCCGCGAATCGCAACATATAAAACCTAATGAAGTAAACGATTAGAGTGAAGCAATATATAGCACATAGCATATAAGAGAAGTAGTAGTGCGAATTACACCTATCGTGAGGTTTTACAAACTACATAAATAATGAATTGTTGTTTCAATCGCACCGTGACAGTGACTAATAGTTTCAATCGCACACACAGACGCAGATGGATGTATCGTGACCACATAGACCCGAACGTGTTAGGATGATCGCATATTTTCAGATTGAGGTATCGTGACCAATCGCACGCAAAAATGTATGACCACGGATTTTCTCCAATGCGCTCATGGCGATTGACTAGCATCGTGGTGCTTGTTCGTAGCTAATATGCGAAGATGTCCGAACGCATGGCCTAACGCGGGTAGATGCATCGTGACTGCGTTGTTCAAACGTGCAAATAAGCATACCAACCGTAAAAACATTATGTGCGCAAATTAATTCGCGGCAAAAAAATAAAGTAGGTCCGATCATGCAGACTTAGTGCGACTATAGATAAAATTGTGTTTATCAAGTTAAAAGATTTACATAAAATCTTATGAATATTTAAAAAATAACATATCTTAACGCATGAATACCGCCTCGGCCGGGTTTTAAAATGCAACCCAAAAAATACAAAGTTTTAAAGTTACCGGCTTTTGAACTCGATGATTGCTTTCCGGTGATGTGAGAGCACAAACCTTGTTGTAGTCATGTCCCACGGATGGCGCCATCTTGTTGATACATAATCTAGCACGGGCTGAATCCAACGACTCTCCCTGGGCCGTTCTTCGTTTTCTCAAGCCCTGAGTAGACCTGTCAACAAAGAGAACCCGTCAAGAGTAGACCCGAGGCCGTAGCCCCGGGATCCACCTCCGACGGTCAAGTTAGTATTGATGCGATATAGCATACAAGAGTTAGGTTTAGAGTAACCTGTTGTGTTGTGTTCTCAAGAAGGGAATGTCAGCCCTATATTTATAGAGCATGGAATAGGGTTTAGGCGTAGAGTGGGCCGCTGTCTGCCGGGCCTGGCCCATTCCTGGCCCAGTCCAGACTATACGTCCACACATATCCTTCTACATTACACTCAAACCTCATAATCTTTACACACTAAAACCTCATATCCTTCTACCTTACACTCAAACCTCAAAACCTTTACACACTCAAACCTCATATCCTTCTACCTTACACTCAAACCTCATAACCTTTACTCACCTCATAACCTTTACTCACCTCAACCTCAAATTTAATCTCCTAGTGCACCTAATGCACCATCTATAACACCCTCCTACCAAGAAATACATTCCATGAACATCGCTGTTTCACTCTCACCAATCATATCACTTGATACTCATTTTCCATCTTCACCAATAACTCCACCTAGTCATCCTCACAAAAAGATTCAACCATATAACCATTCCCTACACTCTACAAAGTGTGTCATCACCACTACAACTTAACCCATGAAGGTCAAACCATATTTCATGATATACAAACCTCATGTTCACTCAAATGAACCCTTTCACAAACCTCATCATAATAACCAAACATCCATCCTTGTTCCCAAAAATACACCTTCATCTCACCCACATTAGTCATATGAAGAGCAGGCTCAATCTCAAAACAATAATCCCTAATAACAATCACACTCCACCATCATCATCTTCCTCCGAACACTTGAAGTTCACTGAAGAACTTATGGAAGCCCATGAGCTTTGTGCTCTTCTTGCCTTTCACCTTGCTCAATGCAACTTGGAACAACTTTTCTCTAGCTCTTCTTCATCACCCCACAACTTGAAACAAGTTGCAAAACATGTCAACAATTTTCCTTGTTGCATCTTTCTCCAAAAACAAACCATTTAATTGAATGAACACTTCAGTTGGATTGATTATCTTCTCACTAGATCTCATCCAAAACCCTCGCTTGAACAACATCCAAACTCTCTATCAACCTCTTCCGCTCCTAACTATACACCTCCAACACTCATGCACCCAAACATACACCTCCATTAATCCAACAATCTTACCCTAACTTAACCATTTTCATTCCTAACACTCAATCATCAACCATCTAAGCATAATATATACTTATGATTTTCACTTTCAAATAAGTATCAATCAACCTTTTGTTACAAGCAAGTCCGATGGCTCTCTTTGAATTAGGATCTTTAACATAATATTTTCACTTTCAAATTAGGATCTTCAACCAACCTTTTGTTACAATCAAGTGATGGTTCTCTGCAAATTAGGATCTTTAACATAATCACTTTGAATTAATTGTTATGTATCCTTAATATTTGTTTGATATGCTTGTTATTTGTATATTGCATATTTTTCTATGTATGCTTGTGCTTCTAATATTTTTACAGCCAAGATTACCATTGCTCGATTCCTTGGTGCCCTCGAACGAGGGGGAGCACACATCAAAGGGGAGCTTTCATCCCGTCTAACTTCATTTATGAAGCTAGTCGGCATAACCTTTTTGATTCTACAAAAAAGGGGAGAAGTGAATATAAACTCACTAAATACATGTCTAAAAATTAATTTTTAGACTTGATGAGTTTAGGTTTTGTAATCATCAAAAAGGGGGAGATTGTTGATATAAATAATGCCTAAAAACATTATTAACATTTATCGATATCTCTATGTTTTGATAATCACAAAACATAAACCCATTGAGCTAAAAACTATGTCGTAAACAAGTATTTAGTGGTAAATATTCACTTAACATCCAAATCACTTAAGGTATGAATAAACAAAGTGTTTATTGCATTCTATGATCAAAGGAATTTTTATTTTTACAAACCTTACATTTTTTATAAAATGGGACAAACATTTTCAAACCTATACAAAATGTTTTTGTATTTATAAAAAATGTTTTATTCAAAATAAATATTTTGAATTCAAATTTCTACCCAAAAAACGGCTAGATTCTTCAGCTAAAACCTTCCCCACAAAAGGACATGTTGATATAAATAATACGTAAAAACGTTATTAATATTTTTCGATATCCCTATGTTTTGACGATCACAAAATATAAAATCATTAAACGTAAAATCATTACGTAAATAAGTATTTAGTGACAAAATATCATTAAATCCAACTAATTCACTTAAGGTATGAATAAACAATTGTCTAATACATTTTATAATCAAAGGAAGATTATTTACTAATTACAAATTATATAAAATGGTATAAACATTTTATATATTTAAGAAAAACACTTTTGGTAATTAACGAAAATGTTTATTTCATAATAAATATATGAATTCAAAATTTTAACCAAATTCAGTTAAATTCTCACCAAATAAACTTTCCCCAGAAAAAGACAAAGAATCTGGCCATTTCACATGGGCGGCCCCCTTAATTTTAAGGGGGCCGGCACACAATTAAGGGGGTCGGCATATGCTCCTGTGTCAGCTTTCTTTGCCTATAAATACTGGTTCAAATCTGAATTTTTACCTCACCTTTTGCACTAAAACTTTCTGTTCTAATTCTCTCAAATCATCTTCCTAACACCTTTGATCATAAACATATTAGTTCTTATTTCAAGTGATCCAATCCTTCATCATTCAAAGTGCAAGAGAAGAATACTCCTCCAACATCTTGTTAAGAAGTATTCTAGGCTTGTGTATATTGTTAGGTGTTGTGTAAATTATTTGTAAATTATAGAAGGCGTGTAATTGATAGATCTAGGTGGGTTAGTAGTTGTGAATAGAAGTTGTGAAGAAATAGGTGTGTTGTGAAGAAGAAGTAGAGAAGGTGTGAGAAGTAGTGTAGTAGTAGTGTTGTGAAGAAGGTGTGTTGCGAAGAAGGTGTGTTGTGGTGTGAGATTGGTTCTAGCTACTATTAGGACTCGACAATTAGCTTAGTGTCATAAATTGGTGTAAGCAAAAGTTGTGTAAGGTTTTCTCCGCCATAAGGGAGCTTGTTGACGTAGTGAAGAAAACTCTCGAGTTAGGTGCTCGGGGAGTGGAGTAGGGCGAAGAGGTGCTTCGTAGCCGAACCACTATAAATCCTTTGTCTTGTGGTGCGATCTTTCCATCTTTATCTCTTTACTTATTTACTTATATTGTTGTCATTTCATTTCGTAGATATTAGTTTACATAAGTATTGTTTATTGATCTCACATAAAACTAGAATCGATTATTTTGCAAACAACGATTTTATAAAAATAAAATCTATTCAACCCCTTCTAGTTTTCCACAATTGGTATCAAGAGCCACGTCAAACAAGAATTTTAAAATATATTGTATTTTAAAACTTGAAATCGATCTATGGAAATGGAAAAATATTTAGAAGGGAAAATTGTTTTTAAACCACCATTTCTTGTAAATGAAAATTTTCTTACATGGAAAAATCAATTCGAAAGTTATGTGAAATCAATAGACTATGATCTTTGGCATGTAATTTCAATTGGTGATATTAAATCAATAAATACTATTTTTGAAAAACATAATAACTTGGCAAAATTCATTATATACAAAGCTATACCAAATGTTGAATATGAAAGAATATTTTTTTGTCAAACGGCAAACGACATGTGGAAAAGTCTTTCAAAATATCACCAAGAAGAATGTCAAGCCAAAGAAAAACTTGCAAATGAGTTAGTAGCAAAAGAAAGTATAGTATATAAATATTTAGTTGATGTAAGTACAAGTGCTACTAGTTCAAATGTTTTATATGAAGGTAATGATGCCGAAAACAACATGAGCCATGACAAGAATGAACAAGAAGATTATGTAGAGATGCCAACCAAGAAAGAACTAAGTGACGATGACGATGACAATTATAGTTCCGAAAGTGAAGATGAAGAATATGCAAAGGTCGTTAAAGAATTCAAAAATATTATTAAGAAGCGACTAAAAGCACAAGATAAAAAGAATACCACCCGAAGAAGAATTTTTAGTGACGAAGATGAAACAATGAATCACAAATGTTTCGTAGCTCATGCACCCGATGAAATATGTCTAGGAGTAGATTTGGAGCCCGATGAGTGGATAAAGGATAGTGGATGCTCAAGACACATGACGGGGAATCGCAAGCTATTTTCTACATATAAGGTATACAACGGAGGTAATGTTGTTTTTGGTAGTGATCATCGTGGAAAAATCATAGGCAAAGGTACGATCTCTCAAGACTCTCTAACTATTGAAAATGTTGAGCATGTAGATAATCTAACTTATAACTTGCTTAGTATAGGCCAAATATGTGATAATAAATGTAGGGTTACCTTTACCAAAAAAGATAGTGAAATAATTAAGGATAAGAAAGTTATAGGTAGAGGAATTAGGAAAGGAGGTATATATGTTATGAAATTAGGAGACAAACCGGAAGATAAGATATGCCTAGCAACTATAGATGAAAACTCCACTTTGTGGCATAGGAGATGAGGTCATGCAAACATGCAACAAATACAATCTTTAGCCTCTAAGGAACTAGTTAGAAACTTACCTAGCCTAAGATATGATCAACACTTTTGCGATGCTTGTAAAATTGGAAAACAAGCACATGCTAGTCACAAAGCTAAAAATATGTTATCCACAACTAGATGCTTAGAACTACTTCATATGGACCTTTTTGGTCCATCCGCTGTGCGGAGCTACGGTGGCAATCGTTACACCTTAGTTATAGTAGATGATTATTCACGATACACGTGGACTAGGTTCTTAAGTGATAAAACCGAAGCCTTTGAAAAATTTGGGATATTTAGTAAAATGATACAAAATATGTTAGGATGTTCTATAGTATCAATTAGGACGGACCATGGTAGGGAATTTGATAACGAAGTATAATTCGGAAAATTTTGTGATAAGAATGGAATATCTCACATCTTTTCCGCTCCACGTACTCCGCAATCAAATGGGGTAGTAGAAAGAAAAAAATAGGTCTTTACAAGAAATGACTAGAACGATGTTAAATGAACAATCTATCCCACAAAAAATTTGGTGCCACGCCGTAGATACATCAACATATATACTTAATAGGGTTTCCATTAGACGAATCTTAGGAAAACCACCATATGAATTATTAAGAGGTAGAAAACCTAATATAGGCTACTTTAGAGTATTTTGAAGTAAATGCTTCATTCTTTATACAAAAGACTATCTCACTAAGTTCGACCCTAAGGCTTACGAAGGAGTTTTTCTAGGATATTCTCAAAATAGTAAGGCATATATAATTCTTAATAAACATACCATGAAAGTAGAAGAATCCCTAAATGTAACCTTTGATGAAACTCCTCCACTACCTAAAACATTACCCTTAGAAGATGACGATGTTATAGAAGAAGAAGCTATCGAGGATAGTAAAACTAAACCCTTAGGTAATGATCTTGAAGTAGAAACTTTAGAAGAAAATGAAGCTGTAAATGTTAAAGAATCAAAGTTACATCCATTAGATAATATAATAGGTCATCTAAATCAAAGAACACTTAGATCACAAGCTAAAGATAAAAATAACTTCTTTTGTTTTGTGTCAACAATAGAACCTAAGAATATAAATGAAGCCTTAAAAGATGAAAGTTGGATTATGGCTATGCAAGAAGAATTAAATCAATTTAAAACAAATGATGTTTGGGAACTAGTCCCAAATCCTAGGAATACGACCATAATAGGAACTAAATGGGTATTTAGGAATAAATTAGATGAAAATGGAATAGTAACTAGGAATAAAGCTAGGTTAGTCGCCCAAGGTTATAATCAACAAGAGGGAATTGATTATGACGAAACCTATGCCCCCGTAGCTAGATTAGAATCCATTAGAATCCTTTTAGCTTATGCCTGCGCCCTAGACTTTAGGTTATACCAAATGGATGTGAAGAGTGCATTCCTTAATGGTTTATCAATGAGGAAGTATATGTGGCACAACCTCCAGGATTCATTGACTTCGCAAAACCTGATTTTGTTTATAAACTAAAGAAAGCTTTATATGGTCTTAAGCAAGCTCCAAAGGCTTGGTATGATAGACTAAAGGCATTCTTGGTTAAACATAATTATTCCATGGGAATGGTAAACAACACTCTCTTCACTAAAAGAAGTGACTCACATATTATCATTGTTCAAATATATGTTGATGACATTATATTTGGCTCAACTTGTCAAGAAATGTGTGATAAATTTGCCAAAATCATGCATGATGAGTTTGAGATGAGTATGATGGGAGAACTAAACTTCTTCTTAGGACTACAAATAAAACAATTAGAAGATGGAATATTCTTTAACCAATCTAAGTACATTAAGGAAATGCTTAAGAAATTTGGCCTAGAAGACTCAAAACCCCTTAACACCTATGTCTACGGAAGTGAAACTCACAAGAGATGAAGAAGGTGAGTCCGTAGATAACACTAAGTATAGAGGAATGATAGGTAGTTTACTATACTTAACGGCAAGTAGACCCGATATCATGTTTAGTATTTGCCTTTGTGCCCGTTTTCAAGAGGATCCCAAAACCTCTCACCTAGAAGCGGTTAAGCGTATCTTCCGATACATTAAAGGCACTATACACTTAGGATTATGGTATCCTAAGGGATCCGGCATAGAAACCATTGTCTATGCGGATTCGGATCATGCAGGGGACTACGTGGATCGAAAAAGCACTAGTGGTATTTGCACGTTTATGGGATGTTGCCTAACGTCTTGGTTTTCCAAGAAGCAAACCGTTCTTGCTATTTCGACCACCGAAGCTGAATATGTAAGCGCTGGAAAGGCATGTCAACAAGCACTATGGATGAAACAAGCTCTCATAGACTATGGCGTTAGGTTAGAAAACATTCCTATAATGTGTGATAATAAAGGAGCCATAGATTTAAGTAAGAATCCTGTTCAACACTCTAGGACTAAACATATAGAAATACATCATCACTTTCTTAGGGATAACGTACAAAAGGGTAACATAACAATAGAAAAGGTAGCCTCGGAAGATAACATTGCGGATATATTTACAAAGCCCCTTAAGCGTGAATTATTTAACCACTTGCGTTTAGGATTAGGAATGATGGAACAAATAGATTAAAATTTTACTTCTAAAATTTCATGAGTCTGAAAAAATTGTTTCTGTCAGATGGGCGGACCACTTAAATCTATAAGGGCGGCCCCCTTAAAATTAAGGGGACTGGCCTCACTTTAAGGGGGCCGGCCATCTGAGCATAAAAATGTTTAAATTTCTTTCTTCTCAAATCTGAGTCTAGGATTCTGTTTTGCACAAAAATCAAGAATTGAGATATTTTGATTTTGCATACATACTCTCAAAAGAAACTCTCAATTCATTTTGAAATCATTCTCACGATTAGGAAATCTCATTGTTGAATAATGGTAAAAACGTTTTTCTAAAATCATGCATCAGAGTTAACATGAAGTGTCAAAATATATAATCCAATATGTGTTCTTGACAATCATGGACTAAGCAAATTGAATCAAGGAGTTTTTGGATTGCTTCTTAGGATGTATATATATAATTCTTTGCATTACAAGTCGAAGCAATCACATCTCCACATTTGTTGCATATAGGCACACACTAGAAAAGTATCTAGTATCACTTAATCACATTTGCTCCATCATTAGTTTCTCACTCACTAAGATTGCCTTATACTTTAATTGTTGCCTTAGAATACATTACTTGCTTATTTGTTTATTTACATTGTTGTTTTTGCATGAAAACTATTATATTTGCCTAATTGCCTACATATATACACTTTCCATGTATACTTCATCAAGATAATATTTGTTTAGTTGCCTAAAGAGATGGACTTGCCCAAAACCAAACCTTAAAACAAACATCTTTCTGGAAAAACCTGTACTAAAAACCATTTCTGGCAATCTGGGAACCAAGCATTAGGCGGCCCCCATAATTATAACGGGCGGCCCCCTTAAAATTAAAGGGGGCGGCCATTAATTAAGGGGGCCGGCCACCTGATGGTCGAGGTTCCCTGTTTGCTTTCTGCTTTTTAGCCCATTTCACCCTATTTTGATTCCCCACTTCCCTAAATTCACAAACATACTTTGTCTATCAAATCCACCACATATTATCCTTCCATAAACACCAAATCATCGCACTATAAATACCCTCATTCATCATTTGTTATCACTCACTCAATCATGTCTTCCCCCAATCATCCAAGAACCAAACCCACAAGAGGTGCAAGAATAACCGTCAAACCCGTATGGAGAAGAAAACTTGACACATGTCAAAAATTCTCATCCATTAATGATGTTGTCTCAAACCAACCAACAACCAAACATTCACTTCATCCAAATGATACTTTCACTCTACCTCCCAAGACAACA
Organism: Artemisia argyi; assembly: GCA_030686995.1. Taxonomy (NCBI): domain Eukaryota; kingdom Viridiplantae; phylum Streptophyta; class Magnoliopsida; order Asterales; family Asteraceae; genus Artemisia; species Artemisia argyi. The sequence goes on along the minus strand of CM060683.1, from coordinate 92,037,455 downwards.
TAACCATCTCACTCACCACAAATCTTCCAAATGATCCTTTTGCGGAACATACTCAATCCCAAAACCACATCCATCCTTCTCATCAAGACATAAATACTATGTATAGTGCCCAAACCTCAATCCCCAACAATAACCCAACTCCTCCATCATCACCTTCCTCCGAACATAAAAAGTTCATTTAGGAACTCAAAGAAGCCCATGAGCTAAGTGCTCTGCTTGCCCTACATCTTGCTCAACGCAATTTGGTTCAACAACCTTCCACCACTCCATCCTCACCATCCAACAACATTGTCCCACTTGAGGATCATGTCAACAATTGTCCTTGTTGCATTTTTCTCCAAAAACAAACCATTGCTCTCAATGAGCACTTCACTTGGATTGAGTACCTCCTCGCAAGGACTTCCCCACCACCATCATAAACACAACAATCCATCTCTTCCGCTCCAAGCTCACCACCATCCACCACTCCAAACTCTACAAACAAAATCCCCACCAATGTCTACCTCCATTAAACTCATGCTCCATGATTTACATCTCCAAGCAAGTCCTTGAGACCTCAAGATGGCAACTTAGTATTATCTAATGTAGTTTACTAAGAAAAGCATATATGTATGCTTGTGTAACCATGATTATGTTCTCTAACATAATCTATTTCTATGAATAATAAATGCTTGTTGAGATTTATTGTTTTTTTTTTATGTTTTCTAGTTATATATATATATATATATATATGTTGTTTGCTCTAAATATTTTTGCAAGCATTCCATATCTCGACTTGTCTTGTAACCTTAAAACGAGGTGGAGTATACATCAAGGGGGAGCTCATCCGTCTTCGGGACAACCTTTTTGATGTTTACAAAAAGGGGGAGAAGTGAGATATAAAACTCACTAAATACTTGCATATACAATAATTTTTTATTTAATGAATTTAGATTTTGTAATCATCAAAAAGGGGGAGATTGTTGATATAAATAATACGTAAAAACGTTATTAATATTTTTCGATATCCCTATGTTTTGACGATCACAAAATATAAAATCATTAAACATAAAATCATTACGTAAATAAGTATTTAGTGACAAAATATCATTATATCCAACTAATTCACTTAAGGTATCAATAAACAAGTGTCTAATACATTTTATGATCAAAGGAAGGTTTATTTACTAATTACAAATTATATAAAATGGTATAAACATTTTATATATTTAAGAAAAACACTTTTGGTAATTAAAGAAAATGTTTATTTTATAATAAATATATGAATTCAAACTTTTAACCAAATTCAGTTAAATTCTCACCAAATAAACTTTCCCCAGAAAAAGACAAAGAATCTGGCCGTTTCACATGGGCGGCCCCCTTAATTATAAGGGGCGGCCCCATTAATTTTAAGGGGGCTGGCACACAATTAAGGGGGCCAGCATACGCTCCTGTGTCAGATTTCTTTGCCTATAAATACTGTTTCAAATCTGAATTTTTACCTCACCTTTTGCACTAAAACTTTCTGTTCTAATTCTCTCAAATCATCTTCCTAAAACCTTTGATCATAAACGTATTAGTTCTTGTTTCAAGTGATCCAATCCTTCATCATTCAAAGTGCAAGAGAAGAATACTCCTCCAACATCTTGTTAAGAAGTATTGTAGGCTTGTGTATATTGTTAGGTGTTGTGTAAATTATAGAAGGTGTGTAATTGATAGATCTAGGTGGGTTAGTAGTTGTGAATAGAAGTTGTGAAGAAATAGGTGTGTTGTGAAGAAGAAGTAGAGAAGGTGTGAGAAGTAGTGTAGTAGTAGTGTTGTGAAGAAGGTGTGTTGCGAAGAAGGTGTCTGGTGGTGTGAGATTGGTTCTAGCTACTATTAGGACTCGACATTTAGCTTAGTGTCGTAAATTGGTGTAAGCAAAAGTTGTGTAAGGTTTTATCCGCCATAAGGGAGCTTGTTGACGTAGTGAAGAAAACTCTCGAGTTAGGTGCTCGGGGAGTGGAGTAGGGCGAAGAGGTGCTTCGTAGCCGAACCACTATAAATCCTTTGTCTTGTGGTGCGATCTTTCCATCTCTATCTCTTTACTTATTTACTTATATTGTTGTCATTTCATTTCGTAGATATTAGTTTACATAAGTATTGTTTATTGATCTCACATAAAACTAGAATCGATTATTTTGCAAACAACGATTTTATAAAAATAAAATTGACGTAAAACTATTCAACCCCCCTTCTAGTTTTCCACAATTGGTATCAAGAGCCACGTCAAACAAGAATTTTAAAATATATTGTATTTTAAAACTTGAAATCGATCTATGGAAATGGAAAAATATTTAGAAGGGAAAATTGTTTTTAAACCACCATTTCTTGTAAATGAAAATTTTCTTACATGGAAAAATCAATTCGAAAGTTATGTGAAATCAATAGACTATGATCTTTGGCATGTAATTTCAATTGGTGATATTAAATCAATAAATACTATTTTTGAAAAACATAATAACTTGGCAAAATTCATTATATACAAAGCTATACCAAATGTTGAATATGAAAGAATATTTTTTTGTCAAACGGTAAACGACATGTGGAAAAGTCTTTCAAAATATCACCAAGAAGAATGTCAAGCCAAAGAAAAACTTGCAAATGAGTTAGTAGCAAAAGAAAGTATAGTAGATAAATATTTAGTTGATGTAAGTACAAGTGCTACTAGTTCAAATGTTTTATATGAAGGTAATGATGCCGAAAACAACATGAGCCATGACAAGAATGAACAAGAAGATTATGTAGAGATTCCAACCAAGAAAGAACTAAGTGACGATGATGATGACAATTATAGTTCCGAAAGTGAAGATGAAGAATATGCAAAGGTCGTTAAAGAATTCAAAAATATTATTAAGAAGCGAGTAAAAGCACAAGATAAAAGGAATACCACCCGAAGAAGAATTTTTAGTGACGAAGATGAAACAATGAATCACAAATGTTTCGTAGCTCATGCACCCGATGAAATATGTCTAGGAGTAGATTTGGAGCCCGATGAGTGGATAAAGGATAGTGGATGCTCAAGACACATGACGGGGAATCGCAAGCTATTTTCTACATATAAGGCATACAACGGAGGTAATGTTGTTTTTGGTAGTGATCGTCGTGGAAAAATCATAGGCAAAGGTACGATCTCTCAAGACTCTCTAACTATTGAAAATGTCGAGCATGTAGATAATCTAACTTATAACTTGCTTATTATAGGCCAAATATGTGATAATAAATGTAGGGTTACCTTTACCGAAAAAGATAGTGAAATAATTAAGGATAAGAAAGTTATAGGTAGAGGAATTAGGAAATGAGGTATATATGTTATGAAATTAGGAGACAAACCGGAAGATAAGATATGCCTAGCTACTATAGATGAAAACTCCACTTTGTGGCATAGGAGATTAGGTCATGCAAATATGCAACAAATACAATCTTTAGCCTCTAAGGAACTAGTTAGAAACTTACCTAGCCTAAGATATGATCAACACTTTTGCGATGCTTGTGAAATTGGAAAACAAGCACATGCTAGTCACAAAGCTAAAAATATGTTATCCACAACTAGATGCTTAGAACTACTTCATATGGACCTTTTTGGTCCATCCGCTGTGCGGAGCTACGGTGGCAATCGTTACACCTTAGTTATAGTAGATGATTATTCACGATACACGTGGACTAGGTTCTTAAGTGATAAAACCGAAGCCTTTTGAAAAATTTGAGATATTTAGTAAAATGATACAAAATATGTTAGGATGTTCTATAGCATCAATTAGGACGGACCATGGTAGGGAATTTGATAACGAAGTATAATTCGGAAAATTTTGTGATAAGAATGGAATATCTCACAACTTTTCCGCTCCACGTACTCCGCAATCAAATGGGGTAGTAGAAAGAAAAAATAGGTCTTTACAAGAAATGACTAGAACGATGTTAAATGAACAATGGGCGGGTTGGGAAATGCCTAAAAATGGGCGGGTTGGGAAATGCCTTGGACCAAGATTCTACGTCCATTGAGTTTTCTAGAAGTTATTCTCAAGACCCTGCAACGAAAATGTTGTCAGATTAACAAACAACGAAATCAATTTACAAATCCAAAATCTCCATATTGTAACTTACTGGTCTTTTAGTGTCAAAGTACACCTGTATTCCTCTTTTTCTGAGTTCTTCTAGCTCCTACTTATTTCACCGCCTCCTGTACTTGTAAGATTGTTCATAGGACGTAATTTCTCATAATTAGGCACACCATGCTTTATTCGATAATTTCTTGCGAGCCTGGATAGTGTCTCTTTACTATTAAAATTGAAACATGTCGGTCTTAGCCGTTACCAGTCAAACATCCAAGACAGTGCTTTGGTAGTCAGGAAACCAAGTACCTTTTTGCATCAGCATGTTGAACCATCTGTATACGTAATTGTACCCTTTATCACAAATAGTAGTTCCTGGTGATTGTGCAAAGACTAACATGCCAAATGAATCAAGAGACCAGGTTAGCAGAAAAGATGAGTAGATTGAAAAGAGGAAAGTTGGCATTAAACCTATTTTAGTGCGATCGACAAACATTGATTTTTCTAGAAGTTATTAAAAAGATGTGAACCTATAATGGAATTGTACTATTAAAAAGTGAAACACATTACCCTTACCATGATTAAGAAAATAACTAAATTTTAACATTTGAGCAGCTTCATCACCTGCTGTAAGTCAAAGATTCTCTATCGAGTCTTGGACCAAGATCCTACGTCTGTGAAGTTTTCTGGAAGTTATTCTCAAGACCCTGCAACAAAAATGTTGTCGGATTAATAAACAACGAAATCAATTTACAAATCCAAAATCTGCAGATTGTAACTTACTGGTCTTTTAGTGTCAAAGTACACATGTACTCCTATTTTTCTGAGTTCTTCCAGCTCCTACTTATTTCAACGCCTCCTATACTTGTAAGACTGACATTTTCCACCTTCAAGTATCTTGATTTTGAAACCATTTCAGGGGTAGATTTTTCAAATCAGTGTTAGTGTATGCATTAGGAGATGTGCATGTAACTCAGCCAGGAATATTGTCCAAAAGCAATTGCAGTTCATTTGAAACCAATAATAATGGATGATGTGCATCTTGATCACAGACTCATGACACGTAATCCACCTGTAGATAGTGACACCAAAGCCAATTAATTCACTTTATAAATCTGAAAAGTTACTAATTTATAGCCCAAAATATAGAAAATATTGAACCTCTTGAACGTCAGTTCTAAGTATCTTCTAGTCAAATCCTGCATCTTCCAATTTAATCCGACCGTTTAGGTCATAAGCCAGTTTATCTGTTATTCTTGAGCTACCCGTAAAGTGTTTTCAGATCAGTTGCACAATTATAAAAAATCATTAGCCCACCTGTGACCACAGGAGTAGGTTAACTAAGTTTTTCCCGCCATGAAACAATCACTTTGTGCAATCTACAGATTCACATTCACATCCTATTGTCAACACTGCTAACTCCCACATTGTAACACCCCCAATTCATAGATGCAGCGGAATTCGACTTGGGTGTTACTCGACGGCACAATAGTCACAATAATAGAAAACGAACTCTAATTGAGTCGTTTTAAAAGATTTATCATTCAAATTATATAAATATCAGAGATTACAAAATGAGGTCCCAGATGGTTCCATGTTTACAAATTACATTGAATGATAATAAAATTTATAGCCCTCTTGAATATCCGTGCCCTTCCGTGCCATCCTTGATCATCATGAACCTGAAATACATGCTTAAGAGGTCAACACAAAGGTTGAGGGATATTCATAGAGTTTTTTTAATGGTTGAACACAATATGTTGGTAGTGTGAGCTATAGACTCACACCAATGGTTGGAAAACAAAACAGTTATTATTATTCACTAAGCTTATGACACCAAAATGTTAACGTGTACCAATATCAATCGGCGGAGTTATCCCAGTAGGTACTTTGCCGTCATACCCATGTTTCAAATATTAATGCATTTGTTTGAACTTAGTCAACACAAATGGGATTCGTCAATCCCAATAGGCCTATTCACAATATTCGCGCTCACTATTACTAGTGATTAAATGGTTCATAATAAGGGATCTTGGATTGGCAAGGATGGTACTTAGTGATAATAAAACAATTGGATAGCATATAATTTGAAAGCATTGTGTTCGGTTAAAATAGCATGTATTCCCCCCAAGGGTTTGTAAAACAATTAAGTAATGGAAAGTGGGGCTATGAACTCACCTTAAGTTATGTAGCAAGTAGTGAATATGATGGTCGAATCGCGAAGGTTTCTACGAGCAACCTATAATAGGATGTTGCAACTTAGGAATGGAGTAAAGAATATGAAGAATTGCCTATATATGTCTTGCATTTAGTCCATGATGTAGTACTTAGTATAGTGTAAGTCTTAGAATAAAAATTGTGTATGAACATGTATAGTTTGTATATCGCTTACTACCTTTCGGGCCGACATAATTCAGAAGTCATGTAGTAAACGTTCGAGGAGCCAGGACACTTTAATTCGTAAATCCACAACTCATCTCGACGGTTTACCCATATGAACTCCTCACATAAAGCTCTCTACTATTGTAGTGTTTGATAAAAGTATATATATATATATATATATATATATATATATATATATATATATATATATATATATATATATATATATATATATATATATATATATATATATATATAAGTTTCTGATCCGAAAAGTTACATGTCCAAATACTTGAATAAACATAGGAAAGTTTACTTTTAAATGAAGATTGTTATTACAATGAGTTCATTGAGTTTAGTATGAACATTACTTGTAAAGTCTCATGGTTGTTTTGATGGAGTAGATCCAAATTGGATGTTTATGTTACCATTAACTCTCTAGTTCATGTTTTCGCCTTGGTAAGTTTATATGGTCTTTAGCCATGGCTTTGCCGTGACCTTGGTCATTGTTACCATGGGCATGAGACTCAACATTGGCCTTAGCCATGGTTGTGGTCTTGGCTTTAGGTCATTAGACCTCTTGGTTATAACTAACCATAACCATTTATATAGTCACTTGGGTATTTCAAAATAGCTGTTAAGAAATTGAAGAAATCTCATGCATTATTGGTTTTCTGGATACGTGCTCCTGTATTTTTGAAGAAAACATCATTCTGAACAACTTTCATGTTTTAACTTTTTTATGACACGGACCAGAAAGGCCTCTTTTTGTGTGTTTAGTGTTCTGTCACAGAAAGTTTTTAGGCAGTTTTGCCGTAAAGTTTCGCTAACTTCTTTAGGCCATAACTTTTGACTCGTGTACTCGTTTTAGGTGATTCAAATTGCTATGTTTTCCTTGTTAAGTCCTCTACTACAATATGTAATTATCCAATATCATGATTATACTATTTTTATCAGATTACTCCATGAAAGTCACTAGTTCTTCTTGTTTCTTAATATAAGTTAATCATATGTTTACCATAACTTGTTTTACCAATTTTATACATCATGAACATAATAATAAGACAATATATAGTATGAATTAAATATAAATAGCATGAGAATGATATTAAGCAAGGAAGTGTATTAGGGTTTCCTTACAACTTTTGGCTTTCAAAAAGAAAGGAAAGTAACTAGTAAGGAAAGGACTTTGATTGACAAGCTTCTCTTCACCTTAGCAATCCTTCTACTTCTTGTATTCTTGAAGGATATGTGATGAGGGTTTAGGTGACTTGAGTGGATTTAAACTCAAGAGAATCACCAAGAATTTCTAGGGTTTTGATGTAGTTTGATGAATCAAAAGCTAACTAGGGTTTATGTGTTGTTATAGCTCTTGATTTCTTGCATAAAACTTTGAAGTGAATTTGCTAAGTGTGAGGTGATGGTGTGTGTGATATGGGACGGCACAAGGATGGGGAGGGGGTATTTATATGGGCTTGAGGAGGTTACAAACTAGGACTAGTCAAAGCTTCCAAGGCAAGCTTGTACACATGCTAACATCCTAGGGCTCAAGGAAGGAGATCAAGCCACACAAGGGGTGGCTCCCCCCCCCCTATATGGCGGTTTGAATGAGATAAGGGGGAGTGACTTGGTCTTGGATGATATTATCTAACTTATGTAGTTTGTTTTGACTCCGTAAATTGCTAACCGTAAGTTGTTAAGCCACAAAACATAAAACCGGGTATCGTAAAAATGTGAAACTTGAAAGAATGACTAAACTTGTCATTATACTCCATAATAAAATATAAAATGAGTGGTAGGTTCCATTGGGGTGCTCAAACCCTGCTAAAACTGGAAACACGGGTCTAAAACGCGTAATACGTAAAAAGTACGAATATTGTGTAAAATTGAGAAAAGTAAAATGTTACTTTTCTAATAGGATAATAATGATTTAAAATGACTTATAATGTCTAGACTGGGCTCAGTCTAGTGTCGGTTGGTATTTAATGTCTTTTAGACATAAAACCGTAAGCCTAAAAATCAAGGAATGATTTATAAAATCAAAGAATGATTTTTGGTCAATGGAGGAGGGAAAAATATGTTGACTATTTCCAAAAATATGAAAACTCAAATCGTCTTAGAAATGCGGTGCAGGTATAGGCTAAGGTTACGGACAAGTAAAAGTGCTTAACAACGTAAATTTCTGTTTTTCACGGTCCAGGGTCTATCTGGTAACATTTTTCTTAGTCATGATCAATTTTATAATTAATCATGAGGGTATCAAACATTTATCTGATGCGGGGAAAATTGACGCGGTTGAGTTTCCTTGTGCGTAGGATTTTTGAATGACATATTAACCTAAACGTGTATTTCCTTAATAACTTTCGCGAAAATGATCTGATGAGTGTCAAACTTTTATTTTGCCATGGAAATGATTTATCACACGAGAATATGAAACAAAGATTAAATTTCGGAAAATGAATAGTGAAAGTGAATAGTAAAAAATGAATAGTGAAATTTTCGGGAATGGAATTTATCCTGAAAATGCGAATTGTTACAGTCTCTACCCCTAAAGGGAACTTCGTCCCGAAGTTCAATTGATGTCAGGGATTGAAGCGACGTCAATGAAAAGATAGGGTTTCTTGTGGCGAATGGTTTCTAAGGTAGCTAGTGGTGTACTTTGATTTGTTGTTTCAAAGTATGGCGTAGGATGAGGTTTACTTTTATGTGGGAAAGGTGGAGTAAGAGTGATTAATTGCCGTACTCTATCGTATGAATACTTATGAATTGCCTATACTCACACGAAATTTGTTTTAAGATTATAGGTGAGAAGTTTGTTTCTAATAAAACATACAGGTGACTGCTCCCAGCATAACATGATCCCTCCCTAATTAGACATAGGTAGCTAGGCTATGTATAATTAACGACCGATAATGTGATGTTCGGTTTAGTCACGTAATATTGTGTTTCTTAGAAGTTTTTAGATGGTATTCAATCTTGTAAAGCCGATGAGGGTGCTTGTGGTGTAACTAAGGATGATTTGAACTTTAAAAGTGCATCAAGATCTGTCAATGAGCTTGTGGTTGCAACGGTTGTGAAGATAATGATAGTGAAAAGATGAACGAGGCTTGTGTTCTTCATTTTGGTTTGATGAGTTTTAGTGGTTTGAGATGAAGCTAGGTAAAGAAGACATGGGAGATATGATAAGAGGGTTTTTGATAATGGTGTTGTGTTTTCTTCGTTGGCACCATGATTCTATTATATAAAAGATGCGTCGTGAGTAGAGAGTTGTGAAATAAGCATGATTTTTTATGGGAAATGTTAGAAATAATTACATTGGAGGTTTGAATCATAACACATGATAGAATAAAGCAAGAGTTTTATTCATAAAACGTTGATTGATTACAAGATTGAAACTTATTACAAGTTTCTTCAAAATCTACTAACTGATACTTTCAGTTTAGTAATTACAACGTTTTACAACTACTTCTAGCTATTATATGGATTCTACAGAGTTTACTAACTGAGTCTATTCAGTTAGTAGTACAAAAGATAACTAGTATCATCACACTAGTCTATTGCGGGTTAGAAGGTCCTAGCAGCTCTGATTGATTGACAACTTCTTGGTTTAGTGTGTCATAGAGGTACGAGTCGATGAAGTTTGAGAGGCTATAGTTTCCGTGCTGACTTTCTTGTTGGATCGATGATGGTCGTGATACGATCCATAATGAGTGATCCAACTCATCACATGTAGGGATATAAAAGGGAAGTGATAGTGGTGGTGATAATGGCGTTAGTACATATTCATACTCATCATCCTCCTCGGAGTCTGCCTCAACCCAATTTTGTTCAAAATAATTAGAAGTATTCGACGCAAAATTAGTTGGCATTGGTTCCTCCTCTTCTTCGTCGGTTAAATCTTCGAAAGGTTCTTCTTCATCATCAGAAGCGAAGGCATTTATGAAGTCAAAACCGAACTCGGGTGAGGGTGGTAAGACTTGGAAGTTATTAGGTAGAGTGGGAACATAGTCGGGAGAAGTGGGTACGTACATGATTTCTATGAGAATAATTACAATGTTAAAATAATTCTAACGTTTATGGGGAGTGCTCAAAATATGACAAGCGTGTATATATCAATATACTAATATGTTCATGTAGTATAAAATGCTTACGGGGAAATGCTCAATTATGCTAAGGGTACATATATCCATATGCTAACATGTTTGTGTAGTATAAAATGCTTAATAAGTCCATAATCGTCTGGAGGATGGAAGACACGGAGAGCAGAAGGCTATAAAATGTTTTTGCTTGTACGTGTGGTTACAGTTTAGGTTTCAATTAGACCCGTTTCTCTATAACCATGGCTCTGGTACCAATCTGTAACAACCCCAATTCAATGATACAGCGGAATTCAAACTGGGTGTTACTCGACGGCACAATAGTCACAATAATAGAAAACGAACTCTAATTGAGTCGTTTTAAAAGATTTATCATTCAAATTATATAAATATCAGAGATTACAAAATGAGGTCCCAGATGGTTCCATGTTTACAAATTACATTGAATGATAATAAAATTTATAGCCCTCTTGAATATTCGTGCCCTTCCGTGCCATCCTTGATCATCATGAACCTGAAATACATGCTTAAGAGGTCAACACAAAGGTTGAGTAATATTCATAGAGTTTGTTTAATTGTTGAACACAATATGTTGGTAGTGTGAGCTATAGACTCACACCAATGGTTGGAAAACAAAACAGTTATTATTATTCACTAAGCTTATGACACCAAAACGTTAATGTGTACCAATATCAATCGGCGGAGTTATCCCAGTAGGTACTTTGCCGTCATACCCATGTTTCCAATATTAATGCATTTGTTTGAACTTAGTCAACACAAATGGGATTCGTCAATCCCAATAGGCCTATTCACAATATTCGCGCTCACTATTACTAGTGATTAAATGGTTCATAATAAGCGATCTTGGATTGGCAAGGATGGTACTTAGTGATAATAAAACAATCGGATAGCATATAATTTGAAAGCATTGTGTTCGGTTAAAATAGCATGTATTCCCCCCAAGGGTTTTTAAAACAATTAAGTAATGGAAAGTGGGGCTATGAACTCACCTTAAGTTATGTAGAAAGTAGTGAATATGATGGTCGAATCGCGAAGGTTTCTACGAGCAACCTATAATAGGATGTTGCGACTTAGGATTGGAGTAAAGAATATGAAGAATTGCCTATATATGTCTTTCATTTAGTCCATGATGTAGTACTTAGTATAGTGTAAGTCTTAGAATAAAAATTGTGTATGAACATGTATAGTTTGTATATCGCTTACTACCGTTCGGGCCGACATAATTCAGAAGTCATGTAGTAAACGTTCAAGGAGCCAGGACACTTTAATTCGTAAATCCACAACTTATCTCGACGGTTTACCCATATGAACTCCTCACATGAAGCTCCCTACTATTGTAGTGTTTGATAAAAGTATATATATATATATATATATATATATATATATATATATATATATATATATATATATATATATATATATATATATATATATATATATATATATATATATATATATAAGTTTCTGATCCGAAAAGTTACATGTCCAAATACTTGAATAAACTTAGGAAAGTTTAGTTTTAAATGAAGATTGTTATTACAATGAGTTCATTGTGTTTAGTATGAACATTACTTGTAAAGTCTCATGGTTGTTTTGATGGAGTAGATCTAAATTGGATGTTTATGTTACCATTAACTCTCTAGTTCATGTTTTCGCCTTGGTAAGTTTATATGGTCTTTAGCCATGGCTTTGCCATGACCTTGGTCGTTGTTACCATGGGCTTGAGACTCAACCATGGCCTTAGCCATTGTTGTGGTCTTGGCTTTAGGTCATTAGACCTCTTGGTTATAACTAACCATAACCATTTATATAGTCACTTGGGTATTTCAAAATAGCTATTAAGAAATTGAAGAAATCTCATGCATTATTGGTTTTCTGGATACGTGCACCTGAGTTTTTGAAGAAAACGTCATGCTGAACAACTTTCATGATTTAACGTTTTGATGAAACGGACCAGAAGGGCCTCTTTGTGCGTGTTTAGTGTTCTGTCACAGAAAGTTTTTAGGCAGTTTTGCCGTAAAGTTTCGCTAACTTCTTTAGGCCATAACTTTTGACTCGTGTACTCATTTTAGGTGATTCAAATTGCTATGTTTTCCTTGTTAAGTCCTATACTACAATATGTAATTATACAATATCATGATTATACTATTTTGATCAGATTACTCCATGAAAGTCACTAGTTCTTCTTGTTTCTTAATATAAGTTAATCATACGTTTACCATAACTTGTTTTACCAATTTTATACATCATGAACATAATAACAAGACAATTTATAGTATGAATGAAATATAAATAGCATGAGAATGATATTAAGCAAGGAAGTGTATTAGGGTTTCCTTACAACTTTTGGCTTTCAAAAAGAAAGGAAAGTAACTAGTAAGGAAAGGACTTTGATTGACAAGCTTCTCTTCACCTTAGCAATCCTTCTTGTTGATCCCAGTTGAGCTTATACGATCTTATATAGAAGTTAACTTGAATAAACACTTAAGCTAATACGCGGAATATAAAAGCTTAACTTAAGAAGATTAACGATTCACTTTCAACACTTCAATATTATTAATACGAGCACTCGACAATGCTAGGGTTTTACAACCTTGAAGTGTAAACTAATACGTAATTCTGTCACATCTAAACTAACCCTAGGAACCTCCTTTTATAGGCCAAGGAGTCCTACTAGGTTTACAATACCTTTCTCTACAAGATAAGAATAATATAAATAGATATAATATACACATAATCTATTCCATAATTATCCTATCGTATACAATGTTAATCCTTTCAGCAGTAGTTTCACCAAGTAGCAGTTTGTCTTCAGCAGCAAAGTCATTCACACTAGCAGCAGTTTTATCATAGCAGCAGTATTACTTAGCAGCAGTATCACATAGCAGCAGTGTCACTTGGTCAAAACCCAACAATCCTCCCCTAAACTTAATATTTATTTCTAAATATTCACGTTTTTTTAAAGCTCAAAACATCACTAGGAGGATGCTTCCAAACACTTAACTTCTTTAGCATTCAGATGATCCCATACAGCCTTGTACTGAGTAAGCAATTTAAATGCTTGATCATCAGAATCATAATCTTTCTGCAACTTAAGTGATTTTGAACCATTGATCATTTGATTAACAACATTCCAGTATCTCACCACTGGATACTCTTTTTCAGCCATCATGTATAAGATTCTTGGTCCAATAGTCAACATATGAATTCCAGATTCTTGAAATAGTTTCCATTGCTTGACTTTGTACTCAACAATCTCTGTCCATTCATAATCATCTATGGAAGGTTCATACATAAGTTTCAGAGCTCTCCAGAGAACATTATCTTGCATAGTCTTTATATGATCCTCTTTCTCAATCTCATACTTCTGACCCTCAAACTTTGTAGCTCCAAACTTTGCTTTATATAATGTCCACAGATCATCAAAATCCTCTCTATCAAAGTATTCTAGCATCTGTTGAATTTTAAGAAACCTAGTAATTTTACCATCAGATCTCTCAACATCATGAAATGCTCCAATATCTGCATCATATCCTGTAGTAACTTTGATGATAGGATACTTGATTCCAATTGGCTTAGCATTAACTACTTCAGGTACTTCCATCTTACCAACCATAGTAAGGACCTTCATCTGTTCTTTCAAATGCTCAGAAGGAATGTGATCAAGATCATGTTTAAACTCATCTCCTTCAGGCATAGAACTGCTTCCTTCCCCAATCTTTCTTTTCTTCTTTGCAATTGATTTTTGATAAGCACCCTTTCTTTTATCACCTTGCACAGAAGAAGTAGTTTTTGCTGTATCACCATCAATCTGTTAAACAACATCAGCTTCTTGAACATGCTCTGCTTCAGCTACCTTTTCAATTACCAACTTCTTGTTCATCTGAGCAATTTGTTCCAAGTCCTCAGCACATCCCATAGGATAAAAAGTATCTGTTCTCCTCTTAGCTGGTTGATACAAATCAAAAACCTCTTTATCAGAATAAGGTTTCAAATCTATCAATTTCCATCCAGCCATGTTCTTTAGATATCTTTCATATTCTTTTCTTTGTTGTTTAACAGTTGGACCCTTAAGTATCTTTATCTTCTTTCTAGCAGCATCATTCTGCTTTCTCTTCTTTGCAGTGAACTCTCTTAACCAAAATTTCACATCAAAAGTTGGAGTTTCATTAACTTCTTCTTTGATTAACTTTTGGAGTTCAATTTCAGCATCAATTCTTATCTTCTCATTTATCCATTCATCATACTTCCTCAACTCTTCGGCCTGTCTTTTCTCTTCTCCAAAAGTATCTGTTGATCATCTTCATGTAATTTAAGTGCAACAGCAGAATCATATTTACTTAGAAGTTCCTTAGGCCAAGAATCAAAAGGTATATCTGTGAAATCAATGCCTTTATAAATCCACCTCTGAATATCAACTTGCTTGCCTTTACCCTTATCTGTAAAAGATGATGTGATTATCTTCTTTTGATTAGCAGCAGGTTCTCTTATTGTTATTCCTTTTTGAGGTTTTCTTGTTGCTGATGATGTGATAGGTTGTGGTAATGCTTGAGTTGGTAGTTGTGATGTATGTTTGGAAGTAGAGTCATCAGTAGTCTTCTTACTTAGCAAGACCATTGCCTCTGCAGCAGCATTGTCCATAGACCCGGCAGCAGAGTCTTCAGCAGTATTCACTATTCCACTAGCAGCAGAACCAGAAACATCCTTAACAGCAGAATTATGAACAGCAGTAGAGTCAGCAATAGCAGCATTTTCAACATGTTTTACCACTGAATCTTCCAAAATCTTTAACACATTACCCATCAACCCTGTTGCCTTCACTAGTTGCTCAGGCTCCAAAGTTTTAAGAGTTTCTACCACCTTTTCTTTTGCAGCAACCATCTTTTCCATAACAACTTCATTTCCTGATTTATCAGCAACCACAAAGTCTTCATCAACCTAAGGACTATCCACATCCATCTCTTCAATCACTGGAACCTCCCCTGAAACCATTCCAGTATCCATATCTTGAACACTATCAACTTTTTCAAAATTTACCTCCCCTGAACCCATTGTTTCTTCATTCCTCCCCTGTTTGGAAGCATCCTCTTCCAAATGAGTAGATGGTTCAGCAGAACTTACAACTTGATGAGTGCCCACCTTCTTCAATCTTTTCAAGGAAGTAGAAGAGCTTGATTTCTGAAAGTTCTTAATCTGTTTTTGCAATTTGATGATTGTCTTGCCCTGATCAGCAACAACAGATGATAGACTAAGAACCTTGTCTTCCAAAGCAGCACACTTCAACCCCAAACTGGTACAAGTAACCGTCAATTCCTTAATAAGTTTCATAGTAGTCTCATCACTTCGACCTGTGTTAACTAGTCCGAGAGGTGAATCATTGACATTGTCATCATGTACAAGTGGATCCGTCAATTCATGTGTCACTGTCCTGTCCTCATCACTTCGACCTGTGTGACCTGGTCTGAGAGGTGAATCTTGGGACAAAAACTCAGTATCAAACCTAGTTTGATCATCTGAGCCCCCTATGTTTTCCATTTGACTAGGGTTACCATCCTGAGAATCAGAGTCATAAGAATCCTTTTCTCTAGATGTTGCCTTGGTTTGGGTCTTAATGATGTTATCACTATCCTGCTCTGCTGCTAAGCTAGAAGCAGTAGTGACAGCCCTTGCCAACATGTCCTCTCCATCACCTAGGACAGCCTCATCTGGTACAGCCATACTAACACTATCCTGAGGTAGATTAGTGTTCTTTTTGGTTTTCCTACGTGTATATTGTTTTGTAGGTTGTGTAACAGATGTAGTAACATTGGGTGTGTGATAGGAATCAGTGGGATTTCCTGATCCTTCACCCTGGATATTTTGCACAAGTTGAACCATGAAAGGTGTAAGATTTGTATGTGCACCTGAAAAACCTTTGCCATGCTTTTTCAAAAAGGTAAAAGTTTTTTAGACCAATTTTGGAGCATCATATTCAGCAGCATAGGTTCTTGTTTTAGAAATTTGGTGTTCAATAAAGATCTGAATAAACCTTGGATATAGCAAATAAGAACCATCTTTAACACCTTTAAACATCCCCTCCAATATCATTTTTGAAAAATTAAATGGTTGACCTTTGCACAGGCATATCATTGCAGAAGCAATGGTAGTACTGAACTCATGCCACCCAGATGTTTTAGGACTTAAACAATGAAGGAGTAGATGTACCAAAAACTTGTATTGAGGACAGAGGAGAGCTTTTTGAAATTTTAAATTTGTATGTTTCCCCTCATACCCCAAATCTTTTAAACCAGAAAAAATAGCAGAATTAGCAAGGCAAGTGGTCTCTGTTTCATCATTTAAGAGAAGAGTTTCCCTTATAGATGATTCAGTTACACGAACCTTTTGCCCATCTACTAAAGCACTTACATGTTTTTCCCCATTCATAGTTTTGATTTTAGCTGTAAACCAAAACTGTTTGATGCAGGAAACAAATATAGTAGGGTTCACAGTGAGTGCATACCTAAGAGGAGTAGCATTCAAAAACTTTACCATGTCTGCGAGACCTTCAGGAACTAACTCTTCATTCAAAACGACCACACTGTTGTGTTGCTCAGCCCAGGTACGTGTAAGCTCCATTAATTAGGGTTTAGGGAATTGGGGATTTGTGATTATGAGAATGATAAGGTGTAAGGGTTTATGAGAACTTCAATTTAGAACATATAAAAACCAATTATAAGGATCAATTAGGTTTTAAACTGATGGATGGAAGTTACACATAACACCCTCTTACTTACAATTGTAGCAGCATAATCGTGTCATTCACAACTAGCAGCAGAGTGATAGAACTAGCAGCAGAGTGAACTTGAGCCAGCAGCAGAGTTGACTATAGAACTTGGTCAAAGATCCATAACAATTAATGCACATATCACTCCGTAATCCCTATAAAACCGGCGAGATGTTTTCCCTAAATAATGCAATCAAACCCTAATCTCTTTCAAAAACGCCACACTCACAATCAATACTATCCATATTTACAATCAAATCACCAAACAATGAAATCAACACCCGAAATCATCAATATATCATCCGATTCATCATCAGAGGATGAATCCCTATTTGAAACCTATGTTCCTCCCTTCCGTCCTCCACATAATGGTTGTAGGACTAAGGAACAAGCACGGAAAAGGAAACATGATCTTCCTGTGTTCAAAGATCTTCTCAACCTAAATCAAACTCCTAGCACCTCAAGAGGTAAACAACCTATGTCCCCTGAGTCTCCAGCATCACCAGAATCATCAGAAGACCAAGCTTGGATCCCTGTCAGGCCACCATCCCCAAGGGAGCTTGTGTCCCATTTATGTGGACCTCTTCTGATGAGGAGAGAGCTCCGAGTGCACCACCTTCTACTCTGGAGAGACCACAGTCATCAAGACGACGACCAAGAAAATCCACCAACACAAAGAAGACAAAGAAGACAAATCCTCCACTCCCAAAGGAAAGAAAGATTGTGCTTGGGCTACCATGCCCTAGGAAGTGATGGAGATGTATGTGTTAGGTTGTGATGTCAGCTTTTGTATGTTGTCTTTTGATGTTTGATCTTTGTACTCTTTGAATGAATGAATGATATTTTCTTTCTTGTGTTAATGCCTTGCAAATCATCATTCTTATACCTGCAAAATGTTAGACCAAACACCACAAAACAAACAACCAACATATGTACTAGCAGTAGAGTTAGAAAATCAAAGAGCTGCATAGTACATATCATCACAAACGTATACTTATTAACAAGCAGCAGTGTAACAAGCAGCACATTACTTTTACAAACTTTTACAAGAATAAAGAGATAAGTTTTTCAAAGATTGATCATACCAATGTTTGCAATTAAAAATTGAAACCTCCCCACATCAAAATGTTTAGTGAGAAGATCAGCAACATTGTTATCAGTATGAACCTTAACAATTTGAATCAACTTCTTTTCATAACAATCCCTTATAAAGTGATGTCTTATCTCAATATGTTTTGTTTTAGAATGAAAAACAGGATTTTTAATTATGCAAAGTGTGCTGTTGTTATCAATATGGATTTTAGTATTCATGAAATTGTACCCATAATCCAATAATTGATTATGCATCCATAAAACCTGGCCACAACAACTTGAAGCAGCCACATACTCAGCTTCTGTTGTAGAATTTGCCACCACTGTTTGCTTCTTACATTGCCATGACACCAACCTGCTTCCAAGGAACTGACAACCCCCTGTTGTAGACTTTCTATCCAAAGAAGCTCCAGCATAATCACTATCTGAGTAGGAGACCAAATCAAAAGGTGAATCCTTAGGATACCAAAGGCCCAATTTAGGTTCATGCCTCAGATATCTAAAAATTCTCTTCACAGCATTGAGATGTGATTCTTTGGGATACACTTGAAATCTTGCACAGGCACACACAGCAAACATGATATCAGGCCTTGATGCTGTAAGATACATCAATGAGCCAATCATAGACCTGTACAAGTGAATGTCCACTTCTTTTCCATATTCATCCTTCAGCAATGGTTTATCTTTTTCCATGGTAGTCTTGGCAGGCTTAGCATCTACAAAGCCAAACTTCTTCAATATGTCATTAACATACTTATCCTGACTGATAAATATGCCATTCTCTTTCTGTGTAACTTGCAGACCCAAGAAGAAAGTGAGTTCTCCCATTGAACTCATAGCAAACTTGTCTTTCATTAGCTTCTCAAAACTAACACACATATCTCTGTTTGTAGACCCAAAGATGATGTCATCAACATAGATTTGAACCAACAAAATATCACCTTTTTGTCTTTTGAGAAACAAAGTCTTGTCAATCTTTCCTCTACTAAACCCAGACTCTAACAAATATGTGGACAAGGTGTCATACCAACCTCTAGGGGCTTGATGTAATCCATACATTGCTCTATTTACCTTGTAAACTTTGTTAGGATGATCAGGGTCTTCAAAGCCTGGTGGTTGAGACACATAAACTTCCTAAGTAATGGTCCCATACAGAAAAGCACTCTTGACATCCATCTGATACACCACAAAATCTTTGTATGAAGCATAAGCCAAGAATATTCTAATTGCTTCTATTCTTGCCACTGGAGCAAACACTTCATCATAATCAAGTCCTTCTTGTTGTGTGTATCTGATGCGTGGGAATCCCACCTTGCTTTACCTCTCGAGGGATCTCGCGAGGCTTACAACCCCCACCAGGCAGTGTACCTGATCGTTGTAGTATAGTATAGTGACAAGTACCGGAGGATTGATCGTTCAGCTTAGGAATAGTGTCGCTAGGATTAGAAAACCTAATTAAAAGTTCTAGAGATGAAAGATGATTATTTTTGTATTTTTATATTTTATGAAAGCAATTAAAATCTCGGGTTTTGAAAGAGTGGGCGGAATTAGTTGCTAATCAACTAACCCAAAAACTACTTTGTAACTAATTAAACTAATGAAAATAAAATTAAACTAATATTAAACTAAGGTTGTGAGCAGTAATTGGAGAAATTGTGTTTACTTAGACTTCATTACTCCCTAGATATCTTTTACATGTCAATTACTTGTTACACTTGTATGAATGACGGGTTGTATTCCTTAATACCATTCGTGGAGTGGCATACATAACTCCCCAACTCTATGAGCTCTTATCTCCTCCTACACCATGACCCAGCACAACTATAGGGATTGTAAACAGTGGCTCATGCATTAAATACAACCAATAAAGACCTAGTACGCCTCGGTTCATGTTTCTTAAGACGTTCAAGCATGTTACCATTTGGAGATCTGCCAGTTTTCTTAAGCCTAACATATAAAATCATTCATTCAAAACAAGAATAGACAAGTAATCAACACATAATCAACATCTAGGTTTCATTAGATCTAAGCAAACACAAGAGAGATCTAGCCTAGCATAGTAGAATTAAGATAAGAACAAAAGATAAACAACCAACACATAGACATATTGATTGAATTAAGAGTATACTTATCTCAATTACAATGCAAGGTCTCAAGGGTTTGGAACCCTTGAAAAACCTGTAAAAGAGGCACCAAAATCGTCTTTAGGGTTTCACCAAAACTTCTCCTCTTTTAATGAAAAAACTAGAAAACTATATATAGGAAAATCGTCCTGACGGCGTCAAGAGTAAAATCTGACGCCGTCAACTCGCCGCCATACACTTCCTCGGACGCCCTAGATCCAATCGTGACGGCCTATGTGACGCCGTCACCACCTTCGGTAAATTAATCTTGGCCACTTTGACGCCGTCATAACTCCATCTGACGCCGTCACCAGCTACGGTAAATTATTCTTCATGTCTGACGCCGTCAAGAGCAAACCCTTGACGCCGTCACCTTGTATTTCCAGCTTGGATTTTTGGTACTTTGTCGTTTTCTTCACTTTATGCTCCAAAAACGTCCAAAATAGCCTCTTTTCCAGAATTCACTCTCCAAACACCTAAAATCACAAAAGGAACGATTTAGGGCAATATTTGATCAAATAAATTCGGATTCGGGCTTAAATGACCCCCTAAAAACGGATCAGTTTTCGCCTCATCATATACCCTTACACTTGAGATTTGCTTGTCCTCAAGCAAATGAGCTTTTATTCTACTCAAAAGACAAGTTAGGGGTCATTTAACACTAATATAAAAGTAATTACAACAAATAATCGTTCCACTAAAGACCAATAGACAAGCACGGAGGTCATACACAAGCACCTCACAAATAGTGTTTAGATACTCACATCTCTCGGGTGTAATAAAGTAATATAACATTATGGAAATGGAAGATATCTCTCACTACCTGTCATAGCAAAATAGATTACCATAGGCTTGGGAAAGGATCAAACCTCCACCACATGGCGTAAGCACCTAGGATAAACTATCAAAGAGGTCTTTTTAAAGGGTTATAACGTTAGGTGTAGGGATATGAATTACACGGTTTTGTTGGATAAAGGGAATTTTACTGGTGGCGAGTTAACAATCTTAGTAAATTACATGTACAAGATGGCGTTGCTAAGCCAAGACTAGACTCGACTTAAGCTAATAAATGAAAAATAACAAAAAACATAAAATGAACATAAAATAAAAACGGGATGGTAGTCCGTATGTTTTTTCTCTTTTTCTTTTCTATTTTTTTTTTCTTTTTCTTGATTTTTTTTTATTTTTTCGATTTTTTTTTTTTTTTATTTTTTTTTTATTTTTTTTTTTTTTGCATACACTCTTACCCTACCATCCAAAATAATACATCATAGGGGATGAGAATTCCCCTTACACTTGAATCTTTACATACTTTACATTTAACTATTCTAATGACTCGAATTAAGAAAATCAAAACACTTGGAGCACTTTTAAGATTAACGTACATATGGGGGTAATAATATTATGTTCTTCCCCATTACTCCATAAAATAAGTACTTACCCATGAGTCCCAATCGTCCCAAAACAATATGTACAATGATATGACTCGACTTAGCAACCATGTAATCAATTAGAAAGTTAACTTAGGGTTTAACAAATAACAATAATGCACTAAAAATGAGCGCATACACGGAAGGCTAAGGCGATTTGGGTGTACATTTAAGTGGGGTGTAACAAATTCTTCCTTTAAGTAAAATGCTTAAAGTTAGAAACGAAAAGATAGGCTCGGAGGGGTGTACTAGGGGTATCGTGTACTAAAAATGAGTACAACGCTAAGGGTGTGGGAAAAATTAGTTGACTTAACTAGCCAAGTAATATGACTTAAATGGTCAAGTAATTATAATACGGGTTTAACACAAGGGTGATCCTATTGCCTCTTATCATGTAGTAAATCCTACCACACGAATGTAGTCTCACTAGCGGTCTCGGGATGCATCACTAACGCAAGTTCTAGAATCTAAATGCTACCGGTACACTCATAAGCACTAATAATGAATGCTTTTTCTATCAAATCTAAAGGCGAACCTCACATTTTTGGGTGGAAAATTTTTCTGAATATACGGTTATGTGCTAGTCATACAATCTCCTATCCATGAGACGCTTGCTATGGCTAAAGTTTCACTCCTAAATGTTGTAAAAAATTTTAAATTTGGCGCTAAAATTACACTAACAAGTATTTCTCATAGTTTTATTACTCATCTACTATCAGACCAAACAAACTCAAGCGAAAGTGCATATGTAAGGTATCATCTTTTTACCCTCCCCTTACACTTAAGATGAACATTGTCCCCAATGTTTAAGTAAAGAATGTAAAAGTAAAATAAGTAAAAAGAATGAAATCAAATACTCCCCTGATTCGCTCGGTATGGATTTTAGTTGGCCAGGTTAAATCTTCTTCCAAGAAAACGAACAATCAAAGCTTCCCTTCCAGAATATAAATCATCTTCTTGTCACAAATAACCTGTAAATCCTGACAAAAGTAGACAAGGCAACCTCGCGTAAAATCGGCGGCATCCTATATAAGTTACTAAATCCTAGAAAACAAAATAAGATATAATGCTTGTGGAATGAAGTTTGCAGATTTCCTGGAGATTATAAAACTTAATAATTCACAAAAACCATAAGACTCCGTTAGAAAAACAAAACCGGTAAAATTTCCAGATTTTTGACTCCTGACGCCGTCAAGAGCAATGCCCTGACGCCGTCAGAATGAACCTACAGAAATCTTTATGTTAAGTTTCCGGAAAATTTCTGGAAAAACTTTGTCCTACTTCCTGGAAAATCCTGCAAAACTTCATTATGACTCAATACAAGCATTTGACTCTAACAAATACGAATATACATGTTCATTAAATATTGTGGATAATCATGATCGGTTTGTTTCTTAAAAACATATTTGGGGTTTCCCCTTACACTTATCTTTTGCAAAAATACCTTTAGGTTGAAGTTAAGACTAGGCTAAACAACATAATAAAGTATTTCACATTTTAATTGAGAAACATGATCAACCAACAATAAAAATAAAACATGCATACGGAAGCAAATAACAATCAAACAATTAAAATCACACAAAACATGGGTTGCCTCCCAAGAAGCGCTTTTCTTTATTTACGAGTCTTGTAGCTAGACTCAAAGTCGTGGGTTACTACGTGATTTCATCATTGGTTTCATTCTCCGATTGTAAATATTCCTTGTAGAAACCAATCACCTTTTTCTCTATCGCCCCCATCATTGCTCGGGCAAACTCTTCATCAACTTTATACCTTGGTCCAAGGGCCAAGCAATTTTTGTAGCAAAGACTCCTTTTTTCCCATACATAGTCCATGCCCTTTTTCTTATCCTCCTTATCAATATCCTCAAAAGCACCAACATTATCCTGATCAAAACGAGATATAAAGCGGAATTATTTCATCTTATTGGGCATCCTATAAGTGATACTATCTGTATTGCTTGCAAATCGAATCGTGCCCTCTACCTCATCATATTCTAACTTAGACTCCTCAACAAATGGTTTGCCAAACACAACATTGGATAATCGACAATCAATAACATTAGCAAGATCCTCCACAATCATAAAGTCGGTGACAAAAGTGAAATTACCAACAAAGACACATAAACCTTTGACTCTCCCGACAAAGTTACAAACTCCACCGGGGTACTTGGGATCCCTTCTAGGTTCAAGTCTTATGTTCACTATATCATTATAAACCGTTGAGGACATAATGTTGATTGGAGATTTAAAGTCAATGTAAGCATTGCTAATGTGCTTATATCCAATCATACATGGTATCTTAGCGCTCTTAGGATCGCCTCTCTTGATCTTAGGTTCAATTATGGTGAAGGGAGATCGCGGGTTATCAATAAGGTTATTATAGTATGCAATCTCCTCCTTAGTGGGGTATAGGTTAAAGTGGTCGTTAAGTCTTGGATCCATTTCCTCTTCTGGTCTCTTAATGACACTCACAAAGTCATCAGGCCCTAGGTCCTTATTTGAATACAAGACGGTTTCTAGGTCGCTAAACGTATGTTCGAGTTCAATCTTGATCAACCTATTAAGCTCTCTAAGCTCCCTAATCTCACTCTCAATTTGTTCACGTAACACAGCTACTTCACTAGGGGAAAGGGGTGGATTCGCGTTTTCCATAATGGTCAACGGAATAGTCAATGAGTTTAATTTACTAACAAAGGCACAAAGAAATAAGATAGACTAAAGAAGACCTAAAAATAAAAATAAAAAAATCTTACTAGAAAGGAATCTAGCAAGTAGACCTAATAAAAAGAAATTCTAACCTAGACAATAACTATTCCCCAGGCTGCGGCGCCAAAAACTTGATGCGTGGGAATCGCACCTTGCTTTACCTCTCGAGGGATCTCGCGAGGCTTACAACCCCCACCAGGCAGTGTACCTGATCGTTGTAGTATAGTATAGTGACAAGTACCAGAGGATTGATCGTTCAGCTTAGGAATAGTGTCGCTAGGATTAGAAAACCTAATTAAAAGTTCTAGAGATGAAAGATGATTATTTTTGTATTTTTATATTTTATGAAAGCAATTAAAATCTCGGGTTTTGAAAGAGTGGGCGGAATTAGTTGCTAATCAACTAACCCAAAAACTACTTTGTAACTAATTAAACTAATGAAAATAAAATTAAACTAATATTAAACTAAGGTTGTGAGCAGTAATTGGAGAAATTGTGTTTACTTAGACTTCATTACTCCCTAGATATCTTTTACATGTCAATTACTTGTTACACTTGTATGAATGACGGGTTGTATTCCTTAATACCATTCGTGGAGTGGCATACATAACTCCCCAACTCTATGAGCTCTTATCTCCTCCTACACCATGACCCAGCACAACTATAGGGATTGTAAACAGTGGCTCATGCATTAAATACAACCAATAAAGACCTAGTACGCCTCGGTTCATGTTTCTTAAGACGTTCAAGCATGTTACCATTTGGAGATCTGCCAGTTTTCTTAAGCCTAACATATAAAATCATTCATTCAAAACAAGAATAGACAAGTAATCAACACATAATCAACATCTAGGTTTCATTAGATCTAAGCAAACACAAGAGAGATCTAGCCTAGCATAGTAGAATTAAGATAAGAACAAAAGATAAACAACCAACACATAGACATATTGATTGAATGAAGAGTATACTTATCTCAATTACAATGCAAGGTCTCAAGGGTTTGGAACCCTTGAAAAACCTGTAAAAGAGGCACCAAAATCGTCTTTAGGGTTTCACCAAAACTTCTCCTCTTTTAATGAAAAAACTAGAAAACTATATATAGGAAAATCGTCCTGACGGCGTCAAGAGTAAAATCTGACGCCGTCAACTCGCCGCCATACACTTCCTCGGACGCCCTAGATCCAATCGTGACGGCCTATGTGACGCCGTCACCACCTTCGGTAAATTAATCTTGGCCACTTTGACGCCGTCATAACTCCATCTGACGCCGTCACCAACTACGGTAAATTATTCTTCATGTCTGACGCCGTCAAGAGCAAACCCTTGATGCCGTCACCTTGTATTTCCAGCTTGGATTTTTGGTACTTTGTCGTTTTCTTCACTTTATGCTCCAAAAACGTCCAAAATAGCCTCTTTTCCAGAATTCACTCTCCAAACACCTAAAATCACAAAAGGAACGATTTAGGGCAATATTTGATCAAATAAATTCGGATTCGGGCTTAAATGACCCCCTAAAAATGGATCATTTTTCGCCTCATCAGTATCCCTGTGCTACTAACCTTGCTTTATTCCTTATGACAATTCCTCTCTCATCTCTTTTGCATCTGAAAACCCATTTAGTACCAATTACTCTTTTTCCATTTGGCAGCTCAACCAAAGTCCATACTTCTTGCAGCTTGAATTGTAGAAGCTCATCTTGCATTGCATCCAGCCAACTTGCTTCTTGTAGGGCTTTGTAAGTGTTCTTGGGTTCTATTTGAGAGAGAAAACATGCAAACAGGCAATTTTGAAGATCTTTATGACTATTTCTTTGATGCAGAGATCTGGCAAAGAAACTTTGATGTTGAAGATCTTTCAGTGCTTTGGTCATTTGCCTAGTTTGAATAGATGAAGTTGGATCACTTAAGATTTGGTCTTTGGGATGATCCTTGTGAACTCTTGTGGTAGTGGTAGGACTAACAGGAATATTGAGTTCCATATTAGTTATGTCAGCATCAGCTCCAAATAGCTTACCATCAAGGGCTTCATCATCTGTGTCAGAATAGATATTCTCAAGAGAAGGCATATTTGGATCATCAGGATAGATTGAATCATCAATGGGTCTATTCTGAGTGTCCAAATCAGGAAACATTGAAGTAGCAGTATAGTTAGTAGGCTTGGCAGCAGAATGTGTTGGAGCAGTAATTGCATCTTTTGGCCTAGCAGTAGAGTCTTCTGAGTCAGCAGCAGAGTCTTCTGGCCTTATAGGAGAGACATCAACAACTACTTTGGTAGCCCCATTTACTTCTTTTTCTGCTTTAACAGGGATTTCAATACCTTCTTCAGTTTCCTTAGGTTTCTCTTTAGAAACAACATCATCTGTAGGGCTTTGTTCTTTCTGAAAGGGTAAAAGAGTTGGACCAATCTTTAATTTCTCAACCAAAACAAACTCTTCCTGTGATTTATCAACACTGGCAATTACAGGCACATAGTTCATTGTTTTGGCAAGAATATCAACATCAAACAGCCATTCTGGTCCTTTCCTTGCAGAATTATATGTGTTCTCACTAAACTTAATATGCAAATTCTCCTCTACATGTTTGGTTCTCTTATTATATACCCTGAAGGCTTTACTATTTACAGAGTAACCAACCAAATTTCCTTCATCAGCTTTTTCATCAAATTTGCCTAGCTGATCCTTAGTGTTCAAGATAGTAACAGGACATCCAAATGGTTTGAGAAAATCAATCATTGGCTTCTTTCCATGAAATAACTCATATGGAGTCTTGTTATGAGGCTTGACTACCTTACTTCTGTTCTGCACAAAACATGCAGTGTTCACAGCTTCAGCCCAAAAAGGTACAGGTAGTTTTGAATTAGATAGCATAGTTCTTGCAGCCTCAATTACTGTCTTGTTTCTTCTTTCTGCAACACCATTCTGTTGTGGAGTTCTTGCTACACTGTACTGTCTAAGTATTCCTTTTCCCACACAGAATTGATTTATCTCACTATTCTTGAACTCAGTACCATTGTCACATCTGATAATCTTCACCTTGTTATTGTGCAGGTTTTCAACTCTTGTAATGAAAGCTTTGAGTATTCCTGGAGTTTCATCTTTGGTGGCTAGAAAGAACACCCAAGTAAACCTGCTAAAGTCATCAGTGACAACAAGACAATATGACTTCTTATTCAAACTTTTTACAAATACTGGCCCAAATAAATCCATCTGTAGCAAGTGTAGAGGCTCAGTATTTGTGTTTACTATCTTGGACTTGAATGAAACTCTGTGTTGTTTACCCTTTTGACATGCAACACAAGTTTCACAATTCTCAAAAGTCTTTGTAGGCATCCCTCTCACAAGATTTCCTTTCACCAACTTGTTCATTGTCTTGTAGTTCAGATGTCCCAATCTTCTATGCTATAATTTGGACTCATCAACAGTGGCCTTTGCAATTAGACAAGTCAAAGCCCTCTTAGGAATAATATTCTTAATATGGTCACTGTATATATTTTCCTTTCTAAGGACCTTCAGAAGCACAGATTTGTCATCTGGCAATTGAAAATCAGGAGAAAGGATCATACACTCAGTGTCTGTAAAGAGAAGAAAATTCTTTTTGTCACACATTTGTGAGACACTAAAAAGGTTAAACTTAAGTCCTTTCACAAGGAACACCCTCTCAAAGTCCAAATTTCCAGTTCTTAGAGTTCCTATTCCAACAATCTTTCCACCTTTTGGATCATTCCCAAAAGCTACATAACCACCATCAAAAGCCTCAAGATCTTCAAGTTGAGACTCATCTCCTGTCATGTGTCCAGAGCATCCACTGTCAACAATAACCATATCCTTAAGCTCATCCAGTAGATTGACCTGCACATGAAAAGTAGAAACATTAGTTTCTTTTGACGACCCAAGCCATTACTGACTTGGATCTGCCCTGTGCATCAACATAATCAAATTTCTTTAAATCACTTGATGCACTACTATTCTTGGAAACAGTATTTGAAACATTAGATTTTGGTTTCCAAGTCTAGCAAGCTGAGGCCTTAACAACATAAAAGTGATTACCAACAACTGTATTTGGAAGATGTTTTGGCTCAGAAGTAGAAAGTTTTGAACTAGCAGCAGGTTGCTTACTAGCAGCAGAATGCTTACTAGCAGCAGAATGCTTACTAGCAGTAGAGCCAGTAGAAGAACCAGTTGTATTTTTGAAAACACCATTTGTTTTAGCAGCATAAATAGATCTAGTTGCACCAGATCTCAATAACACAGCTCTTGGAACCATATTCCTATTAGGATGAGGGTGAGACTGTTTTGTGACATATTTGTGATTCACCCTAGTGTATTGATTCCAAACAGGCTTTTGGTGTTCAGGACATCTAACAATCAAGTGGTCAAAGCTACCACACTTATAACAAGCCTTCTTTTGCAATTGAAACTGACTACCTAATCTGTGTGAAACTAGGTTGTTGAAGTTTCTCTGGTTACCCCTAGGCTTATTACTAAATCTCTCCATATGTTCTCTAGGCACCTCATTGTACTCAACCATTTTCCTAGAGAAGTTGTTTCCTAACACAGGTTTCACAAACTTAACCTGTTCCATTTTAGGTTTAACCAATGTAGGAATTTCTTCCTTTTTCTTACTTTGTTCTGGTTTAACCTGTTCCACTTCACTATCACTATCACTATCAGAATACCAATCTTCTATAGTAGGAGCTTCAGGGAATTTTCTAGCCTCAACCTTAGGTGTTTCTAAGACACTAGTGCTACTTTCACCTACAGGTTTTCCAATTTCTAGCTCACTAATGAAGGATAGCTCTTTACCAGGTGGAGCATAAGCACTTTTGGCTGGAGGAGCCACTTCATTATATCCAATTCCACTACCTTTTCTCATTAAGGTGCTCTCTATAGACTTATGAACCAAGTCAGAAGCATACTGTTGTTTTTGTACTCTTACTACATGTTTGCCTTTTTCAGCAAGAGCAGCTTCTTTATCTTTTTCAGCTTCTTCTAACTTATTTTTAAGAACTTCTACTTCACTGTTTTTCTTAAAAATTTCTATATCTCTGAGATTAAGTTGATCTACATATTCCTTCTCACACTCTTTGAGATATTCTAATCTTCTCTCAACATTTTGAATACCTACTTTGTAACCTAAGTTATCAAGTTTTAGGTGTTCAACTTCTCTATTTAGACTCTCATTCCTAGCCTTAAGTTCTTCTATAGTGTCAGCACAAGATTTAAAAGAACAACCAGATGATTCAGAGTCATTAGATACCTCAGAGTCAGAGCCTGATGATGAACCATATGCCATAAGTGCAAAGTTATGCACTTTGGGTTGAACAGCAGCTACCAAAGAGAAATTTGGTTCTTCTTCAGCCATATCACTCCAATCATAATCTCCTAGCCCATCACATGACACAAGTGCAGTCTTTGATTCTTCAGTCTTCTTTGGAACATCAGCATTCTTCTTTGGAGATCTACACTCCCTGGCAAAATGTCCCTTCCTGTTGCAATTGTAGCATTCTATCTTAGACTTGTCAAACCCTGGACTCTCCTTACCCTTGTATTTGACTTCTCTTCCAGTCTTTTTCCAGAACTTTCTTGCCCTTAAAGTCAACATTGCCATTTGCCATTTAAGATCAATTTCTTCAAGATCATCTGGATCAATGTGATCCATATCTTGATTTATGACATGTGACCTTATTGTAGTAGTAAGCTCAGCCAAGAATGCACACAAAGCAACATCACTAGTAGAAATCTTGTCATTTGAACTAGCAGCAGAACCATCAGAAGTAGAGACTCCATAAGCAGTAGAGTGAGATTCTAGAGTCTCTTTGGATTTTGAAGACACAAAAGCAAGATTTTGTGCACTAGAAGATGAAGTAGAAGAAGTAGCCAATTCAGATTCATACACCCTTAAATTGTTGTAGAGGCTCTCCAACTTCATTGTTTCAAAGTCAGGCTTATTCCTCCACACCACTGTATGCATACTCCATTCAGGTGCAAGACTTCTTAGGAACTTGAGATTCACATCTTCCTATGGAACAACATAACCAACAAGCTTTAGATGACTAACTAGTTGATTTAGCCTGTTGTATGTGCCAATTATCTTCTCTCCAGATTCAGAAGTAAAATTTTCAAACTGATGCTTCAACATGTTCTTCCTGGATTTCTTAGTAGCATCATTCCCTCCAAACCTGAATTCCACAGCATCCATCAAAGCTTTTCCCGATTCACAGTCATCAAAGTCCATTTGAAATTCATTAGGTATTCCCATTAAGAGAATACTATGAGCCTTGATTTCCAGCTTCCTTGTTGCATTAGCTTCAGCAGACTTAATTGGTATCTCCTTACCATCAGCACTCTTCTCAATTTCAGAATCACCATTAACAATCACATTCCACATGTTGAATTCGATCATGCGAATGTATTGTCGAATCCTTCTCTTCCATAGCTCATACTCAGAAGGATTGAGTATGGGTACCCTTGAAGCAGTCACCATATGAGTTTCATCACCCATCTTTAGCAATAGTCTTGGAACAACAAACTTTTACGAAACAAAAATCTTCTTGATTATAACTTCTAGATCACAAGCTTTGATACCACTTGTTGATCCCAGTTGAGCTTATACGATCTTATATAAAAGTTAACTTGAATAAACACTTAAGCTAATACGCGGAATATAAAAGCTTAACTTAAGAAGATTAACGATTCACTTTCAACACTTCAATATTATTAATACGAGCACTCGACAATGCTAGGGTTTTACAACCTTGAAGTGTAAACTAATACGTAATTCTGTCACATCTAAACTAACCCTAGGAACCTCCTTTTATAGGCCAAGGAGTCCTACTAGGTTTACAATACCTTTCTCTACAAGATAAGAATAATCTAAATAGATATAATATACACATAATCTATTCCATAATTATCCTATCGTATACAATGTTAATCCTTTCAGTAGTAGTTTCACCAAGCAGCAGTTTGTCTTCAGCAGCAGTCATTCACACTAGCAGCAGTATTACTCAGCAGCAGTATCACATAGCAGCAGTGTCACTTGGTCAAAACCCAACACTTCTACTTCTTGTATTCTTGAAGGATATGTGATGAGGGTTTAGGTGACTTGAGTGGATTTAAACTCAAGAGAATCACCAAGAATTCCTAGGGTTTTGATGTAGTTTGATGAATCAAAAGCTAACTAGGGTTTATGTGTTGTTATAGCTCTTGTTTTCTTGCATAAAACTTTGAAGTGAATTTGCTAAGTGTGAGGTGATGGTGTGTGTGATATGGGACGGCACAAGGAGGGGAAGGGGGTATTTATATGGGCTTGAGGAGGTTACAAACTAGGACTAGTCAAAGCTTCCAAGGCAAGCTTGTACACATGCTAACATCCTAGGGCTCAAGGAAGGAGATCAAGCCACACAAGGGGTGACTCCCCCCCTATGGCGGTTTGAATGAGATAAGGGGGAGTGACTTGGTCTTGGATGATATTATCTAACTTATGTAGTTAGTTTTGACTCCGTAAATTGCTAACCGTAAGTTGTTAAGCCACAAAACGTAAAACCGGGTATCGTAAAAATGTGAAACTTGAAAGAATGACTAAACTTGTCATTATACTCCATAATAAAATATAAAATGAGTGGTAGGTTCCATTGGGGTGCTCAAACCCTGCTAAAACAGGAAACACGGGTCTAAAACGCGTAATACGTAAAACGTACGAATATTGTGTAAAATTGAGAAAAGTAAAATGTTACTTTTCTAATAGGATAATAATGATTTAAAATGACTTATAATGTCTAGACTGGGCTCAGTCTAGTGTCGGTTGGTATTTAATGTCTTTTAGACATAAAACCGTAAGCCTAAAAATCAAGGAATGATTTTTGGTCAATGGAGGAGGGAAAAATATGTTGACTATTTCCAAAAATATGAAAACTCAAATCGTCTTAGAAACGCGGTGCAGGTATAGGCTAAGGTTACGGACAAGTAAAAGTGCTTAACAACGTAAATTTCTGTTTTTCACGATCCAGGGTGTATCTGGTAACATTTTTCTTAGTCATGATCAATTTTCTAATTAATCATGAGGGTATCAAACATTTATCTAATGCGGGGAAAATTGACGCGTTTGAGTTTCGTTGTGCATAGGATCTTTGAATGACGTTTTAACCAAAACGTTTATTTCCTTAATAACTTTCGCGAAAATTATCTGATGAGTGTCAAACTTTTATTTTGCCATGGAAATGATTTATCACACGAGAATATGAAACAAAGATTAAATTTCTGAAAATGAATAGTGAAAGTGAATAGTAAAAAATGAATAGTGAAATTTTCGGGAATAGAATTTATCCTGAAAATGCGAATTGTTACAGTCTCTACCCCTTAAGGGAACTTCGTCCCGAAGATCAATTGATGTCGGGGATTGAAGCGACGTCGGTGAAAAAATAGGGTTTCTTGTGGCGAATGGGTTCTAAGGTAGCTAGTGGTGTACTTTGATTTGTTGTTTCAGAGTATGGCGTAGGATGAGGTTTACTTTTATGTGGGAAAGGTGGAGTAAGAGTGATTAATTGTCGTACTCTATCGTATGAATACTTATGAATTGTCTATACTCACACGAAATTTGTTTTAAGATTATAGGTGAGAAGTTTGTTTCTAATAAAACATACAGGTGACTGCTCCCAGCATAACATGATCCCTCCCTAATTACACATAGGTAGCTAGGCTATGTATAATTAAGGACCGATAATGTGATGTTCAGTTTAGTCACGTAGTATTGTGTTTCTTAGAAGTTTTTAGATGGTATTCAATCTTGTAAAGCTGATGAGGGTGCTTGTGGTGTAACTAAGGATGATTTGAACTTTAAAAGTGCATCAAGATCTGTCAATGAGCTTGTGGTTGCAACGGTTGTGAAGATAATGATGGTGAAAAGATGAACGAGGCTTGTGTTCTTCATTTTGGTTTGATTAGTTTTAGTGGTTTGAGATGAAGCTGGGTAAAGAAGACATGGGAGATATGATAAGAGGGTTTTTGGTAATGGTGTTGTGTTTTCTTTGTTGGCGCCATGATTCTATTATATAAAAGATACGTCGTGAGTAGAGAGTTGTGAAATAAGCATGATTTTTTTATGGGAAATGGTAGAAATAAATACGTTGGAGGTTTGAATCATAACACATGATAGCATAAAGCAAGAGTTTTATTCATAAAACGTTGATTGATTACAAGATTGAAACTTATTACAAGTTTCTTCAAAATCTACTAACTGATACTTTCAGTTTAGTAATTACAACGTTTTACAACTACTGCTAGCTATTATATGGATTCTACAGAGTTTACTAACTGAGTCTATTCAGTTAGTAGTACAAAAGATAACTAGTATCATCACACTAGTCTATTGCGGGTTAGAAGGTCCTAGCAGCTCTGATTGATTGACAACTTCTTGGTTTAGTGTGTCATAGAGGTACGAGTCGATGAAGTTTGAGAGGCTATAGTTTCCATGCTGACTTTCTTGTTGGATCGATGATGGTCGTGATACGATCCATAATGAGTGATCCAACTCATCACATGTAGGGATATAAAAGGGAAGTGATAGTGGTGGTGATAATGGCGTTAGTACATATTCATACTCATCATCCTCCTCGGAGTCTGCCTCAACCCAATTTTGTTCAAAATAATTAGAAGTATTCGACGCAAAATTAGTTGGCATTGGTTCCTCCTCTTCTTCGTCGGTTAAATCTTCGAAAGGTTCTTCTTCGTCATCAGAAGCGAAGGCATTTATGAAGTCAAAACCGAACTCGGGTGAGGGTGGTAAGACTTGGAAGTTATTAGGTAGAGTGGGAACATAGTCGGGAGAAGTGGGTACGCACATGATTTCTATTAGAATAATTACAATGTTAAAATAATTCTAACGTTAATGGGGAGTGCTCAAAATATGACAAGCGTGTATATATCAATATACTAATATGTTCATGTAGTATAAAATGCTTACGGGGAAATGCTCAATTATGCTAAGGGTACATATATCCATATGCTAACATGTTTGTGTAGTATAAAATGCTTAATAAGTCCATAATCGTCTGGAGGATGGAAGACACGGAGAGCAGAAGGCTATAAAATATTTTTGCTTGTACGCGTGGTTATAGTTTAGGTCTCAATTAGACCCGTTTCTCTATAACCATGGCTCTGGTACCAATCTGTAACACCCCCAATTCAATGATGCAGCGGAATTCAAACTGGGTGTTACTCGACGGTACAATAGTCACAATAATAGAAAACGAACTCTAATTGAGTCGTTTTAAAAGATTTATCATTCAAATTATATAAATATCAGAGATTACAAAATGAGGTCCCAGATGGTTCCATGTTTACAAATTACATTGAATGATAATAAAATTTATAGCCCTCTTGAATATCTGTGCCCTTTCGTGCCATCCTTGATCATCATGAACCTGAAATACATGCTTAAGAGGTCAACACAAAGGTTGAGTGATATTCATAGAGTTTGTTTAATGGTTGAACACAATATGTTGGTAGTGTGAGCTATAGACTCACACCAATGGTTGGAAAACAAAACAGTTATTATTATTCACTAAGCTTATGACACCAAAATGTTAACGTGTACCAATATCAATCGGCGGAGTTATCCTAGTAGGTACTTTGCCATCATACCCATGTTTCAAATATTAATGCATTTGTTTGAACTTAGTCAACACAAATGGGATTCGTCAATCCCAATAGGCCTATTCACAATATTCGCGCTCACTATTACTAGTGATTAAATGGTTCATAATAAGGGATCTTGGATTGGCAAGGATGGTACTTAGTGATAATAAAACAATCGGATAGCATATAATTTGAAAACATTGTGTTCGGTTAAAATAGCATGTATTCCCCCCAAAGGTTTGTAAAACAATTAAGTAATGGAAAGTGGGGCTATGAACTCACCTTAAGTTATGTAGCAAGTAGTGAATATGATGGTCGAATTGCGAAGGTTTCTACGAGCAACCTATAATAGGATGTTGCGACTTAGGATTGTAGTAAAGAATATGAAGAATTGCCTATATATGTCTTGAATTTAGTCCATGATGTAGTACTTAGTATAGTGTAAGTCTTAGAATAAAAATTGTGTATGAACATGTATAGTTTGTATATCGCTTACTACCGTTCGGGCCGACATAATTCAGAAGTCATGTAGTAAACGTTCGAGGAGCCAGGACACTTTAATTCGTAAATCCACAACTCATCTCGACGGTTTACCCATATGAACTCCTCACATGAAGCTCCCTACTATTGTAGTGTTTGATAAAAGTATATATATATATATATATATATATATATATATATATATATATATATATATATATATATATATATATATATATATATATATATATATAAGTTTCTGATCCGAAAAGTTACATGTCCAAATACTTGAATAAACTTAGGAAAGTTTACTTTTAAATGAAGATTGTTATTACAATGAGTTCATTGAGTTTAGTATGAACATTACTTGTAAAGTCTCATGGTTGTTTTGATGGAGTAGATCCAAATTGGATGTTTATGTTACCATTAACTCTCTAGTTCATGTTTTCGCCTTGGTAAGTTTATATGGTCTTTAGCCATGGCTTTTCCGTGACCTTGGTCGTTGTTACCATGGGCTTGAGACTCAACCTTGGCCTTAGCCATGGTTGTGGTCTTGGCTTTAGGTCATTAGACCTCTTGGTTATAACTAACCATAACCATTTATATAGTCACTTGGGTATTTCAAAATAGCTGTTAAGAAATTGAAGAAATCTCACTCATTATTGGTTTTCTGGATACATGCTCCTGAATTTTTGAAGAAAACATCATGCTGAACAACTTTCATGTTTTAACGTTTTGATGAAACGAAGCAGAAGGGCCTCTTTTTGCGTGTTTAGTGTTCTGCCACAGAAAGTTTTTAGGCAGTTTTGCCGTAAAGTTTCGCTAACTTCATTAGGCCATAACTTTTGGCTCGTGTACTCATTTTAGGTGATTCAAATTGCTATGTTTTCCTTGTTAAGTCCTCTACTACAATATGTAATTATCCAATATCATGATTATTCTATTTTGATCAGATTACTCCATGAAAGTCACTAGTTCTTCTTGTTTCTTAATATAAGTTAATCATATGTTTACCATAACTTGTTTTACCAAATTTATAAATCATGAACATAATAACAAGACAATATATAGTATGTAACAATTCGCATTTTCGGATAACTATTCATTTTTAATATTCACTATTACTATTCACTTTCACTATTCATTTCCGAAATTTTTATTTCATATTCTCGTAAGTTAAACAATTTTAATGATAAACTGAGAGTTTAACACTCGTCGGATCATTTCTACAAAAATCACGAAACCGTGTCCGAGATTTACGTTTAGTTTTAAACGTCATTCCAGCATCCCGATATATCCATAAAACACTATAAATAATACAAATATGAATTTCTCTCATTTTACGACAATTCCAAAAGTTTTGGAATTTTACATTTTCCAGTTCAGCGTTTTACGTGAATTACGCGTTTTAGACCCGCGTTTCCAGTTTTAACAGCGTTTAAGCAACCCGATGGAACTTACCACTCATTTTATATTTTATTATGGAGAATATTGATATGTTATATCATTCCTACAAGTTTCATATTTTTAGGATACCCGGATTTACGTTTCGCGACTTAACAATTTACGATTAGCAATTAACGGAACCAAAACTGACTCCGTGAACAAGATATTATCAAGCTTCCCACATACTCCTTCTCATCCACCCATGTGCCGCCCCTCCCCTTGTCCTTAGTTACTTGTACCACTTTTATTTCTTAACAAAATATCTAGATATCATTTTTACACATTGTAGGACCGTAGAACAACCTTATCACTTATGAATCTTGAATAGATCTAGAGAGAGAAAGTAAGTAGAGAGAGAGGGAACTCCTAGTGTGTGAAATAATAACCTTGATATTACTAAGAGAACCAACCTCTAAATGAGGCCTTACATGACTATTTATAATTGTAGTCTAGGGCTTCACATATCTTTGACCATATTACATAACAAGCCCTTAGACTTTATACAAGCATGAATAATACACATAAACTTAATAAACTAGCATTTACTAACTATTACATGAATATAGTTAACTAACTATTTGACTCAATAATGATCGTCACTTTTAATCCTAACAATCTCCCCCTAAGGGACGATCATTGAGATCTCTCTTTGATTGCATAAATGATCAACACTTCTAATGCTAACAATCTCCCCCTAAGGGTGATCATTGAGATCTCTCTTTTGTAACCTTGATCTTTAATCTTTAAAGCTTGTTCTTTTTGAACTTTGAGTCGTGTTGTGTAATAGTTTTGCTAGTTCCTTTGTTCCAATCATGCTTTGTGATCTTTCTTGCCTTTGATCAGCATCTATCCTCTGTTGTATTTACGTCTTTTCCAACATGCTCATACTTTGTTTGACTTTGAATCTTTGAGAAGTTCTCTTTTCTTTGACTTTAATCTTTGTTTCTTTAGTTTGTAGATTCTTTGACTTTGACTTAGAAACGTTCTGAGCTTTCCATTGCTTTGATCTTTGAAGAGAGCTTTTCAGTGTATGAGCATGTGGATCTTTGAGTGATGGTAACGGTCTTTCTCCAAGGAACATTCATGAGTACCTACATAAAACAGTTAGCAATAAAGTATCCGGTACTTACAGGTTCGGAATTAGAGATCGTCAACAGCATAGTGTGAAGACTCCTTCTAATCCTTACCAAGGCCGTTCCTGAAGCAGATACCCCAGAAAGGGCTTACTAGATCCACCAAAGTACATCAATGATTCAGGTGAGTTGCTGGAGATCACCCCACAACCGTAGACCGTTTGAGACATAGTAACCATCATGAAAGATAAGGCAAGATCCATAGATCTCATAAAGACTCTTACAACTTGTGTCCTTTTTGGCGAACACAAGTGTATTCTTAGGAAGTGTATCCTAAGAGATCTTTAAATGTATCTCATGGCTCTAGACTCGATAAGTGCATAATTTGGTTTCCTATGCGGAGACTAGGGAGGGGTCTCCTGCTTCAATATCAACCATCTCTAAGAGATAAGTCGATAGATTACACCGGTTCCCCGTGAGAATGAAACAAGCTCTTTTAAGAGAACTTGAGTGGCTAGAAAGTTTAGTGCAGCGCGTCACTGGGTCCATGACGTCTTGTCTTCAATACCAGTGTCACCTTAGTAACAATCGATAGCATATGAATTGAACCCGGTGTCTGCCCTCAGGTTGAACATATGGAGGGCTATTTCTTTTCACCCTTTTTCATAACTTTTCTTTTTAATTCTTCAACCCCTTCTTTCTCCTTTCTCATTTTCTCCTTTTTTCAATCATACCTAAGGACTTCTAATTCTACTCTATTGGAATTGTCCTTGGGTAGATCCCTCCGGCTCTGGCGGATCATAGGACGGTTTTTCCTAACCTTAGTCACCTTATAACTTCATGACTATCCTATTGTTGCCATCAAACCATTTGTGAAAATCTCTCAAAGTGTTTATGATTATGAAACATATTTTGTTAACACTTCGAGAGTTTTGCATTTCATTTGAAGGACCCCCCCCCTTCACATGTGCTCATGGAATTTTAAGAAATTTGCACATGCGTGAGGAGTTTGCACTTTTAGAATTGATCCACTTTCAATGAACATGACCGATTCGAGACATGCTTACATCACTAGTTAGACTAGCTTGAAGTTATTACCCGGCCTGGTCAAGACCACAAAAAGTTTCTCGAAACGGTACATTTCTACTCAAACAAATCCTTTTCGAGACACGCTTACGTGGCTAGTTAAAGAGTTCCATCGTCAGCTTTTAGGTGACAACTAGCTCTAGTAACTAACTTGATGTTATTACCCGTCGAGGATAAGTCTTTTCGATTACTAATTTTTGTTGTTTCGTCAATTCTTGGGTCATTTCTGAGTCGAGCTCTTTTGAGATTCAAGACGATCACATTTTAATCACATTTCTCCCCCTCAAAAATAGCATATCCATGGTATTTTTGATACCGTTTGATTAAAACCTTTGTTTTTGGATAGCTTATGGGAGAAACGGATGTTTGTTAATTCCGTTTAGATTCTTTTAAGCATGATCTTTTTGGAACATCTTTTTATTACTCCCCCTCAAAAATACAACATTTTGAGTAAAATTAAGCTTTGAAGGATTTGAGGGAGTAATATCAATTAAGAAGACATTGAAAAGCTTTTTGGTGAGAAGTCTTCTTATCTTTTAGGATTGTCGCACATAAATGTACAACAGGGTCCTTTCTTTGAAAATTACGGGTTATACACTGTTATGTGTGCATAAGCCATAATGTTTTTAGGATAAGTGCTCAAAAGATATTTAAAACCTTTGAAAGATTAAGCACTTTCCTTTCTTTGAAGAACGAGTCCTTAGCTGAAATACTAAGAAGTCATTATTTAAGCCCGGGTTTCGTACTGAAGTATACGAAAGCCATTTTTGAAGCCCGGGTTGTAAGCTGAAGTACTTACAAGCCATTTTGTTTTTGGATTAGACAACAACTTTTGGAACCCATTTAAGCACGGCGCCAACTGGGTTACGATATTTTGAAATCCATTTGTAAGTTGTGTCAATCCGAGACAGAGAAGTTGAATTCCAACGAGGACTGAAAACCGGTGTTTCATTTTGAAATAAAGCTCGTGGAATCAACGGTGATTTAAAACTCTTTTGCTTTTGAAAGTTGTTTGAGAAACTCGGTGTCTCTCTTGGAGTTTTAAAACTTGAAGAAGAAGTTCTCCATCCATTGTTGAAACTCGGCGTTTCATTTCGAAAATTCGTTTTTGAGATGAATGGAAACCTTCCAGAATTGGGATTTTTCAAAGCATAGCCATTCCTTTGTTGTAGCGGAAGCATTTCAGAGTATGAATAATTCAAGAGTATGAATAATTCAAAATAATTCAAGCATTTCAGAGTATGATCTGATGATGCCAGTTTTTCTTGCAAAGAAGCATTTTGATTTTCAAGATGTGCAAAATATTTTTCATATTTGTCTGTTTCGATTGAAAAATCATTTTTGGCATCACCAAAATCCTTGGTTTGTTGTGCAACCGTTTTTTCCAATTCAACAATTTTCTTTTGAAGCACAGATTTTTCTTTTTCAAAAAGATGATTTGGGACGATCTGAGAGTCAGATTTGTTTGAAAATTGATTCTGAACTCTTGATCGTTTGATTGAATCAAACAAGTTTTTGTAAGTCTGTTTCAAATGCTCATTTTCTTTTTGTAATGATGCCACAGTATGTTCCAATTCAAGATTTTTTGTATCAAATTCGTCAAAATCAAACTTGATATTGGTATCATCACATTTTTCTTCAAAAATCTTTTCTTTTTCTTTAAGCACTGATGTCAAAGAGTTTTCAGAAGACATTTTCTCATTCTGATCTTGCACTTTTAGTTGGAAAGAGATACTTTGTGCTTCGAGTATTGCAAGATGTTTCTCAAACTGAGCAGTTCTTTTTGACAGTTCTTCTTTGACATCAGCAGCTTCTTTTGAAAGCTCGGTGATTTTCTTTTTGGGACAAAGATTTTCAGATTTCAAGAAAGATATTTGTTCAAAATTCTCATTCACTTTCTCATGGCAAACAGATTTGGATTTGAAAGACTCTATTTGATTTGTGAAAAATTCCTTTTGAATGTCAAGTATTAAGCATTTTTCATCAAATTCGTCTTCAAGAGAATGAACGTACTTTAAATCTTCTCTCATTTCAGTGACAAGATGTTTTTCAAAGTGCTCAAAACTTAAGTTGAGATTTTTCACATGAGGTTCAATCTCATCTTTCAAAATCTTTTTGACTTCAATTTTAAGGCGTACATCTGACGAAAGAGGATTAGACCAAACGCTGTTATCGATGTTTACTTGCTTAAACCAAATGGCCTTTAACGTATGCTCAATGTGATGTTTAAGACTACAAAATTGTTTCCTTGCTTTATTTTGCCATAACGTAGCATCGTAAGTAGCAAGTTGAGCTTCTTTGAAAAATCTTTTCACATTTGTGTCTTTTCTTTTGAAAGGTGCTTTTGGAAAATTTGTCAATTGTAGACCACCATACACAAAGCCGTGATACGAGAGTGGGTTTTTTGTTTGTTTTACTTTCAAACGTTTTTCCTCTTCAGATTTTAAAATATCTTGAGACTCAAACAAAAGATCATCTGACAATTCTTTTCCATATCTTCAGCGTTGTACAAAATAGGTGTCAACTTTTTCACTTTGTTTAAAAAACACGGTTTTCCATTTTCCAACTGAGCACTATTTTCAAAACCAATTCTAGATGTTTGTTTCTCAACCTCCTCATCTTTAGTAGGCAGCATGTTGAATGTCTGAGAAGTCTGTCCCAATTTTCGAAGTTTGTTTTCAAGATCGTTTGTTCGTTTCAAAAACTCTTTGTTTTCATTCTCAGGTTTTGTGTTTACAATCTCAAAATTTGATGTGGTTTTCTGAAGCTTTGAATTTTCACTTTTTAAATCATTGTTATCTTTTAAAAGTGCTTTAACCTTTCTGTTGTTAAGAACCATTTGAGAATCCAGATTTTGAATGGAACGTTTTTCACGAAGAACAGCTTCTCTATAACCAACTTCAAGTTCTTCATTTCTTTTTAAAAGTGGTTTGTCAGTCTCTCCATACATTTCAAACTTATGAGCGTGAGATTTAAGGTTTGAGATTTCAAATTCAAGTTCAGCTTTTCTTTTTGTAACGTTTTCAAAACGTTTTTCCATTTCTTTAAATCTCTCAAGCTCTTTTGTCAATAAGACATTCGCTTGCTTAGCTTTGCGATTGTCCTCATTGCACTTTTCAAGTCATGTTTGAAATTATCAATTAACGAAGCAAATAAGGCACGATCTTGTTCATAAGAAGATCCATCCTGGGCAGGCTCACCTCTATTAGGATCCATATCTGGAGTATCAAAAGTGATATTACTATCATTTTGTTCCACCACATAAGTGTCACTAATAGACTCAGGATGCTCAGGATGTGTCTGATCATGAACAAACATATTCTCAAATATATTCACATTATCATGAGCATATGAATGTTGTACCGTAGCCAATATTTCTGTGTCTGATGAAGGTCTGATATGATCATCCTCGGTATCCCAAACAGCTTCATTCCTTTGTGTACCATCAGCATCCGAATCATAGCTAGGACTGCTGCTTTCAACCTGCTGTTCTGAAGATGAATCACTGCCCGTAAAAACCAAACTGACATCTGATGCATCACCCTCATTGACTATTTCCTCTTCATTTTGAACATCTTTCTCTGTCTCTTTTTCAATCACCTCAGTTTCCTCTAACTGCATCTCTCTTTCCTTCTGCTCCTTTTCCCGTTTCAGCTTCTCAATCACATTAAGCTCAGCTTCCTCAGCATCAAGTATCTTTTCGAGTTCATCCATTTGATTTATGCATTGAGTTCTGAAGGTCGTATAGCTTACCCAAAATTTTTGGTAAAATGCATCGGTAAACTCTGACTGTCCCATAATCCAAGGGTTAAAGATACTCTGAAATTGAGTCTGAATCACTTTAAGAGCTTCTTTGCAGTGACATGTATGAGATTCTTCTTCATTGAGTAGATTATCAAGTTGATTTAGGCTTTTGATGAGTTTCTCTTTGAAATTATGAAATCGGTCTCGGACGTAGTATTCAAATGCTTGTTCGAACCATGATTCATATCCTGATTTGTTTAAAACCTTCTCAACCTGTGACTTGAACACTGTAAACTTTTTCTTAAAATCTCTCTCTTGGATTTGTACTTTCATTTCCATTGTTTAACGATATGTGATAAAGTTGATCTTAGGATCTTTTAAGATAACAAAGGTTGTTGTTTGAAGATTAGATGTTTTTGGCGAAGTTTGAAAAACGTATACGGTAGATCCTAGTGATTTCGAATTTTCCTACAAAAATATTTTTGAAAATTTTATCTTCCAAAATTTGAAAATCACAAAGAAATACACTTCTAAGGTTACCAGAAAAATTTGAGTTTTGAAAATTTTTCCGCCAAATTTTACCGAAATTTTTTGAATTTTGGCCTAAAAATTTGAATTTCGGGCCAAAATTTTCAACGTTATACCAAAATATAAATCTCGCGTAAAAATTGAACGTTAAGTCTCGTGTGAAAAATAAATTTTACTGGAAATTGTCTAACTCGATATGTATAGATTCTAACTCGATAAGTGTCTGAATATTGTAACTCGAAAATTGCTCTAACTCGATATATATTGGTTCTAACTCGATAAGTCCATGAAATTTGGGCAGAGTTTCCCTTAGAATGTTGCCACACAAAACCTAACTCGATAAACAATTAGGGAAGACAGGCTAACTCGCCAATTCCAAACTCGATAAGCAATGCCAAACTCGATAGACCTTGAACTGACACCTAACTCGATAAAACACTTAACTCGATAGATTTTTAGCACCTAACTCGATAGAAGTAACCCTAACTCGATATGACAAAAATCCTAACTCGATAAAACTGGTAATCCTAACTCGATAAAAAATTCTAACTCGAAAAGTTTTTAACCAAACTCGATAATTATTCCCAAACTCGATAACAATCTCCAAACTCGGTAAAAAAATTTTCCAAACTCGAAAAAGTTTTTTTTTTCTCCAAACTCGGTAAGAAAATTTTTTAAACTCGATAATAAATTTTCTTAACTCGATAAGATTATTTTCTAACTCGAAACAATTTTTCAAACTCGAAAAAAAAATTTCCTAACTCAAAATTTTTTTTTTCTAACTCGAAAATAATCTGATGAACAGTAACCGAATGTTGCAAAATTCACTTTTATACCAAGTTTTTTCAACCAAATCAAACCTAAAACAACCTATATTATCCCTAGGCTCTGATACCACTTTTAGGACCGTAGAACAACCTTATCA
The DNA here is from genome assembly GCA_030686995.1 of Artemisia argyi. Taxonomy (NCBI): domain Eukaryota; kingdom Viridiplantae; phylum Streptophyta; class Magnoliopsida; order Asterales; family Asteraceae; genus Artemisia; species Artemisia argyi. Next base: position 91,992,854 of record CM060683.1, on the reverse strand, counting down.
CTTATGAATCTTGAATAGATCTAGAGAGAGAAAGTAAGTAGAGAAAGAGAGAGAGAGAGAGAGAGAGGGAACTCCTACTGTGTGAAATAATAACCTTGATATTACTAAGAGAACCAACCTCTAAATGAGGCCTTACATGACTATTTATACTTGTAGTCTAGGGCTTCACATATCTTTGACCATATTACATAACTAGCCCTTAGACTTTATACAAGCATGAATAATACACATAAACTTAATAAACTAGCATTTACTAACTATTACATGAATATAGTTAACTAACTATTTGACTCAATAATGATCGTCACTTTTAATCCTAACACACATTTATTTCCATATACAAAACAAACTTGCAAAGAAAAGCTCTCATTTCTTCCACCCATTCTCCATGGATCGGCCTTGACAAGAACAAGGAAGAAACCATTGATTTTTCAAGATTCAAGTGTTTATCAAGTCCCATTTACATATCTAGTTAGGGTTTTGAAATAAAAAAAAACCTCAAAGATTAATTAGGTTTTCATCATCCTCTTCCAATAATCATCACAAGTTGCGATTAGAGATCGTGCCTCATTTCAGTGTATTCACTTTTGTCATCATAGCTATCGCACCAGGTGAGTCATAGCCCCACTTTACTCTTTTAACTGTTTACAAACTCTTTGGGGGAGATACGTGCTCAACTATTTTAATTCAATTTCAATTATTTGCTAACTATGTGTTGTATCTAAACTAAATGTTTATTTATGCTAAGTACCATTATATCCATACTTAGAGTTTCTATATCATGAACCATTAAGCACTATGCGTAGTGAACACGAATACTATCGTTAGATCTATTGGTATTAGTGTAACCATTAAGTTGACTCAATTAGAGCAAACAAACGCACTATATTTGAGAACACTACGTAATACGATAAATCATGAATCATGTGTCGAGCTAACGGACTAGGTATAATTACGAACTAAGCAGAAACTAGAATCCATAAACTAGAAAACTTAAGGTTTCAATGTCAAAGACTAAGAGCAACAGAAACACTACCTACCTGTGATATTGTATTTAGTACAATAGTCATACACTTGGAATTCTAGGAATCTACATTTAGTATTTACCTATACTAGTATCGATAATTTTACAAGATTTCCACAACTATTTCCACAAACTCTATGAACTCACCAACCTTTGTGTTGACACTTTAGCATGTATTTCAGGTCCATAATGAATGAGGCTGGCACGGAGGAGCACGGATATTCAAGAGGGCTATAAATTTTATTATCATTCGAAAGCTCATTTAATGTAAATTGTAAACATGGAACCAGCTGGGAGCTCATTTTGTAAACTCTGGTATTTATACAAATTCGAATGATAAATCTTTTAAAACGACTAAATTGGTGATCGTTTTCTACTATTCAACTATTGTGCCATGAAGTAACACCCAGTTTGAATTCCGCTGCGCATCACGAAATTGGGGGTGTTACAGATTGGTATCAGAGCTATAGTTATAGAGAAACGGGTCTAATTGAGACCTAAACTATAACTGATTTTCCACAAAAATGTTTTATAGCCTTTCGCTCTCCGTTCCTTCCAACCTCCAGACGATTATGTGACTTTTATGCATGTTATACTACACGAACATACTAGTATATTGATATATACACACTCGACATACTTTCGATCACTCTATATAAACGATGGACTAAACATATCTTCGTATGCCTATTCTAAAGCATTACGACACAACCATATTTATCTACTCGTGCATTTTAGGATTACGAAATTTTCTCCAAGACATTTGTAACTAATTACAGTGGTCTTTCCTATTTCCTAGACATTGTAATTTATACAATGGTCTCTATTACATTCTTAGACACTGTAAGTCCTACAGTGGTCTCAATTACATCCCTAGACACTGTAAATGAAATAGTGGACTCATTTATTTCTCAAAACATTGTGAAGTTACACAATGATCTCTCTATCATTTCTTAGAAATTGTGAGTTACACAATGGTCAAATTCACTTCCCAGACATTGTAAGTTATACAATGGTCTCTAAGACTATTTCATCGCCTTAATATCATTTCATATGATATCGAAACCTGTCACAGTTTTGTTATATGGAATTATATATGAATCTAAGTATTACAAGTCTTGTATGGGCGGGACTTGTAATAGGAGGATTGATATGATAATGGTCATGTTAACTAGCTTACAAAGATTCTCATCCTATTTACGTTAACCATGTACTCACCAACTATTTTGAACACTACGTCAATTTCCCGCGATTATCTTACTCTCCATCTCCGAAGATGAGTATGAATATTCATTTCGTACTTTTGGAACACCAGTATCATCTCGTCATACACTACCTTGTAACTCACCTGCTAAGTATGAATGTTGTGTCAGGAATTCTTAAGTAGGATGATTTATAATGTCCTTATTTGAATGGATTGGGACGCCTTTTCATTTAAATACAGAAATTGTAAATCACCGAATCATAAGTTTATATTCCTTTATTTACATTGTTTGGGATGCCTCTCTATGTAAATAAAGAATTATAAACAAGTGGGCTTATTTGTATCCGAAATAACATAAGTATGAAGTCAATAAACAATAGGTACAACAACACGATTGGTGGCCCTCCTACCAAGTAGATCTTCGATAAACTACGATATCAACATCTACAAGAATAGGTTGAGAACGAGTGTCTGAATGACACAACATGATTGGTGGCCCTCCTACCAAGTAGATCTTCGATAAACTACGATATCGACATCTACAAGAACAGGTTGAGAACGAGTGTCTGAACGACACAACACGATTGGTAGCCCCCCTACCAGGTAGATTTTCGATAAACTACGATATCGATATCTACAAGAATGGGTTGAGAACGAGTGTCTTAACGACACAACACGATTGGTGGCCCTCCTACCAAGTATATTTTCGATAAACTACGATATCGATATCTACAAGAATGGGTTGAGAACGAGTGTCTTAACAATACAACACGATTGGTGGCCCTCCTACCAGGTAGATTTTCGATAAACTACGATATCGATATCTATAAGAATGGGTTGAGAACGAGTGTCTGAATGACACAACACGATTGGTGGCTCCCTACCAGGTATGATTTCGATAAACTACGATATCGACATCTACAAGAATGGGATGAGACAACTATGGGTATATAACAAAGTAACCCATGATTCGACGAACTAGATCCAATTACGATTCCTATTCAAATTCGACTACTATACCAATTTCTATTCGACTACCATATCAATTGTCATTGATACTCAAACTACTATCTCAATTTCTATTTGAAATTCAACTACTATACCAACTTCTGTTCGACTACCATATCAATTGCTATTGATATTCAACTACTATCTTAATTTTTATTGTTGTTCGACTACTATATCAATTTCCATTGATATTTGACTACTATATTGATTACTATTGATATTCGACTACTATATCGATTTCTATTTGATATTCGACTACTATATCAATTTTCATTATTCGATCCCTATGTCAATTGCTATTGTTATTCGACTATTATATCAATTGCTATTGATACTTGACTACTATCTAAATTTCTATTTGATATTCAACTACTATATCAATTTCTGTCCAACTACTATATCAATTTCTATTAATATTCGATTGCTATATCAATTTCCATTGATATTCGACTATTATATCAATCTATATTGATATTCAACTATTTTATCAATTTCTATTGATACACCGTATTCCAAGACAAATCAAACTACAACACTTGTAATTCCAGACTTTAGTCTTCATAAGTAAACCACACCTCTTCATCGACACCACTCCACCATATAACGCACACAGAACTTCGGGACGAAGTTCCCATTAAGGGGTAGGTACTGTAACAAATCGCATTTTCGGATTACTATTCACTATTACTATTCACTTTCACTATTCATTTCCGAAATTTTTATTTCATATTCTCGTAAGTTAAACTATTTTAATGATAAACCGAGAGTTTAACACTCGTCGGATCATTTCTACAAAAATCACGAAACCGTGTCCGAGATTTACGTTTAGGTTTAAACGTCATCCAGCATCCCGATATGTCCATAAAACAATATAAACAATAGAAATATGAATTTCTCTCATTTTACGACAATTCCAAAAGTTTTGGAATTTTACGTCTTCCAGTTCAGCGGTTTACGCGAATTACGCGTTTTAGACCCGCGTTTCCAGTTTTAACAGCGTTTAAGCAACCCGATGGAACTTACCACTCATTTTATATTTTATTATGGAGAATAATGATATGTTATATCATTCCTACAAGTTTCGTATTTTTAGGATACCCGGATTTACGTTGCGCGGCTTAACAATTTACGATTAGCAATTAACGGAACCAAAACTGACTCCGTGAACAAGATATTATCAAGCTTCCCACATACTCCTTCTCATCCACCCATGTGCCGCCCCTCCCCTTGTCCTTAGTTACTTGTACCACCTTTCTTTCTTAACAAAATATCTAGATATCATTTTTACACATTTATTTTCACATACAAAATAAACTAGCAAAGAAAAGCTCTCATCTCTTCCACCCATTCTCCATGGATCGGCCTAGACAAGAACAAGGAAGAAACCATTGATTTTTCAAGATTCAAGTGTTTATCAAGTCCCATTTACATATCTAGTTAGGGTTTTGAAATAAAAAAACCTCAAAGATTAATTAGGTTTTCATCATCCTCTTCCAATAATCATCACAAGTTGCGGTTAGAGATCGTGCCTCATTTCAGTGTATTCACTTTTGTCATCATAGCTATCGCACCAGGTGAGTCATAGCCCCACTTTACTCTTTTAACTGTTTACAAACTCTTTGGGGGAGATACATGCTCAACTATTTTAATTCAATTTCAATTATTTGCTAACTATGTGTTGTATCTAAACTAAATGTTTATTTATGCTAAGTACCATTATATCCATACTTAGAGTTTCTATATCATGAACCATTAAGCACTATGCGTAGTGAACACGAATACTATCGTTAGATCTATTGGTATTAGTGTAACCATTAAGTTGACTCAATTAGAGCAAACAAACGCACTATATTTGAGAACACTACGTAATACGATAAATCATGAATCATGTGTCGAGCTAACGGACTAGGTACAATTACGAACTAAGAAGAAACTAGAATCCATAAACTAGAAAACTTAAGGTTTCGATGTCAAAGACTAAGAGCAATAGAAACACTACCTACCTATGATATTGTATTTAGTACAATAGTCATACACTTGGAATTCTAGGAATCTACATTTAGTATTTACCTATACTAGTATCGATAATTTTACAAGATTCCCACAACTATTTCCACAAACTCTATGAACTCACCAACCTTTGTGTTGACACTTTAGCATGTATTTCAGGTCCATAATGAATGAGGCTGGCACGGAGGAGCACAGATATTCAAGAGGGCTATAAATTTTATTATCATTCGAAAGCTCATTTAATGTAAATTGTAAACATGGAACCATCTGGGAGCTCATTTTGTAAACTCTGGTATTTATACAAATTCGAATGATAAATCTTTTAAAACGACTAAATTGGTGATCGTTTTCTACTATTCAATTATTGTGCCATGAAGTAACACCCAGTTTGAATTCCGTTGCGCATCACGAAATTGGGGGTGTTACATAGTATGAATGAAATATAAATAGCATGAGAATGATATTAAGCAAGGAATTGTATTAGGGTTTCCTTACAACTTTTGGCTATCAAAAAGAAAGGAAAGTAACTAGTAAGGAAAGGACTTTGATTGACAAGCTTCTCTTCACCTTAGCAATCCTTCTACTTCTTGTATTCTTGAAGGATATGTGATGAGGGTTTTGGTGACTTGAGTGGATTTAAACTCAAGAGAATCACCAAGAATTTCTAGGGTTTTGATGTAGTTTGATGAATCAAAAGCTAACTAGGGTTTATGTGTTGTTATAGCTCTTGATTTCTTGCATAAAACTTTGAAGTGAATTTGCTAAGTGTGAGGTGATGGTGTGTGTGATATGGGACGGCACAAGGAGGGGGAGGGGGTATTTATATGGGCTTGAGGAGGTTACAAACTAGGACTAGTCAAAGCTTCCAAGGCAAGCTTGTACACATGCTAACATCCTAGGGCTCAAGGAAGGAGATCAAGCCACACAAGGGGTGACTCCCCCCCCCCCCCTATGGCGGTTTGAATGAGATAAGGGGGAGTGACTTGGTCTTGGATGATATTATCTAACTTATGTAGTTAGTTTTGACTTCGTAAATTGCTAACCGTAAGTTGTTAAGCCACAAAACGTATAACCGGGTATCGTAAAAATGTGAAACTTGAAAGAATGACTAAACTTGTCATTATACTCCATAATAAAATATAAAATGAGTGGTAGGTTCCATTGGGGTGCTCAAACCCTGCTAAAACTGGAAACACGGGTCTAAAACGCGTAATACGTAAAACGTACGAATATTGTGTAAAATTGAGAAAAGTAAAATGTTACTTTTCTGATAGGATAATAATGATTTAAAATGACTTATAATGTCTAGACTGGGCTCAGTCTAGTGTCGGTTGGTATTTAATGTCTTTTAGACATAAAACCGTAAGCCTAAAAATCAAGGAATGATTTTTGGTCAAAGGAGTAGGGAAAAATATGTTGACTTTTTCCAAAAATATGAAAACTCAAATCGTCTTAGAAACGCGGTGCAGGTATAGGCTAAGGTTACAGACAAGTAAAAGTGCTTAACAACGTAAATTTCTGTTTTTCACGGTCCAGGGTCTATTTGGTAACATTTTTCTTAGTCATGATCAATTTTCTAATTAATCATGAGGGTATCAAACATTTATCTGATGCGGGGAAAATTGACGCGGTTGAGTTTCGTTGTGCGTAGGATTTTTGAATGACGTTTTAACCTAAACGTGTATTTCCTTAATAACTTTCGCGAAAATGATCTGATGAGTGTCAAACTTTTATTTTGCCATAGAAATGATTTATCACACGAGAATATGAAACAAAGATTAAATTTCGGAAAATGAATAGTGAAAGTGAATAGTAAAAAATGAATAGTGAAATTTTCGGGAATAGAATTTATCCTGAAGACAAGTAATTACAACAAATAATCGTTCCACAAAATAATCGTTCCACAAAAGACCAAAGACAAGCACGGAGGTCATATACTAGCACCTCACAAATAGTGTTTAGATACTCACATCTCTCGGGTGTAATAAAGTATAAATTACAATATGGAAATGGAAGATATCACTCACTACCTGTCATAGCAAAATAGATTACCATAGGCTTGGGAAAGGATCAAACCTCCACCGCATGGCGTAAGCACCAAGGATAAACTATCAAAGAGGTCTTTTAAATGGTTGTAACGTTAGGTATAGGGATATGAAATACACGGTTTTGTTGGATATAGGCAGTCTTTACTGGTGGCGAGCTAACAATCTTGGTTAATTACATGTACAATATGGCGTTGCTAAGCCGAGACTAGACTCGACTTAAGCTAATAAATGAAAAATAACAAAAACATAAAATAAACATAGAATGAAACGGGATGGTAGTCCGTATGTTTTTCTTTTTCTTTTTCCATTTTTTTTTCTTTTTCTAATTTTTCGATTTTTTTTTTTTTTTTTTTTTTTTTTTGCATACACTTTTACCCTACCATCCAAAATAATACATCATAGGGAATGGAAATTCCCCTTACACTTGAATTTTTACATACTTTACAATAAACTAATCTAATGACTTGAATTAAGAAAATCAAAACACTTGGAGTACTTTTAAGATTAACGCACATATGGGGGTAATAAAATGATGTTCTTCCCCATTACTCCATAACATTAGTACTTTACCCATGAGTCCCAATCGTCCCAAAACAATATGTACAAAGATATGACTCGACTTAGCAACCATGTAATCAATTAGATAGTTAACTTAGGGTTTAACACATAACAATAATGCACTAAAGATGAGTGCATACACGGAAGGCTAAGGCGATTTGGGTGTACATTTAAGTGGGGTGTAACAAATTCTTCCTTTAAGTAAGATGCTTAAAGTTAGAAACGAAAAGATAGGCTCGAAGGGGTGTACTAGGGGTTTCGTGTACTAAAAATGAGTACAACGCTAAGGGTGTGGGAAAAATTAGTTGACTTAGCTAGTCAAGTAATATGACTTAAATGGTCAAGTAATTATGATACGGGTTTAACACAAAGGTGATCCTAATGCCTCTTATCATGTAGTAAATCCTACTACACGAATTTAGTCTCACTAGCGGTCTCGGGATGCATCACTAACGCAAGTTCTAGAATCTAAATGCTACCGGTACACTCATAAACACTAATAGTAAATGCTTTTCCTATCAAATCTAAAGGCGAACCTCACGTATTTGGGTGGAAAATTTTTCTGAAAGTACGGTTATGTGCTAGTCATACAATCTCCTATCCATGAGACGCTTGCTAAGCCTAAAGCTTCACTCCTAAATGTTGTAAAAAAATTTAAATTTGGTGCTAAAATTGCACTAACAAGTATTTCTCATAGTTTTATTACACATCTACCATTAAACAAAACAAACTCAAGCGAAAGTGTATCTGTAATGTATCATCATTTTACCCTCCCCTTACACTTAGGATGAACATTGTCCCTAATGTTCAAGTAAAGATGTAAAAGTGAAATAGTAAAAAGAATGAAATCAAATACTCCCCTGATTCGCTCGGTATGGATTATAAGGTGGTCAGGTTAGATCTTCCTCCAAGAAAATGAACAATCAAAGCTTCCCTTCCAGAAAAATAAATCATCTTCTTGTCGTACATAACCTGTAAATCCTGAGAAAACAGACAAAGCAACCTCGCATAAAATCGGCGGCAATCTACATAAGTTACTAAATCCTAGAAAAAAAAGTAAGATATAATGCTTGTGAATGAAGTTTGCAGATTTCCTAGAGATTATAAAACTTAATTATTCAACAAAAACTTTAAAACTCCGTTAGAAAAACAAAACTGGTAAAATTTCCAGATTTTTGCACGTGACGCCGTCAAGAGTAAACTCATGACGCCGTCAGAAGTGACCTGCAGAAATTCTTTTGTTAAGTTTCCGGAAAATTTCTGGAAAAAATTGGTCCTACTTCCTTGAAAATCCTGCAAAACTTCATTATGACTCAATACAAGCATTTGACTCTAACAAATACTAATATACATGTTCACTTAATATTGTGGAGAATCATGATCGGTTTGTTTCTTAAAAACATATTTGGGGTTTCCCCTTACACTTATCTTTTGCAAAAATACCTTTAGGGTGGAGTTAAGACTAGGCCAAACAACAAAAATAAAGTATTTCCACTTTTTTAGTTTAGAAACATGATCTACCAACAATAAAAGTAAAGCATGCATACGGAAGCAAATAACAAACAAACAAAATAAAAAACACACAAAGCATGGGTTGCCTCCCAGGAAGCGCTTTTCTTTATTTACGAGTCTTGTAGCTAGACTCAAGGTCATGGGTTACCGTGTATCGCTTATGCTCACATATCCAAGGGTGAGCCATCTAATAGTCGCCTCATCTCTCTTGTAGTCATCACTTAGCTCTAAACATCCGCGATAATATTTTTTATTCTTCTCATGAGGATATTTAAGCCCTTTCCTTTCATCATTCTTACTTAGCATTTCTAAAGGTGGATACCTACTACATTTTTCCATGGAAAAATTTTTGAACCTAGGGTATGCATGGGGCATTTGGTAGACAAAATCTTCATCCCCATCTGAGAATGTAATTAACCCTTCTATAAGTTTTTCATCAAGGTTGGTCAACCTTTTGAAGGGTTTTCCAAACACAACTTGGGTTAACTTTTCATCAATAAATTCTCCTAGACTTTCCATAACCATGAACTCAACAAGATAAACAAAACTTCCAACAAACACATGCAGTGGTGTTGCCCTAGCAATAATATTTTCCCTTTTGTATTCTAACTCGTCTACCATGATTTTATTATATTCATTACGCGAGATTATGTTCATTGGAAGAAATGAGTTAAGATAGGCATTAAAGCTCCTAAATCCGATCTTACAAGGAAATTGCATGTTAAACGAACTATCACACTCAATCCTTGTTCTAGGGTCAACATACCTAAGAGGGTTTATTTCCTCTTCCGTATTATTCTCATTAATTACATCACCCTTATCAAGATCCTCGTCGGAGTCTGAATAGTAAAAAGGGCTAACCCTACGGTGATCATTATGATCAGATTCCTCTAACTCAGAATTATTGTCAAAGTGGTGGTTGGGCGAGAGGTTAGGTGGGTTCTCATTCTCCAATAAAGGGATTGGGGCGGGTATTTGGAAAATCCTACGACGAAAAACACGAATAACAGGAATCAAACGATCAATGTTATTGTTATCCATCGAGATAATTTACGAACAAAGGAAACAAAGAAATAAGATAGACTTAAAGAAAACCTAAAAATAAAAATAAAATCTTACTAGAAAGGAATCTAGCAAGTAGACCTAATAAAAAGAGATTCTAACCTAGACAATAACTATTCCCCGGGCTGCGGCGCCAAAAACTTGATGCGTGGGAATTGCACTAGGCTTTACCTCTCAAGGGATCTTGAGAAGCTTACAACCCCCACCAGGCAGTGTACCTGATCGTTGTAGTATAGTATAGTGACAAGTACCGGGGGATTGATCGTTCAGCTAGGAATAGTGTCGCTAGGATTAGAAAACCTAAATACTAGTTCTAGAGATGAGAGATGATTCTTTTGTATTTTTATATTTTATAGAAAGCAAGTAAAAATCTCGGGTTTGAAGGATTTGGGCGGAATTAGTTGCTAGTCAACTAACCCAATACTAAAGATGCAATTAAAATAAAATATTAGAAATGAAAATAAATATATTAAACTAAAGTTGTGAGCAATAAGTGGAGAAATTGTGTTTACTTAGATTTCACTACTCCCTAGATATCTTTTACATGTTAATTACTTGTTATAGTTGCGTGGATGACGGATTGTATTCCTTAATACCATTCATGGGGTGGCGTACTTACTTCCCCAATCCTATGAGTGCCTACTTCACTCCTATGTCGAGCCTGCAAGAAGCTCCTAACACGGGATCATTAGAATTTACTCATGCATTAAATACAACCAATAAAACCTAGTACACATCGGTTCATGTTTCCTAAGACGTTCAAGCATGTTACACAATGGAGATCAGCCAGTTTTCTTAAGCCTAACATTGAAATCATTCATCCAATACAACCATAAACAAGTAATCAACACATAATCAACATCTAGGTTTCATTAGATCCAAACAAACACAAAATAAATCTAGCCTAGCATAGTGGAATTAAGACAAGCACAAGATATAGACAACCAACACATATACATATTGATTGAATTAAGCAAAGACTTATCTCAATAGCACATGTAAGCATTCAAGGGTTGAAAACCCTTGAAAAGCTGTAAAATTCGTATATGGTTCGGCCTTAGGGTTTCTCCAAACTTCTTCCTCCTTAATGAATGAAAATTAGAAAACTATATATAGAAAATAGAATCTGACGTGGTCAAGAACAAAAGTTTGACGCCGTCATCTCGCCGCCAAAATACTCCTCGGACTGCCTTGATCTACTTCTGACGCCGTCACGGCCCAGGCCGTCACACATTTAACTCTTGACGCTCTACTTCGTGACGCCTTCATAAACTCACTGGACCGTCATGGTCTTTACTCTTGACGCCGTCAAATCTTTCCTCTTGACGCCGTCAAATCACTGTTCCAGCATGGAAAATTAAGTCTTTGGCGTTTTCCTCACTTTTATGTTCCAAAAACGTCCGAATTGCCTTCTTTTCCAGAATTCACTCCCAAAGTACCTAAAATCACAAAAGGAACGATTTAGGGCAATATTTGATCAAATAAATTCAATTCTGGGCTTAAATGACCCCCTAAAAACGGATCATTTTTCGCCTCATCATATACCCTTACACTTGAGATTTGCTTGTCCTCAAGCAAATGCGCTTTTATTCTAATCAAAATACAAGTTAGGGGTCATTTAACACTAACATAAAAGTAATTACAACAAATAATCGTTCCACAAAAGACCAAAGACAAGCACGGAGGTCATATACTAGCACCTCACAAATAGTGTTTAGATACTCACATCTCTCGGGTGTAATAAAGTATAAATTACAATATGGAAATGGAAGATATCACTCACTACCTGTCATAGCAAAATAGATTACCATAGGCTTGGGAAAGGATCAAACCTCCACCACATGGCGTAAGCACCTAGGATAAACTATCAAAGAGGTCTTTTAAAGGGTTGTAACGTTAGGTATAGGGATATGAAATACACGGTTTTGTTGGATATAGGCAGTCTTTACTGGTGGCGAGCTAACAATCTTGGTTAATTACATGTACAATATGGCGTTGCTAAGCCAAGACTAGACTCGACTTAAGATAATAAATGAAAAATAACAAAAAGATAAAATAAACATAGAATGAAACGGGATGGTAGTCCGTATGTTTTTCTTTTTCTTTTTCCATTTTTTTTTTCTTTTTCTAATTTTTCGATTTTTTTTTTTTTTTTCTTTTTTTTTTGCATACACTTTTACCCTACCATCCAAAATAATACATCATAGGGAATGGAAATTCCCCTTACACTTGAATTTTTACATACTTTACAATAAACTAATCTAATGACTCGAATTAAGAAAATCAAAACACTTGGAGTACTTTTAAGATTAACGCACATATGGGGGTAATAAAATGATGTTCTTCCCCATTACTCCATAACATTAGTACTTTACCCATGAGTCCCAATCGTCCCAAAACAATATGTACAAAGATATGACTCGACTTAGCAACCATGTAATCAATTAGATAGTTAACTTAGGGTTTAACACATAACAATAATGCACTAAAGATGAGTGCATACACGGAAGGCTAAGGCGATTTGGGTGTACATTTAAGTAGGGTGTAACAAATTCTTCCTTTAAGTAAGATGCTTAAAGTTATAACGAAAAGATAGGCTCGAAGGGGTGTACTAGGGGTTTCGTGTACTAAAAATGAGTACAACGCTAAGGGTGTGGGAAAAATTAGTTGACTTAGCTAGTCAAGTAATATGACTTAAATGGTCAAGTAATTATGATACGGGTTTAACACAAAGGTGATCCTAATGCCTCTTATCATGTAGTAAATCCTACTACACGAATGTAGTCTCACTAGCGGTCTCGGGATGCATCACTAACGCAAGTTCTAGAATCTAAATGCTACCGGTACACTCATAAACACTAATAGTAAATGCTTTTCCTATCAAATCTAAAGGCGAACCTCACGTATTTGGGTGGAAATTTTTTCTGAAAGTACGGTTATGTGCTAGTCATACAATCTCCTATCCATGAGACGCTTGCTAAGGCTAAAGCTTCACTCCTAAATGTTGTAAAAAAAAATTAAATTTGGTGCTAAAATTGCACTAACAAGTATTTCTTATAGTTTTATTACACATCTACCATTAAACAAAACAAACTCAAGCGAAAATGTATCTGTAATGTATCATCATTTTACCCTCCCCTTACACTTAGGATGAACATTGTCCCCAATGTTCAAGTAAAGATGTAAAAGTGAAATAGTAAAAAGAATGAAATCAAATACTCCCCTGATTCGCTCGGTATGGATTATAAGGTGGCCAGGTTAGATCTTCCTCCAAGAAAATGAACAATCAAAGCTTCCCTTCCAGAAAAATAAATCATCTTCTTGTCGTACATAACCTGTAAATCCTGAGAAAATAGACAAAGCAACCTCGCATAAAATCGGCGGCAATCTACATAAGTTACTAAATCCTAGAAAACAAAGTAAGATATAATGCTTGTGAATGAAGTTTGTAGATTTCCCGGAGATTATAGAACTTAATAATTCAACAAAAACTTTAAAACTCCGTTAGAAAAACAAAACTGGTAAAATTTCCAGATTTTTGCACGTGACGCCGTCAAGAGTAAACTCATGACGCCGTCAGAAGTGACCTGCAGAAATTCTTATGTTAAGTTTCCGGAAAATTTCTGGAAAAACTTGGTCCTACTTCCTTGAAAATCCTGCAAAACTTCATTATGACTCAATACAAGCATTTGACTCTAACAAATACTAATATACATGTTCACTTAATATTGTGGAGAATCATGATCGATTTGTTTCTTAAAAACATATTTGGGGTTTCCCCTTACACTTATCTTTTGCAAAAATACCTTTAGGGTGGAGTTAAGACTTGGCCAAACAACAAAAATAAAGTATTTCCACTTTTTTAGTTTAGAAACATGATCTACCAACAATAAAAATAAAGCATGCATACGGAAGCAAATAACAAACAAACAAAATAAAAAACACACATAGCATGGGTTGCCTCCCAGGAAGCGCTTTTCTTTATTTACGAGTCTTGTAGCTAGACTCAAGGTCATGGGTTACCGTGTATCGCTTATGCTCACATATCCAAGGGTGAGCCATCTAATAGTCGCCTCATCTCTCTTGTAGTCATCACTTAGCTCTAAACATCCGCGATAATATTTTTTATTCTTCTCATGAGGATATTTAAGCCCTTTCCTTTCATCATTCTTACTTAGCATTTCTAAAGGTGGATACCTACTACATTTTTCCATGGAAAAATTTTTGAACCTAGGGTATGCACGGGGCATTTGGTAGACAAAATCTTCATCCCCATCTGAGAATGTAATTAACCCTTCTATAAGTTTTTCATCAAGGTTGGTCAACCTTTTGAAGGGTTTTCCAAACACAACTTGGGTTAACTTTTCATCAATAAATTCTCCTAGACTTTCCATAACCATGAACTCAACAAGATAAACAAAACTTCCAACAAACACATGCAGTGGTGTTGCCCTAGCAATAATATTTTCCCTTTTGTATTCTAACTCGTCTTCCATGATTTTATTATATTCATTACGCGAGATTATGTTCATTGGAAGAGATGAGTTAAGATAGGCATTAAAGCTCCTAAATCCGATCTTACAAGGAAATTGCATGTTAAACGAACTATCACACTCAATCCTTGTTCTAGGGTCGACATACCTAAGAGGGTTTATTTCCTCTTCCGTATTATTCTCATTAATTACATCACCCTTATCAAGATCCTCGTCGGAGTCTGAATAGTAAAAAGGGCTAACCCTACGGTGATCATTATGATCAGATTCCTCTAACTCAGAATTATTGTCAAAGTGGTGGTTGGGCGAGAGGTTAGGTGGGTTCTTATTCTCCAATAAAGGGATTGGGGCGGGTATTTGGAAAATCCTACGACGAAAAACACGAATAACAGGAATCAAACGATCAATGTTATTGTTATCCATCGAGATAATTTACGAACAAAGGAAACAAAGAAATAAGATAGACTTAAAGAAAACCTAAAAATAAAAATAAAATCTTACTAGAAAGGAATCTAGCAAGTAGACCTAATAAAAAGAGATTCTAACCTAGACAATAACTATTCCCCGGGTTGCGGCGCCAAAAACTTGATGCGTGGGAATTGCACCAGGCTTTACCTCTCAAGGGATCTTGAGAAGCTTACAACCCCCACCAGGCAGTGTACCTGGTCGTTGTAGTATAGTATAGTGACAAGTACCGGGGGATTGATCGTTCAGCTAGGAATAGTGTCGCTAGGATTAGAAAACCTAAATACTAGTTCTAGAGATGAGAGATCATTCTTTTTGTATTTTTATATTTTATAGAAAGCAAGTAAAAATCTCGGGTTTGAAGGATTTGGGCGGAATTAGTTGCTAGTCAACTAACCCAATACTAAAGATGGAATTAGAATAAAATACTAGAAATGAAAATAAACTATATTAAACTAAAGTTGTGAGCAATAAGTGGAGAAATTGTGTTTACTTAGATTTCACTACTCCCTAGATATCTTTTACATGTTAATTACTTGTTATAGTTGCGTGGATGACGGATTGTATTCCTTAATATCATTCATGGGGTGGCGTACTTACTTCCCCAATCCTATGAGTGCCTACTTCACTCCTATGTCGAGCCTGCAAGAAGCTCCTAACATGGGATCATTAGAATTTACTCATGCATTAAATACAACCAATAAAACCTAGTACACATCGGTTCATGTTTCCTAAGACGTTCAAGCATGTTACACAATGGAGATCTGCCAGTTTTCTTAAGCCTGACATTGAAATCATTCATCCAATACAACCATAAACAAGTAATCAACACATAATCAACATCTAGGTTTCATTAGATCCAAGCAAACACAAAATAAATCTAGCCTAGCATAGTGGAATTAAGACAAGCACAAGATATAGACAACCAACACATAGACATATTGATTGAATTAAGCAAAGACTTATCTCAATAGCACATGTAAGCATTCAAGGGTTAAAAACCCTTGAAAAGCTGTAAAATTCGTATATGGTTCGGCCTTAGGGTTTCTCCAAACTTCTTCCTCCTTAATGAATGAAAATTAGAAAACTATATATAGAAAATAAAATCTGACGGCGTCAAGAACAAAAGTTTGACGTCGTCATCTCGCCGCCAAAATACTCCTCGGACTGCCTTGATCTACTTCTGACGCCGTCATGGCCCAGGCCGTCACACATTTAACTCTTGACGCTCTACTTCGTGACGCCTTCATAAACTCACTGGACCGTCATGGTCTTTACTCTTGACGCCGTCAAATCTTTCCTCTTGACGCCGTCAAATCACTGTTCCAGCATGGAAAATTAAGTCTTTGGCGTTTTCCTCACTTTTATGTTCCAAAAACGTCCGAATTGCCTTCTTTTCCAGAATTCACTCCCAAAGTACCTAAAATCACAAAAGGAACGATTTAGGGCAATATTTGATCAAATAAATTCAATTTCGGGCTTAAATGACCCCCTAAAAACGGATCATTTTTCGCCTCATCAATGCCCCACTTTGCAATTGCTCAAAGTAACAGTAGGCACTGCATTTAGTTAACATGGGCTTTCCGTTCATTAGGAAAAAAATTGATACATAAACGTGTGTTCTGTGTAAGTGCATTAAATAATAATTTCCATAAAATCATGTTTGAACCTAATATTGAATTCATAGCACGGTGATCAGACTCTACAGCTACAATATCACTCCAGAAATATAGTTGTTCAGTTAGCCTATAATTACACAAATTTATTAACTATAAGATAAAACTACATTACATAGTTGGAAGATAATTTTTTTTCTCAATTATGCTATAATTTACTTGTGTAAAATAAATGAGTAATCATGCTTCGTTCACCTTACCCTTTTCAATTACTGCCCATTCCTTCTTTCAATCTAGATATTGTGGGGTCATGATGTTGGAACCATTCTTGAGCAAATTAGATCTACACTTGGTGCGTGTGAGATCTAATCCAATCGAATGGACTACACCATATGTTGATTTGTCCCGTTGGTTAGTCCCTGATGGACTTCTACATTAGTGAGGTCATAACATTAGATAATGGAATAAAAAAATGCGCACCTATTTGGTTTTTTGA